>JAWNNI010000078.1:1440000-2640000 GCA_035043065.1 Hirtodrosophila confusa
GCTCAATTCCCAAATAACAAGGCACCATTTTTGGTATGCCAACTTTGAAGAAACCCTAACAAGCAAACAGCAAAGCAAAGTTATCGATAACATAAGGAAACAAGTAAGAATGCTATAGTCGAGTATACCCGACTACGAAACTCCCTGTACCCAGGTCTAAAACATCCAATCACATCTAAGTCCACTTACCCATACACACACACATACACAAAGACGCACGCACACAGGCGGCAAAAGTGGCTGTGCTTCTTCTTCCCCCTCTCGCTGCATTACTGAATCTTCTATCGTGAATAACTTCCGTGTTTATTATCCGATCGACTTGAAATTTGGACAGTAGATTAAGAGAGACTAAAGTATTGTACATGCCAAATCTTAAAGCTATATCTTGAAAATTGTTACTGTAAAACGGTTTTAATCGATTTGCGGGGGAACGGGGGAGATATTTGAAATTGGAAACAAACTTGACCTGCTCCCGCTATACACGAAGCTACATTCAAAATTTGGTGTCTCTAGCTATTATAGTTGCTGAGATCCTTGCGTTCATACATACGGACAGACAGACGGACAGACGGACGGACGGACAGACGGACAGACGGACAGACAGACGGACATGGCCAAATCAAAATCTCTTTTGATACTGATCAAGAATATATATACTTTATAGGGTCGGAGATGTCTCCTTCTGCCTGTTACATACTTTTGCACAAATCCAATACCCCCTTTTTACCCATTTTATGGGTACAGGGAGTAAAAACAAAAGAGTTGCTTTTACACAAACTCAATTCTTTTGTAGCTAGACGATATAGTTATAGACAATTAGGCCACCATTTTCGGTATGCCAACTTTGAAGAAACCCTAACAAGCAAACAGCAAAGCAAAGTTATCGATAACACAAGGAAAAAACAAAAGAGTTGCTTTTACACAAACTCAATACTCAAGCGATTGTTCCTATTGCAGCTAGACGATATAGTTATTCCACTTTGAATTATAAATATAAGGCCGAATTAAGCACTCAATTGTAGAGTTTGCTTGACATACTTATAAAAACAAAAAAGTTGCTCACATTCTGGCAAGAACTTATTTTTACGAGTGTTTTTTTCCTTATAATTGTTTCGCTGAAATATGCATAGCTTTGAAGCTGAGAGAAACACAATCGGATTCAAAATATAAGCATTTATCTATCTCAGAGTATTTATTTAGATGCAATCTTGCGTTACTTGTGACGTCACAAAAAACTTGCGCATATTCTTGCAAGAACTTATTTTTCGGGTGTTTCTTTCAATGTTACGTACGTACAATTAGTACGTACAATCTTGCGTTACTTCTGACGTCACAACTGCAACATTGCTCGAAATAACTCCGTTTCCATAGTTCTTTGACCAGTGTTGTACAATGTTTCCTAATGAACTTAGTCAGTGCCTTAAGCATAGGTCCTTTGCTAAGTAAGCAGACATCAAATTTACCACGCAATAGTTTGAACGCAAGGTAATCGATTCATGCAACATTTGACTGTTGACAAATTTGAGCATTACCTTGCACATTCCGTGACAATCTTATGATACCCTGCGCCAGGGCGTAGAAGAAGGAAAAATGAACGAAAAAACAAAAAAGGCCGACGACCGTCGAAAATTGTTGTGCAAAGAACCAAAAAACCAAAACCAGACGCACATGGATCGATATTTGATTATTATTACAACGACGACGACGACGAAAAGTCGCAAGACGATGACGCAGACTTTGACAAGGAGTCAATGGCTGTTGGCTGGGACGGGGGGACGGGGGGACGGCTGAAGGCTGAACGGCTGGAGAGCTGGACAGCTGGACAGCTGGACGATAAAGTGAGAGACGCAGCCAGGACATCAAATGGTATGGCTGTGGCAGAAGCAGAGACGCAGCAAGCGGCTGCCGTCTGGGATGCTGATAATGATTCCATTAGCCAAAAAGGTGGCACGTTGAACTTGCAACAGTTCAACGACATGTCGCCGCTCTGTCTCCCTCTCTTCTTCACTCTCTGTTGAATTAGAAAACAATTGGCAAGGCACAGACTCAGCATATGGCTAAAGATGCGAATGTTTGTTGGCCAAGCGCCTGCATAATATGCCCAACTGCGAGTAATGCAAATTGGCTTTTTGGCCACACCACACACACACACACACACACACACAGGACATGTGTGTGACCCAGTTTGCAGTCCGTTTATTGAATAATGTGCCGCATTTGGTTTGTGGCGACACCCAAATACCCAAAACCCCAACTTCTGCAATTTGGCTAATGGAAACCTTTAGCAAAAGGTCGCCCGAAAAGCAAATCACGCAACATTGCCAATATGGCCGAGTACGAACATCGCCAGTCTACGGTATCCGACTGCCATATACTCTGTTTCTACTATAGACAATTTGTCGCTCATCTTTCGACTTGAATTTGATGAGAGAGCTGCGGAAGTTACACATTCCTGTTCCGAATCATACCTTCGAATCTAGGACCAGCTATCTTTAGGTTATCTAAGATATATATCATTGAAGCATTGTTTTTCTTACAAAATCCCTTTGCTTTTCGCTGATCAGTAATATATATTAAAGATTATAGTTGTTTCCTGCTCCAAATGTATTGAAAAGTGAAATTTTGAACAGGCACAATAGATTTGTAAGGTTCCCATCTGCAATTAATAACATCCTTAAGGTCAAATCAAGTCAGGCATTGCACACAAATCCTATACGCCCTTTTCCGTTTTGGAAAAGAGTAGGGTTGGGGGCAAATGGTGCCTGCAACTGGCTGAAACGGAATTTGCTTTTTAAGTTAGTAGCGTAGTGGACTTTTGACCAGTGCACTGGGCCAAACTGTTTCCTCTTTTAAGGCAGCCTAAAAGAGGGGAAATTGGTGACTTGGAAAGCTGCAACTGACATTTTTCCATGTAAATGAAAGTCAACGGCTTGAAAAATGGTTTCAGTTATTACCAAATGCATAGATGAATGTGCCATGCTGCAAATAACTAACTCAAGTTACTAAGGATGAATATTGCTGGAGTCAGGAAAGTTTTTCATACAGAAATGACTATTTCTTAACTAAATATGCCTAAAATGTCGCACAATTTGTGTTATAAAGCTTCAACTATAGCTCAAGCTGTAACTTTCACTGTAGAAAACAAAAAAGGTTGAAGCTCAGCGAATTAGTTTGATTTTATTTCTTCAAATCCTTCACCCTCTTTAATCTGTTCTAGTATTTTCTTGAGCCTTTCCTCAACACCCAATCCGTAATTTCAGTCTTATTTGAATTGTTTATTATTTATTTGCTTCACACACACACACACACACACACACACACACACACACACACACACACACACACACAGCCTATACTCGAACTTAACTTTCTCATACATTAATGAATACAATTTGCATCCTTTACACCAAATATATCATATATCGTATATTGCATGCTCTTTTAAAATATATATACTAATATTATAGTTAAAATCCACTCCCACAAAACATAAAAAATACCAAAAATACCACAAAAAAAAAACAAAAACTAAAAAAAAAAACTTAGTATTTTGCGCCTTATAAAAACCGAAACCGCATAAAACCAAAAACCCCTTAACAAAATTATCAAAATTCATAACGAAAATTTGGCTTATCCTGATGAAGAAAATGAAGTGCACACAATATTTGGACTATACCCGAGTTGAGAACTAATTGATACCCCCGAATTGGAATTACCATTAAAATGTTCTATTTTGTAATCGTAATATTTCGCATATTTCGAAATGAAAGCAAATTAGTTTTGCGTATGTTTTCCTAGTTAAATAATAAATATGTTTCCTTTAATAGTTTTGTTGATTTTATATTGAAATATAATGCTTATAAATGAATATATATTTAACTTATATATGTGTAATGTTGCTACTTATCTTGCTGTCTTTTGCCTTACATGCTTTCTGCCTCGCTCTTTCTCTCTCTCACACACCCTATCTCTCTCTCGCTCACACTCTCTCTCTGTCTCTCTATATGTGTCTCTCTATCTATCTGTTCGTAACTATTCAAATATTTCAATGTGTCAAAACTGTGTGTTGTGCTTTTACATACTTACTTATATAATAATCAAATCAAACATATGAAATGACAAAACGAAAAACAGTCAAGAAAAGCCAAGAAAAGCCAAGAAAATCTAAGAAAATCCAAGAAGTATACCCGTATACTCTGTACTCAATTCAACCTAGAAAACAAGAGGGGTCCAGTAAAAACCAAACATGTTCTCTGAACGTTGTGCAATCAATATAAAAACCAAAAGATTATATAAATATTATCTATAAATATGCATTAATTATAAACAACAACAAAATATATATCGTACTAAAGCGCTTTTGGTGTTTTTTAAGTTATTGAAACAAAAAAAAAAAATTTAAAAAATGAATAAAAAAAAAAAATGCAGCAAATCAAGGAAAGAATTTCGTTAAACAATCAAACAGCAAACAAATACAAAAAACTAAAATCAAATTAACAACATTGATGCTATACACACACACACCCACACACACACACACACACACACCCACACACACCCACACACACACACACACACACACACACACACACACACACTATACATACCAATGTTTTATTCTCGATATATCTATGTATTATCTAAATGTGGAACGCTTTTTACATAAATCGTTCGTTCGTTGTTCGTTTATGTAAATGGTAAATGTGTGTGTTCTATTTTCCATATAAGCTAAATGTATTTATTTTGTTATATTCTATGTGACATTTTCAATAATACATATATATGTGTATGTATGTCTGTACGTATGTATGTCTGTATGTTTTGTATGATTTTCATTGTCTTAGCATTTTTATTTCAAACAATTAAAACATGGCCGTTATTAATTACATCAATTGCATTCTCAACTTAGTACAAATACTCTTTTAAAAAAAAAAACCAAAAAAAAACAAAGTACAATTACTATAATTTTGCAGAGCATCAGGTGAGCTAGAAAACTAGAAACGCTGTACCGAGTAAATACTCCTACTCGTTACTCTCTCTCTCTCTCTATCTCTCTTTCTCTCTCTCTCTCTCATGCTCTTTGTCTCGTTCGTTTGTCCAGGAAGCTGCAAAGTAACGAGTCAAAGACTCGCTCAATTATAAGGACTCGACTGCTTATATTAATTATACTTCATTTGTTGACTTTAGTTTCGTTTTTCTGTTTCGCATACTGCCTGGATTTGTTGTTTTTTGTTGTTTTCTTATTGTATCCTTAATTTGGCCAAGGAATTCACATTTTGTACTTATCGTGTGTGTGTGTGTGTGTGTGTGTGTGCGTGTGTGTGTGTGTATGTGTGTGTTTGATGTTGTGTTTTACTTGTTGATGTTTTTATACTACCTCGATGTTGTTCAAGAACGTTGTTTGTTTTCATTTTATGATTTCCTTTAACTCATTCTCTCTAACTATCTCTCTATCTCACACTCTCTCTATCTCTCTTTCTTTCTGTCTAACTGTCTAAATCTAAATCTAAATCTAATTCTAAATCTAAATCTATCTAACTCGTTCTGACTGTTTTAAATACATATATAATATACTCGTATATATACATAATATATGCCTTTGTACCATATCATTTATTGTTGTTGTACTCTAAAAGCTATTTAAAACTAAGTTTTCAAACCAAATTTTACTGATTCATTCGAGTTATCAACTAAATATTGTAATTTCCTATTGTGGCATATGTATATGTATATGTATAAGTCTACAGCTCTGTCTCCTACTCTAGGTATTTCACAATCTGCATATATACATATATATACAGATAATAGACATATATATACATATATATACACGTTATATTCATAATATATAAATGTGTGTATGTAGTTGATATTTATATATGTATGTTTACTCGACTATATCAACCATATTGAATTGTATTAAGCTATCGAGTCGTTTTCCCAACATATCGACCCTCGTTTAGGCATTGTTAGTGTATGGCATTGCCAACAGCGAAAAGTAGGCGTTGCCAGCTTTCATTAGACACGTAAACGGGCGTTGCCAGCTGCAATATGAAGTCAAACCTATTGCCCAGCTCTGTGACATTGATTGTGACGTCATTTGTTTCGACTTCCGCAGCTTGTTCTCGAGGTTTGTTTGAAATATGCAATGCCAGGATGAACTATCTTCTCAATGGTTATTCCAAGCACTGTTTTTGGCCCCTTCAGGGGCTGTATTTGTACTGTATTTTGGTTCCCTTAATTGTCAGTCAGATGCAGTTTGGCAAATTTTTGTTTTCATGATTTGATTCCTTTTGTTCTTCGTTGTTTACACCAAAGTTGATTCATTTATCTTACTTGTATTTTGTTGTATTTTTTTTTTCTTTTTTTTTTTTCTTTTTCGTTTTTGTTTTTTGTTATGATTACAATATTGTCAAGAAGTTGATCTGCGTTTTTTGATTATGGCTGTGCTAAATGAAATTTCACACATAACTTTTTGCTGGCAATTCATTCTGTGGCTCAAAATGTGCAGTAAATTTGGTATAGCTATCTAGAAATCGGATAACAACAATGCAATTCTGAGCATCAAGTGCTCAACTGGCCAGCTACACTGTGCTACAGAACCAAACACGATAAACCCATGTCAAACTCGAGCTCCTTACATTACGCTCTGCGAAAGAGGAGCGCGACAAATGCTGGCAAATGTGGAAAAACTTCTTGAAAATACTTTGTTAAATGGACATATTTTGAATTTGAATTTGAATTTGTTGAGCAATTTATATATTTTGATTTCGACTGCACTTCAATTAGAAAAAAAACCAACAACATAATAATTTGATTCGATATTTAAAAAACAAAAAAAAAAAACAAAAAAAACAAAAAAGAACACGATTTGGCCCCAAAAAAGCTACGGAGCTGCTGAGTTTGTTTTCTACTGTTACCAAAATGTTGTATGTTTATTTTTATTATTTTTTATTTTTCTATTGTTTTTGGAATATTCTATGTGACCAAAATTGTTTTATTATTTTTTTCAAAATTTCTTATAAGCATTTATGACATATATTATTTTTAAATACAAATTGATGTACAACAAAATTTTGACGCAAAAATTGGCAAAACAAAAAGTTTTCTTCCTTTCATTGTTTGTTTGTTTCTTTTTTGGTTTTTGAGCAAATGTAAAAAAGCAAAGAAGAAGTAGGCAAAGTACGTCTTGAAAAGCTCTTTTTTCATAATTAAAAGTGTTTTTTTTTCGTTTCTGTTTTTTTCGTTTAAAAACAAAATGTAAATTTGAAATATTGAAATTTTTTGTTTTGTTTTTTCGATTTTTTGCCAAAGCAAAATTTTGTTCATGATTTGAAGAGTTCAAGTAAAAAATAATAAATCAAGTACCACAATAAACACGCGCGTACCGAAAAATTAACCAAAATTCATTTGCAACAAGTGCAAAACGCAGAACGTGAAATTTAAGTAAAAATTTGTAAAAATAAGTTTGTACCAAAAACCAAAAATTATGTTACAAAAACCAAAAAGAAAGAAAAAAGAAAAACTTACAAAAACACAAGAAATATGTAAAACAAAAACAAAAACAAAAACAAAAACAAAAACAAAACCAAAAACAAAACAAACCAAAAACAACTAAACAAAAATATGAAAAGAAAAATCAAACAAAAAGCTAAAATAATATTATTAACGTACGATTATGTGACGTTTTTTGAACGACGCCCAAACAAAAATCGAAATTCAACTTCTTGAAAAACCAAAAAACAAAAACAAAAGACAAAAAAACAAAAAAACAAAAAGACAAAAAACAAAAAAACAAAAAAACCAAAAAAAGAAATTATATATATAGATGCATATATATATGTATATACATATATATCGAAATGTTTGTATCAAAATTCTAGAAATGCAAATATAACTTTGCGCAAATAAAAAAGCAGTTATAGATAATAAACAATTACAACAAACACACAACGAAAGACATGCTGAAACCCCCTCTTGTTTTTACTGGCATTACTTGCAAAGTTTGAAAGATATATAATCTAAGAGTTAAGAGCCCCCCGCTCGGAACACTATAACTTCAGATATGGTAGCAGAGGCGCCGAGCTGAGAGAGGGGCGCCAAGGTGAACCCTGGCGTCCATTTTTGGCTTTGCACTTAGTTTCCACTCTATTTCTACAAATGATATTATATAATTCTATATTTGATGATTCAATTTTGGATATTGTTTTTCCTTCAAATTTTCCTTCGAATTTTTTGATTTTTTTCCTTTAAAATACAAAACGTAACCTTTGTAAGAACTTTTTTGTTTTTCCTATCTTTCACTCTATTTTCCTCTATATATATCTCTGTTCCTTTCTTTCTTTTATATACATATATATATATATATATATATTATATATATCTATATATATCGAGTATAAAAGCGTTCAATATTAATTGTATTTATGAATTTATGCGAAAGCGAGCAGAGGCAGATTTTAAAGTACAGCAAACTTGATTTTGTAACTGTAAACGTAATTAATTTTGATTCCTATCCAATTGAAGTATGTTTTTTTTTCGCTGTCAAGGCAGCGGAAAATAAAGAAGTATTTAAAAAAAAAGAAACTGTAATTATTATTATTGTTTCCCTTTTATATGGTTCCGATTCTGATTTCTTTCAATTTCGTTGTATTAGTTTTGAAGCTCTTAACTATCTCACTCTCTGTCTCTCTCTCTCTCTCTCTCTGTCTATCTCTATCTCTCTCCATCAAAACCGCTCTATTTCTCTCTCACTCTCTGTCCTTCAAAGTAAAAGTACAACAACAACAAAAAATAAGTTAAATATTTCTGCATTATTTGTTTTTTTTTTGTTTTTTATTTCCTTGAATTATTCAAACGTTGTTCTGTTCAAAACCAACAGCAGAGTTGAAAAAGAAACACATAGTTTTAAAGACAAAGAAATCGAAGAAAAGCAAAACTAAATAAGAAGCGATTACGATAACGATAACGATAACGATATCAATGGCACTCATATCGATGACATAAAGAACTAAGCAAAAACTATCGATCGATCGATTGCAAGCAAAAACTGAAACTGAAAACAAATCAAAAATATCGAAAAATGCTAAAACAAAAAAAAAACCAAAAAATAAAAAACGAAACGTAGTAAAGAAGTTGATGTTGGATTTTTGTTTGGTGTTTGTTCCAGAAACGTCCGAATCGCCCCAACAACACGCTGTGGGCGTTGGCGCGGTCCACGGCGGCGGCGAGCAGCAGCAGCGCAGCCGCCGCCGCTGCCGTTCCGCCGCAGCCGCTGCCACGAGCAGCAGCAGCCGCCGCAAACGTCGCCACCACCCCCGCTGCAACTTCTACCGTGCATCACTGCGGCGCCGCCTTTCCCAACCAAAGCAAACTCACGCGTCACCTACTCTCGCACTCACTGAAGACGCTCGAGTTCCGCGAGCCGACCACCCACGCCGCCCTCCTCCACTCGCAGCTGCTGACCGCCCACGACCTCAACATGGGCGCCCTCGGCCAGCCGTTTGCCTTCCAAATGAACGCGATGGCGGCCAGCGCCGGCAGCAGCGATCCCCAGGAGCAGGCGGCCGCTGTTGCCGCCGCCGCCGCCTTGGGCCTGGAGATGGAGATAGCGCTCCACAGCGCCAACTGCACCTTTCAGAGCCTCACAGCTGGATGCCTGGAGGCGTCCGGCTCCAGCGGCCGTCTCGGCCTGCCCGGTTCCGGCTCATCAACATCCGGCAATGGCGGCCTGCTGCTTGGCAGCGCCGGCTCAGCTTCCGCATTGGGTGGCGGTGGTGGTGGTGGTGGCGGCGGTGGTGGTAGTGGCATGGGTGGTGGTGGTGCCGCTGCTGGTGGCAGCGGCGGCGGCTCATCGTCGCCCTCAACGTCCGCCGCAGCGTCGGCAGCGGCGCAGTCCGGCTCCACGGCCGCCTCGTTGCTCGGCGCGTCAAGTGATCCGAATAGTGTTGTCATGTGTAAGTTCTGTGCTAAAAGTTTTCCCGATGTTACATCACTGATCACGCATTTGTCGGTACATACAGGTGATCGACCATTTAAATGTGAGTTTTGTGGCAAAGCGTTTAAGCTGCGCCACCACATGAAAGATCATTGTCGCGTGCACACGGGTAAGTTAAAGCCACCGATCCGTACGCCGGATCATCTTCTATATAAACACACACACACACACACATGCATCTCTCTCTCACACACACACAGTCATAACATTGATTCTGACAATCGACGGCTCTATCGATAGTATCGATAGTTTTATTCTGCACCCTTATCGAGGCTATCGAACCGAAATTCACCTATCTTAATGTCATTTGTTCCCAAGTAGAGCTGAATAACAGACGACGGCTCTATCGATAGTATCGATACTTTTATTCTGAGCCCTTATCGATGCTATCGAACCGAAATTCACCCATCATAATGTCATTTGTTCCCAGCTAGAGCTGAATAACAAACGACGGCTCTATCGATAGTACCGATAGTATCGATACTTTTATTCTGAGCCCTTTTCGATGCGATCGAACCGAAATTTACCCTTCATAACGTCATTTGTTCCCAGCTAGAGCTGAATAACAAACGACGGCTCTATCGATAGTACCGATAGTATCGATACTTTTATTCTGAGCACTTATCGATGCGATCGAACCGAAATTTACCCATCTTATTGCCATTTGTTCCCAGCTAGAGCTGAATAACAGACGACGGCTCTATATAGTACCGATAGTATCGATACTTTTATTCTGAGCACTTATCGATGCGATCGAACCGAAATTTACCCTTCATAACGTCATTTGTTCCCAGCTAGAGCTGAATAACAAACGACGGCTCTATCGATAGTACCGATAGTATCGATACTTTTATTCTGAGCCCTTTTCGATGCGATCGAACCGAAATTTACCCTTCATAACGTCATTTGTTCCCAGCTAGAGCTGAATAACAATCGACGGCTCTATCGATAGTATCGATACTTTTATTCTGAGCCCTTATCGATGCGATCGAACCGAAATTTACCCGTCTTAATGTAATTTGTTTGAATTTATCTAAAGATATTCAAACGTGTTCCAAAACAATTCACTGCCAGCTAATAAGTCCTGCTCCCGTTTCCGTAATTACTTTTCAAATCGCAAAACCTGAATTATTTGTACTCAAATTCAGCAATATTTGAGAAACTTTTTTTTAAGAAATATGTTGAGCTGATTTTTCAGCTAAATATTACGGAGTCTGCCCCAAATTTCATGGCTGTTAGATCAATCATGCCGATAGCAACTTGTGAATTGATTTGAGCGACTTATAGTGTTGGAAACTACGAAAATCGTTAAGCCTGTTTGGTGCCTTTTGACTGCTGCAGGCCTCAAGACAAGCGATTGATAATATACATAAAAAACATTTCCTTTGCTTAGGAATTAAAACAGCTTTTATTGCAAACTGTACCTATATGAGTCTCCACAATAAACTTGAATCTCAAGTTGAGCTTTCAAAGCTTTGAAAGTGCGTATGTGCACAAAGCTTCGCGATGAGCTTTTTTAAGCTTTTCATGCGACCTAACTAAGTTGATATTCAGCTTTTTACTCCAATAAACGATGGTTCATTTAAATACTACAATTTCAGACTCCCCCTGTGGTCCAGTCCCATATATATCTCTGACTATAATATATATCATATTTATATCTTAAAGTTATAGATATGGAGACCAATATTATCACATTATTTGGTTCACATTACACAGGGTTCTATTTAACACTCGTATCAAATTGAGTCGATTTCTCCCCCCAACACACACACACACACACACACACACATTTTCACATACATAGCCTTGACTGTACAATTTGTATTGATGTAGCTTATTTCTGATATATTGTACTTGATTTTCCGTCCCAACAAATTTGTTATTGTGGTTGGGAATTACAGGTGAACGACCCTTCAGATGTCACATGTGCGGGAAAACTTTCTCGCGCTCGACGATCCTCAAGGCGCACGAGAAAACGCATTTTCCCAAATATGTACGAAAGTTTTTGTCACCCAGCCCGGTCGATACAAAGGATGAGCTACCGCAATAGTGAAACGATTTTAGTTTGTTATTAAATTATTATTATTATTACTATTACTACTATAATAATAACAACAATAACAACAACAACAACAACAACAGCAACAACAACAGCAACAACAGCAACAACAACAACAACAATGCAAGTTATTTGCATAACAACTATAACTACAATTGATGTTGAAAGGAGACAACAACAGCAGCAGCAGCAACTTTTAAGGCGGCAGCAATGCAGCTAGAATGAGACAGCAACAGCAACAATTTTTGACTTACTTAAGCGAAGAGCGCAAAGCTTAGAGACACACACACACACACACACACCCATAGCTATACATGCATATATGTATGTATAATACAATATGTACATATTTTATTAATTATACATACAATTTAACTAAAAACGAGGCGAAAACAAAACACAACAAACAAAACAAAACAAAGGAAAACAAAACAAAACAGAGGAAAACAAAACCTGCAAAATGAACTGTACTCTTTTCAACTGAGAGAGCGTAGAGCGTAGAAAGAGACAGCCACACACAACATGCATACATATTGTAAGAGTTAGACAGAGACAGACGGAGAGAAAGAGCGGAAATGTGAAAAAGAGAAAAAGAGAGAGAGTTAGCGAGCTAGCGAGCTAGAACGTGAGAGCAAGCAGGCAGGCAAGCATGCATAATGCATACATATACATTAACTGTATATATATATATATATATATATATCGTATATATGTATATACGAGATATAGCAACATATGTCAAATTGTTGAAATTTATACCAAGAGCGATAATATTTTTTTTATGCAAATCACACACACACACACACACACAACAACCAATTTTATTGTCTCTATTAATGAACTAAATATTTAACAAGATGTGAAGTAAACAAAATATGTTTAATTCTAATTTTAGTGCGAAAGAGAAAGAAACCCAAGCAAAAGTTTAAGCGTTGAACATTTTTTTTTTTCTATACAATATTTTAGTGAACAAGTGCAGCGTGAAAGTTGTAGCAGGAATCTAATTAAAATTGATAAATATATATATAAAAATAAAAGATATATATATATATGTATATATACATATATACCTACATATATACATATATACATATGTGCATGTGTGTATTTTCAAAAGTATATATATGTATACATATATAAGAGAACGTAAGACATATATACATAAATGAAAAACAAAAAAACAAAAAACAAAAACAAAAACAAAAACAAAAACATGAAAAAACAAAAAGTGAAAAGTAAAAATTATACTAAACTATAATGATTATATATGATATATATACATATATATATATATATATAGTAATGATTATAGAAAAAGAACAGTGAACACGTGATGTAACTTTTTAAGTAATTGATGAACATGATCATGCACATGATCATAATGATGATGGCGATATTAGCGAGATGATAATAACAAAATAATGCTAGTTTAAAAGTAAAGATCTACATGCATACATACATACAATACGAGTACATACAATTATAGTATATTAGCAAAGCAAAGCAAAGTGAACTGTTAACAAATTGCAGCATACTTTTGTGCGTCTTTTATTCATCATTTCGCGCTAGAAGCCGCTGAGCAATTTGAACGTATACCACATACATATCCACACACACACACACACACACACACACACACACACACACACACACACACTTTACATTAGAGAAGAAAAAGAAAAGAAAACGCAAATGTTGCACCGTTTTTGAGGCTTCCCAGACTTCCCCCTTTGAAACCCTTGGAGGTGCATAAATCTATATTGATTCATGTACCCATAGGAATAAACACACACACAAACACACCTCCTCCAACTTGATAGTGAGACTTATTGCCCAAATTTGAGACAAAAATTTGTAGAAATTGTTGTCCCTTGAAAAGGCAACAACAGGTGGCGCCACGTGCTTTAAAACAATGTCTTTATACATAAATATTGAACTAAATATCCAAAATTAGCCCACGCACACAATAACACTCACACCAACTCGTATATACATGCATATGTATATGTATATGTATATACTTGTATATATGAAAAAACATAATTAATTTTTAGCCACTTATACATACATTTACAACCTAATATACAGTGCATATATATATATATATATATATATATATATACATACTATATATCTATATACAATATTTATATATACGTATACGTATACGTATATCAAATAAAGAAAGCATAGAGAAAACCATAACTTGTATAGATGACAAACAGTTGATTAGTTGAAAAGTTGAGCGATGAAAGATGAAAAGATGAAAAGATGAAAGTTGAGAGATGATGCGATGAAAGCAAAGCAAATTGAATTCAAATCATGGAATACAGACATACGCGTGAATTATGCAAAGCAGCAGAATTACATAGAATATCTGTGATCTTAAATATATATACATACATAACACAATAACAATTTAAATATATACATACATACATACATATATATCTACTTTAACGAGCAGCAGTGGGAAACTTAACAATTAGAGGGAAACTAACAAAAACAAATATAAGAAATTTAATTAAAAATCAAGCTAAATTCCAATTAGAAATCGAAGTTACCAAAAACAAATAATTCATTTCAAGCCCCAGATAAATAAACAGCACCGTGTAGAAAATGTGAGGTTCAAACCTTTTAGATGCAATTTATAATCAATTCCGTTTGGGAAAATTTCAATTCAAAATATGCATAGATCGTTAGATAGCTTTCATATATCGGTTCTCAATCTTATGATTAGACTTTAACCAGCTGAAAATTTGTATTTGTATGTTGTGGGAACCGTTCAGCACTGTTCAGATAGCGAAATCTTTATCAAAATATTCAACTTTCTCGCTTTTTTTTTGGTTTTTTTTTTCATTTATACAATGTTTTCAACATTTGCTGAGATACATTACAAACACACACCCCTATGTACCCTTACAGTAGAGTTTTATTGTTCATGAGTGAGTGAACAAACAAAGAATTGTTCACTGAACTGGGTGAGTGAACTTGTTCTTTCCTAACTGCGCTCAGTTGTTCATTTTGCTCGGTACTGCAATTTTGCTCGGTAGTGCAATTTTGCACGGTTGTTCATTTTGCTCGGTACTGCAATTTTGCGCTGATATTCTCTCTGATATCTTTATTATTCGGTAGTTCAGGCTTAGTATCCCCATTAATACATCTGTGGCATGTGAACGCCTCTGCAAAACCATCCCAACTCAAGGACCCTATGCTTTTGCATATCAATATGCAAAAAAAAATTAGTATTCACATATGAATTTGATAGTTATCTTAAATACGAGTAAAACACTTATGTTTCCATTTTAACGCTTAACAATAGTCAATATTTTTGAAAAAGAAACATTTTGTTTTTGTTTTCCAAATATTTCTCAATACATACAGTTGTATTGAAATTAATTTTAGTTATTCAGGCCTGTTCTGAATTCCACTTTCGAATCAATTCCACAAAAATATGACAGCAAGGTTCTTAATTATATTCTGCTCTAAAAAGTATGCTACACGATATTCTGTGGAATTGATTCGGAGCGGAATTCAGAACACTTCTTATTATGCTATTTTTGTTCACTCACGAACAACTGAGCAGTGCGCGAACAAATGAACAACAGAGCCAACAGCAGTGAGCAAATAAAGAAGAGCAAGTGAACATTTTCACCAAAATGAGCAATGTTTAATACCAAGTTACACAAGTTACGTTCGCTTTGGTTGCAAAATTTTGTTGCCTACTTTTTTGGGCGCAGACGGCTTGGAATGCCGCCAAATGTTTGACGCTTTTTTGCCCAGTTTACTTTGCTTTGACCAACAAGAACAGCAGCAACACACACACACACACCCACACCCACACACACACACACACACACACACACACACACACACACACATCCACACACACACATTGAGTAACAATTAACAATTTTCCCCTTTTAGTTGTGAGTTAAATATAAAAGTTTAGCTAAACATTTGCAAGGATTAAAACATTGCTAGTTCTTAAGCAAAATTTTGTGTTATTATGTTTATCATTATTGTTGCTATGAATACAAATTATTGTTTGGCTATGTGGTTAAAATGGTCGCTGTGCCGGCTTCAAGGAACTCTCATCTGGCAGATCCCCCGAACCGCAACGCCTTTCTACACATCTCATCCGCAGGTATATAGCCCCAGAGCCAGTGTATAGCGAAAACAACAACAACAACAACAACAAATACAAAACGAAAACAAACATACAAATCGATCTCAAAATTATAAAAAAAAAAAGCAAAAAAAAAGCAATTATATTATAAAGTACACCCACGTTTGGGGGCTCTGGCCAAACCATATATATATATATATAAACATATATATATATATACTATATATTTAAAAAACAAAACAGACAGAAGGTGAGGCGGCCGTGCGCATTTTGGAACTGGTTCAGAATATGAGCTGATATTGTTAGATGAAGCAGGCTAAGGCAACAACAAAATGCGCACAAATATTTAAACAAAACAAGAAAAGAAAACAAGAAACAAAATCGCAAAACAAACGCACGCTAGGCAAAATTCAAAATTCTAAATTTTAAACCAAAAAACAAAAAATGCAAAAAAATTGCAAAAAGCAAAACAAAACTTTTTCGGCAAACAAAACAAACAAAATGAAAAAAAAGAGAAAAATCCCAAAACATTAGCGAGAGGGAAACAAATAAAAACTTTGGATTAAACAATTTGGCTGTGATAGCATTAATACAAAACAACAACACCAACATGTGAATATGTATTTAAAAAACAAAACGAAACAAAACAAAACAAAACAAAACAAAACAAAACGAAACAAAACGAAACAAAACAAAACAAAAAAACATAACCAACAAAAACAAAATTGAGAAAAGTAAGAAAAACTAAAGAGATTTTCGCTTTGCATTTTGAAACGCTAAGAGGCAAAATGGAAAACGAAAAAGGCGCCATGGAAATTTTGTTGTTGGCTTATTTTCTCGCAGGGAGCGCAGTATTAGAGAAAAACAAGACAAGACACTGAAAAACAAAAACAAAAACAAAAACAAAAACAAAAACAAAAACAAAAACAAAAAGAATAAGAAAATGAAAATGAAAATGAAAAGAAACCCAAAACAAATTATGGAAACCCAACAGGCATCAATTCGACATTGTGATGTTAAGAATATTTGCAAAAGTAATCAAGTTTTTGCGTAAGCCTAATAATAATTATAATCAATAATAATATAAACATAAACAGAATCATAAATATCATATAATAGATGAAAGCAAACAAAATTAAACGTTTAGGAACAAAACAAAACCAAAATTGTGATTTTCGGCCTTTTAGAAACAAAATTATTAAAACAAATACTAATGCATAAATAATTAATAATTAAACGTAACCAAAAAAACAAAAACAAAAACAAGCAAAGATAAATAAGTAAAATGAAGGAAAAAGCGCATGAAAACCAAAAACAAAAACAAACAAAAAAGTTGTGGTTTTTTCAGCGTTTTTACAAGCACTTTTTGATTGGGGTGCCGTGGGGGGGAGGCAGAAAGATACAATTTATTATAGGCAAGAAAACGTGCAAGTTTATTATTATTGTATTTAACGACAGCCAAAATGCGCACAGGCGACAAACGCGTCAAAAGTGAGAGAAAAACATTCCAAGCAAACAATAAGTAGAAGAATTGAGAAAGGTTTGCAGGTGCAGGTTGCTGCCAGTTCCGAAGAAGTTCTCCCGCGAAGCCAGCCCCAGTTGAGCCAAATAGAGACCACAGCAAATCTATAATGTCAACATATTTGATTTGTTTTAATTGTCGTGTAATTATTATTATGATTATTATTATTATTTTGTAATTGATATATGGCGACTGCACTGAGTAACCAACAATGTTTTATGCTCTGTGTCTCTACGAAGAAAGCAAACAAGAAAGCAACATTTTTATTATAATTACTGATTACTAATTTTTTTCATATCTGTAATTAAATGTTTAAGCAAATGTTATTATTATGATTATTACACTTATATATGTACCAACTTGTATGAAATTTATTTAGCTTTAGCGCAAACAACAACAACAACAAACAGAAACAGAAACAGAAACAGAAACAGAAACAAACAGCAAACAATATTTAAAACATGGCAACAACTTTAAGTTTTCTTTCATATTTCTGTTCGAATTGTGTCCAAGAGCCCAACAATTTCAAATTACTTATGTTATATGCAAATTATGTTTAACAACAACAACAACAACAACAACAACAAGAACACACAATGAATTTGTAAGCTATATGAGAAAAAGCAGACGTGAAAAATTTTCACAAATTTTCGCAAGCAACCTGAACGACAAGGAAAATTATTAATTATTGTGCAAGTACGAAAAACAAAAACAAAAACAAAAACAAAACAACAAATAAAAACAAATGAAATGATTTTTGGGCTATTCAATTTTCGCACATTTTCTATATAGTATATATATGTTTCGTATTCACCAACTTTGCTCATATCTTTTTTTCGCATATCATTTGAATTCATTGTGTAATATTTTTGGCATCGCTCACTTCATATATACACACATACATATATATGTATATATATATTTCAAAAAGTTCTTTAGCCACACACACACACACACACACACATATTTATCATATAATGCTCTATATATATTTTACACACACATATATATATATATTTTTATTTTATTTGATTATTTTTTGTTTCTTGGCTTAGTTTCTTTAAGTTTAGCGCCTAAGTTTGTATGAGTTTTTGTAGCCTTTAAGTTGTGATCAAAAGTTCCTTAGTTTGGTTCCCCGCGCGCGCGCCCGCCCCGCACCGTGGGCGTTATATTCAATGTTTTGTTTAATTGTTTATTCGAAGACGCCATTTGAAAAGATTTCAACAAGTTCCTTGACGACAGCAGCATACAAATAATGCAAATTACAAACTAATAGCAAAATATACACTTACAAATTATGAAATTACAGAATAGATGAGCTCGAGAACTCGAGTGCTACACACACACACACACACACACACACACACACACACACACACACACACATACCAATCCAACCAATTGATTGTTAATTTTGTTTCATTTGATCTTACTTTTTCTTTTACATCCTTTGCTTGTGGCATTAGTATGTTTCCTTGTTTTCAATGTTGCCAGGTTTTATATGCCTTTGTATCTATAATGAGAGGCCAGAGAGTACTGCTTCAAGTAATACATGCTAATACAAATTTTTAGTCCAAATTTTATCAAAAAACAAAAAACTTTTTAGGCAAAAACAAAACCCAAAAAAAAAACAAACACAAAAAAAGAAAACATAAGTAGAGCGCTTCAAAAAACAAAATAAAGCAAAATCATAATAATATTAATTGAAAAGTGAAAAGTGAAAAGCGAAAAGCGAAAAGCGAAAAATGAAAAATGAATAATGATAGTTCGTCAATTGTTTGGTGTGCGAGCAAAGAGCACCCTATCAGTATTGCGCCCTTCTATGCGCTTCTCACACATAACCTATAAGCTAGCTGAAGGGGCGCACTGCTTTCAAAACATCCAAGCAGACACCTTAAGAGGTGCCAAGTATGTATATGAGTTCTAGCGTAGATACGAGAGGAGTGCAGATAGAGGTAGAGAGCTGGAGAGCTGGAGAGCTGGAGGTCGAGTAGTTGTACTATGTCAGCTTCATTTCCGTTTTGAATGCTTTTCATTTCCCTTAGTTATCCAGCTAGCAGCACAAGCAGTAGAGGCAAAACAAAATTAGGAGTTAAATCCAAGCATAAATATATACACACACAACCACACACACACACACACACACACACACACACACACACACTGCAAACGAGAAATGATTGAAATAGAAAAACAAAAAACACAAAAAAAAAGAAAAGAAATAATATTATGAAGAAAAACGGATATCATTAGGCGTACTGCAAAAATGCATTTTAAAGGAAACAGGAATTTAAATGATATATATACAGAAGTAATAAAAGTTATATATATATACATACATACATATACAATACATACAATAATAATATATTTCGAGTAACCGGAAGTAAGCAAAGCAAGTTATTTATATATGAATCTATATATAAAAGTGCATATTAACACACACACACACAGACACACACACACATGCATACGTCAGTATGTACTACTATATATATCGCATATAGGGCAAATCGAAGCTAAGCATGCTAATTATTAACTTGTACAGCAAAGCTAGAATACAATTCTAGATGAGATCGGCCTGAATACACACACACACACACACACACACACACACACACACACATAGTACATATATAAATAGCAGCAAGAAATTCGAATAGAGCTACGTACAGGACGGAAACGGAAACGGAAACGGATATGGAAACAAAAGCATATGCCCAATCAGGGTTGCCAGCGCGAACAGGACAGAAACATTTACGCTAGATTTGCATACAAGTCGAATTTATATAAATATATATACAATACATTCATACATACATGCATACATACATATATAAACATACGTATTACTATTCCATATAATCAACTGATAAATCGTTAATAACGATTTTAAAAAACAATACAAACAAATTTTTCGAGAGAACATTTCTTTGTCAAATATCTTAAGGATATGTGAACTTAAAGCTTTGGCACACAACAATTACATTTTTTAGAATAATAATCAAACCTAAACAAGCGAAAGTCTTGACAAGCAGCACAACAAATACAAATATCTATTCCAAAATTATAAAAATATAAAAAACGAAAATCTAAATTGAAAAAAAAACAAAAAGAAATGATAACAAAACCAATACCAAATTCAAACTTCAAATACAAAAGACTCCAAGACTCCAAATACATAAAAAAAAAGAGAAGAAAATACAAGTTTCGGCAAGTGAGAGAGAGAGAGAGAATAATAAAAAAAATAGAAAACAAAAAAGTTGAGAACCATTTTTTCCAAACTTCTTTCGGCATCATTTTGCGAGCAAATCCTTTTTTGGTTTAATTATCAACCAAAACATATATAAATAACAAACAAACAAACAAACAACAACAAAAAGAATGTTAAAGATTTGTAAATTTTTTCTTTTGAATATAATTCTTTTGATTATTTGATTGTCTAGCAGAAAAGTGCTCAGGGTAAACACAGATTCTTCCAATACAATATTACTAAACAGCAACAAGCAACAAGCAACAAGCAACAAGCAACAACCGTAAACAATACTTATATATGCATATATATACATATACATATATCTATATACAATAAAATTGAATGAAAGCAACAACTACAACTACAATAACAACAAACAAACAAACAACATGCAACAAGCAACAATAGTACCAATATTGAACTCAATTATCAAGAAATGGGAAAACAAACAGAACAAGCAGGAAAAGCTAAAGAAAACCTTTACAAAGCGTTGAAAACCTTTTGTAAATGCGAAAACCAAATGGCTGCAAAATGCAAAATGCAAAATGCTTTTCAAATGCAATATATTTATAACTATTTTTTGAAATTGATGCATATTTTTTGATCGCAACAAGAACAAATCAACTACATAACTCAATTATACAACAAAATAAAATAAAATAAAATACAAAATACAAAATACAAAATACAAAATATGAATAAAAAACAAAAAACACATCATAATACTTACAAGCAAACTTATTTACACAAATCACAATCATGACGAGTATATGCTAAGGAATACAAATAATAATAAATCAATATCAGTTATAAAGCGAACTCTTAAGTACTTAATACCCTAATAATTCGTTTGTATTAATGAATGTCCTTAATTATTGCCACACAGGAACAACAACAACAACAAACACAACAACAACAACAACAACAACAACAAGCAAGCAAACAAACAAGAAATAGTTCAAATCAACCTTATAAACCAAGCTGTTGAAATACTTAACCTCAACTTAAATACCTAATTCAATCCCAACCAAATGCCTTCTTTACAGTCGTAGTAGAAACTCTTCATTTGTTTGTAAATTCATTTTGAATGAGCTGTGCTACAGTTCGAGGCAGCGAACCAGCTCGTGAGCGAACTAGTTCCAACTGCCCCAAGCACAAAGTAGACACATTCTCAAGACAATAAACCGAAACTGAACTCACAAACAGCGAATTGAGTATAAATTCGTATTCGCAACACAATTGATACAATAGCACATATACATTAAAGAAATAGTTGAAATGAACTAGTTCACACAACTAGCTTGTAAA
This sequence comes from Hirtodrosophila confusa, assembly GCA_035043065.1. NCBI lineage: Eukaryota > Metazoa > Arthropoda > Insecta > Diptera > Drosophilidae > Hirtodrosophila > Hirtodrosophila confusa. The sequence goes on from JAWNNI010000078.1 coordinate 1,462,275, forward strand.
GCCATTTGGAATGGAACTAGTTCGCCAAACAAACTGTAGCACATTATATTATTAACAATTGAGACAAGAACAAATAGGATATGGAATTTCGGCATGCCGAATATTAAATATTAAATACCCTTGCGTTTATAGATAACAATTAACAATTAACAATTAACAATTAACAATTAACAATTATGAAAGATTGAGTTTTGATCAAAGTGAAATGACTCGGTTTATCGAGTGCTCGTTCCTATGGAATGCGTTCCGATCCGAACCGATCCGGCTGGTTCCGACTGGCTATCAACTGTTAGCAGTTTCACCAAACTCACCAAACTGAAATCAATTGAGTTACTTTGGCAAGGGTATTCAATAATTGACAACCAAATAATATAATACAAATGTACCCTGTTGACAGAATGCCTTCATCTACACGTTCACATACATAATCACCTACAATACAAATACTTTAAGACTTACATACGATGCGTACAAGAACAAGCAACCTTGAATCATAAATAATAGCCACAATTGTTTAAAGATTAGTTGATATACTACTATAGTGCATACAACTGATGATACAATACAATACAATACAATACAATACATATAATCGTAATTACATAATTAGCATTGAATTAATACTTTGCCCTCATGTTGTTTGTGTTTTATTTCGATATTTTGATATTGGTTTCTATAACTAATTGTTAATGCATATTGAATGGCAATGAATTGGCATTCAAATATACAATTGTTTGTTTGTTTCTTCCAAATGTGCAAATCTTTTTGAAAACATAATGCCTTTTTGTGTTCGTTCGTTACTTTTGTATAAGCGAAACTTGTAGGAATTCAGCCGATAAACTGATAGAAACAAAACGAAACATAAGCCGTTAAACAGACTGTGAGCACACAAGTGCAGCAGCTAAATACCGATAACTGATAAACCGATAAACCGATAAACCGATAAACCGATAACCGATAAATAGATAACCGATAAACCGATTAAACAACTAATACCGTAACAAAAACAGTGAAACGCAATAAAAACATTAATTGGTTTCATCGGCGTAATTAACAAACAATAAGTACTATGGAATATTAATGAGAACCCAATAACTAAATGTGTTTGAGTGCCAAGCTAACAATTCGAGACAACTGTAAATAAACCAAAACACAAATACTAAATGATTAACTGAAAATAGAAAACAGAAATACTGAAATACTGAAATACTGAAAACGTAGGATGCGAAATTATAATACTATACATCATAACTAGTACACAATTATTTTGTTCACTGTAGTTGACTCTCGTTACTTTCGTACATGGAGCTAGTTCTCAACTGGTTCCACCATTATGACTAGTTCCACACACACACAACTGTACATAGCAGACTTCAAGAACACTTGACGAAATCCATTAAGAATTTTAACCAAGTTGGTTTTCATTTTGCAAAAAAACAAAGCTGACAAATTGCTCTATTTGATAAAAGAAAGGAAAAATATAAGAATAGAAAGACATACATACATATAATATATACCCGATTAGCGCCGATATGGTATGCATGTAAATACACATCAATTGTTAGGATCGTTTGGACGTAAGAATACATTTCAACTTGAACAGCAACAATTGTAAACTAATTACAACAACTGACAACATAGAACCAATTTTTGAATGCCTACATACGGAGTAATTGTACATTTCAAGCAATATATGTACATACTACATACATATATATACTATGACAACCTTTTTGATACGATAAACTGAGTTAAATGGTATACAAATGCTACTAAAGATACAGCTGCAGATACAGCTGCAGATAAAGATACAGATGCAGCTGCAGCTGCAGATACAGATACAGATACAGATACGTGTAGGTATATAGCAGGACTTTTAATAAACTAAAGCTTGGCAGTTCTATATGACATTTTTGGCATTCGCTCAAGACACACACACACACACACACACACACACACACACACACACACACACACACACACACACAGAACACAGAACACAACAAACAAGCAGCAAAATTATGAACATTTACACATTTAGGCTGAACAAAAAGTGAGTTGTTAATTAACTTAAATGACAAGCAACAAATAAGGCTTTTAGACTTGTTTTAAGAAAATGACAAGCAACATTTTTTGGTAATATAAAAAAGAAAACAAAAAGCGTTAACCATAAGTAAAAGTAAAAGTAAAAGGTAAAAGCAAAACTAAGAAATGAAAATGAAAATGAAAAAGAAAAAGAAAAAGCAAAAGAAAAACAACACTGTAGTGCCTACTCCCCTTTAAAAACAAATATATATATATATATATATATGAACATATATATATATACAATACATATATACATTATACATACTAAATTAATATTTTATAAAAAGCAAAAAACAAATGTAAAAACAACAAAAAAACAAAGCAAAGCATAAAAATGAAGTCAGAACAGAATTGCAGTTTTTTTGATAGTTATTTTTGTAGTGAGCAATGAAGGCATTGAATCATATATTATACATATATATGTATAACATAATAACTATATACACACTCACACACACACACACACACACACAGCATTTGTAAGCCGTTGCAAGTGTGTGTAATATTTAAAGTAAAGTTTCTAAACAAACTCCACACAAAGGCAAACAAAATGTAATTCTTAAGCAACATTAAACAAAATATGAAGTGAATATAAGTTGAAGCAGCAAAACTGGCATTAGCTATAAACACACAAAATCTCACAACCAAAACAACAACAACAACAACAACAACAACAACAAGTAGAAAACACAAACAACAACAAACAACAATGTAGTTTTGCATATCCACACACAAATATTCAAAATACCAGAGAAAAAAATACAGAAAACAACAAAAAAAACACACACAAAATTATTAAGCAAAATATATTAGTTGATAGAGCGCAACAAATATTTTCACAGCCACAACAATAACAACAACAAATACATATTAAAAACCAAAAACAAAAACAAAAACAAAAACAAAAACAAAAACAAAAACAAAAACAAAAAACAAAAAACAACAACTACGAAACTAAAACTCACAAAAACAAAACATAACTTTATAAAATTTAAGAGACAAACTTTGAACAAAAAAGACAAACATTTTTAACCTTCCCAAAGCAAAACTAAAACAAAACAAAAAAAAAACGAAATAAAAGTAAAAATGCAAAAAAAAAAAAACAACAACAACAACAACAACAACAAAAAACATTCGCAAATTGCTAAAAAGTAAAAACAAAAACAAAAAGAAAAGAAATTAAACAAATCGTAAATTTGTTGGCGCTTAGTTGAATTTTAATGCCTGGCAGTCAGTCACACACACACACACACACACACACACACACACACACACACACACACACACATACAATAGTTTTAAAATTAGTTTTTATATATATTAATTGAATATGTTTTATAAAAACATTAATTAAGATTCATTTCCATTGCGCTTAAATTTAATTTAGCAAATTTTGCCACATCCAAAAATGAGTAAAAATAATGCAAAATATATATAAAATGAATTAATTTAAAGCAACACACACACACACACACACACACACACACACACACACAGACAACAGAGAAGTCGCGCATGAACATTCAATAAACAACATTATTAAATAAATAATAGCTAAATAATAGTTTAAGTTAACAACGGTTGAAATTTTAAGTTTCCTATGAGGCTCATCCTGGTTTTGTTTTGAATGCGTGGTATACCATTATGATAAGTATATTAATTTCCTATTTTTAAATTTGATTACTCATTACAAGCACTGTATACATCGTATATGGCATTACCAAGACAGCACACACACACACACACACACACACACATACACATACACATACACAACTAGGAGGACTTTTGAAACAGCTCGAGAAGTTAAGGAAGGATTTTTGGGGGGAGGCAAATGATTTGTTGATCGTTTGCTTGAGGCTCACACAAATAATGAAATGAACCACTTTGTGCATAAAACAAGGATAAGTTTATAAGTTTTACTTAGTTATGAAGAGGCTGCTCAGACTGGCCAGTTGCTAAGTAACTGTACCGAAAGGAGTTCAAATCAAGTTTTGACTGCTTCTGAGCTGTTGATAAGTTGATAAGTTGGTGGCAAAAATATATAACAAAATCAAATCAAATAGATGAACAAATGAAACAAGAACAACAAAATAGCTGCAATACGTTATAATTACGTCAATATGTTCCTAACAATATAGACATACATTCATATTTATAACTTATGATTAACTAAGTATAAAGCGAGCGACAGCAACAGTTTAAAATACAATAATTATTTAAACATAAGTGAGCAGACACACACACACACACACACACACACACACACACACACACACACAGCAGCAGCAGCAACTAAACTATTACTAAAAGTAAAACATATTTTAATATAAACAACAAGAACAACAACAAATTATCAGAGGCGCGTGTTTTATGCAACTAAATTATATTTGATCATTTCTTAAGTTAAGAGTTGTGTTTGTACTTTGCATACACACACACACACACACACACACACACACACACACACACACACACATAGTTGCATACTTAAATATTATTAGGCATTATTGATATTATTTTGTAAGCGTTCAACCATTAAACTTATTTATTCAGCCGACTTCAGTTTAAAGCAGCTTTTGCTAACAATTCGAAATGAAAATACCTTTAATACTACTATTAATTGAAACTTAAGTTCAATTTTATTAATTTTATTATATTCCTTTTTTTGTATCTCAGAATAAGTAATTAATATACAAATATATATATATATATATATATATATATATATATATATGAATATAATGCTTGAGTATATATATATATTTACAGTTCATCATTTTTTCTGCAAATAAATTGATATAAAGCAAAACATCATTTATTTAACGCATGTTTCACTCATTTTCAATTCACACACTCACACACACACACACTTAACATTTGTTCAATTGAAAATACATCCTGACAGCTTTTCTCATCCAGAACGCACTGAAAACGCTTTCTCGACCATTTCGCCAGCTTTGCGGAGAAACGCCGCAAAGTATGCTAAGAAAAATACTCATCCTTGGAGAAATTGGCGCGAAGGCGAAAACGTAAGCGAATTGTGAATGTTTTGAGCTTAACCAGACCAGATCCTTTTGGTAATTTCAATTGTATAAAGTTTTATGCAATGCATTCGTTAGTTTTTGTTGTACTAAGTATATATCAAAATGATATCTGGCTTATATGCCAGTTGAAGAGCTTGAGCTTGACTTAAACAATTCAAATGGTAACAAACAAAAACAAAATATAATATTTAAACAAACCAATACTGAAGTGGAAGGTTAAGAATCTATATATACATATACATATATACCTACATATATATTTTTTTCGTAGTCGAAGCAAGTCGAATGTAATACCCAAAGGCCCCCAACAAATAAGAAAAACAAAGAAAACCCAAAAGCACTGAGCAACACTTAAAGTCAACTCATTTTCGAGTTGTCCCATGCTGAATAATACGAATACAAGTCGAGTTCTCATAATGAATAGTTATGGAGAGCAGCTTATATCAGGCACCAACAAATAGACGCAAACAAGCAACAACAAATATTTTAGAAATGGAATTCAATAACTCACACACACACTGACACACTGACACACTGACACACTGACACACACACATACAAAATGGTAAATTAAACATATTTTAGGCAAACCCCAAAGGCGAACAAAATTTATATAAAATTATTAAATGAAAAGCTAAAAAGTTTATAACCGAAATATTTAAGCAAAGCAAGGCATATCATAGTTTATAAAAAAAACAAAGAAAGCAAATGAAAACCAAAATACACACATCAAATACAAACACACAAACACACAGACAAAGAATTGGTTTGCAATATATCGAAATTCCATAGCACACTATAGAAGAAAAGGCTACCCGAGAGTTACTTAGGCTACCCCAGAGAACACGAGGAGAAACGAGCGGGCAGCGGGACAACAGGCGTAGGAAATATATTGAGGAACAGGCGAGAACACGACTACAAGTAACTAACAGACCTACCAGATACATACTTGATATATGATACTATATGGTCATGCATATAGCCAGCTATATAGCCAAGCATAGACACCGCAATTTCTAGTTGACGAAAGTGTAGCCGTTGATAAGCGCGATAAAGCAGAAACAAAATGAAATAACCAAACATGAACAAAGATTATGAGCGAGAATAAGAAGAACAATGCAAAGCAAACTAACAAACAAAATATGACAAAAGTATGAAACACAGAACCGAATGAATAACAACAAAACAACAAAACAACAAAATACGATGAAAATGAAAGGAAAGTAAATTCTATATAAATAAAACTATTGAAAATAATGAACCTGTTTTTTATTTAAACAATAAACGGGCGCACACTATTACAGTTTCTAATATATTGCACACAACTCATTCACAGCGCCATTTTCATTCACAATTGGGAAAAGTGTCATTGTTGCGGCATAGGGTTGCCAGACAGTGCAAATTACACAGTATACGCTGTTAAGTTGGCAGCGCCACGTCGATTTCACGCGCATTCATAACATTTCATAAAATAACTAAATTACTTATATAAATATCTGTTATAGCTCAAATAATTGCTCATTTTATATTTCAGGAACTCAAACATATGCTATATTGAACTTTATTTTTAATAATACTAAGTTAGTAACTAAGTAAGTTAGTTAATGGTAATTAAGTCTTTGCCAAAGTAATCATTAATGGATGCTCATTTTGATTTCTTAGTGTTGTGAAATCAAGGAAATTGCATTTTTTTGCATGTATCACATTTTTTATTTAGTTGTTCAACACTGGCAATGCGATATTCCTACAGGACACAGACACTGCCATACATTTCAAATTTATAAGTATTTCTTGACGAATACAATTAGTTATAAGCAATTTCTTATCCGGTTTTTGGAATCGGTACCTTCTATATAAATAGTATGTCAGAAAGTGAATATTTTGGCTAAGTATCTACATATATTGTAAGTGATTAAACAACGGTCTCGAAAGTCTGGCAACGCATCCGTAAGTACTTCCTCGCACTCGTTAGGGACCCGCCCGTAAGGATACTAACTATAATAATTGTTGAATACGTTTTTGATTTGCCAAATTGCTTGTGTGTAGAGTCTTTAAGTAGCGCACTGCATGCTCAGATTGATTCAGTTAACAGTTGAACGCCTTCATTACCGTCTCCCGACTTCTTGCTGGCCTTGTACCAACCCCTCCCCCCACTACCCACTACTCACACACACACACACACACACACACACACCACCATCCACACAGACCCACTCGGCAAGTAGGCAACTTAGAACTTATGTAGCAGCAATTGACAATAGATCAAGATCAACTTACTGCCCCTGGCCCCCGACCCCGCCCCTGCGCTAATTTATGATTTACAGCTGCCACGCCCACACTAATATATATATATACTATTATCCTTGGACCCAATCTGTTTCACAGCTGCTGCGCAACTTTGGCTCCCCGATGAGCGCGATGGCCGCCAGCCGCTGCCCCACACCGTTCGCATTTCCCTTCACCCCGCTCGGCCTGAGCCTCTTCGACATTGATCCGTCCAGAATACTTAGCCTGCTGCACCACCAGACCTGGCTGGCTGAGGAGGCATTGCGGTAAGTGCTAGTGATGAGAGAGAGTATCGATAGCGCGACCATCGATTATCTCGATAGTTTCAAAGAGTTGCAATCATAGTTTCCAGATCAGTAGATGATAGTATTCTATCGATATCATCAATTTTGAGTGCGCAGTAGCGCTGCAAGACAATCGATGGCACTATCGATAGCCTCTATCGTGTTTATTTCTACTATCGATACTATCGAAACGAAATATACTAGTGTTAAAAGCTTATATCTTAAGTTTGGCATTCAATGAATGAATTTGCTTGCCTTCTAGAAGGAAACGAAACAAATCTCTCCCAAGCTCTGCAATTTCGAACTCTATCGATACTATCGAATGTATCAACTATCTATTTATAGTATATAAGTCGTTTGATTTGTATTATATCTATATATTCTTACACATACAGTACTCGCGGCTTGCTGTCCGCCCCGAAGGACTTTTCCCACCGTTTTACCACGCTCAGCGATCTGCTTACCAAGGACTATCAGCCAGCTGGTGCAGGCTATGCGGCCAAGCAGCCGCAGTCCACAACGAACCGTTCCAGCGATGCACAGTACAAACAACAGCAACAAGCTACACAACAACAGCAACCACAACCACAACCACAACAACAACAACAACAGCAAGCACAACAGCAACCTCATGCCGCCTTCAATCTGCGCTATGCCACGCCCACAACATTCTTTCAACAGCAGCAGCAGCAGCACTCGAAGGCCGCAAAGTCCGCTGGGGCGCCCTCGCCCCAGCAAATGGCCACATCCTCGACCATCTCCGGGGAGTCGCAGCTAGAGGGTCAGGCGGAGGGCAAGCGGCTGGGTGCCGACAGCGATGAGGTGACCATTGTGGAGCTGGGCAGCGAACGGAGCGTCGTCACGCCCAACAGCAGTGCGCTGCTGTACAAGGAATCGCTGGAGCAGCTGCTGGCACAGCAGCAGCAACATCAGCAGCAGCAACAGCAGCAGCGACGACGCGTCACCAACAGCAGCACGCCCGTCGCTGGAGTCGGAGTCGGAGTCGGAGTCGGAGCTGGACCTGGCGCTGCTGGCGTCATTGTGGATGCCAGCGGACTGCGTCAGTATACGCAGCTATTGTTGTCCGGCGCCGGCACGCCCATCAGCTGCACGGACACCTCGAGCAGCTGCAAGGAGAAGAGCTCCTCGTCGTCTACCTCATCGACGCCGCCGCCGAGCGGCACGCTGCTGGCACAGCATCAGCAGCTTAGCCAAATGCTGAAGAGTCCCTCGGACACGTGCTCCTCGCTGTTCAGCGAGCCCATCGAGGAGGAGACACGCTGTGTGGTATGCAATGCGCATTTCCCGAATGTTTGGCTGCTCGAGCAGCATGCGGCACTGCAGCATCCGCACATTGGGCCCGGCGAGGAGAAGCCCTTCATATGCGAGCAGTGCGGCCAGTCCTATCGCTATCGCAGCGCCTATGCCAAGCACAAGGAGCAGAACCATCGCGCCCGCCTGCCCGCGGATAAGCTATTCACCTGCGATGTCTGCGGCATGCAGTTTCGATATCTCAAGAGCTTCAAGAAGCATCGCCTCAATCACGCCCTCGAGCGACTCCATGGCAAGAAGAGCATTGGAGTCGGCGTCGGCGTCGGCGTTGGTGTCGGCGTAGGCGTGGCAGCTCGGCTTGTCAGTGGCACAGCATCGGCCGCAACGGCAGCACAGCTGGAGCAGGATGTGGTCACCAGCTCGCAGGAGCCAATGCTGGCCGATGAGGGCGAGGACCTGCGCATCAATGTTAAGCGCGAGGGCGAAGAGGCCTCCGGCCAGCAGGAGGCCGCCAGCGAGGAGCACGAACAGGATAACACAATCGACTCGGCCGGCATCACGATGCTCTACAACGACAACAACTCATCGGCCTCGGCCTCCACCAGCGCCACAGAGCCGAACATTAGCAGCTCCGATGGCATACATAGTACAAACAAGCGGGTAAGTCCTCCCCCAACTTGGGAAAGGATAAAATATCAGATGACACTTTAGCCAAATAGTTTAGTTCTGTGTGTTCCTCCATCTGCAATCTCAATCGTCTCGAGTAAACTTTACTCATATTACACAGCTCTACAACAGTCTCCATTGCAAATCCACACTTTACTTTTTGGATGAAGTTAGTCGTCCTTAGTACAAAAAAAAAACAAGAAAGGTGCTGAACAATATAGTTCAATTTTCGATTAAGTAATTTGATTTGAAAACCCATTTTTGCCAAAGATATAAAGTATCTCGAAATTCGTTTGGTTAAAATTTCTGTAAAAACAAAAAAGTTGTTCATACAAAAACTCAGTTTTCAGCCAACGACAGCCAAAAATGATCTTCTCTTATTTAGTCAGTCCTTAAAACGCTTATCGAAACTTCGATCTGGTGAGTTTTGTTGAGATAACTTGAAAAACAAAAAAGTTGTTCATACAAAAACTCACTTTTCAGACGATTGTTCCTATGACAGCTATAATATAAAGCAGTCCCATCGTGATCCTCTTCAGTCAGTCCTTAAAACGCTTACCGAAACTTCGATCTGCTGAGTTTGAGTAAAATTTCCGTAAAAACAAAAAAGTTGTTCATACAAAAACTCAGTTTTCAGCCTACGACAGCCAAAAATGATCTTCTCTTATTTAGTCAGTCCTTAAAACGCTTATCGAAACTTCGATCTGGTGAGTTTTGTTGAGATAACTTGAAAAACAAAAAAGTTGATCATACAGCAACACGATATTCCAACGATGGTTCCTATGGCAGGAAAAATAGAGATCAGCGCCAAGTTTCATTGAGATAACTTCAAAGCTGAGGGGCTAGTTTGTTGGTAATCAATCAAGGTGACATTTTAAATGAGTAATCGGGAGAAATGAACTATTTATAATACATGTAGTTTCTATATACAATATTGAATTTCTGTTTTGTAGTCACGCCTGTTGAACAGCGCACACCACTTGGAAACGGATCCCTCCTATCATCACCATCAACACCACCAACATCATCACCATCATCAGCAGCAGCAACAGTCGCAGTCGCAGCAGCAGCTCCCCCCACATCTGGCGCACGTCTCACTGCCAATGGCCAGCGCTGCCGCCGGCTCGTCCTCAGCTGCGGCAGCTGCTGCGGCCGCTGCTGCCGGCTGCAACTCAAGCGGCAGCGGTGGCACAGCCAGCACTGCCAACAGCATCGTGGGTGGGGGCGGCATCAGTTCGCTCAGCTCTCTGACATCGCTGATCAACGCGGAGCGCATACCCAACGAGCAGTTCCTGGGCCTCAATCCGCAGGAGGCTTCTATACTCAATTTCTTGCGTGTCGACGCCGCTGAGCGACAGCGTGACAAGCGGTAAGTTCAACTAGTTCCACAGGTTCAGTGAACTACAGGGTGCTGAATCAATTCACACATTAAAAAGAACATTAGTCAGCGATGAGTTCTGCTGAACGAGTTTCAGTTTCTTTCATTTCTAATTCCGTAATTCGATAATGAAATAGGCATTTAAAGTGTGCTTTTTTATTTGAGCTAAATGTTGTACAGTTGTTTAAAACAGGCAATAGAGATGAGCTGGACACAGCGAAAACCACAAGCAATATCGAAACAATATCACTCGGAATTCAGAACACGATCATGTGAAATTAAAAGCGTAAAGCGGATTAATAATTCGTAAATGAACTAGCTCGTGAGGAAAGCTTTAAACGCTTGAAGCGACCTCATACCTGAGAGTATAAAATCTAATCTAATCGATATCGAATCAATTATTCTTACAGACCTGCCACGTCGCGCTTCGCCTGCCCGTTTTGCGGCAAGTGCGTACGCTCCAAGGAGAACCTCAAGCTGCACGTCCGCAAACATACCGGAGAACGTCCGTTCGTATGCCTGTTCTGCGGACGCGCCTTTGGCGGCAAGTCGGATCTGACCCGCCATCTGCGGATCCACACCGGGGAGCGGCCCTACCACTGCGAGTCCTGTGGCAAGTGCTTCGCCCGGGCGGACTACCTCTCCAAGCATTTGACGACCCACATACACAATGCGCCACGCTGAGATGAGGCGCGTAGGAGGCGGCTCCTACGCAGATAAACGCATAACCTCAAACAAGCATAGACAACAAGAAATACACACGCACACACACACACACACACACACACACACACACACACTACTCAGACAACACAAACACCCAAGAGGCATAAGTTACAGGAAGCATATGGAAATTTATGTATAGATCTATTACTACTACCATTATTATTACTATTACTTATGTGCGCAACAATTGTAATGTTTTTTTTTTAATTTCAATTTCTATTTTTATTTTTAAAACTTCGAATTTGGAAGGTGTGAGCGAGACAAAATGCTGAGGTACAGTCAGCGCACAGAGAAGCCATAGAGCAATGTGTGTGCAGGGTTTAATTTTTTAAATTAGTAATTTGTAGTAAACAATATTGGCAACTATTAGCACGGGTATTAATGTGTTTAGGATTTGAATCTAAAGCATAATTATTGTAATTATTAGAACAAGTCTTTTTTTTATGCAATTATTGTATGGTTAAGTGAGGGATTTTTTTTTTTTTGAGAATGTGTATGAAGTATTCATGTACACGTATGGGAACATAATGAATTTTGTTAGATTTTAATGAATTTGATTGGTTCTGGCAGCAGCGAGGCAGCACAACAAAATGCAATATTAAATAGTCGGTTTTTTTTATTGAAACAACAATAATTCATCAAGTACAGTAATCTGCCGTTTACACAATAGATAAATGCATACAAATAATATAGTTTTACATTTATTTAGTTAAACGATAGCACAAAATCTGACAGTTAGCAAGGAAATAGCTAAGTGTATTGTACAAAAGCAGCAACAAAACTAAAATAGTTCAATGCGGCAGTGAGACGAGTTGGCAGCACCGAAACGGAAGAAGAAGAATATCGGCACGCTGACCCCAACGAGAGCAGCCAATGCAATATCAAAATGTTGAATGCCACAACTGAAGGGAAGAACTCAGCACAGCATCTTTTCAACTTGGTTTTAGTTCAAACTTTAAAGCAACAAATTTGTAATTTCACATTATAAAGGATAATAATAATGACAAAAAGGAGAACGGATAACGAAAATCAAAATACCACAGAGGCAAGAGACAAATGTAAACTAACTAAACTACTTACATTGTGTACTATATTACAAATACGAGTATGTAACTAACTATGTTTAACCGTATGTGCTAGCTAAAAGCAAACAGACAACAAAACAATACAAATGAAAACTTATTATTATTTATACAAAACAAAACAGCAAAGCAAACAAAAGGAGGCAGCCAATTTGGGGTAGGGGGGTAAATGCATACCGAGTATATACACACATATGTATATATGTATGTGTGTTGGAGGGAAGGGAGGGCAGGGGGAAGAAGAAAGCTAGAGTTACAAATAATATTTACTTATGTGCAACCACCGTCAATAGTTTAATTATTACAACAATTACAAATATATACAAGCAAATAGAAATCAAGAACTAATTACAATAGAAATAACAATTACAATTACAATTACAAATCATAAGCATACGTTTTTTTTACAAAAACTACAACTACAACAACACAAACTAACTGTGATTCCAGCAACAACAACAAAACAACAAGTAACATTACTTACTTACAATTTAACAAAAATAAAACAATAGCAAAGCTAATTACATTTAACAATACTAAACAACAAACAAACAAAGAAAACAATAGGCAATTTAAACGGCATACGAGCTCCGCTTTTCCCACACACACTCACACTCACACCGTAGCCAAATGACAAACGGTGCCTGTATTAGTGAGCTTTTGCCATTTCGCCAGAGCTCAGCGCTAGCAAGCGTCTTGTGGGTGTGAAAGCTCGCCGCGTTTGGCTTGAAAGCTGCGCTCGTATGACGCTAGTAACGAACGTGCAATTTTTATAATAAACTTAAAGACTATTGATTTTGATACGCCTAAAGCTGCTTAATTTGTTATTGCTCGTTTTTTAAAGTTGCAACAAGTTACCACCAAATAAAACGCACACACAGAAATCATGAAACATGAGAGAAAAATAACTATAACAAGAATATTAACACAAAACAAAAACAAATGAAAACACACACAAAACAAAACAACTAACAAACTTTGAACCAAGAACATCGAATTAAATTTTAAATGTAGTTTCAACAAAAAGAGGCAAAAACATCTATGAGAAATAATATACATAGTATATACATACATACATACATATATGAAATAACGTTTCCATGTATTTTTTTTTTTATATAAATGTCCTAAACATAAAGCGAATACTTAAGACAAAATATTTGCCGTACCAAAAAAAGTAAAAATGAAAACGAAAACGAAAACAAAAACAAAAACAAAAACAAAAACAAAAAACAAAAAACAAAAAAAGAGAATAGAAATCAAATAACATAAATAAATGATTTAAACTATTGTAAAGCAGAAACGAGAACAAACACATGAAAAGTGGTAGAAGAAAAGTAAGAAAAACTTTCACTGTGCCAAAAAGTTTAAAGTACCTCATAATTTAAATAAATATTAATGAAGAAACAAAGAAAATACCGCAACACAAAACAGAAACTTGCCCACAGTAGTAGAATTGAAAGTGGTCATAAACAATATAATAATTAATAAAACAAATACTTAAATTAATAATACAACCACAACAATGTAATGCCAGAACGAGCTAGCAGGATAATAATTACTTTCGGCAACTGCCGAATACTTCGCACATCCATAAAACGTTCACAGATCCCTCGTTTAAACCAGAAACCAGTCCAGACAAATAGAAGCTAAAAGCTAACTGATGACTAACTAGCTACTTATAATTTACCATCCAGAGGCAATATTTCGGAGTACTATATACCTGTAGTGCTTGTCCTTTACAGGAGCATAAACACTTTAAATGATCTTTTGTTTTAAACAAGCTACAAGTTCTCTATGCAGCCAGAATATATGCAAGTGTTTAGGATAAGATTGAGATTTCAACAAAACAAAACAAAACAAAACAAAACAAACAAACAAATGAGGAAAATAAAACAGAAAATTCAAATTTATCTTATATCTAAGCTTATCTCTCAAATCGTTTACAAATAACTAAAATTCATCAAAAAGTATTTTTTTATTTAACTTTGTTGAATGTAACAATTGTCTGCCTAGTTTTCTGTACAAGAACTCTCAAAATGCATATTTCGTGTTCAATTGTAGTACAATTTTGTGATAGTTCAACAAGATTATGCACAGTTTGTACTTTTTACATAAATATAGGTAGTGCACTCAGCCTAACAATCTACTTTTAATAACCCATCCAACTTCATAGCGCCCACAATTACAACAACTATATCTTGAACACCAGAAAAGACAGATCGTGACTGTTGGATGTTGGTTATTTGTTTATTTTCAAATCTTATACGCGTCGTAGATTTGGCTTCCAAATCAAACTAAACCCATCTTTCTTTGAGTACGTAATAATCAATGATCAGGGCCTCTAGCAAATGTTATAGTTTTAGTTATAATTTAATTTTATTATAAATATTATATATATTATATTTTGTGCATTGTTCTTGCAACATTTGAAGCATATGATTTGGTGCCCCTTTTTTAAACATATTTTCAGCATATTTCGGATTTAGTTTTATTTATGTACGTATGTCAAAAAACAAAAGCTACTGCAACAACAACAACAACAACAACAACAAAAACAAAAACAACACTGCCTTTTATAATGCAAGAAAACACACAGAGCAAAAAACAGAAATAGATAAATATGAAAAGAACCTATTCAATTGCTTAACTATTTACAAACTCTTAGCATATTTATTATTATTATTAATGTTCTTTGTATATTTCCAAACATCACAAGTGCAAGAAAACTTTTGACAACCTTTTTGTTTTTTTTCTTCTTATATTTATGTTGCTCAAGCTGCTTTTTCATTATTATTATTATTATTATTATTATTATTATTATTATTCAAATAATTGTAATTATTTTAATTGACAACAATAACATGCTGTGAGCTATGTATGTGAACTTTGATTTTTTGTGACAATTATTATATTTAATTATTATTTTATAGTATTTATTAATAAAGTTTTTTCCATTGAACATTTCTACTTGCTGTCTTATTATTATTTATTTCCAAGCCCAACAACAACAATAACAACAACACCAATCCTTAATTGAGAGCCCAGCTTTATAACAACAAACTTCCTTAATTTAGTGAATCTCCTTTTGTCTGTAGTCAAGAACGCGCCTTAAAAGAACTTAGCAAGTAAAGGTATAATAACAAAAATGAAAACAAAACCTTAAAGATTCCATTTGACTAAGGGCATACAAGTAAACGTAGGTAAGCAAAAGCAATATTAACAAAATTATAATATACAATTTAAGTAATTTTCCCATATTACAAAACATTTGATGTGTGTGTGCAACTGCTAAGCTAAAGGAATTAAATTACCACAAAAATGTTAAGAAGAAAAAACAAAACATTTGATACATAACAATTAGACTTAAAAGAAATACATTTTTTTGTTTTTTGTTTTTTTTTTTGGTAAACTCACAAGATATTGTGGACAGAAGGAAAGAAAGAGGAAAGTCACGCAAAATTAAAACCAACAAATTGGAGGGATTCAAGACTCTTATTTCATATATACATAAAAAATATATATATCTACATATATATATATATATACATATATCTAATACAAATTTACCACATATATGTATTTACATAATATATGTATGTATGTAACTTACAAGAATTTTTTTTAAGTATAACGCAAAACAAGGCATACACAAAATGCAGGAAATACGTGTAACAAAAATATTACAAAATCCAACAACGAAACTTTTGGCATTAAATAATGCATTTTTAAACAATATTTATTTATATATACATACATAGAGTTAAACAAAATGCGAACATACTGACACCACACACACTCACACACACACTCACACACACTCACACACACTCACACAACACACAACACACACACATAAAAACTAAACAAAAGATTATTAAAAGAAAATGCAAAAATATTATACATAGAATATATCTATATACAGATAAATAAATGTAAATGTGGTTTTCGGTGTCTATTATATACATATATAAATAGATATATATACAAATACAAGAAACATATATACATACATATATGTATATGCATAAGTATGTATACATATTATATATACCTAGCAATGACATACATATTTTGAGGCAAACTATGAATGTTGTTCATTTGAGTAACTAACGAAAAGAACCCAACAAAACAAACAAACAAACAAAACCCAAAGGTATTCCCCCCATAAGCAACACATAATGCAACAGATACGATCCAGAGTATTCCGATACAATGATATGAAGTCCGATTGGTCCAGGGATAGGAATGTTGAGGAACTGTTGCGTCCGGTAGTTCCTTCCTCCATGTGGATAGAGTGTAGGGTGCACGTTAGTTCGTCAAGAGGTGATCGGAAAGGAAAGGTTTCGCGATTGAGGAAATTTGAGCAAATTCTTTAAGTACTATATCATATCTTGACCCAACTAAAAACTCACTTCGCAGCATCTATCCGAGTGCTTGGACGTGTCTGGAACTCTAAGAAACAAAAGTAAATTACAAAACTACGTTTTCATGAAATTAAGACAATTTCGAGGTTTCACTTAAATAAAAATAATAATTAAACAAAATAAAAACAAAACAAAACAAAACAAGTTTTAAATAAACAAAATAAAAACAACACAGGCCATATAATGTTTATAAGTATTCTGTATTGTGGTAGATGTGATCTTAAGTCTAACTATTTTGTTTGTTTTTGTTTTTGTTTTTAACACACACTTTACTTAAGCAAATTGGATATTACTATAGATGTGTTAGTTAATGAATGTTCTTGTCCTTACCGAATATTTTCACTTGTCGAAAATCAAATAAATTGTTAACAGCAACTAACTCATGTATATATTATAGTGGAAACCATCTAAAATACAAACGAAAAATGTATATATATATATATACATATATATATATATATATATATTACAACAACAATAACAAAACAAAACAAAACAAAACAAAAACACTAAGAACTAAGCATAATAAACATAAAATGTAGTACATGCAATATATTTTTCGGTGTTAGGCGTCTTTTTGAGATTTTTACAGAAAAACAGAAGGAAAAAAAACACACAAAACTCATATATAACAAGATTTAACAAATAAAATGTATTAAAATATTTCATTGTTGATGTTGTGAGCTATAAAGAAACAAAACAAAACAAAAACAGAACGATAAAAAAAAACGTATAAGTAAAATTAAAAGCAAAAGGAAAACAAAAATTGTATTTTTTTCTCTTTCTCTCTCAAACTCTCTCACCTAAGCTCTACACTTTAACTGTCGTGTCTCTTAAATATTTATAGAGTTTTACATAAGTACATACATAGATATAAAACATAAGAACAAAAACAAAAACAAAACAAACATATGTATGACTTAAATATATATATATGTATATGTATGTAAGGGCGAGTAATTAACACAGTCTCGAATCTAACTGAAAATCCGAGACAGTAATGTTTCTTCATTTTTTTGATACATACAAGTAAAAAACGAAAGAAAGAAAAAAACAAAAAAACAAAAAAACAAAAAATTCAGTGTCTACAAATACATGAAGTGAAGCAAAACAATTTTAGATGAAATTCAAATGTTTAAGTGTTAAGTAACTAAAACCAAAAAAACAGAATAATAATAAAATCAAAACAAAACAAAAAACAAATGCGAGCACAGCAAGAAAATTAATGCAGTTGAGACAAGTAAGGATGGAGCGAATGAATGAATGAAGGAATACATGCAAGAGAACTAGCAATAATTCTGATCTGAAATGACCTCAATCAAATATTTTTTAAATTTTATATATTTTAGTCGTGCAGCAAAGCAAAGCAAACGTCTTAAATAGTATCGTACTGTAAATAGAAGTTGAAACATACAAATCGAAATAGTAAAACAAAACAAAACAAAACAAAACAAAACAAAACAAAAACCAAAGAAAACCACAAAATTTAAACACATAATAATAATAATAATAACAAAAATGTCTCTCGAACGAACGAAGTAAGAATGTGATATTTTTCTAAGGTGTACTACATACATACAAACCAAAAAACCAAAAAACCAAAAATCCAAAAACCAAAAAAAAAATGGCACAAAACCGAACAAAAAAGAATTGAAATGCAAAACAACTTTTTACTGATGCATGGAGTAACAGCAAACCAATTAAAAGATTGCTAACAATTAACAATTGATAGACATGCATGAATACATAGAAATACATAGAACAAAGGCAATAGAGACTGATTTTTGACATCATAACAAATGACAAAAACAACTGAGTTAAGTGCAGAAAGAAGTTTCCAACAAATACACAACTTCATAAACAGCAAATCAAAAGGAACAGATAATACTAAAGAAACGTTAAATGATATATGTGTTATTCAAATAGATTTCTTTATGTCCTGTCCAGAGCAGAGTATACCTATTCCCCATACATGAATGTATTTATCTTATACTTTCTTATAAAACAGATTCTACCCGTATTATTTGAGAGATAGAAAGTTCTGTTTTTAATTTCAACTTCAAATTAATTTCACACAAATATGTATGTTGGGTATGCTTATGGTATTTTGAGGTATTTGATTCTAAGTATATACTAATTCAGCAAATATGCCAGAATACTTTTATGTGAAATTGATTCGAAAGTGGAACTCGGAACAGGGCTGTATAATAATGAGGCTGCTCTTTGGTCAGGGCTTCAATGGAATGCATATAGCAAAGTCTTTGTTTCAGTATTCAAGTTATTACAGTTTTCATCATTTAAGGCAATTTGTTAGCACAATGAGAGTGAGAACTTAAGATCCGGTTATGTTTGAGCGTATGAGCAAAGTACTTAGAAATGTAACAGAAATAATGGAACCAAAAGGAACGCATTGCGTGGTTTAGATATAGAATGAAAGACTTAGAAGCAATGTTAGTTTAAGCCAGGGCTGGAATACATTATTGATACTTATAGAGAGGCACGCGGTGGGGGAGCTAGAGAGCGAGGGAGCTATAGGAATGGTTGAGTCAGAGAGTATGGAACATGGAATGGAACATACATAGCATTGCCGCTATGTTGTGCATTTAGCACAGAGTTGTAATTATTTTTGTGATAAAATCCGAAGCGCAATTTTTTTCCAACTGTATGGTAGGTAAGTGTAAGGCAGTAGGGTTCGATGGGGGGGAGGAGGATAATGCACGACCACAAGATGTCTGTAAATAGTTAGAAGCTTGTAAGGATAATTGAGTAACTCAATCGGGAAAGCAAGAGCTGAAGTGGAAAGGGTAGTGAATGTGGAAGTGAATGTGGAAGTGGAAAGTGGAAAGCGGAAAGCGGAAAGCGGAAAGTGGAAAGCGGAAGTGGAAACACGTTGCCAGCGTTTGTTATGAAGGTGCTACAAACAAAGACGTAATTGAAAATGTGATACAGTTTTTTCCTTAATCTACAACTTATGTATTTATTGAACGGTATGCAAGGAGCGGGGATTGGCATGGACTGAACCGGAGTGGGAGTGGAGTGGAGGGGCAATCGAGAAGTTTTCATTTTGGACCAGCTTTGGTATGGGCAGGCTTAGGCGGCCGGCAGCGTTTATAAAAGAGAGAATGTTAAATTCGTTTTTAGATCTTTTGGTTCCATTTAGCTACTGAGTTATGGCCGTTTTGTTTTCGGGCAGCCAAAGAACTGGAGAAAATCAAATTCGAGAAAATAATATAATACGAGTACATAACAAATGAAAAACCCAAGCACTACAACAAAACACAGTTAGCACAGCCAGATAACGTGAAAGAAACAGAAGATATTGTAAAAAATTTACACTTTAGGAAAATCTCTAAAATTTAAGCTTTCGGTGTTTTAAAGCAACATAAAAATCTAAACACAATAACAACAAAAAACATTAACAACAACAAAATTAGCGAAAAATACAAAAAATTTATATATACATATATATATATATATATATTTCGATATTTAAAATTTAATTCGGATAAAAGCAAAAGCAAGAAAAAAATCAAAATCAAAATGAAAATGAAAATGAAAAATGAAAAACGAAAAACAAAAACAAAATTAAGAAACTTTTGAGCAAACTCTCGGTGTTTTAAAATTAAGCGCATGGAAAATTAATTACACTAAATGATAACACAATTAATTAATGAAAATAATAATTTAAGCAAAAACAGACGTAAACCAAAAACAAAAACCTCTTTCACTTTCGTGTCTTTGACTTAAAAACAAAACCAAAACCAAAAGCAAAAAAAAACAAAAACAAAAACGAAAAAACATATTAAGCATATTTTTAAAATGTAATTTAGCACAAAATAAAAACCCAAAAAACCAAAAACAAAAAACAAAAAACAAAAAACACACACAAAAACACAATTTTTAAACTACCAAAGTATTGATGTGTATTTAATATATGAATGAAAATCAAAAACAAAAAACCAAACAACAAAAAACAAAAGCAGAACAAAAATCAAATGAAACTAATTAAACGTAAATAGTTGATTTTTGTTTAACATTATCATTTGGGTTATTTATTTGGTTTCAATCGTTTTACGAAACTTTTACAAAACTACGAAATGCAATGCCTGCCAAAGAATTAATGTTTTTAATGCAACAAAAACAAACAAATGTACTTATATGCAAACAAACACCAAACAACAACAAAAGTTCAATAAAGCCGTTCCAAACAAGAAACAAACGACAAACAAAAAATCAAACAGAACTATATTAATTATTTAGAGATTTTTTGTGTTTCCTTATATACAAAATGAAAACAAACAAAAAAAAAAAAACAAAATCAAAAAGAAAATAATAATGAGAAAAAAGAAGCAAACAAAAACAAAAACAAATACAAAAACAAAATAAATGTAACAAAACTGCAAGAACGGCAACAAATGTAAACTTTTTGCAATTTAAAATCTGAATAACTATTTGTCGTGAACAAGTGAAATTATTTGTATTAAACTAATAAAGTGAAATGTTTATTGGTTTAATTTTAAACATCACAATTTTTATGCATTACATTAAAATGGAAGCCACAAAAATAATAAAAGAAGAAATAATCTAATTACAAAATCCAACGAGTCTTTATTCAATGCAATTTTTGCAGCTTTTGGCGCCCAAGTGTTGTGGTGCTGCCACCTTGCGGCGCTGCCATTTGCACAGCCGTTGAGCTTGCAACGGTCAATTGCTGCACTGCTTGCCGCCTTTGAAAAGCTCTTTTTGGCAAGAGCACGCATTGCGCATTCGCATATATTTGCAGTGTCAATTGTCTTCTGATTACTTCGACTATTTCAGCGCATGCCAATGCATATCTGACGTCACAAGCGTATACTCTCAACAGCTGCTTGAACCGATGTTCTTGCGAACTATTTCACGCGGTTGGGCAACCCCGCCCAACAGCAGATGGCAACGCCGCGAACATTGAAATTATCTGCGCTGCGCAAAGCACAAAACTGTTCAGGCTAAAAGCCTCAGTCGCAAAATAATTTGTAGCGTTGCAGATTGTCATATTTGTTAGCGCACAATATAAAGCAGTATTATTGTTTTTGTTACCTTTTTTTTGCGTCGTTTGTACCAAGTGGCGTGTGTATGTTATTTACGTGTTTTGTTTACTGAGCGTGGAAATCTTGTATTTACATTTCCACGCACATTAATCGTAAACGGGGCATTAAGCGTCGCAGCGTTTACAATAATTAGATATATTGCAACGCCTAGCGGAAGATAAGGAGAAGGGGAGTGAAGTCAAAGGTGACGACACCGCAAACCACAAGCCGCCAACCACAAACCCAAAACCAGCACCAGCACCAAGTTCAAGGCACGTCGCAAACGCACAAAATACTATATACAACAAAAAGCTCAACCCACTAAAAAATAAAGAGAACAGTCCAAGCCGGTGTGCCCTTTGAGTGTGTGTGGGTGTGTGTGTGTGTCCGCCTGTGGGTGAGCGTGTGTGTGTGTGTGTCTGCAGTAGCAACAACATGCAAAGCTATGCGGATGCATTAAGCGCCAAGGGCTATCGGAACTTTGCCTTTGACACAGATGTTGAAATGGACATGGGCCTGGGCGTGAGCCGCAAAGGAGGTGAGTGGGCATGAAAACTACGAACATACGATCTACATGCATACAGCCAAAATGTGTGTATGTGTGTACGTGTACGTGTGTTTGTGTGTGTGTGTGCGTGTGTGCATCTGTATGTGTGAACCATACTTGTGCTGGTCATTGACAGGCAACATACAAAATATTTTACCCTTGTTTTGCCCACAGCGCAAAACCAGACAAGTTAACGGTTTTCCTACGTCGTTTGCAATTATTTCTGCCCTCTTCTCTCTCTCTCTCTCTCTCTCTCTGTTGAAATTATAAATGCGAACGTTGTGAGTCACAGTCGACCGTAGAATATCTGATATATCACTGGCCCCATCATATTCACAATCACCGAGACTGATAGTATTAGTAGAAGCAGTACCGGATCTAGGAGATCCTACGGGGGTACTGGGGCTCATTTATATTTGATCGTGTATACCAGACTTATTTGGCAGCAGTCCGGTGTGACCTTTCAAAATTTTCCGCGACCCACCTAATGTAAACAAGTAAGACAGCAGAATAGTCGTTTCCCAGTCCAGTATAATTTGCTTATTTGTGGGTTCGGAAACAGTAGTCTGTATGTCAAATTTGATGAATCTGTCTTTACAGATGTGGGATATATAGATTTTGCTCATTTGCGGGGGAGGAGTTGGGGGTGGAAAACATTTTTTGATGCAGATTTGTCAATGGGGTCAACATTAGTCTGTATGCCAATTTTGGTGACTATACCTGTACAGGTGTGGGAGATATAGATTTTGCTCATTTGCGGGGGAGGCGGTGGAGGGGATACGATCTTGACACTCCATAAATTGAGGATATACACCAACATGTGTACCAAGTTTGGTTGCCCTACCTTCGAGGGTGTGGAAAAAAATTGCGTTCGTACGGACAGACGGACATTTCGTAAACCCAATATACTCTTTTTCCCTTCGGGGACAGAGCTATGTATTTTACGAAATGGAAGCTGCCCTTATGCCATTATTTTTTACTGTGTTGCCCATCTTTTAGTCTTTGGTTTATCTGATGTTTTTAAAATGTTCGCAATCCGACAAAATTTTTCTACCATCCGCGATACACACTGCGAAACGCTGGCCAAAGTGAAAAACCTTCAAGTAAGAAAAGGAATACCAGATAGAATAGCTTTTATCTTGACGAATGCCCAATCTTGAATATACCCCATAAAGGATGTTTTCTTTTCTTTCACATTATAAATATGAACAGGAAATTGTTTATCCCAATGTGAGTTACGAACAAGTGTGAAAAGTGCCTTGAAAACTTGCATTGTTCATAATCCGGAATATTAGCGAATAAAGTATAATTTCATTCTTTGGTTTATGAAAGCCTTGATTTTTGTTACCCTTACACACATACACATATACTTTCACATGTCGTTATATTACACTGAAAATTTCATAGCAATCAGATATTATACACAACATTTGTTCAAAAAACGATGTTCTATAGTGCTGCCGTTGATCGATTTATATTCATTCTCTTATTTCCACAAAAAATTTAATAAACAATTTGTTTAATGTTTAAAAATGGGATTTTCACCAATAAGTTGTTTGAGAACAGATGCACAAGATCTTTTATAACATCATTTTAGATTGAAGAATTTCTTTAGATAACGATTCGTCATGAAATTTGTTAGATTTTAGCACTTTTTTATGACTAACCTCTACTATCTAGCTTTAGGTTATAATAAGGCCACCAACAATTCATAGCTGTGAATAGGGGCAAATAAAATTCCCCCAACGTGTTGTTGATTCTCAATTATTCTTGTTTCAAAAATTTTTCCATAAATCTATGTTATAGATTATATATTTCTTTAATCAAGGCAGCATTCGTAAATAAATAAATAAAACAAAAAAATACAAATATTCTTTGTTCATGTTCATGTCATGAAAAGTATTTTTAAAGCACATATATTTATTTATTTATATAATGTTAACTAATAGTTAAAACTCACTCATATTTATACAAGTGATTAAGAATTACCAACTTGCTATAAAAATACTAACTTTTTCTATAAATTGGTTTGTTTTTAAACTCAGATTCTTGCATTTTTATTCGAAATAAATGTTTTCCATTTTAATACTAACGCCAGACTTAATTACCCTACTTAAAAATTCTCTTTACAAAAACGGCAGACGAATCCTATCAAAGCCCTTTAACACAACAGACTATTTTCAGCATGAATGTGCATTAACATTTGTTGAAATATTAATTACATGTAGCTGATTGCTTTCACAGCTATTTTCAATTATGGAATTGTGAAATTACGATAAAATTACATACATATCTAATTACAATGCTCTTTGTAGTTTAAATAATCACATACATATTTAATTACAATGTTCCTTGTAATTATAATAATGCATGCAATACTTACAAAAAAGTCCGTAACATAGTAGATCACTTTGAGTAAAATAGGTGAATAAAGCTGTGTTGGAAAGAGTATTGAGTTTTCATAAGAAGCTTCGCTCTCTCCGGGTGTCTCGGAACGTTCTAAACGTTCCTTTTCTCAACAAACGTTATCGCTATTAGCCAAGTTAAACATTTACAAGATAGCACACACTACAAGCACATAGAGCCGAGTTCTATTCTCAACCCTGCCATGTAGCAAACAAGTGTTGGAAAAAAAACCCAGTAAGAATGCTTTAGGCGAGTATAACCTACTACTAGACTCCCTGTACCCAACTTCCAAGCACATCTTCATACACTAACACATACACAACTACGCACGCATACAAGCAAAAGTGCTAGCGAGGCATTTAGAGTGACGGCTGTGGTTTTTCCCCCGCTCTGCAGTACTGAATCTCTTTTGTTGAATAACTTCCTAATTAATTATCCGACCAACTTGAAATTAAGACAGTAGATTAAGAGTGACCAAACTACTATACTTGCCAAGTCCCAGAGTTATATCTTTAAAATTGTTGCTGTAAAACGTTTTTATCGAATTGCGAGGGTGTGAAGGGGGGGAATATCTTGGAACCAAAATAATCTTGGCCTGCGCCTGCATAACGAACATACATTTCAAATTTGTTGTCTCTAGCTTTTATAGTTTCCGAGATCCTTGCGTTCATAAATATGGACATACAGACAGACGGACAGATAAACGGACAGACGGACATGGCTAAATCAAATTTGAAGAATATATATACTTTATAGGGTCGGAGATGCCTTCTTCAGCCTGTTACATACATTTGCACAGATTTAATAACCCCTTTCGTCCCATTTTATGGGTACAGGGAGTAAAAAGACGGACGAAACAGACTGACTGACGGACAGGCTGTCAGTTGCAAACAGGGCAAAGCCATTTGGAAAATTGGATGCCAATGTGCACGCACACGCGACTGGGACTGGGCCTTGGTTGGATTGTGCGAATGTTTCTGCAGTAGAGCCAATGAATGACATGGCCCTTTTGCCGTTTTAGACAGCTTCTAATGGTACTTCACACAGCTCAGTGCAACCTTGTCTAATGCACAATTGAAAACAACACAACAAAATAATCGAAATGCTTACAAGTTGTTGTTGACAGTTTAATTTATGGAATGCTTTAAATAGAGACCCAAATAAGAGTACACGTCAAACTAATCAACGAAAATAACAGCCCTTGTATATATATATATATATATATGTATGTGTATAAGTATGTGTCTCTTATCAGGCCCCAATCCTCAGACGTGGGGCTTATCATTAGCTCTTTGACGGTGGCTATAAATAAAACCCATGAATAACAACATTGCCAACATTGCTAGCAATTTAACACTTTCACAATTGACTGGCAATTGTTTTCAAGAAACATAATAATTATGTGTACTTACTTATTATACTATTTGTCAAGTGGGTTTGGCGTATTCCATTATAACCAATAGGAAGTGTTTCCTATTTTCGAGTGGTAAGATAACTGAAATTAAAGAAATTGTTAAAGGCTTTGTTCATTTCGTCTTTTTACTCCCTGTACCCATAAAATGGGTAAAAAGGGGTACTAAATCTATGCAAATGTATGTAACAGGCAGAAGGAGACATCTCCGACCATATAAGGCATATACATACATATATTCCTCACCAGGATCAAGAGAAAATTCGATTTGGCCATGTCTGTCTGCCAAAAAGTTTTAAATGTATGTTCACGTACAGCAGGCGCATGTCAAGTTTATTCTGAATCCGAGATAGTCCCCCCACACCACCGCTATGCGATAAAAACCATTTTACAGCAACAATCTTTAAGATATAGATTTGAGATTTGGCATGTATAATACTTTAGTTATTCCTTATCTTCTGTCCAACTTTCAAGTTGATAGGATAATACACATGGAAGTTATTTAACAAACAAGATTCAGTACTGCAGAGCGGGGCAAGAAGAAGCACAGCCACCACTGAAAATGCCTCGCTTGTGCTGTCGCTTGTGTGTGTGTATGTGTAAGTGGACGAAGATGTGACTGGAAGTTTTAGACCTGGGTACAGGGAGTTTCGAAGTTGGGTATACTCGACTAGAGCATTCTTACTTGTTGTAAAGTAGTTAAGGGCCTGTTCACACAATCTCATATTTACTGTTTCTATTTCGTGTCAGACTTTGACTAGTGTTGTAAAATGGTTCCTAATAAACACAAGTGCTTCAAAAACTTAACACTAAAAAAACAACATTCATCAAATCAAATGCGCAATAAATTGAACGCAAATTAATATTCTCAAGTAATGTTTTGGCAGTTGCGCGAGAATCATGTTGGAAAATATTACAAATATTAGTGTCAACCTGTCTTAAATAAATTGCACCCAAGCGGCTATATATAGATACAGTTGTTCGATCATAATTAATATCAGTCATTTTATGAGTACGTTGCACAAAATTATAAATTAAGAACTTTACGCTTACATAGTGCGCTATATTGCGTTAGGAACATACGATAACAACATTGTGTATGGTAATTCTCATTTAATGAGTGGAAATTTGCAAATTTGTATTCGAATTGCAAATGACTTGGCTATAAAATCGTCTCGGTGCATTTACTTATACAAATGTAGTTATATTTGCATTCAGAATACGGCCCATGAGTCATCCATCATCTATTTATCATTTGAACGTAATTAAGCTTTTGAAAATGTCATTGCTGTGACATCAAGTATAAGCAATGGGTTATTCATTCGGCTGGGAACTTGGGAACCGGCCAGTTGGCTTTTATCTAGGCATAGGTCAGTGTTTCAATTAGAACGAACCATAAAAGCAATAGCAATAGCAACAACAATCGAAAGTTCCCACACTTTTGCGCTCTGCTTTTCTTTTCTTTTCTCTGATTTCTATTTAAGTTTTCTTCCAAATGATTTGTTGTGTTTCCGCTCTATAGCTTACGCTCTCGCATGCTCTCTCTCCCTCTCTCTTTCTGGGTGTAGGTCGCTCTTTTGGTTGTTACTCTTTGCTGAAATTTTAACAGCAGCTTGTCACGCTAAAATCAATCGCATAATTTTGTTGTTGCTCTGTTTACTATACTTTAGCATTAGGTTTTATCATTATACCCTAGCAGGGGTATTATAATTTTGTCAATGTGTATAATATGTAATGGACTGAAGGAGACGTTTCCGACCCAACAAAGTCTATATATTCTGAATCAGCATGAATAGCCGAATCGATATAGCGATATCCGTCTGTTTCTATGCAAACTAGTTTCTCAGTCTTAAAGCCATCATAATGAAACTTCGCACAGACCCTTCTTTTTGATGCAGGCAGTACATATGTCGGAATTGGCCGGATCGGACCACTATAACATAAACCTGCCGTTGGAATAATCGGTCGAGGACCATGTTTTTGTATGAACTACTTTTTTGTTTATAAAGATATCCTCACCAAACTCACCCAAACCGGGTCTCTAAAGAGTTTACATAATCTGACTAAATTTGATCAAAATTGAACCACTATATCATATAGCTGCCATAGGATCGGGTGAAAAATGAGAAAAATTAACTAAGTGAGAGTTTTATTTTATTTCTATATAGTTTCGTATAATTTTATCAAAATCGGATCACATGTCTCCCATAGGAACAATCAGACGAAAATTGAGTTTTGTATGAAAAAAACATTGCTACTAGGATATATAGCTTCGGCACTCCGAAGATAACCGTTCCTTCTAGTTTCGTTTTGCTTTTGTGCATCCGTAAAAGTCTTAATCTGTTTTTGTGTTGATGAATTGAATTCAGCAAATGTTCGGGGCGCAGCCAACTTAACGGACTAATTAGATTTCTTCGTGCTGCCAGATCGCCTGAATCTGTCAGCATAAACATTAATTTATATTACATTTTCAATTAATGAGGCTATACAATAATAGTTTCTTGGCAGAAACAGAATCACGCATCTTTGCATTCATTTGTGTACATACATAATCTAGGAGGTGGTAAAACCGGATTATCCCAATAATTACATAGATTTTCGCCGTCAAGGCCAGTCCTTTTTTGTGTTTCTTAAATTATATTATAATGAAACTCTCTTTATTAAAGCGCCATATAAAAGAAAATGTATATTATGAAGAAAGATGCCATTATTTATCCTGTCTGACCTTGCCTTTATAGGCAACCTAAATAGTAGTCCTGTTTCTTATATGCTCCTGTTAAATAGGTTAAATAGGAGACAATTAGTTAATTTTGAATAGTCATCATTTGTTTGGCTCAAAGGCAAAGCTTTTCTATTTGAATTCTCAACCAATTTGAAATCCAAACGATTTGATCAGCGTGGGAAATGGGAAAAGTCCAGAATTATATCATCATAGCCTTCAAGGGTATTTAAGCTTCGTTACAATGCAGATACATACTATATATATAGTACTATATACATAAGTATGCACATGCCAGCTTTTCCAATTTGTTTCTTTGTCATATTTGTGTGCCGTCGACTTCTTGTTAAACAATTTGTCGAAATGAAAATCAGTTTACTTCGCGAATTCGTTCAAGTGAAAGCACAACAATAATACAATCTGGGTACCCAGAGAATAATACCTTTTAAGTTTCCCATGGATGGGCATTATGCAATTACCGACATTGCAGTGCGGGAGGCACTGAGGGGTCCGGGTTCCCATCGCAATTCGTGGCAGTTGACATTTTTATGAAAATCAATTGAGGAGCGGGCAATAGCCAAATGGCAAAGTGCCCGAAACAGCAAAAACGAAAAATAATACGCAGCAATTAATAAGCGCACAATTCGGTCAATAAAATAAAATCAACAACAAAAGCCAAAAAAGCGTATAGCCAAAAATAGACTCAACAACAACAGAAAAATGGCAAACATAAATAAACTCTTTTATATATACTATATATCGATATGGTCGAAAAACAATGACAATATACAAAACACACACATACATACAATTATTTACGGGTAATCGAATGAAATATTCGCTCACGCCGAATTCTGTTGTTCAATGAAAATGAAAACGAAAATGATAATGCAATTTCAGTTTTCCAGTTCAAGGCACTTTCAACTTTGCTGACGAATTTCATTTTATTTGGAATTAGAACTGCCTGGGTGGGTGGTGCAGACGCCAATGCCCGCCCACAGGGCAGACGTCAAATGAGGTTGAGGAAAACCAAAACCCTAAGCTTTTCCCAAACTTTTTTGGCCGCGACTCGGTATGAGCTTTACATTTCTTATATTACAAATTTCGAGACCCACCTAATGAAAAAGTATCGAGCGCTATCTATTTTACGAAATGGAAGCTGCCCTTATGCCATTATTTTCTACTGCGTTGCCCATCTTGTTGTATTGTAGTCTTTAGTTTATCTGATGCAAAAATATAGTATTAAATAATTGTTTATCCTTTTTTACAATCCCACACTTTGGGAAACTTTCACTTTCAATTGCGATTACAGTCCTCAAAGTTAATAATTAAAGTTTTGAATTGACTTTTTCTGAGAGAGTTCATTTGTCGG
This sequence comes from Hirtodrosophila confusa, assembly GCA_035043065.1. Classification (NCBI taxonomy): domain Eukaryota; kingdom Metazoa; phylum Arthropoda; class Insecta; order Diptera; family Drosophilidae; genus Hirtodrosophila; species Hirtodrosophila confusa. The sequence continues at coordinate 1,493,052 of JAWNNI010000078.1, forward strand.
CCAGAGTTCATGCTAAAAATTCCAAAAATTTCGACTTGTAAAGTTTTGAGCACCACAGAAGCTCTACCTCCTAGACTACTAACTATCATAACTTTGTTAAAACTTCACCGATTTACATACGGAAAGTCTTTTTGTTCAAGTTTTGGACTCTTAGTTAACTAAGCTTTATAATTTTATTCGTGTTCCAAAAAAAATATTGTCAGGTTTTTGTGAGACTTTGTTTTGCAAGAAATAAAAGTTTGAAATTTATATCTTAGTCAATTTTAATTAATATTATGTGTCAAAATTCATGCTGAAAATTCAAGAAATCTTGAAATCGTTCTTAAAAGATACTCGTGTCTGAATTTAAAATTGAGCAAATGTTAATGTTTCCACTTGATTCCTTTTTTTCGTCAAAAATTACATATCTTTAATTGAGAAATCCTTTTTGATCGATGGTTGTTCGTTTTTGATACTCTTGTTTGCTTTGACAACAAAATTAGTTTGATATATGATGGGTTTTATATCGTACAGTAATTTGCTAACAGTAAAGCTGACTGTGAGCCAAAATTTCCATTCATTTTCCTAATAGTCATTGGCCGAGAAATGGGGCAAATGAACTGCGATGACTTGCAATTGCGACTGTGAATTCGCTTTGCTTATAGAGCAATCAAACACAGAGCAGGACAATAAATTATATTAGCTGACCGCTCGTTATCATAAGCATGCTAATTTTGATAGACTTGTCATCATCCACAACAAACAGTTCATTAAATTTGACCCGCTCTGCCCCCGCGTCCCCAACGGGTCACAATGAACGCCAGTGTTGTTTAAGCCATTAGCATTGATTGCCATGCCGAGTGCCGCTAAGTGCCTGAATGCCACAAACAGGCCGACAACGTGATGACAAGCCCCCCGCACCCCTGGCACCACTCAGGGGGAAAACTAACAGCACTTGAATCTAGAGAGATACGATTTATCAAAAAAAAAAAAAAAACAAATCAAAAGTCTTAGTATAAGTATATACATTATACATTCCACATGTATGCCTATACATACATACTTATATGAATATTATATAAATATGTATATGCAGCTTAATAAGTATTAATAGCTAAGCGCTTTCAATGCCTGAGATCTAAGATATAACCATCTTGATTTATATGTTACAAACCTTAAAAGCAATTCACTTAATTTATATTTTTTTTTATAATTTTTAATTTATTTCTTGATTTATGCACATGAACACTGAAATTGGCTGAAAAACTACAGCACTATCGATAGTACCGATGGTTTCATGTTTTACTCGATATATATCGATAACTATTGAGAGCGCATTACTCATTGTCAAAACAAAACGCGGAAAAGTTGAAAATCAAAAGTTTCATTTACCAAAATGTATTCCCATCAGTTGGGGTCATTTGCCTAGAACTTTAATGATTAATAATACGCTTGAATACATTAAAGATCGTCAGATTGGCAATCTCATATATCCTATAGCGATAATAAGTGAACTAAAAAATAAAAAATATGCAATTCAAAGCTTATATTTATAATATGCATCTACAAATGAATTGCAGAGAAATTGTATTGCACAAGAACAACATTTAGCTGGATAACCTATATATATGAGCATATATGTGATGTATATATATGAATATATAGCTACATGTTTATACTTTGTTGATCCAATAAATTACGTACTAATAACAACAGAGATTGCAAAGCTTTTTAGTTAAATATCGCAAAGAGCGGAGAGAACTGCACGAAAGCTCTGCCGCCAATAATGCACTCTCAGTCGCACTCTCCCGCAATAAACTTTAGCCAATGTATAGACTTTTGATGAAAACATCTGGCAGTAGAAAGAAAATTTGTCTCCCATTTGACAAGGCATAACAAAGAACATATCCAAAGTGAAATTGCGTTGCACCAGATACAGTTTTTTCATTGCCGATATTAGATATACGGTTAAGGCCATAAGCACAACTTAATATAGCCAAAAAAGATATTGGAACAAGCAATTCTTTGAGAATTGTCAAACAACGACAAAGCGAGACAGAGAGAAAGAAAAAGAAAAAAAATTAGATAGGCAGTGTGAAAAGAAAAGCAAAGTTGAATATTACATAAAATTTGGAGCTAAACATTAAAATCTGTGTAAATGGTTCTGAAAATTTTCGTAAGGTAAAAAAAAAGCGTGCAGACCGTTCGGTGTGTGTATTAGCTGAAGCTGTCTCAACCGCGGGCCCGCAAAGGCAGAGCGCATCCATCGCATTTATACAGAGATAGAAGCATTGGACTGCGCAGCCCACAGCAATCGGTTGCTCTCGTAAAGGATGGCATATCGCGGCATTATCGGCAATGCGGAGTCAACGGATGGAATTGACGGCGAATCCGATTCGCTCGAGGACTTGCTCACCGACCACAGCAGGGAGGTCGTCAACACCATGCCAAGGCGCATCAAGTTGGGCAGTGAGCCCCATGGCACTCAGCAGCATCACCCATTGATGGGCAAAGTCTCCAAAGTGAATCGAGCTAGGCCAGCGTTGTGTGACTGTAAGTGTGAATCATCAACCTAGCCTCCTCCTCCACTCACTCGGGCAACTGCAGCTGACAGCTACACATAACACTCAGAAACCCACGCACTCTCCAATGGCACCCATTCACGGCGTTCAATACGAGCAAGACGCACACAGACGACACACACACACACATATGTGCGCATACAAATGCGCTCAAGCGTGAGTTGTGTATCGTGAATGGGCCCCACTACCCACCTGTTTTATTGGGCGCATATGCAACAGTGCGCTATAAAAGAATTGAATTCGATATACACATAATTTTCCATAGAAAAAACAACCCTACAGCAAACAGCTTAACATACTCGGAAGTAGGGTTGGGCGTGGAAATAAAAAAAAATTGCCTTTCGTGTAAGCCGTGCGTGTTACTAGAAATTGCACGGACACGTTTTACCAAACTCTTACATAATTTAACCAATTTCTGAACATGCAGGATATTTGGAATAGCCAAGTCATCCTGCTACAAGTTCCACAAATTTTATAAAGCTGTTCTAATTTTGCCCATTAGGAAGGTTTTCTCGCATGATAATGAATAAGACATTTTATCGCAATGCAGTAGTTTTACAACACATTTGCGAAGCCGATATTTTTACCATCTTTCGGGTAGAGAGAACGAAGTTAATTAGCTTTTCGAGTTATCACGATGGTTTCACACAGTATTGAATTCGAATGATCATTTTTACTGTCTCTAACCTCTTATTATAATACTACTAATACTATATCCTTCTTCTTTATCAATTTTGAGATAGTTTTCATTTAGGTGCATTATTTTTCCTATCGAAAAAGCATATTAGATTAAAAAACAACTTAAGTGAAAATTGAACAGAAGACTACTCCATAGTAGTAGTGTTGACTTTCTAACGTTTGCTGCATCCACGCTTCGCGCCCACCTTCAAGCCGTTCATCATTCAGGCCCGGCAGAAAGTTGATGTGTGTCATCTCATCTCTCCGACAACTATCACCGCAACTCAACCCAACTTAACTCGATTTGACTTAGCACTATCGCTATCTCTACGAGTTTGTCTATCAGCGGGATGTTGTCAGTGTGTGGGTTGTCTTGGGCACGTCTGGATTGCCATTGATTTCCAATATGTAAACTGAGCGTATTTATGTCAGTGTTTTTCTTACACTTCCTTCCACAGGGTAGCATAACTTTATAGCGGTATTTGTGATGCCCATAAGCAAATTCATAAAAACTAACCTTTTTTGTTTAGTAGTAGTTTGTTATTCAAACAACAAATTAACAAAAGGTGTAACGAGTAAGAGTGTTCTGGTCGAGTGCTTGACTCGGAAATTCCCTGTACATGTTATACTTTTCTATGGAATATATAAATATTTATGCGTCTCTCTAATAGTCTCTAAAATCAACATATTTCTGCAAAAAAATGTATATTTGAACGAGCCTTATTCATTTCAATTAATTAAATTCAAATACTAACTCTGCAACGATTGTTGGGCTGCTTAATAATATTGCAGAAACTCACTGTAATGAACTTAATACCTGTTCACACTTTGTGTCAAATGATCGTGCAATATAACGCTTCTTCTCATGTGACCACGAAAAATTTCGATGTGAAATGAGATTTTCCGAGAACGAACCGTTTATTTTTTTTGTATTTCAGACTTGCATATTATGTTTTTGTCCAGTGTTGTACAATGTTTCCTTACAAGCTCAGTCGGTACCTTAACACTTCACGCTAGTGTTTTAATTGCGACTCTTCTGCCGCTTTTAACACTACCTAAACCAAAGACACAAGGTGTTTTTGCTTAAACTCACCTCCTTCTCTTGACATATTTGGTGAGCGATTGTGGAAAGGGCATGTGGACTTCGGTGTGAGTTCTGCCAGCTTGTGAAGCGTTTTGTTTTGGTATTCGCGATTGCCACCTGCTGTTTGAGCTGCCTTTGCACTTTTTCAGAGCTGCTTCTTCAGGTTTGTGATGTTTTTAGCTCAGCGTCGTTTGTTTTCAAAATTTATAAGCACGCAACATATTTTGCTGTTTTCGAAAAATCGTTGGGCAGCTCAGAGCGCTTAGTGGCGCGGTATTTGGCTCTCAGGTATCAGTTTCAGTCTCCGTTTCAATCTCAGTCCCGATCGCAGTCTCAGTTTCAGGTCTCAGTCATTGAAACGCCAGCGCTCGTTCAGGTTACAAGCGTTGCGATCTCGGGAAGAACTCAGAACTCGGTTAAGTAATGAACTTCAATCGCATGGATAGTGCATATCGTTTACGAGTTGATGTAAAGCTCTTTGGCAACAATATCATGGATAATAAGAGTATCAATACTAGTGGATCAGAGATAGAGATCACAAGCAGTGAAAAAGAGCTAAGAACGGTAGAACCGATTTGTAGGTTGAGCATTTGAAATAGTATACTATGTATAATAACTTACACAGAACGCATCAATAGAAATTTGAAGCTGTTATCTGTGTATTCAACCCAATTAATTGTAAATTTCTTGTTCATTGTACATTACAGGCGATATGACCGATTCACCGGAGATTGATAAGGGCGATGCTGATACTGAGCTAACCAACGAGATATCGGCACCGTATGAAGTACCTCAATTTCCCATTGAACAGATTGAAAAGAAATTGCAAATTCAACGTCAACTTAATGAGAAGTAAGTACATTTATCTCTGTAATAATTTGAAAACATCACATAAGTGAGGTTAAGTTACTGCTGTACTACCTTTAAGGTTGCGTACTGCAAAAATATCGGTTAAAAAAATCAAAATTCTCAACTATCGCGGTAGTAAGAACACCATCAATTGTGGCGGCCAATAAACTAACATCAATACTACTATATCTGACTGATAGATCCAATAATCTTAGAAGAAACCGTGATTAACATAAGGGTTGAACTAATAACCCTTATTTTTATTTGTCCATTATTATTATCGAATCACATACAGAATAATTATAATTTCACATAGTATGTCCTGAAATATAAGAATTTTGATTATAATTTTGTAATCTAAATGTTATGATCTTTGATTCGTACTATACAATCATTTATATTAAACAATTAATATTGATTGGAAAGAAAAAGTCTAGAAAAAATACTTTTTTTCATACTTTAAAAATTCGAAAAACACAAAAAATATAATCCATTTTTTGAATAAACATAATCTTTAATGATACTGATATATATAAATTCTGTAACTACAATTCGTGTGATAAAGAAAATCTGATCTTTGAGATATTTGACATATCTTACAAGATCTTATATGCGAATCTTTCTGGTATTGTTGCCGCAATGAAAATTGTTCTTTTGTTGTGCGAATTGAAAGTTGCTTGAATGGGTTGCATGGAAAATTACTCGCGCTGGATTAGTTAGCAATTGCACAGTGCACGATGTAAGTTAATTGAAAATACGAGTATATGTATTTGAAAGCTTGCAACTGTACAGTTTTTGGTGGGTATAGCTAACTAATCTAGGTATACCCAACCATAGAAGCAACCTTCTTCCATTTGTAAAGCGTTGTAATGAGCAACGACATGGCCATACATGCGATGTAATTATCAAGTTCACATTGTTTTGGGTACACGGCTAATCCAAGCAAAAGACCAGAACAGACAGTTTGTTGTAGTTAGCTGGGAGGGTCTGGATGGGTGGCACTACCAGTGCGACCCGGTCGCATAGTTTGGGGCCATGCAGGTGCCAAAGCGTAGACGGCAACACGGCAAAGTCGCGACGTTGGACACGTTTTGATTTTGAATGGGACTGCATTAGACGATGGCCGCCATGACCGCGACGCCGTCTGGAGGCTTATGGCATAATGATAAAACCACCACCACAGTGACACCACCGACACTACCGTACCGCACCGCACCGCGCCGCCGCCAATGTGAAGCGCTTGCCGAGCGGCTACCATTTTGAGTTTCGGATGCCATCACATTCGGTTTTAGTACAATTTGTGCATCCATCTAACTTGGAGGGCGGCCGCAAAGGCTACGCATATCGCGCAATTGAATCGCCGAGTTAAAGAAAGCAATTGCAAAAGTTTGCCTCGAAGCCGGATAACGTGTACCCGGGGTTGCAGTCTTATACGTGTCTCGAAACCGAATTGTCCGACGACCTACACTGACATTGGGGATTCACAATATCCACCAATCATCTATACAAAACTATTGTTATTGTTTTTGTTCGTGTCACACGCCAAGCGTCAAAGTTCTCCAACTTCGCATAGCACTTGAAGTGTGCCTTTTTATACCCTTGCGGAGGGTATTACAATTTTGTCACGCAATGTGTTGCAATTCGCTAAAATAAATATGCTTTCAATCGGGATAACGAGCTGAGTCTAAATGAATAAGTTCGTCTGTCGGTTTATTTGTTTGGAAAACTTTTTGAAACTTGGATCGTTGTGCAGGCGGAACGATTAAAAGAAATAAAACTCCCTTTCGCAAGATATTTCAACCAATCTCAGCAGTTCTAAGCTCTCTTAAACTCCAAATAGGTCGTATTTGATGAAAACCGTACCGCACTTTATGATATATAGGAACAATCCGTCGGGAAACGCTTTATAATATTGTTTAGTTGTGATACCAGAACTTTTATTAAGAGAGTATTTAATCTTCGACACCGCGGAGTTTCTTCTTTTCTTTTTAGCCTCATTATTTCTTATCCGAAGAAAGAGTTAGCTATTATAGCTTTTATCCTTTTGGAGGTTCGAAAATCGACTTCGATTGCAACTAGTGGGTACATCATAATGATTGATGTTGTAGTTTCGCTAAAATAAATAGAGGAATATTTGCTTAAGGTCATTTTTTACTTTTGAAACTAGTTAACCCTGTAGAAGGTGACATCGCGTGCCCAATTGCGAATTATCAGACTAGCTCATTTGCGATAAGTCTATAAATCAATCGGTCAATCGATCATCCATCAAGACTGTAGCTGACCCGCATGGTGATTCGAGCTGGCCCATTCGCTGGCCATTGCTCAGGAGCAGCATGTCGTTCGCGGATGATAGCTATAGCTTTTGCCGGCATTACGAGTACCAGCCCGAGGAGGAACAATGGTGCATTTTTTGGCCGACACGAACTGGGATAAAGCATAAATTGAATTTTTCCAAATTTTCCATTTTTCCACAGGCAATCGACCAGCCAGCGAAATCCGTTGCCCGTAACCAGACCCCTAGCTCCCAGCAGTTCCGATTCCGAGGCTCAAGCGCACGATAAGAAGCGCCTAACCGATGCGGACATTAATTTTCAGCGTGTGTCCGTCTCGGGCGAGGACACCAGCGGTGTCCCACTGGAGGATCTAGAGCGAGCATCTACGCTGCTCATTGAGGCCCTCAAGATGCGCTCTCACTATATGGCCATGTCGGACCAGTCGTTTCCCACTACCACGGCGCGGTTCCTCAAGACTGTGCGTCTCAAGGATCGCTATGAGAACATGCCAGCCAAATCGCTTTCAGGTAAGTTATCCCAACTAAACTTCTGTATAACCTGTACATTAGAGATGCAGCGAGAAAGCAGCTCTCCTGTCTGTACAGTCACCTCAATTTAGTAAAGCGCTCTGCCAGTGTTGTGTTGCACCATAAAAAATAATTGCAGTGTATGCAATGTATAATACAATCGATAGTTTATTGTTAATTTTAGTGTGCGCCAGGATGGCGTTGAGCTGTTAACTCTTTTTCATTCAGTTAGAACTATCTCTCTCTCCCCCTTTATATATATTTATAGATATGTATATATGTACTTATATACATAAATATGTGTCTCTCTTTTGTATACTATCTTGCTCGCTAGCCGCTGCCACATTACTCCTGTCATATGTCTTCTATTGCGTTTAGTAAGTTTTCCATTTACATATGTACAATATTTGTATGATTTCTCAAATGAGGCTTTGTCCAAGTTCTAAGTTTTGTAAGCAGGTCTCCTATTTGATGTATGTTTTTCAATTGTTTCTTCTTTTTTTTGGCTTCATTTTGTACAAATATTTATTTTCTATATATATATTTTAATATTTTTTTGTAGACGTTATTCGCAAACAGAGTATGGCGAGCTATGCAGGTAATTTGTGCGCGAATGCAGCCGCGTTTGGATCAAATCGTTCAATTCCTTTTGTTGCTCCCACACACAACTCCAAAACTCTACATAGTAATATGTTTAGTGATATTAATATGCTTTCTGTTTTGTTGACTGCTCCAGTATTATTTGTACTCACCCATTCAGATGTCGAGCCGCTTTATGTTGTTGTTGTTTTGTTTGTTTGTGCTCTAACCGCAATTGCAAGCTCTCTTTGTCTGTACGCCCGCTCTCTTTTGAGTAACACTCGTGTGTTACAGCATTCAGCTTTTGTCACGCACGTTAAGATTCCGTGTGCTTTGTATTTGTAGTTTGCGCCCATCCCTCTCAAATGTTCTCTTTATGATGCTAACAGCTGACACGCTCTGCTTGCACGCTTTATGCCCGTAGATTTCTCTTTTCTCCCACCTTTTCTTCCGTCGGCCTGCAGTAAAAAAAATACAGCTTGTTTCCTTTGGCCCACCTGTAATAACAGTACAAAGTTCTTACAGAAATTGATGTGTTCTTTGACTTCACACACTTTAGTACAAACAAGTTATATCAGTCCTGTTCTTAATTCCACTTTGGAATCAATACTACAGAAAACTGTGTAGCCTTCCTCTTGGAGAAGCATATACATTATAACCTAAGTTTTGTTGTACGTTCATTTAATTGTTTAATCATTGCGAAAGAAGGCTTTACATAGTTCTTTGAAATTGATTCCAAAGTGGAATTCAGAACAGGCCTGTATATGTATCTATGTATGCGTGTGCAAAAACAGGGTTGCCATCTTAGTGATCCACACATTTGAATTGTTTAATTTGTAGTTATTTATATTCTCTAAACAAGAGTTGGTTAGTGTTCGATACTAGCCTAAAAAGTGTGTTTACAATCGGATTCACATAATGTATACTGGAGGCAACCCTGTTCTTCACACACACACACACACACACACACACACACACACACAGACACACGCATACAACACCACTATGTACATTTGTGTGTACCATAATTGTTGTTAAATATCGTAGTTATACACAGCCAACGTAGTTTTTAGTAATTTGTATAACATTTTCCAACACTACTACGCCACATTACTTTGCAAAACGAGCAACTAATCGAATATGTACCCAAAACGTATAAATATTTTTTGCATAAAACACACGTTTCGCACGACCAAATCCAAATCTTCACACCGAAACTTGCGAAACAAAATCTGCAGAGCTCCATGCACAAACGCCGCCTTTGAGAACCTCACATGCCTGGGATGTTGACTTTGTTCCAAATGAGAACTACCATATAAAACCACTGAATGGCGTCTTTCACGTCTATGACGATGAAGTAAGTTCTGAAGTCACAGGTCTACTTACACATAGTATATACATTCGCATACTAACTATTTCATTTGCAGGGACACACCAACGATCTGGGCTTCAAGTATCCGGACATGAGCCAGTTCGTCAATGACATGCAGGTCATGTGTAATATGATCGCCGATGGGCCATTGTAAGTACACACAAAAATATATACTAAACAAGTAAGAACGTTGCACTCGGACGTACCCGACAGCAGAATACTCTGTTCCTAGTCCGGTATAAATTGCCTATTTGTGGGTTCGGAAAGAGACGCGAAGAAAAGTAGTCTGTATGTCAAATTTGATGACTCTATCTGTACAGGTGTGGGAGATATAGATTTTGCTCATTTGCGGGGAAGGGGGTGCGGGCATCACCAATTTTTTGATGCAGATCTGTCAGGAATATCAACATTAGTCTGTATGCCAAATTTGGTAACTATAGCTTTAAAAATGTGGAAGATACAGGTATACAGGCAATCTAGAAGGAATTAGAGCTTCTTTAGTGTTTAAAATTTTACAAGTCGAAGTTTTTGGAATTTGTATCTGAATGTTGGTCAAAAAATGAACCTTCAGGGACCGTAGCGGTTAAATTTATTAAATAAAAATTATTTGTTGATTTTTATTAAAAAAATTTTTAAAAAAATAACAGTTACATTATAGTTTTAGTTCAAATTTCGATTTCTCTTCAATTTTTTTTATCGGAATCAAAAAACATTTATTATAAAAATTATTTTTCAATTTCTTAATATTAATTCAAAATAAAAGTATCCTGTTTCCAGGCTGCTGCATCCCGAAAATGTGAATGTAACATTTTTCCATTGATCTCGATAATTTTTTCTTGTTTGATTTTCTTAAACTCATAACTCTTACTTGTGATCCCTGACTTTCTCAAAACAAGTTTTTAAATAATTTTGTATTCTAATTTTGATGTTCGCAATCAATTAAAATTGAAATTTCAAAATTTTAACTTTTTCCAAATTTTTTTTTTATAAAATTTTTTTTTATTTATTTGGAAAGTTAAAAAAATGAAATGCCAAGTCATGTTTAGAATAGGGAACATGATCAAAAAGACATTCCGTTTGGAAGTCGGCACAGTTTCGATAAAGTTGTATGAGGTGGAAGTATAGGAATAGCGGATACAATGATGTTTTTTCTCCCGGAACATCGGAAAATGTTGGCAGCACTTTTCATTTAAAATGTTGTAATTATTTATAGGAAATCGTTTTGCTATCGTCGTCTCTGCTATTTATCCTCGAAGTACCAGATGCATGTGCTGCTCAACGAGCTGCGTGAGCTTGCCGCCCAGAAGGCGGTGCCACATCGTGACTTTTACAACACCAGAAAGGTGGATACTCACATCCATGCAGCTTCCTGCATGAATCAGAAGCATTTGCTGCGCTTTATTAAGAAGACGCTAAAGAACAGTGCCAACGAGGTAGTCACCCACACAAATGGACAGCCGATGACACTGGCCCAGGTGTTCCAATCGATGAATCTAACCACGTATGATCTAACCGTGGACATGCTGGATGTTCATGCCGACCGAAATACGTTCCATCGCTTTGACAAGTTCAATTCCAAATATAATCCCATTGGCGAATCGCGTCTCAGGGAGGTCTTTCTCAAGACGGACAATTTCTTGAATGGCAAATATTTTGCACAAATCATAAAGGTTGGTCGCTTTGATCTACCCTCTACCCTCGATAATATTAACCCTCTATCTTTACTGTCGTTGCCTTAGGAAGTGGCCTTTGATCTGGAGGAATCCAAGTATCAAAATGCGGAGCTGCGTCTCTCCATCTATGGCAAGTCGCCCGATGAGTGGAACAAGCTGGCCAAGTGGGCCATCGATAATAATGTTTACAGCTCGAACATACGCTGGCTAATACAAATACCACGGCTTTTCGATATATTCAAATCCAACAAGATGATGGTCTCATTCCAGGAGATAATTAATAACATATTTCTGCCGCTGTTCGAGGCGACCAATAAGCCCAACGATAATCCAAATTTGCATCGATTCTTGAATTATGTGATTGGTTTCGATTCCGTTGATGATGAATCCAAGCCGGAGAATCCCCTCTTTGATAACGATGTGCCTCGACCGGAAGAATGGACCTACGAGGAGAATCCACCGTACGCCTACTATATCTACTATATGTATGCCAATATGACGGTTCTCAACAAATTCAGAGAGTGAGTAACCTGTGCAGTTCCCTTATCAATTACATAATCTAACGCATTTTCCATAAGGAAACGCGGCCTTAACACATTTGTGCTGCGGCCACACTGCGGCGAGGCTGGACCCGTGCAACATCTGGTGTGTGGCTACCTCATGGCCGAGAATATCTCCCATGGTCTGCTGCTGCGCAAGGTGCCAGTGCTGCAGTATCTGTACTATCTGACCCAGATCGGCATTGCCATGTCGCCGCTGTCGAATAACTCGCTGTTTCTCAACTATCATCGCAATCCATTGCCCGAATATTTGGCCCGTGGACTGATCATCTCGCTATCCACCGATGATCCGTTGCAGTTTCATTTCACCAAGGTAAGCTCGCTGTTAATCATTATTCTGTTCGGAGTTTCACTAACACTTTTCTCTGCTGGCCACAGGAGCCGCTTATGGAGGAGTACAGCATTGCGGCCCAGGTGTGGAAGCTCAGCTCCTGCGATATGTGCGAACTGGCCCGCAACAGTGTCATAATGAGCGGATTTTCACATTATGTAAGTAACAACATCAATATACGATAGCATTTAAGTACTTGAGCCGATGAGCTGGTGAGTTTTTATAGCCTATGTTCTATAATTTTGTCACGAAGGAGACTTTTCCGAACCCCAAAAGTATATATATTTTTGATTAGCATCTCTCTGCGAACCCCGTGTAGTTTCCTAGCGACCTTCAGTCTGGTCTATGTGCGACCACCTCATGGTGGTCAACCGGTTCTACCTAACCTAACCTATGCAAAGAAATCCCTTAGCTTTAGAGCTATCGTGAAGAAGGTTAGGTTAGGTCAGATTTCGTAACAGTAAACGTCAAGTTTTCTGATCCACAGTCAGGCCAGAATTGTCTTGTCTAAACCAGAGACCGAAGGGGAAAATTATTACTTGCTTTTTTTAAATGTATAGTAACTTAGAGAAAGCGGAAAATAAACTAATATACTGCTTTAAGGGTAATCTATGCATCATGATTTCAAAATTTATGAGTCTTACAGATTCTTTTACCAAATAATAAATAATTTTGAGTTATACTTTGTATCTCAACCAATTTTGTGATGAAAACTAGATTGTAGAGATTCGTCTTGGCTCACTGACTGAGAATATATATATATTTTGCCCAAATTCCCTCTGGAAAAGTCAATGTTTGAGCAAAAAATAAAACTCCAGGAATAATTATTTTATGAGTTTTATTTTTTTGCTAAGAAATAATGATTGTTGGTTGAGATGTAAAATAATATTCAAAGTTAATCATTATTTGGTAGCAAAATTTAAAAAAATCATAAAAACAATCATAATTTTATAATTGTTAAAATAAAACATAACGATTACACTTCCTTGACTAAACCCATTCGTGTGACTTTTAAATTTTGAGAAATGTTGTTTATTACTGCCGGATAATTCTTTGTCTATTTCAGATGAAACAACAGTGGCTGGGTGCTAACTATTATAAGGATGGTATCTCAGGCAACGATATAACCCGCACGAATGTGCCAGAAATTCGCGTCGCCTATCGCTATGAGACCTTGCTGGATGAGCTCACAAATATATTTAAAGTGAACCAAACCTGTCAAGTGAAGGATGGCGGCGTGTGAAGAGCCCGAGCGGCAGCTTTCTATAATAACAACAATATAAACAAATTACATACTTTGCTTATTATATACATATACATATTGTACGTACATAATTGCGTACTCTGCATAAAAGTTTATCCACTAACCAATTATACAAATCCAACAGACCAAAATTCTACAAAATATGAGATTCTATATACAGGGCGCATTGGCTGGCAGCAGCGGTGACTGCAACTTCTGGCGGGTGCATCAATATTTCGAAACGCTATTAGCAAGTAAATCATATGGTTATCTATTGAGGGTAGATTTTTTGGCCCTGCTGGTGTTAACGTTGTTGCTGCTTTGCAAGAGAATTCGACACAAGATATTGTATTTAAATTAATCAAATTATTAATGAATTGTAGTCTTCAATAAAACATTTCGAATTATTAGCAAAGCAAATGTGTCTTTTCCTTGATCAATTTTAAATATACTAGGCTTACTAATCAATAAGAATTCGATTTCAAATTTACCCGTTTATTCAATCTCTTATCAAAATTAGCGCCACCTAGCGGCCGTTCAGGAAAGACATCAACATAACGTTGCCAACTGTCTCAATTATGATTACAAACGCAGCTTACGCCCAGCACAGCTATCGATAAATATTAGAATCACTCGTAGCTTCAAAGTATAAAACGTATGCAAATAAGATAAATTGAATATGCTTAAGACTACTTAGTGCCTGTTTTGCCAGTTAATATATGCCAGTTAATGCAGCCGCAGTATTATCGATTATTTAAGCAACATGTAAAATGTTACAAATATCGATATATCGATATAAGATCAACAATCCCACAATACATGTGTGTGTGTCTGTGTTATTGTGGATGAGAGATTCTTCTCTTCAATTTGTCTTTGTTTTCCACAAAATTCAACACACAAGATATTCCATAAAAATGTTGATTTTACCAAGCTGATAAATAGCAATTAATTCGCAGCCAGCGCATAGCGGCAGAATAAACAAACAACAAATTGAATACAAAACGGCAAACGGCGTTTTGTTGGTCTGAGAAAACTTGAGCTGAGCGAAACAAGTCATCGCTGAACGGCTCTCTGACGACTCATACCTGCGTGTGTATGCGTGTGTGTGTGTGTGTGTGTGTGTGTGTGTATAATGACCACCCAGCGAACGCATCGAAATGCCAGCAGCATGGTGGGGGGAGTCGCCGATGCGGACTATGAGACATTGATGCAGCGCCTGCACATTGGCAGCTATCAGCGTTCACCTGGCGCGATTGAGAACTTTATGCACGAGACGCCACCACAGCAGCCGCAACAGCAGCAGGGACATGGACAGGGGCATGGACAGGGGCAAGGGCAAGGGCAGCGCCTGCCCAGCAGCGAGGATTACCAGCTATATGAGCGCGGCAACATAATAGCCGCCAGCAAATATGCCACGGCAACGCCCAAGCCCAGCGTAGAGCAAATGATGATGGGCAATGGAAGCAGCAGCATCAGCAGCCTCAGCATTTGCAGCAGCGGCAGCAATCAGCTGACTGCAAATCCTCCACAGATCTATGCGCCCACCGCTCAGATACTGGGGCAGCGCATTGTGCCGCAAAAGCATTCGCCGGTCTACGAGAATCTGGAGTTCTATGGCCAGTTTGACACGAACCAGAAGCGCGCACAGCCGCAGAGTCCCGCCAGTCGGCAGAGCGTCATGCTGAACGATTATCTGCTGATGCAGCCCATTGGCGGCGGTCGTTTCGCACATACGCCTGTGCCGGAGGCGCCCAAACACAATCACAATCACAATACTAATACTAATACGAATACGAATAACCATACCATTGAGGAGCTCTCTGCAGTGGCGCCCATTTATGAGAACATTATACCCCATTCCGGGCAGCGTGCACAGCCGCAGGCATCGCCGGCAACGGCCAGCATTTATCAGCATATAGAGATGGCCACGCCCACGCCGCTGCCAGCACCGAGCGCCATCGAGCTGAATGCCATGCTGCTGGCCTCGCCGATGCATCAGCGCAGCAGCAGCAGCAGCTGTAATAGCGGCGCTGCAACCGTTACGTCAACTGCAGCAGCTGCTGCTGGGCTGGGCTCACCCACGCAGCGCTATCGCAATCTATCGCTGCCCAGCCACCTGAGTCCATTGGCCTCGCCGGTGCCAACAACGTTGGCCAAGCTGCAGCAGCACACGCCCATCAAGCAGCAGCAGCAGCACCAACAGCCGCAACAGCCGCAGCAGCAGCAGCAGCATGTGGGCATCAATGTGTCCGTCAATCCCAACTACATTGAGGACATCAACAGCTCGGATTATGTTTGCATGACTGCCAATCTGCATCGCGGCAACAACAACAACAGCAGCGCCACCAGCCGCGGCCCAAGCAATTTGCGACTCCATGCGGCCAGTCCACAGCCGCTGCTGACGCCGGCATCGTCGTCGTCGTCGTCGCTGCCGCCAACGTCCAGCTTGTCGATACAGACGACAATGGCCACAGCGGCAACAGCTGCCCAAACGCAGCCCCTGCAGCTGCGTGCCACGCCCATTGCCACAACAGCCCCACTGGCGGTGGCCACGTCCCCAACGCCCTCCCAGAGCAGCACAGGTGAGTGAAGTTTGCCAAATATCATCCCAAACTACTCGGAACTGATGATGTTCACTGCTCTCTCTATCGAGTGAATGAGAGAGCGAGAGAACTTTTCAATTCTTTTTTGTTTTGTGTTCGTTAACGTTGCTGTATATTTATAAATATCCTCTCCCAAGAGAGTAAGCATTTGATTTTTGAATTCTTCTCTGCAACGTTTTTAGTTATTTATTTTATTTCTTTGATCGAAATTTGCACATTCTTGTTTCCCAATGTGTTGTCTCCAAGGCAGGTAGAAACCAGGTAAATGAATAATGTGCAGGGAGTGGCTTGGGATCGTGCGATTAAAAGTCAACAAAATGGACAAAGTTCAATGAGGTTGAAAACTGCGCACAATATAATATACATATAATAAGATTAAACAATATGTGCACTGACCGGCTCAGTTGAGGGTAACGTAAATAATATGTTTAATTTCTCTGATTTTCTTACTACGGATGTATTATTCTGGCCGTGTTTAATTTGTCCTAACCTTAAGAATATTGTTATCCCGGTATATCACAATATCAACAATCCTTAACGTATTTCTCGCCGCTTTTCCCCCTTAATTAATCGCTCTCATTTCCTTTTAACTGAAATGCTTGCACAGCCGCCTTGCGGCCCAGACGAGGTATGCATAAGTATTCCATAACTTTCGCTTGACAATCCCAGCCTCTGGCTGCCACATGCAACATCTAATGATCTTATTATGTTCTTCGCACCATCCACAGGACTCACAAAGAATCTGCTGCCCTACAGCGTGACACCGCCGCGTCCGGCTGGTCCGACTGAGGCTCAGCGCAAGATCGAGGAACTAACGCGCCAGCTGGAGGAGGAGATCGAACAGAGCGAGGAGCATGGCGAATATTTTGGTGCGTATTTGAAAGATCCGGCTTAAAAATAACAGCCTTTATAACCTTGAATATTGGATTGAACTTAAACGGCAAGCCTAAAGAATCTAGATTCTGGAAATATACCAAGAGTTGTATAATTTACGTTGATGGAAATTTCAAAAGGTTTTTCCATCCTTCAAGTCTCTCTAGTATCTCACATCGTCAGCTTGCTTATAAGACTTGGAATGACACTTAACGCTAACTTTAATCTGTTGCAGGCATCTGCCACACCTGTGGCGAGAAAGTGAAGGGCGCCGGCCAGGCCTGCCAGGCGATGGGCAACTTATATCACACAAACTGCTTCATTTGCTGCTCCTGCGGACGTGCATTGCGTGGCAAGGCCTTCTACAATGTGCACGGGCGTGTCTACTGCGAGGAGGACTACATGGTAGGCCCGGGAGCACGTAAAAGGTTCATCAGCTCATCGATCTAACTGTTTATGTTTCTTTGTCTCGTTCTTACAGTATTCGGGCTTTCAGCAAACAGCTGAGAAGTGCGCCATTTGTGGCCATCTGATCATGGAAATGGTACGTTCATATAGCTCTATACTACTCTACCTCTCGCTCTCTCTTCTCTATCTATTTCATTTCAAAGCATTTCAAACAGCGGCTGCCGCTACAATACTAAAACTCGTTTCTTGAATGACTTCCTTGTTTATTATCCGATTAAAATTGGCTTCGAAGATCAAGACTGACCCAGTTATTTTGCATGCCAAAAAACAAAGCTATATCTTGTAAATTGTCCATATAAATGGATTTTATCGCTTTGCGGGCCGAAAGCTGAAATATGAAACAAACGTGATCTACGTTCGGTATGCAGGAAACTACATACCAAATTTGGTATCTCTAGCTCTCAAAGTTCCCGAGATTGACGCGTTTAGTTGGACCGATAGACAGACAATTGCAGAATGACTCGGCTATTGATACTGTTCAAGAATTTATATACTTTGTAGGGTCGGAGATAGACATCTCCGTTGCATAGACATCACTTCTGCCTGTTGCACAGATCTAATACCCCCTTTTACCCATTTTAAGGGTACAGGGGGTAAAAAGTTTCTCTTTGTTTTCATAAAATGCACGAGTTGCAGCGAACTTAACTCATAAACGAAGTTTTTCTCAGCCTCACTTGACTTTGTTTACCTTTTCCTTACAGATCCTGCAGGCCATGGGCAAGTCATATCATCCGGGCTGCTTTCGCTGCTGCATCTGCAACGAGTGCCTCGACGGAGTGCCCTTTACTGTTGACGTGGATCACAAGATTTACTGCGTCAATGATTATCATCGAATGTTTGCGCCCAAATGTGCCAGCTGCGGCAAAGGTTTGTGTGCTTCCACAAAACTATATCGGAGCTGTTACGGTTTCCACTTGCGGCATAAGTGTATTATCCTTAAATGTTTCGATTGGCAAAGTTAGTAAGCTGGTAAATTGAATCACAGCTCAATTTAAGCGAGTAATTTGCACCCTCATGCTATTGTCAAAAGTGAGAATGGGAAATTGAGTTGGAAACCGTAACGACACCCTATACATATTTAAATATCTTGAACTGTTGCTTAATTGAATGCAATTTGTACCATCAGGCATAACGCCCGTGGAGGGCACCGATGAGACAGTACGCGTGGTGTCCATGGACAAGGACTTTCATGTGGACTGCTATATATGCGAGGAGTGTGGCATGCAGCTAACCGATGAGCCGGATAAGCGCTGCTATCCGCTGGACGGTCGCCTGCTCTGCCGCGGCTGCCATTTGCAGCGTCTGGCGCTGCAATCCTCGCCGCACACGCGCCACCAGGAGCCGGTGTGCGCCTCCTATCAGTATATGGGCTGAGCTGGCGCTGAACTGACCTGCCCCCCGACTCGATCTGATCTGACTGACCCAAAAAGAACAATTGCACGCACAAAACTAAGTATACACAAAATAAAAAAGCAACAACAATAATCAATATATCAAATTTTCCAGCAATCAATATCTTTTTAATAAAAGAAACTATTTCATACATAAATACAACAAACAGTTGGCAGGTATTTTCTTCTTCCGCATGCATCCTTGTGTGTGTGGTTGTGTCTGTTTGTGGTTGTGTGTGGTGTGTGCTGCTTAGGGCATCTATATCTCCAGCTGAGCCAGCTGGTTGTGTATGGAAGAGTGTGCCGTTTAGCGCATCAGGATCCCCAGCTGGACCAGCCGGTTGTGTGTGGAAGAGTGTGCAGTTTAGTGCATCAGGATCTCCAGCTGGACTAGGCGGTTGTTGGTGTCTGAGGGCATGCGATATGGCAATGTGGCTGCCATGTTGGTCAGCGCCTTGGCACGTTGGCGCAAATTCTCACGCATATCCTCCTTGTTGTCCAGAATCTGGCTAATATCATCGGGAGCGCTGCTGTTGCTGTTATTATTGCCGCCTGATTTCAGTTCCTGAAACTCGGCATAAATGAGATCCATAGCGGCCAGTAGAACATCGGGCAGAACCTTAATGATATCGGAGCCCACTTGCTTTAGGCTGTTAACGCAATCGTCCACTTCACGGCAGCTATTGGGCGTTATGCGATGCTTGGCTAATATCTCAGCGGCCAGGCGCGACTCGCCGGCATGATAATAGTCGAAGAACTTCAGTATCTGCGATAGCAGCGTATATGTGCCAATCACATGATCATCAACCTCCGTCTTACGTCTGGCCAGTGCCAGATTCATGCGCTCCACAATCGCGCCCAGCTGCTCACGCATGCTGCCCTCACGCGCCGGCTGGTGCACCACCTGGGACAGCAGCGAGCACAGCAAGCGCAACGCCTTCTCCAGCTGACCGGCTATAAAGTACAGCTTGATGGCCGACTCGAACTTGGTGCGCTGCGACAGCTCGTCACCCACCATGCAGGCCAGCGAGTACTTGTCATGTTCCATGGTGGGGAACTGGGCAAAGAGGCCACTGCAATGAAGAAGTTTGGGATTTAGCAAAGCATTACAATTATGTATCTATATAGTATATCAAACTAGCTGGAAAAACCCCAGCGCTGCCCGAGGAAATGTTTAGAAAAGCATTTTGTAGAATTTGACTGCATTCGTCAATCTTAAGATCCATGATTTTCCTGCCGTGGGGTTTAGATTTTTCAAAATCTTTGAACACCACGCCTATTATGTTTTTGTATAGAGCCTTGAAAATGAGTTTGAACTCAATCGCTCGAAAAAAGGTTTCTGTGCCTCAACGATTCCGGAAAATTATCCCCCCATGGTTTAAAAATGGGTTTAAGTCTGGCAATCGATATTTTTAGTTTTTATATCAAATTAATTTCCAAGGTCTACACAGAAACTTAATTTTTACCACCCATTCAAAAAACTATTTGAAAAACTATCCCTACGGAAGAAAAATTGCCAGAAAACCGTTGGGTCAAACCTTAATTGTTTACATACCAATGAGCTTCAAACTCATTTTCAAAGAATTATACAACAAATCAACGATCACATACTATATTACCGATTTCGGTACATCTTATCCCCTGGACCGGAAATGGGTGTCCTATTTTGTATGACCAAAAGTCTAAATCTCGTGCGATCAGCTTTAAGCCCAATTTTAAGCTCTTCACAAGGTTCGAATAAGGGTAGAAGATGATTTGCACCTAACAAGAAAGTGTTTTATGATATAGATTTGAATAGTTCGTAGTCGAAGCAACCTTACATAAAGGAAAAAAGGAACAGCTAACTTCGGCGAGTCATAGACATTATGATGCTTACCCGTCATAACGCCATGGATCGTTTGGATCGGGCGTGCCAAAGATTAAGAGCAACATTTTATCGTCACAGTTCTCCACGAGCATGTCGCAGACACAGGTCAGCATGAGGTTGCGTCCATCTGTGGACTTGAAATGGCGCAGCAAGTAATAATACTGCAGCGCCTCGGGAACGTCAGTCTGCTCGAAGCATTTGGTGTACATGATTATAAGGCGTGCCAAGTTGAGGCGTCGCATGGGCTTAGGATCCTCCGGATTCACGCTGAGCAGCGGCTGCTGCACATCGTTGGGTGTGCCGAGCATCGCTAGCTCGTTGAGCGCAATAGCCATGTGGACGGCATGCGGACGATTTGCGTCGGTGCGGGCCAGAAACTCAATGGCCGACTCGAATTGGCCAGTTAGCACGAGCACCTGGAAGTAGAGCGGCGTCTTCTCGCGCGCATTGAAATAGTTCTCCCCATACTTGTCCAATATGAGCGACTGCAAACCGCCGTAGCTGAGGCGCTCTATGTGATAGTCAGGACGATCGTCGATGGACAGAACCGACAGCTGTATCCACAGAAAGTCATCGATGGTGCGCACAACTTCGGGGTGCGGCTCGTGCGGATCACAGGCCAATACTATGGCATACACCTGGAAATGTGGGAAACTTGGTTACAATAGGCAACTTTATAAATAGATAACTCGGCTACGCAATGAAATAAATGCCGAATATAAAGTGTGTTCTTTCAATTTTATCAATTTTGAGGATAAGGAATAATATCCTACACTCCCCCACCGGGTCACTGACTTCCAAATCTTTCTCTTCTGGTTTCCTTCGGGAAGTCTCTAACCACATACAGCTGTGAGTAGGGGCATAGCTCGCCGGACTAGCATTTGAACACTCCCCCCCCCCGGGTCACTGACTTTCCAATCTGTCTCCTCCCTCAAATTGTTCCTTTCTAGTTTCCTTAGAGAAGTCATTCCTTTCCCAATCTATCTCTATCATATGTTTTTTAAATATTTCCTATATCCACTTCGCACTCCAACTCCTTCCCATTTCTCTCCTCCCTTCACTATACCCTTTGATTCTCCTTATTCATAAATAATAATAAAATAAATAAATAATTTGCGTAATTGATAAAAATTCTAGAAACTTTCTTCCTCTTTATCTTCAAACTTGTAATACTAATTATGCTATCCACAAACCTTTTCGTATCTTATGTTTTAACCATAACAATCTTTTCCATCTAATATGTAATGCTACTTCTATATCCTTACTTTTAAGTTATCTGTATAATCTATAGTTACTTTTTGTTTATTCTTTAATATTCTTAAAACTTGTAATTAGTTCGTACTGCTCGTTTTAGTACAACATATATACGCGTGGCCACCTAATTTCCTAATTTCATGACCCCAGCTTATACCTTATTACTCTAAGGTATTTAGTTACTTACCGCCTTCTTATAGGGATCAGTGCAGACGCGCAGCTTGTTGCTGTACTCAAGCTTGAGCTGGCCCTCCAGCTTGGCATTGGGCCGCTCCTGGTCACCTAGTTGATGCTGCAGCTTTTGCTGTTGTTGGCGTTGCTGCTGCAGCCGGTGTTGCAGCAGCTGGAGTAGATCAGGACAAACGCCGCCATCTTTCAGGAACTGAACGGCCGCGGAAAGATCACCGCTGCGCAGACTATAATAAATAAGCGGCCACAGGGGACGGTTGCGAGTTACGTCGAGCAGGCCAACCAAGGACTGTGGCAGCTGAAAGGTGATGCTCACAAAGGAGTTGACTGTGTTGTAGACATTGGGTACGCCGCCGCGCAAGCCCACAAGACGGTTCTTCTGGATGACCGTGTTCATATACTTCTTATAGCACTGCTCCAGATAGGAGAGAGCCTGCTGCACAAATGTCGGCCCCGTCTGGCGTGATTTGATTGGATCGGGATAGCGCACGAGTGGTACAACATCGGCCATGTAGGATAGAACGCTCCACATTCCGTGAACCTGGCTGTCGATATTGTTTAGCGTGTCCTTGGCCAGTTCGGTCAGCTTGGAGAGCAGATTGGGACGGTGGCTGGTTCTGTTCAGCGCGCGAATCTGATTATAACTGGTTATCTCACGTGCATAGTGCGACTCAATGTTATTAAGACGGGAGCACTTCAACACGTCCTGTGGCAGCACAGTAGACACCTTCTGGCGATGCACATCAGGAAAGTCGTCCTGGTTGGGACCAACTAAAGCATTCAGCAGGCGCTCCTTTTCCTCGCCCCATTCTGCATACATGGAGCGCGTCTTGTTTCTTTCAATCGTTTTGAATATCTGAATATATAAGCATATAAAAATATGTAGTACCTATAGTTTTGAGGCACATTGCTCACTAAAAAGGCTCATTAGAAGGATGTAAGGCAGGAGAAAGGACCAAGGATCAACTGAAAGTTGAAACCTGAGAAAGTGCTAACCACTAAGCAACTTTTTCACTTGCTTACTTCCTTAGGCAACTCTTTAGTTCCCTATAATAAGCAAGTAAGAATGATATATTCGAGTATACCCGACTACGAGACTCCTTGTACCCAGGTCTAAGACTTCCAAACACATCTTCGCACACTTAGACATACACAAAGACGCACATACAAAGGCGACAGCGCAAGCGAGGCATTTTAAGTGGTGGCTGTGCTGCTTCTTCCCCCCGCTCTGCAGCACTGACTCTTCTTTCGTGAATAGCTTCCTTGTTTATAATCCGGTCGACTTACGACAGTAGATTAGGCGTAACTAAATTATTATACGTGCCAAATTCCAAAGCTATATCTTGAAAATTGTTACTGTAAAACGGTATTTCTCGAATAGCGGTGTGGGGGGAAGATCTCGGATCTAAAATAAACTTGACCTGCGCCTGCTATACGCGAGCCTACATTCTAAATTTGGCGTCTCTAGCTATAATAGTTGCTGAAACCGACAGGTTTATACGGACGGACGGACAGACAGACAAACGGACATGGCCAAATCGAATTTTCTTTTGATACTGATCATGAATATATATACTTTATAGGGTCGGAGATGTCTCCTTCTGCCTGTCACATACATTTGCACAGATTTAATAGCCCCTTTTTACCAATTTTATGGGTACAGGGAGTAACTAGTGCTGGTCGCCATTACTCAGTTTGGTTCAAAAGAACCAGAACACGGAACAAAAGGAACAAGCAGAGAAAAAACTAAATCCATTTGAGTGAACAAGTCAGCAATTGACTGAACAAGTGAACTATTGAGTGAACAAGGTGAACTTTATCTGCCGACTGCGAATGTCAATTGCTTACATTTTTGTTGGTCTCCTCAATGACGGCGATTATGGCATTCTCGCGCTCGTTCTTTAGATAAGCTTCCACATCGGTGTCGGCAACAGGATTCAGGGGCTCGAACGATTTGCGCGCGCTCAGTGATTCGAGTTTTTGTGTTAGCTTTGGCAGATCCACGCCGCGTGAACCAAGAAGTATGTGACTGCAATAGAAATGTGCATATGCATATAAATGAACTGCGTTACTAAATATGTACATATATTTGGCAGTGCCAAATTAACAACTTACGCCTGTAAATCGTTTGTGCCGGCTTGTGTGACGCGCGAATGCAATTCCTGTGTGGCTTGCAGCACCTGCGACAATGTGCGCTCCACACGCGGCATTTCTGTGTCCATTTTGGTGTCATGTGCCAGGCGTTGAGCCTTTTGCAGCAGCTCATTTAGATCCATGTTTGACCACTTTGTAAGTTCGCAACAAAAAGAAACAGCACAATTATTTGACAGCAATTCCTAAGCTCGCCGCGGCGAACAGCAATGCTTTTTTCAATTCGATAGACCGATATTCAATGAATTTCGAGCGAGTGAGTGTGCCCGTACAATGGCCAATCGGCTACAGAGCTGCCAGCTCCGTCGTTTTTTTCCTTGGGCAGATATATATTTTCTTTAGCCGATTTCTGTCTGCCGTAATGTTACCAAGCTTCTTCTATGCAGAAATTTATTCGTTTAAACGTTACAATTTTTGTTTGTTGCAAAATTCTTATTTTTTAATCAAAAGTATTTTTCTCATCCAAACACAAACTGGCACTTTAGCTGTCAACACAAAAATGTATATGTTTGGAATGTGTCAATGCTGGTATAGTGGTCTACTTTTGATCAAATTGAAGCTTAAATGTGGAGAGCTTGATTGACATATATTTATGCATTTTAACTGCTAAATTTGTAATCAATCAATCTTGTGGAGCCTCTATCAACAAATACAAAAATACATAATTGAGTCGGAATTATACGGATTTTTTTATGTTTACAATTCCCTGTACAAGAGGTATACAAATTAAAAATAAGAAGAAAAACATTTTATCCTGTTTACTATACTTTTTATTTGATTTGATACATTTCTGTCCTTTTTTGGTCATTAATTATTGTTATGGCTGCCACATATGATACAAATGAGCGAAATCTGGCACAGAAAAGAGTAAATAAGTATAAAAACAAAAACAAAGATGAAAATATTGATACAAAATTGGCTTTGCAAGTGGCAACTGTGGTGATATTCATGTTAACTATCGATAACCAGCTGTGTTCTGTTTTAAGTATCGATATAATGAAACGATGTCATCATCGTTCCGTATCGTGTACAATCCAACACCATTTCATACTGTAACTATAGCAAACAGACAGCACACCGCAATCGCTTGCAACGGGAGGCAAACGTATTTTTTTTAATACAGATTTTTACACACATACAGGCGTGCTAAGGTTTAAGGTGAATTTGAAATTTGTGTTCTGTGTTTTGTGTGTGAATATTAGCAAAATAAACTAGCACAACAAAAACGAGCTAAAGAAAAACACGTACGCACGTCACGCGGACAACAACAACGACGACGATAACAACAATAAAGAAACAGCAGCAACAGCGTAAACTTCAAAGTTGTGACCAAGAGAGCTAAAGCTTTGCAAAAGCGTTCAAAACATGTCAGCCGCCGATGTTGAGACACAGCCGCAGCAGGAGACGACGAACGGTTCAAGCAAATTTGATGTGCCCGAGATCGAATTGATCATTAAGGTGGGTTATTCATTAGAGCTGATATTTCTAGATCAATTGGATGAATAAGTTGCTTTGTTCATTTGTGACTCAGTCCTTCAAACCCGATAAAATTCAAATTCCTTTTGAACCTATTAATTGTAAATAGAAGATAAATTATTTTTATTTTCGGATTTTTATTAAAGTTGCAAATAAGATACACAGATTCATTCATAAGTCATTGAATAAGTTCAAAAGTTCATTCAAATGACCCGTTCAATTGAACTTATTCAAAAAGACAACTCTATTACACATATGAGCATACATATGTATGTATATATTGACATATGTGTGTGTTAGATTTCTTTATGCGCGCTTTTTGCAAATTTTCCGTGCAGAAATAAAGTGAAAATGCTGCTTCTGTTGTTGCAAATAGCAGAAATGTACATATGTATGTACATACACCCATACATATGTATATGTATGCACGTAGCTGCTGCACACACAAACACATAGACTTTCTTCTTCTTTCTTCTTCTCACCTTTTGCTTGTCCAGTTCTGTGTCACATGAAATATAAAACGTATTCATTATGTTCATTTTTCGTTTTTTATTTATTCATCATCATTGTCATTGTCCCGTCCACCCCCTTCCCCCCTTTTGTATTGGCTTTGATCTCAGTTTGTGTCTGTTTGTTCTTCTTGTTGTTTCTAAGTTAAGCATCGCGAAAAACTGGTTTTTGCTCTCTTCTCTTTGAGTTCTTGGCCAGCTCATGGTGTAACAATGTCAGGTTGTGACATGCAAGTCCAGCCCTCTCAATTGAGTTACCATTTGTCAGCCGTCAAATGATCACAGCGTATGCAAAGTAAAACGCGCAGCGCACTGGTAACTGAATATTGCACGATACCGCCTATTATAATGACACCATGGGCCAGGTAAGCCGCGCACACATGTATACACGTGTGCATGTGCTTGGCAGCCCTGGTAAACATTCTTGCATTTTCTTTGCCAGTTAGTTAAATAACTTCTTATCTGACATCAACTTTAATCGCATTTCATTGGGCCAATTGCCTGACAACGCACACGTTTCCATTGGTCTTGTGCGTGCGATGTGTTTTGAAATATCTTGGCGCCTACGTCATGCAAGCGTCTTAACTAAAGAAAAACACTTCACTTCAACGCGAACATATTGTTTGCCCAAGTAATTGTCTTTGTTGATTCTATTAGTAAACTAACAATTTTAAGGGCCTTATGCTCTACATTAGTGACGCCCACGCCCATGCCGCATGCTCTCCTCTCCTCGTTTGTGTAAGCCACACCCCATACATTAAGAAGTATGACTAATGCAACTCCAATTGCAGTTAGTTCAAATTTTTCAACCCCTTTGCTCCTCTTAATGTTGTTCGCTTCCTGTTGGATGAGCTTTAACGTTCGAGTTTGCTGAGAGAGAAAGTATAATATGGCTGCCGAAGCGCACCTGTTGAACTTAATGCACTCTCTCAATGAAGCAGAAGCGTATTTGACATAATGCACACACATACACAAACATCTATGTACATTGTACACACAAATAGCAAAAGGAAAACAACAATAAACGTAAATGTACAAATAAAGCGTTTAAACAAAAAGTGAAAGTTCAATTTGGTTTGCGCCCAAATACATTGCAGCCGTTTGTTATGTTGCATAGACGAAGAAAGCAGCAGCAGCAGCGGCAGCATTCACTGTGTCGTGTCTGTGGCGCGGTGCGGCGCGTGCAGAGTGGCTAACAAACAAAACAAATGTGTGTACGCTGTTGTTCGAGGTCCAACAAACGAACACAAAACAAAATCATTGAACGCTAAACAGGTTTTTCTCGTGTGCAGTTTTCCGCCTCCTTGGCCAAAGCCAAAGGCCCAGGCATAGTCATCGCCCACACAGACACACACTTCAAAAAAATCAACGACAACAATTGCGCTCATTGTTGTAAGCTTTAATGCTACACAGACTCTTTATTTTGGCATCGAAAATGTATCGATAACTATGCTATGCAGATTTAAGGTGTGAGCTTTCTTGAAGAGCTACACACGTCACATACATATGTACATACATACATACATGTGTACATTAGGAGTTGCTGCTCAATTGAAGGAATCGGTTCTCTTACGAGCATAGTTCTTTGGTTCACGAATTTGTATGATATAATTTGAAACGATATGATGATCGCATATTTAAAATGACATTCAAAATAGAATAGTTAATAAGGCAAATTAAAT
Source organism: Hirtodrosophila confusa (assembly GCA_035043065.1). Taxonomy (NCBI): domain Eukaryota; kingdom Metazoa; phylum Arthropoda; class Insecta; order Diptera; family Drosophilidae; genus Hirtodrosophila; species Hirtodrosophila confusa. The sequence goes on from JAWNNI010000078.1 coordinate 1,521,245, forward strand.
TTCGTAGTTATAAAAGAGCATTTTTACAGCTTAACCTATTCTTTAATACAAAATTGCTGCACAATTACGCGATACCCGAATCTCGCGATCACGATCACGCTCATGATCAGCTCACGCTAGCATCTCCAGTGCGCTCCAGCATGACATTTAGCAATGCACGCAAGAGAGGCTTGTCATGCCATTGTAATAACTGTTGTTGCTTTTGTTGTTGTGGGTGTCGTGTGTGGCTGCATTTCATTGACAAATCCAAAAGTACACGCCACCGGGCTGCGTAATGTTTATGTTTATATTTTCATACTTTAAATGTCAACAATTTATTTTAGAAAATTACTTAACGCCGCTTTTTATCGCTGTACTTACTAAAATAGCAATTAAGTCACAAAGTTCTTAAAATGAAATTGACAAGCGTCTCAGCCCGCCATAAATAATAATGAGATATGAAGACGAAGAGGTGAGCACAATAGCAGCAACAACAACAACAACAACAAAACTCATTAGCCATTTACCAATTTAGGCCAAGATACGACGAGCCAGTGAGCATTCTTCGCTTCGCGCTCACGTTACACCCCACCCGCCCTTGATTATATTTCATATAATTTTTTTTTTTGGCTATTACTTCATCATTGTGAAGCCAACGTTTTTGTGCTTCCTCTGTTCTCTGATAAGATATGTATATGTATGTGTGCTTGTGTGTGTTTAAATATGCGGCGCATGGTCGGTTGAGCGACAAGAAAGCTCTCAAGGTTGACATCTCTCTCTGCTCGCCCCCTATAATACTCATAATGCCGCTGACAAAAACAAAAAAAAGAAGAGTTATTGCGCGCTGCAGCTGTCAGCGTGAACCGAACCGGTTCCAAAAATAACGCACTGGCAAACAAGCAAGCATAGACTGCACAGATACACACACACACGAAAATATGTATGAGTTTCCAGTGTTGCAAAGTTTTGAAAAGCGAAAATGTAATTTATGGATGAAAAAACAAATTAAAAGAAAGGCTATTTTTGGGTTATTTCCAATAATGTTATAAAATGCCTTCCTTTACAACGAATGTGACAAAACTATATAAAATATAATACATCTTGCAATTGTTAAGTTTGGTTAAGATATGTGTGTATGTACATACATATGTACATACACATGTATCTGGAAAACAAAAAGGTTGTTCATACAAAACTTATTTTTCATCGACTGTTCCTATGGCAGCTATATAATATAGTGATCCGGCCCAGCTGGTTCTGACATATTTATTGTTTGAAACTAAAAGCGGCATTTACATCCACTTAAAAGGACCAGAAATTCATCGTAACTCATATCATGAGAAAATAACAATACCTTCTGCAAGGGTATACAAATGAAAATGAAATGATAAATGAACAATTTTTTAACTTATGAATGACAACCTCAAGGTGTTTTTTAACTATCATAGCTGAGAGTCGATAATTGACTCATGGCGATGCCTATAAATACATCTTGCATAAGTTTTAGTCAAACTCAAACATTCCGAAAAACAAAATACATGTATTAACAAAAAAACTGAATTAGCGCTGCTCGCTGCTATCAAGTTTTTCAAACTTTAAAAAATGCCAGATTTAATAGAATATGTATAAAATGGTCGAAACAATGTTGTGGTATGTACATATGCGCACATACATACATACATACATACATATGTACATAGATACGTACATTCATATGTATGAGCATCATACATGCATACATATGTATGTATGCATGTATGCATGTATGTATGTATGTATATAGAAATGAACATTTAATTTTTATTTCTGCCGCTACTCGCGCCAACAATTTATATTTTATTTATTTTTATCTTATCGCACTATTATTTCTGTTTAATTGCGTTGCCCCTTATGCAACAATAACAACAAATCAAAAATTGAATGAGTCTGAGATGTTCTTGCTAACTACAAAACGTAGGAGGGGGAAGAGAGAGAGAGAGAGAGAGAGAGAGAGAAAGAGAGAGTGGCGATAAACTACACAATAGATTTTTCTTGCTTGTTTGAATAACGTTGTTGCCATTTGAATTTCTGCGCATTCTGCTGCTTCTTCTTCTCCCAAGCCACACATGTCAATCACACTGGTCGACAAAACTACACTTTTTCCCATTTTCCGAACTTATTTTGTGTTTTTTCAATACTAAAGCTTACCACAAGTACAACAATTTTGATCTCCAATTAAAAAATTTGTATTCCTTAGTAAATTTTTATTTTGATTCAGTTTTTTACGAACCAGAAGCAAATGTAATGAGTAAAAAGTGTAGTATTAATAGTATTAATTAATAATATATGTATATAGGCAACGTTGTTCACGAACATTCACGAACATATGTATGTAAACAATTACTTTTTCAGACCATGATAAAAATATACACATGTAATTCAAAATTACACCTGTGCATTTTACAACACTCTTATCAAATCGTTGTCGGTTTCTTGCACCGAAAAGGAACGTTGTTTTTGTTGTGCAAGTTGCGCGAAACGATATAATAAAGCGTGTGCAAGTTATCTGAAGACTACTTTGAAAAACTCTCCAGCTTCAACTTCTAGTTTATTTTTATAACAATCTGAACGATGAAGTTTCCTTACAAACGAAAAAACTCCATAAAGCTAACTTGCTCGTCTAATAATAGAAATAGAATCAGAAATAATTGCTAACGAATTTTACGCATTTGAGATGTTTTATATGTATATTTGTTAAACAATTAATTGTAGCTGAATCAGAAACAAACCTGAGTTAAGTAGTCATAAAACGATTACCTGCCAGAGTTCTGTAAACCAAATTTGTGTTGAGCAGTGTAGTGTATTTGCAAGCAGAATGAAATAATGTATGTATGTATGTAAAATTAACGTTTTTATGACTGATCATCAATTATTTGTTGGTTTTGGCAAGGCATTTTCTTCATTTTGTTGATTTTTGTTTGTTTATGGTCTTCAAATAGATTTGTGCGGTTTGAATGCCATTTGACATTTGCCGACTGCTCATTTTGTACCGTTGCTCGTCACTTCTATTTTCGATTGGCAATTGCAACTTTCAAGCTGCATTCAACTGGATTGGCAAGCGTGGTGGGGGAACTGTTGGAGGAAAGCAAACTGAGGGGGGGGGGGGGGGGGGGGGGGCTGAGCGGTCATCTGGACCTTTGACGTGCCTCATGCCCGTGTTGTACAATTTACTTTGAAATTTATGTGCATATATTGCAAACGTAATTACTTTTTAACCACACACATGTACTACACACATACATACATAGATATGTATGTGTTTATGTACGCCTGGGAGTGCAAGTGTAAACCAAAGAAAATGCTTGAAAAAGTAATCAGGTCATTTGGGAATTTAATGTGTGAACAAGCTATACATACATAAATATATGCACATACATATGTATGTATGCTCTAGTGATATCAAAGTGTCGTTGGCACTATCAATAGTATCGATGGCTTATAATAAATACTAATTGATACTTTTTTTAAAAAACTATTGATGGTGACACCTGAATAAATTTGATCAATGCCATCATTTAAATAATGCCATGCATTTTTAAAGCTCTCCTGAGTAAACATAAGCTTTATGGTCATCTTAATTTTAAATACTCATTTATATTGTGCTCGAATGTTGTCGATACTATCGATAGTTTTGCAACTATGTCTATTGAAACTATCGATGACTTACCAGCTCTAGCATACACATTGTATGTACATACATATGTACATGCATATGTATGTGTGCTTAATGTCTCAGAGCAAACAGTTAATAACATTGCGGGACGTTCACTGGCTGTTAATGCGACAAGGCACATGTACAATATTTCTGCCGCCATATAAAATAAACCGTTAAAGCTCAAGCGTTAAATGCTTTGGACGACGCCGACGCACCCGTGACGGCGCTCCCTACCCATTCTGCTGTCCATGGCTGACTGCTCAATTGTGGGAGGGGGGCGGTGTGGGCGCGGATTGTTTTATACACACATGCATACATTTGTACAATCATACATCAAATGATAGTTAGCATTAGCTATTAGCATTTATGCATGTTAATTGCTTCATATTAGAAAATTAAACATAATTGCCTGGCTAATTGATGCGTAAATGTGAAAACAGCTGATTTTGCACGCGATTACGATGACGATGCCGATGATGATGGCGATTACCAGTTGACTTGCTCATTGCTCGATTGGCCGACGATTATTACAAAACTTCTATTTTTGGGCAGCAGATGGCAGCCTCGCAAGCAATGCACGCTTTAAATGGAGTTGTGTAGCGCTGTGTAAATACACACACACACATACAATTGCAAGCTTTTATCTAACACTCGCACACATATGTATGTACACACAGGCACACATTTGCCGGCTGTCGGTAAATCAACAAGTCAACTTTAAAAGATGATGACATCACGCTGTATTTATTGGTCTGGCATATTCGAGAATGATGCCAGAAGGAACTTGGGAACGAACTTCCTGGCCGCTAAGAGAAGCCAAAATGCTTTTCGTTCGCATGCGTCAACAATGCATCACGCGACGTTGGCAAATTGTGAATGATGATGATGATGATGATGTCACATGACTACAATTTTACAGTACACATTTGAAAGAATGAACAAACCATTTCTATGAAGTTAATGGGTCTCTCTTTTAAAGAAGAAATACTTTTCTAATTGACCATTTTATGTCTTTCTATGACTCAGTACATTATACATAAACATTTACACACACACATATGTACATAAATACATGCTATTGGGAGCGTATACTGTTTGTTGGTTTACTCATTAAAATTTGTTTGATTTATTGGTTTGTTAAGTGCTTGGCACGCGATCGCCCATTACCTTTACTTGGCATTTAGTATGTGTAAAGTATATTTATATAAACCTCCATTTGGCATATATGTATGTACATACACAAGCTAGAAAGTCATCGATTGTTATAGTTAAAACAATCGGTACTATCGAGCAAATTCATAGTGATCGCTAATACTATCGATAACATGAAAACAACATAATGGATGTTAACGATATTTTGAAAATTTGTATGCATATTGCATATCAACGTTTTTGTCAAAGCTGCAGAACTAAGAAATGAATCTTAACATTGCCCATGAATGTTGGATTTATAAAGCGATGGTCCAAGGAATTTACTGATCCTTAGTCAGACCGATTCTTGAATACGGATATTGCATTTGGTGTCCTCAGTACCAAAAGTTTCAAGAACGGATTGAATCGGTCCAGAAATAGTTTCTCATTTTCGCTCTTAGAGGTCTAAACTGGGATTCTAGCCGTCTACTTCCTCAATATGAGCGCAAACTTCGCCTCATCAACCTTCCTTCCCTTCAAAATCGTCGAATTTGCCACGGGGTTCTTTTTTTCTTCGCAAGCTTTCTAAACCCTTTATAAAATTATGTTATCTAATTTATCTAATAAAATATTTCCATTGGGTCAGAATAGCTATTTTCGAAGATTATAATTTTCATTATTTTTGTATTCTTTCTGTTTAGCTAAACATTGGTAAACATTATTTCATATATCTTTCCATATCTATCTAGACTTTTCGATTGTGCAAAAAACCTCGATTGTAGAATCGTTCCAATTTATCGATATTTTCCTCGATTGTGTTGCCTACATACAGAAATATTAATATATATTTAAATCTTCTGCACAGGCCTCAACCATTGATGGACGTCGCAAGGGCGCCTGCCTGTTCTGCCAGGAGTACTTCATGGATCTGTATCTGTTGGCCGAGCTGAAGACGATTAGCCTGAAGGTGACCACAGTGGACATGCAGAAGCCGCCACCAGATTTTCGAACCAATTTTGAGGCAACACATCCGCCCATTCTGATTGACAATGGTCTGGCCATATTGGAGAACGAGAAGATCGAGAGGCATATCATGAAGAATATACCCGGCGGCTACAATCTGTTCGTCCAGGACAAGGAGGTGGCCACACTGATTGAGAATTTGTATGTGAAATTGAAGCTGATGTTGGTAAAGAAGGACGATGCCAAGAACAATGCGCTCCTCTCGCATCTCAAGAAGATCAACGATCATTTGGCCAATCGCAACACACGCTTCCTCACCGGCGACACCATGTGCTGCTTCGACTGTGAGCTCATGCCCCGTCTTCAGCACATACGCGTCGCGGGCAAATACTTTGTCGACTTTGAAATTCCGGTAAGTAACTTGCACGACTCGCACCGTGTGAAGGCAAACTAATTTATCACGCAAGCCTGTTTCGTGCAACTTTCAAAACGTTTTTATGTTGTACAAGAAACCGAGAAGGTTCTTTAATGAGTGTCATATAATATTATGAAACGCAAGGCATTTAAGAAGAGCCAACAAATTCCTTCCTCGAACGGAAGCTTCGCTTAGAGCAACGTTTCCCAAACATTTCAAACGCTATCTATTTTACGAAATGAAAGCTGCTCTTATGCCATTATTTTTTACTGCGTTGCCCATCTTGTAGTATCTTGTAGTTTTTATGTGATGTAAAAATATACTATTTAACAATTGTTTTTCCTTTTTTACAATTTGTTTCCACACTTTGGGAAACTTTAGGGATATGCTTATGAACTATTCAAATAAATAATTATGATTTGATTAGATTTGAATTGAATTGAACTTCAACTTTAATACAATTATAGTATTGTTAGTTATGCTTTTATAGCGATCATACTTGCCAATCTAACCAATTATTTTCTCCAATCCAGACACACTTGACGGCGCTGTGGCGTTATATGTACCACATGTATCAGCTGGACGCGTTCACACAATCTTGCCCGGCCGATCAGGACATAATCAATCACTATAAGCTGCAGCAGGTGAGTGTGTTTGACAATTTCAATGCGTAGCTCGTGCTAAAGCTATTTTATTTTCGGTTTCTTTCTTTCACAGAGTCTCAAAATGAAGAAGCACGAAGAGCTGGAGACGCCGACGTTTACCACATCCATTCCAATTGATATATCGGAGTAAAATTCTATAGCCATGCACAGTTATTATTATTACTATTATTATATTTTTTTTGACAACTTTACGTCTATCAGCTACTATAAACAACTACTTTGAATGACAACACATACAACTATGCAAAACAATTATATATATATGCATATATATTCAATATATATGTATGTTTGTATAAGGAATATACATATATAACTTTATGTACGTACATATATAAATACGCGAGAACATAACAAGCAGCCAACGTTGCCTTTCTTTAAAATCTATGAATAATTTGACTTGTATTTAAAAGAAACCTTGATTTAATTGCCCGCCTGCGTGTATTTTTTTTGTTTGTTTAATTAATTAATGAACTATAATGTATTTGATATACATGAACATTACATATACATATGTATTTAGTACAGCTGCGAAAGCTATTCAAAACTTTCTATCGGCATTTTTAGTATACCCTGCCCGCCTCTTGATTTCAATGCCCTTTATTATCCTTTTTGTTTTTTTTTATCTGCAAGGAGCTTTTGTATGTAAACAAATAGTGTTGTTTTTTTTCTAAATTAACTTTTTAATTTGATTTGAATTTTTTTTGGCTCCCCGGCGCAAGTTGCCATTTTGTTTGCTTTTAATTTTTATTTAATACCATAACAAGAGAAAAACAAACAAAAACAGAAAAGAATATGAGAAGAGGAAATTAAGAGTATTTTTTGTATTAAGTGAAAAATTATAAATAAAAACAAAAAAATTTAAATACATATGTGCTTTTGTACTATTATCCACTAGAATTTATTGTGCACGTACAATGGATTGAACATTTTATATAGGAAATTAATAAAAACAAAACATTGAAGAAGAACTGTTTTTAGATCGCGAGTAATTGATTTTAACAATTGATTATGGCTTTAATGATTTACAATCAATATTTATAGGGTAAAACACCATTTATTTTTAGTTTTAAAGTAAACTTATGGGCAAAAAACAATCTATACTATCGCAAGCGCAGCTCTACTGATAGATATCCCACATAGGATTGCCTGGATGTTATTGGCAGAAATCCTGGAGCGCATCGAAACATTCAACTACACTCTAAAAGGACATTTGTCATTTTAAAGCTCTGTAAAGTCTGGAATATGGAGCAACAAGAAAAGATGTAGTCTTGATTGCTTATCCTTGCAATTAGGCAAAGCAATCAAGTTTAGAAAATATTGAACATATAGTATAGTATAAGTATACATTAGTAGTTTTCAACAAAAATCATTTAATCATTAATATGAGTAAATTTATTTACAATCACTAGATTTTCTTTTTTTTTTTAAAGAAAACGTACATTTGAGCTTTTTTTTCTGTTTTGGCGAAAAAGGTGTGGCATTTTTATGGCATTTTCTATGTTCTTGAATGCGCATTATAAATCAAATCTTAAAATATGCTGATTCAGTCTATCGATGAATGTCTATCAGCAGTAATCGACGCTCCTTCAAAAGGCGCCAAAGAAAAGTGCGTAAAAATGCCAAGAAAAAAAGTATATAGGCAAGCACTTGGAAACAACCCCGATTTCCAGATAGGGGCTGCCAACTTATAAATACCATAATTGTAATATTTAGTAAAGGGGACCATAATATCTCTAGTGCCGCCACTAAATGAATCAGCGCTTAATAATTATAGTTAGTTGTCATTTTTAGCTGTCTTTTATGAAATACAAGACTTGGCAGCACTCTGTATTCCTGCGATAGACAAGAATGCGATAACAAATGTCTGCTTTTCGACCCTGATTCACATGAAGCTAGTTTCGATAACAAGAAGTAAGCTGTGAACTTTCGACTATCGTTATCGATCTAAGCCTAAGTCACATTTTTATTGTTAAAAATCCCCAATAGATGTTTGCTTTCTATTCAAATATCCACAAATATATGACAATATTAAAATAAAAAAAATTTGCCACAGATGTATGTGTATAATTATTTCAATTTGACATGATGAAGAAATTGATAGTTTCGAATTATCGGAACAAGTTCAATTGTTCATTTGAAGGTGATCTTTTTGAATTGGCCATCGATAAATAAAAAGTTACATTGATTTTTACAGATATCAATATATAAGTTAAATTAAAATAATGTTTGAACTAAAAAACATTATGTAAAAATCGATGATTTGCGGAACCAGTCGAGTTCATTGCTTGATGATGATGATATGACATAACAGCTAATGGAATGAAACGGTTCTCTGACCGTTCCAAGAGCCTCGTGTATGTTAGTAGCATACACGCGGGCACACTTACACGATGGCCTTTTTAGGTGCAACTCTGATTCGCAACGTTCACAAATCGTCGGCAATTCGCTTTGCTGGTTCCGCCATTTTACCTAGAAAATCTATAACCCCAGCTCGAAGTGACAGCAGCAGAGGTCAGTTGCAATTTGGAATTCAGTTTGTTCGCGATTATTCAAAGGAAGCGAAAATGAGTACTTTGCCGAGAGTATTCTTCGACATGACTGCCGACAACGAGCCCGTCGGTAGAATCATTATGGAGGTAAGCTAACTACTTTTCCGGCTTTTTTTTTTGTTTGCATTTTTTTCTAGTTGCAATGTACATATGTATGTCATGAATATATCGTACACGTGTGTACATCTACGTGCAAACATCCATGTGCATATGTACATATGTACACATGTATATAGAAAGTTCATAGTACGCTTTCAAATTGAACACGTGATTAGCTTACATTCTTTTTTTCCGGCATATGTTTTCTAAATTCGGGAGATACATATGCAAGATCTAATTACAATGAATAACCTAGTGCATATTTATTAATGTATGTATGTATATCTTGATGTACATGTGTAGATTTGTACTTGCTTTAAATGGCAATTACCATTTTTGCCACCTTTGAGATGTGTATGTACGTACACTCCTGTACATATACATGTGCACATGTACATGTAAAAAAGAAATAACTGCATATGTGTATATGTATACATATGTATGCCTGTATGTGTTAAAATATTCCGATTATATTTTTAGTTGCAGTTTTAAATACACATTTGCAAAGTATCTAGCCTTTATAATAAACATTTTAAATTGAAACCAAAATAAAATGACCGGCATTTGTATGTATGTATGTATACACTTATACACAAATCAATACACATGTAACATAACCTCAATTCCTTCACGTATGCAAGTATGTATGTAGTATGTACACACGTACATACATACGTTAAGAATTCAGTAAACCCGTTTGACTTTGAAAAAAGAACTTTTAAGAAACAATGATATTATTTGATGATGTAATGTGCTTACGTCAATTTAGATTTTTAAATCTATAACTTGCTATTAGTCAATTGACACAACTCGCAACGCCCCGCGAGCTGCAATTAAATTACTGTGCATGTATTTACGTATGGGTGTGTATGTATGAATATGTGTTTGTGCATATGTATGTTTGGTAATTTTCCGGTCATTGTGCATACATTGTGTGTATGTATGTATGTATGCACATATGTACAGTTAGAGTTACCATTCCAATTTGATAAATAAGTTGGGTCATTCGTGTTTGTTTGCCTTGTCAACAGAACCTGACATTTTATTCTGTCCTTTTGATTGGCCATTTATAATGATAGAATTAACTTTGCCCTATCACGATCATTTGCAATATTGACTTTTTACTCCCTGTACTCATCAAATGAGTAAAAAGGGGGCATTAAATCTGTGCAAATGTATGTAACAGGACGAAGGCGACATCTGCGACCCTATACAGGATATATATTCTTGATCAGTATCAAAAGAAAATTCGATTTGGCCATGTCTGTGGGTCTGAACTCTTGAATCTCGGCAACTATACCAGCTAGTGACCCCAAATTTGAAATGCAGGTTCATGGGATACAGAATCAAGTTTCTTCCGGTTGCAAATATTCCCCCCGCAATTTGATAAAAACCGTTTTACAGTAACAATTTTCAAGATATAGCCCTAGATTTTGGCATAAATAATGCTTGGGGACTCTTAATCTGCTGCAAAAATTTCATCGAGAAGAAGCAGAGCCGCCACTTAAAATGCCTCTCATGTGTACGAAGATTTGATTGGAAGTTTTAGACCTGGGTACAGGTAGTTTCGTAGTCGGGTATACTCGACTATAGCATTCTTACTTGTTTTACATAGTTTGGTACGCTTTTCGTGTGCCATTGCGCCAGAAATGAGCTAAATTGAAACGAGGAAACAGTTTTGTGCATTAGTCACTCCATATGTTCCATTGTTCATTTAGATGACCCGTATTATTGAACTTATTTTGAATGCAACCATAACACTAGCTATCCATTAACATATATCAATATTTATATACATACGTATTGTATGAATATGATGATGTACTATCTGGGCATTACATGTATTTATAAATATGCATAGATACATTTGCATGGGAACTAAGCTTTTATTTTATTTTTTTGTTAAACAAATAAGAATGCTATAGTTGAGTATATCCGACTACAAAACTTGTTTGTTGAATAAGCTATATCTTTGAAATCATTTTTATCGAATTGCGGGGGAACGGGCGGGGGGAGATATCTCAAATCCAAAATAGAGTTGACCTGCGCCCGCTATACACGAACATACATTCCAAATTTGGTGTTCCTAGGTTTTATAGTTTTCGAGATCCTTGCGTTCATACACATGGACATACACATCGAAATTTCCTTTAAAACTGATGAAGAATATACATATACTTTATAGGGTCGGAGATTTCTCCTGCCTGTTACATACATTTGCACATATTTATTCCCCCCTTTTCACTCATTTTATGGGTACAGGGAGAGTAAAAGGAACAAGAAAAACATATATCATGAATTTACATATCGTTGATCTTGAAAATGTACTAATCTATATATATATATATATTATCTTTTGTCTACTCGAAATTTAGCTGCGCTCTGATGTCGTGCCCAAAACTGCGGAGAACTTTAGGGCTCTGTGCACCGGCGAGAAGGGCTTTGGATACAAGGGATCCAGTTTCCATCGCGTCATTCCAAACTTTATGTGCCAGGGTGGTGATTTTACCAACCACAACGGCACTGGTGGCAAGTCCATCTACGGCAACAAGTTCCCCGATGAGAACTTCCGTCTGAAGCACACCGGCTCTGGCATACTCTCGATGGCGAACGCTGGCGCGAACACAAACGGTTCGCAGTTCTTCATTTGCACGGTGAAGACCGCTTGGCTGGATAACAAGCACGTTGTGTTTGGTGAAGTTGTCGAGGGCTTGGATGTGGTCAAGAAGATTGAATCGTTTGGCTCGCAGTCTGGCAAGACCACAAAGAAGATTGTGGTTGCCGATTGTGGTTCACTTTAAGATTGCAAAACTGTTGTAAGACGAAATCCGTTCGCATTTTCTCCAAAACATACACTTTTTTTTACCAATAACTGTAATAATATGAAATACAATACATATTTTCAATAGACATGTAATGTTATCGATTATCAATATTCCATTTGGGTATCTTTGGGTAACTTTCTATAATGCAAGATGGAATCGAATAGTACCTTATCGATTATGAAATGATTCTATACAATTTTCCATGTTTATCATATGAGAGTGCTCAGTTAGTCGCCGGGCTAATGAAATGATGATGACTCTAGGCATTTATGACAAATGCTTAGCGATTAGGCGATTATAAATATGTAATTATTATAATGTATACCGCAAACATTTGAGCGTGTATCTGTTTGTTTGGCTATGGGAAGTGATCCAAGCGCCAAGTTGTTGTATTTTGCATGCATTTATACATACTATATTAAACACTTTATTAAATTGCTTGCTCTTGCTTGCTTTTAATGGCAAGCCCTATATTATATCATACTGACCTATGTAGATGTACTACGTAAACCTTAAAACACCTAACCAATGTATGTGATCCACACGATTTGATAACTTGCATTAAGAGGGATCCCAGTCTTTAATAGTAGCCTTAACAACATTTAATAACTGCTTATTAATATGAATAACAAATGTTTTAATGTTATTTTTACCAACATCAAATTTGTAATTTCGTCTTAATAAACTGAAACTAAAAAACAAACTAATAAATCTGTGTTTCATTTTAAATATCAGGAAAATATAACTCTAACCAATATTAAATCAGCTATGCCTAGAAGCAAGGCTGGTTCCAACCTCCGAGCTTCAACATATTTTCTACTCAGAACCGGTTCAGAAAATAGCCTCACCAAATTATTTTTTTCGCAGAAAAGGTTTCGTTCTCGATACAGGATTGAACGATCTGACGAGAATTATGTTTCTGTCTGAAAACTTATGTCTTATATATCCTGACCAAATCGATAGTAGTTTATTACAGCTGGCGGGAAAGCTAATGTTTTTCAATATATCCTGACCAAACTCGAGAAATCAGTACTAGCTTATAATAGCTGGCGGGAAAGCATTTTCGTTTATAAATATTGTTTGACCAAACCTCAATAAATCGCAGTTTCACTTTGTTTTTTTCACAGGTTCGCCAAATTTAAATCGAAACATTATATTTTACAGCTGCCATAGGAACAATCTGTTGAAAATTGAGTCTTTGTATGAAAACATTGCAGCGAGGGTATACTAAATATAATTAACTAAATTCCAAATCGTATACTATCAGGGTGTAACACTACTACGTTTAAGACGGCAAAGATAACCTTTCTATCCTATCTTAAAATTGTTTTTCCTTGCATAAAATACCCTGAAGTCTAATGAAGAATCAAAACATTAAATTCTTGTGGCAATGGACTCCTTTCTTTTTTGAAACGTTCTTAGTTAAAAAACAGCTAGCAAAAATAAACAAATTGTTGCAAAATATTTAAAGAATTGCCGCAGTCGATTTTTTGCATTTCATCTGGATTTCTGACCTGACAGCTTCAAGGAAACATTGGTAAAAAGATCTACAAAGAATCGAGGAACATTACAAAAGCTTTCGGTATAGGACGAATTCTTTTTTAATTTTATACAAATTGCTCAAGTTTAGGATATTTTTTTCTCGATAATATGTGTATGTATGTATATATAAAGCAGCTTGTCCTCGTTGACTGACGGGGATTCAATTTGTGTTTGCTGACATGCTTGCTAGGACTTTTTATAATTAAAACCAGAGAAGATTCTTTAATTCGGATTATTATGGAAATTGAAAAATATTTTCCATTGATTTTCAAAGTAGAAATCAAGTCCTAAGTAGTAATTCTCACAATATAAGGTGTAATATAATACGTTTAGCAGTAATAGGAAAACAAATGTTTAGCTTGTTTATTGAAAAAAGATTTCAGCGCTACTTAAAGTAGCATATAATAGATTGTATTCATGCTCATTAGCATTCACATGTCTTTCGGTAATTGCCACTGTTTGGAGTAATTTTTCGTCAACATCTGTTTTCAGTGGAGAACCTTTTTGGTCCTTGCTTTGAGTGGACAGGATGGCTTTGAGCTTAAGGCGCTCGGCATTTAGCTGTTCTGATGTTGTTTGACTCCAGCCGAGCTCATGAAAGTCACTCAGCTGATTCAGCATATTTAATATATAGATTAAGCCAATTGCAAAGCCATCCTCAAATAAGGAATATTTAGTTTGATCCTTTTTGTACATCTTGAGTTTCTCCTTAACCCTGTAGTCAATGTAGTTCATAATCAGGGCTGGTGTGATTAAGAAGAACGTTTTCAAATGATGATTGTGTGGATTGCATAGAAATGGCTGAAACCCCTGCATGAGTAGCTGCAAAGTATACAAGAATGTGAGTTGCTTCTAAAGTATGTAACTGCATGTAAATACCTTAAAGTAGTTCGTACAATCCGAATAACACTCCTTCAGATGCTCAACACTTTTCTCGTATTCTCTGATAGAATCTACAGTTTCTTTCTCAAGATTCTTGTCCTCATTGCGCGCAAAATAGCTGTTAAATCTGGACATGTAGGAACGACTTCTATAGTTGGCATTTTTGCTGCCTGATTGCAATAATCGTACATAGCCCACAGCGTTACCTGAATTGAATGTACATAAATGAAGAATATGAAGTATAAAATTGGGGAACGTTCTTATAGGAAACTTACCAACTTGTGTGATAACCTTTCTGAACAAGTCCATATACGTTTCCCCATTGTTGGAGACGCCCAATTTGCGTATTTTCTTGATAAAGCTTTCGGCTCTTTCGTAGGGATACGACGTGTATGGTTTATTATGTTTTTGTTCGGCATGATATCGGTACTCCTTTAAGAGTCGCGACTTGATATGCTCATCGTGCAGAAATGTCGAGAATGTATAAAACTTTTGACGCAAGAATTGATAGATGAAATTAACTGTAGTATTTATAATGCCAGTGCCATGTGTCTGAACCGAGTTAGCCACATGTCGAGTACCAATAATATCGAGATGCTTGTTCCGGCTCTGCATTTCCACAAACAATTGCAAATTCATATTGTATGCATAAGTGGAGGCAAATGTGTGAATATTGCGCATGATCTGAAGAACATCGATGCCCTATTTCAAATGAAAATAAGCAAATGGATTAACAATGCCTAAAGGTTTGTATAAATATTGACGATCAATAGGTAAAGTTAAGGGATATAGGTAAAAATATATATACAATGTATGGTAATTAAACTGTAATTCGTTTTCTTATTTTCACCATAGCTATTCCTAACAATAAGTAAAATTATCAAAATAATATGGGTTCCAGGTCACGCTCAAATACCGGGTAACGAGTTTGCAGATACTACCGCCAAAGAAGCATGTAATGAACCATTATTCACCTAATATCAGGGATATAAAAAGAGCAATAAAATCTCCTTTTGAAAAAGACAAAATATTATGCTAAGAAGATCATGGTATAGACAAATACATCACTTTGATACAATAATTGACTGATAAGACAAGACATTATTAAATATACAAAAATGCGACTAGGCCACACAAGACTCACCCATTCATTTATATACAACAATATTTGAGATCGAGACTTTCATTTCTGCAACTATAACGACTTACTCACCGTTAGCCATATCGATTGTTCCCATTTCCCAAACATCAGAAACCTAATGTTACACAATTCCGATCCTACTGACACACTATCTTCCCCTTACTTGGAAGTATTTCATAAAATTGTTGATTTATTTAAAAAGTGTAACATTTATCATCTAATCTAAACACCCAAACATTCACATAACACAGAACATGCAAAACCTATCACACAAACTAAACATTCATTTAAATTTAATTGTATTTAATTATAAGTTTTGTATCTTTTCACCTATATATGTTTATTTGCCACACTACCAAGCTGAAGGCCCCGATGCTATTGCTTAGTTAGTTCCCAACTAACTTATAGTTTTAATTCAAAATATATGCCTTAGGCCCGTTTTCTCATGTTCATGTTACATGTCATCTCACAGTGTGATCCATTTTATTTGCTATAAATTTAAAAACAGATTGGAACGCCTTAACAATGCATATGTACTATATATAATACATATCAAGTTGGCAGAACTTCAGTTCTTGCCAATAAGGCAACTTCAGTCGTTATAATCATGAGAAAACGATGTAACCACAAGATGAAGTGGATCGTGGTTACATGACTTGAACTTTTCTTATTGACAATTACCCAGCTCTTATATGTGCCTGTAAAGAATATATCTTACTTGATCAATAATTTGATTGGGCAAATAGTCGTCAACAGGGCGCAATTGCAAAAGTTTATTAGCCAAATGACGCATCTTTTCATATGACTTCCAATCATGTGGCGCGATGGTCGTTAAATTGTAGAACGTTGCAGTAAAATAGTTCTCAAGGTTATCTACGGACATACATATAACGTGTACAACTGACTCAATACGCAAATGAACACATACCTCTTAGTATATTATAAACGCCACACGTTTCAATTGCAGCCACATTGATGCAATTCCTGTAGTCAATTGTGTTTTGAGTGAAGGCAGACTCTTGGCTTAGGAATAAATGTGACAATGCTTCCACGCGCAAAAGGAACTCCAAATGGGAGCTCAAGAATTCTCTCTCCCAGTCAAAGAACTTTTGACCAGTTCCATATTCATCGGCTATATCCTCGCAGTGCTGAAAGAGGGCTAGATTTTTGTCCAGCTTGTTGCTCGCTGCAAATATGTTCTAAAAGATTAAATATGCATTAATAGGAAGCCATTGAAATTTAAGTTATAGCCTGTTCACACCAGCGTGCAATATTTTCTAATGTGATTCTAGCGCAGCTGGCAAAATATTACTTTGCATTTAATCTATTGCACAATAAATCAGACGAATGGTATTATTTTGAATGCTTGGCAGTTCTGAAGCACTGAAAACTAGTGGGAATAGGCAACTTACTTGTAACAAATACGGATTCTGTTGTTCTTGAATATACTCTTTAAGCGCGACATCGGATAACGACAATGAATCGTAGTTATTAATTAGATTTGTTGAATCAAACTGGGACAGGCTGTGGTGTTGAAAACGGCAGAGATTATTGGCACGCAATGAAATAGCCTTGAAGAGTTTTTGTTTATCAGCAGGCAGAATGCGATCTTTGCCAAGATATTCGCTTAATGCTAGATTTACAATGGTTAGGCGTCGCTTTGTGGGATAGCCTTTGATAGATTTCTCCGACAGCTTAAGTGTAGTCAAAATTGTCATTTTCCTTTGCATCAGTTTTAAATCAAGTATGTTTCTCTTTGTCAGCAGCAAGAGTTGTAGAATTTTCTGCTTTTGCCATTGTAATAATGAGCTTAAGAATCGTATGCAAGCTATTTGATTAGATGCAAATGTTTTCTGAAGTATTTGCAAAAATTGCAGCAGCTTACAAATGGTAAAGAGAACGCTCTTTGTAATTGGCAAGGCTAATGCCAAATGCCGCCTTATCAAGCCATCAATTAGACTGTTTATTTGATCCACAAAGCTCTGACCAGCTAAAATTAGCTTCGAGAAGTTTTTAAGCTGTCCAAAGGTGCCGGCTGAAAAAACACGCTGCATATTTATGGACCAAATAGAAATCTGTGTGCCCAATTGGCGACAGGCTTTGAGATCGCTGTGATTTATTTTCTCCATGGATGTGTGATATTGCCTCAAACAATCCTGCACTTTATCCTGTGCCTTCACCAGCGACTTGGCATGCTTGCCTATGAATGCATGGGGTGACCAGTAAACATTCCGGCTCAATGGCACACGCTGATATCTTGATAGTGTCTCCAGCGCGTTCTTCATCAGTTTGCCCTCCAATTGAATGCCCAGCTTATGCAGAACGCATATAAATGCTGTGAGGCGTACCAGATGCATGGGATTCTCATAGTTTTTGTACTCGTTCGGTTGATTCGTTTCAATAGAGCTCATCAGCCTGCGAATGTATGCATTGGAATGTTGGGTAATATAATTAACATTAGCATCTTTAAGATTCATCTGCTTCTTTGTATCCAGCAAACTATCCAGGAAAATCTAGAATTATATATGTATATATACAGCTATATTTGATTTTGGGAAAGTAAGTAGAAGTAGCAAAGTTTGCTTACCCTAAATATATTGCCAGAAATCACAGTCTCCATATCATCAAGGGATGTTTGTAGGCCACCAATCTCAAAACTAGTAAAATTTTGATTGCCCTCTTTGCCTTTGGCCAGCGTCTGTAGCCACTTTTTATAAAAGGGCCATTTGGTAGTCAGGTTCGATTGCTCTGTGAGCTCGTTAAATACAACTATATGTTCCAATAATTCAACCATCGCATCAAATACATTCTGCAATTAATAAAAATACAAAATTATGAGAAACAAAAACAAGAAAGAAAGGCTATCTTCGGTGTGCCGAAGCTATGTATCCCTATTCCCCATTCCCTATCAGGAATTTATTTTTATACAAAACTTCATTTTCGTCTGATTGTTCCATGTGCTCCGATTTTGATCAAATTATAGATAACTAGTTGAAGTATACGAAAACTTTCACTTAGTTTGGATGTAGTATTTGTATATACAAAAAGTTTTTCATACAAAACCCTCATTTTTCACCCCATCCCATGGCAGCTATGTGAAATAGTGGTCAGACTTTGCCCAACTTTAGTCAGATTGTATAAACTCTCCAAAGACTCGGTTTTGGTGAGTTTGGTGAGGATATCCTTATAACAAAACAGTTTTTCATACAAAAACATAGTCTCCGATCGATCGTTCCTATGGCAGCTATATGTTATAGCGGTCCGACCCGGCCGGTTCCGACATATGTACTGCCTGCAGCAAAAAGATGGGTATGTGCCAAGTTTTATTACGATGGCTTTAAAACTGAGAGACTAGTTCGCATAGAAACAGACGGACAGACGGACATGGCTATATCGACTCGGCTACTCATGCTGATTCGGAATATATATACTTTGTTGGGCCGGAAACGTCTCCTTCAGTCCATTACACATTTTGAGACAAAATTATAATACCCTCTGCTGGGGTATAATAAGGGAAACAAAAAACAGATAAATTTCCTAAAGAACACCAACTTAATTTTATGATAGACCTCTCTCTCTCTCTCAAACTTTTGACCGGCTTTATATGGAACATGTTGCCATTTTACTACTTACAAAGAGTTGTGATTCATTGATATCTACAGCTATAGAAACGTATGCTGTAATTTGGGTCCACATATTTTGGAGTACGACAATCATGCGTTTTAATAAAAAATAAACCTGACAAAAGAAATCTATTGCTGAGCTCATTTTAAATAGAATGTGCTCTAGGCCAGTGTTTGCATTATTTGCTTGAGAGATCTGCAAACTTTCTATCAGAGAGTTGGTGTTCAAATATTTGAGCTGCAATTGTTGTGCCGTCTTGGCCAAGTCGTTGCACTGATTGCACAGATTGGCCAAGGTTGTAAGCGGCTTGTTGGCCAGCAGCTCGGATTCTGATAATTTAATATTGTTGCAGTCTGTGGGGTCGGTGTCAGTGTAATTCATTTCTATAGCCGGCGCCACAGATGTTAAGAACTGACTTCCAGCATGATTCAAATTATTTGGCATTTGTGTTCGTAATAATTTCATTTTTTCATCGTGCGCCTCCATAAATGATCCATAATCCTTTAGGATATCTTCGGCAAACATGGCTATTAATGTCAACAAAGAAGTATATTAATAAGAATGTGCTTTTATATCAAAATATATACATACATAAGGAACTTTGCTTCATTTTGAAATAGCTTAATTTGTAGTGTTTGGACGTTCCTTTGTTATGAATCGTAGAGATTAGAGTTGAGTTCATTTATATGAACGACTGAACTTATTTAGTGGTTCATGAACGAAACTGTGAATCTTGTTATTGTTATTAATATTGGCAAACCAAAAAACCAAAGTTACTTATTTAAAACATTTTTAACTTACTTTTTGAAATATTAATAATCTGGAAGCTGTTGTTAAGACCATAATATCAATTCGTTTTTTTTTTCAATTAATAATTTAATATGCATTTTTATTATTTGAAGATGAGCAGCTTTACAGCTGCATTCAATTACTAATTGAGTTCACGATGCAAAAATGAACGAGTGAACTTATTCAACAAATTGAACTGGATATTCCAACTCTAGAAGAGATGACAATATTCAAATGGGCGATATAAATACATTAAACCTGACAGCGCGTCACATTTTGCAAATAATTATTTAAATGAACTAGCGCATATGCGGCGTTCTGCCCTTGAAGAAATAAAAGTTATGGAATTATAATCAAAATAAACGGAAATGTACTAAAATATCGATTTACTATCGATATGTGTATGCGTTAACAGAGCAGCGTTGGCAAGTGCGATAGCCCTAGTTGCCAGAGCCAGCAACAGCAACCGGTGTTTTCTGCCAGTCTTCCAGATTTCTCTGCAGTTGCCTAACCAATTGTTTTTAATTAACAACCAAAGCATCAAAATGATCAAGGTAAGCATTGTACATAGTAATCATAAGAAATCAAGCAATTCTTTAGTATTTATAGTGCTAATAATTGCAATGCGCTTTTGACTAAAATAGTTGCGACAACCGGCAGACGGTGCAAAGTCCAATTGGAACAACTGTTGTCTGCTAAGAATAACTGAGTACTGTATGTAGTAATCAGTGCTGTTACATATGCTTAGAGAAGCAAATTCTGAAGGGAAAAAAGCGCATATAAAGCTAAAGTTTTTTCCATGTTTTAGATATAATTTATTTAGAATTTATTTTGATTCGACAACGTCATTTATATGATAACTTGTACAATCCTTTTGTGGCTTTCACTTTACTGTTTTCAATGAAAGTGCAACATTTTTGTGTTATTAAAAAACAAGAAACTGCCCAAACTCTTGGAATTTATATTGAATTCAGTAACAGATGCTTTAGTTAATTTATAAAACGATAAATAAAATGTGAGCTTAAAAAGCACACACTAAAAAAGCCAAAATTCCCGCTGATTTCAACTGCTGCAAGCAACTTAACTTTTTAATAGAAACATTTGACGGGAAACTAGCTAAGTGTGCAACACTGATTGTACCTTGTACCTAAACATTCACGCGCTGCGTTATCGTTACACAATAATAATATAATAAATCTGACTTATCAAGTGATTTATCAATTTGTTTTGCAGAACGTTGTCTCCCTGGTCACTGGTGGAGCGTCCGGCCTTGGCCGTGCCACAGTCGAGCGCCTAGTGAAGCAGGGCGCCAGCGTTGTGCTCGCCGATTTGCCCTCCTCCAAGGGCAACGATGTGGCCAAGGAGCTGGGCGACAAGGTTGTCTTTGTGCCCGTGGACGTCAGCTCTGAGAAGGATGTGACTGCCGCTGTGGAAATGGCCAAGGAGAAGTTTGGTCGCCTCGATCTTACCGTCAACTGTGCGGGCACAGCGGTCGCTGTGAAGACCTACAACTTCAATAAGAATGCTGCACACAAGCTGGAGGACTTTCAGCGCGTGATCAATGTCAATACCGTGGGCACATTCAATGTAATACGCCTCTCCGCAGGATTGATGGGCGCCAATGCGCCCAATCAGGATGGCCAGCGTGGCGTCATCATTAACACAGCATCGGTTGCCGCTTTCGATGGCCAGATCGGACAGGCCGCCTATTCGGCGTCCAAGGCTGCCGTTGTGGGCATGACCTTGCCTATTGCCCGAGACCTGAGCACACAGGGAATTCGCATCTGCACCATTGCACCCGGTCTGTTCAATACACCCATGCTGGCCGCGTTGCCCGAGAAGGTGCGCACATTTTTGGCCAAGTCGATACCATTTCCACAGCGTCTGGGCGAGCCCAGTGAGTACGCCCATCTGGTGCAGGCCATCTACGAGAATCCATTGCTGAACGGAGAGGTCATTCGCCTGGACGGTGCCCTGCGCATGATGCCCTAAACAGTTGCATGAGTCGCGTTCAGTGAAGGATCAGTTTGCATTTATAGAAGTCCCATTGGTCAAAGTTTTTTTTCTTGTAGCACATAAGTTAAATGTCTTTGTTTTTAAAAATTGCTTTGAATGTTCTACAGAATAAATTTTGAAATTTTAGATTCATAAAACAGAAAATTCTTATCTATGTTTGCGTAAATATAGATATGTTAGGAATGTGCGCAGTTTTCATCAAATAACTTAAAGAAACTAAGTCATTATCCTTATTTTGAATATCAATTTTAAATTTATAAAATGAACTTTGATATGTTTGCAAAAATTTGAATGTCGCTAAGTTTGATTAGCGCACAGAATCGCATATATAAGGTGTTTTTCCATTTGCTGAAAAGGTTTTATCTTCAATTTGAATGTTATTCAGAACCTATTTTTGAAATTTGAATTTGTAGTTCATACAACCGCTAACGATATCAATGAATTTGCGTAAATTCTAATATCGATAGGCTTGGAGTATTACAATCGATAGCTAACGGTGTTTTCATGGTGATAGGCCACACATATCGTTAATTTTGGCATTTTCGCCGTTGACCAGACTGGTCACACCGAGGGCGACGCTGAAACGACGTCGGAGTTTTGGGCGATTAAAATAATGCTGAAATTGAAAGCAGCAGCCGAAAAACAATTGCAATGTGTGCAAATGCAAGCAATCAATATGTGTTTATTATCAATGTGCGTGTGTTAAGCAATAAGTGCGTTCTATAAGCGTACGCGAGAAACACAGCCAGGCAAGGAGAGCCAAAGCAAGGCAAGTGCAATGAAAATTGTATGCGCCGTGGAATTGTAATGAATGCTAATGCATTTCATTTGTGTGTGTGTGTGTGTGTGAGCGTATGCTTGTAAATGTACGAAATGTGTTTGTGTGTATTAAAGTCTGGCTGTGTGTACGCAAGAGCCAGGAGAGCAATAATTAAATTAAGCAAAGGTGTTACGTGCATGTGAGGCTGCTCTGCTGCTGCGTCGCTCCCTATATGCGTGTGTGTGCGTGTATGTGCCCAGTTGTGTATATACAAAGTGTCAAAAAATTCTAATAAGAATATTTGTTATCAGTATTTCCCTCTCTGGCTCGCTCGTTCGCTGTCTCACTCATTTGCTCTTAAAATTAAGTACATAAGTAAACTGCATTCGCAATTCAAAAGCGGCAGCGGCTTTTCACCATAAAAAAATTTACTACAGCGCACAACTTACTACGAAAACGACGACGTCGGCAGAAGAACAGCGTCGCATTTCCCGGCTGCTCCTTTTGGGCTGCCCTCTGCTGGGCGGTGCTGCCTTCGTGTATGTGTATATATGTATACATAAGTATATATATATGTGAGTGTGTGTCTGTATGTGTGAGCTAGCGTACTACACACAGCGCAGCATTTTTTACGCACTCAAATGTTTTGGTCTTGCTTTAGTATATGTAATATGTGGGTGTATGTGCGTGTACATATATGTGTGTACATTTTAAAATTACCAACGACGGCGTCAGCGAATTTTCGAAAAACGTAGCAAAAATCTACGCCCAAAATCTACTACTAAATTGGCAAACAATTTCTGCGCACAAGCAAATGCTGTCGAAACGTTTCGTTTGGCGGGCCACACGCTGTGGGGGCGGGGTAACATTGGGGTGGCGTTCTGGGCGCACGCAACTGTCATTGACCTTCAATTCGGTGCATTCGTTGCATTCGTTGCTGCAGCAACGTCGCCGCACCCAAAGGTCATGCGATGTATGTATGTTCCTGAATGCTAAGTGTGTCATCAATTAATCAATTAATCAAATTATCATTCATAATGATAATGCTAATGGTAACGATTATCATTTAACGCCGCGCCATACAACACTCAATTATTTTCAGTCTGTGTGTGTGCGTGTGTGTCTCTCTGTGTGTGTGTGTGTGTGTGTGTGTGTGTGTTATTATTTTAAACGGAATTTGGCCCGTACCGGCTTATTCAGTGAATCCGTAAACGTAACCTCAACCGGAATCTGTTATCTTGGCTAAAGTGTTCAGCTTGCAAATATGTGAAAACTAACTCCCCTCGTTGCCCGGGCAAAGTATTTTGATAAAAATTAATCATATTTTATATTGCATACTTAATTTAATCTTCAAACTTAAGAAATACATATAAAATCAAGGGAGTACGGCTATCTTCGGAGTGCCGAAGCTATATACTCTAGCAGGAATTCGTCCTATAGGAGCTATGTGGTCCGAGCTTCATCAAATTATAAGAAACCATATAAAGTATAATAGAACTCTCACTTAATTTGGATGTAATACAAAAAAAATTTCATACAAAAACAGATTTTCACCCGATCCGATGATATAGTGGTCTGATTTTGACCAAATTTCGTCAGATTGTATAAACTTTCTAGAGATTTGGTTTGGGTGAGTTTGTTAAGGATATCTTTTTAGGCAAAAAAGTTTTTCATACAAAACCTTAGTTGTCGATCGATCATTCCTATGTCAGCTATATGTTATAGTAGTCCGATCCGGCCGGTTCCGACATATATACTGCCTGCAGCAAAAAGATGGGTATGTGCCAAGTTTTATTACGATGGCTTTAAAACTGAGAGACTAGTTCGCATAGAAACAGACGGACAGACGGACATGGCTATATCGACTCGGCTACTCATGCTGATTCGGAATATATATACTTTGCTGGGCCGGAAACGTCTCCTTCAGTCCATTACACATTTTGAGACAAAATTATAATACACTTTGCTAGGGTATAAAAAGGCATACCACAAGTATTCCGGGAAAAACTTTTGCAAAACTTAAATTTAAATGTAAAGCTTTGAAAATGAGCAGGACAATTAAAATGATCAATTGGCAGAGTTTTTCCACCAATCTTCCCACAGTGGGTGTGAATTTTTAAGACGAGCTTCGAATTATTTAATTTGTAGAGCTTTGAAATTGAGTTTGACTAAAATGCGACTTTCGGCCATACAAAATTGACGACCCCAATTTTCTGCCCAGGGGTTTGATTTTACAAAAATCGGTCAAAACACTTATGAGTAGAATGATATTCTATAGAGATCTTAGAAATTGAGTTTGAAGCCTTTAGAATGGTAAACATAAAAGTTTCATACACCAGTTTTTCCGCGAATTTTCACGCTAATGGGTTGTATTTTCTAAAATGCCGTCTTAAGTGCACATTCGTCATGAATGGAAAATACAAACACAGTTTGAGCTGTGCTGTGATTGATTATGCCTATAATAATCTCTTAAGTAAATGTTACCAATGATCATTCCAACAGAGCTGTTACGCTCAAAACGGTCTGTTATGTTATAAGGTTGGTAACAAGAATTGCCCATCTCTAGATCAGACGTTCGCTTTAGGAATAGCCTACTGAGAAATGTAGCCAAGTGATAAGTTCTTAGGCAACTAACACATAAGTTCGTATGCTCGTATGTTCGAATCCCAGTCAAGAAATAGTTCTCATACTATGTCTTTCAATGTCAATGCTTGGACAAGGCAAGCGGGCGCTAAAAATAAATACACACATCAAGTAAAAATAAAAATGTGTAAAAATTCGTTGATATGACGTGTTTTGTGTCAAGTATTTCCACAACAAAATATGACATCATATGGCAAAAGATGCCAAATTATGAATATTAGAGAACGTCTTGCGTGCGACGAATGCCACAGAATGCTAAGCTCCGTAACTTTCAACTCCGCATCATTATTGCATCTGGTTTCTAGCTGTCTTAGACACAACACATTGCACAAGAATAACATCCTGCATCGCTCCTCGAGACAACTTTTCCAACCAAACAAACAACAAGCGAATATATTGTGTTTAAGGCTTTTAAATAATGCTATAACTATGCCCATTTATATTTGGATTATACTAGCACACATATGGGCATTTCCCAGGAAAGGTTTACCTTGAGCGAACAATTAAATGTCATTTAAAATGTTGTTTTCAATTTAAATATTCAAGAGAAATACCTTAAATGTGTTAACTCGAAGAGCTCAAATCTTTTCCTTAGTTGCAATGGCGGGTAATCGTGCTCTGGAGCGGAAACAAATGTTTTTCTCCGCTTTGTTCATTTCCAAGAGCATCTTCTTTCTAAAATTCACTTTGCAAAAATGATGCATAAATTAAGCAAGAATTAACCACAAGGAAATGCAAAAACAGCTAGCAAATATCAATCAAGGTAAAACAAATTAAATATAATAAACTATCGAGTGACAAAAGAAATGTAATTTAATTTTATATAAAATTGCAAAATTGTGTAAAGTCGCGTCATTGTAAGTGCTTCCCTTGAGAGGTCCACCCAATCGGCTTCAAAACCATTTTCAAAGATCTTAATAGAAAATCGTTTGAAACACTCTTTACCGATTTTGGAAAATCCGACCCCATGGGCGGAAAAATGGGGATGGAAGTGTAATTGTAGTCAAATCAGCTTCAAATTCATTTAAAAAGCTCTACACTTTTCATAATTCCATACGTGTATCAGCGATTTTGATAAATTCACCCCCCACGGTCGGAAAATTTGTAGAAAACTATTGCAATCGATATTTTTTTATATTGATTTCAAACTCAGTAGGGCTTTGGCCTACACAAATAATAAATAATATTAATAGCTGACACAAGGTGTATTTAAATATACTATAAATAAGTATATAAATACACCTTGAGCTGACATTTACGGGTGGGATTTTGGTGGGTGTAAAAGTCAGTAAAATTTTGGGTTTTTTAAATCACATTTAAAAATTGAAAATCTTGGTAGCTTCTGCTTTACTGTGGAATAAATATGAGTAGGATATTTCTACACAAAAGGAAAGAACTCTATAAAAAAGATTTGTCTCCTGCCAGTATTGTATCAAAATTATTATTCCTAAGACTTTTCTACAATGATAGTATATTCAATAAATTTGATATTAATATTGGAGCCGAAACTAATGTTTTATTTCCTTAAATAGAGTATTAAAGGGAAATCATTACTAAAAAATATACAATTGGAAATTGATGTAACGTTATGTCATAGAAAGTAACGTGTCAGGATAATAATAAAAATCTGAAAAGGTTCTTAAATGCAATAGCTTGGAAAATAAACTTACACTATTCCAAATCATACTAAAGAAAGGTTTTATACAAAAAGTGTTGCTAACTTCGCAGAGTTATATATTGAGTTTTGAAAACTGCAAGTCGAAACTAACTGATATTTTTGTCACGTAACGTCATCGCATATTTTTGCTTATATATTCTAATCGGAAAGGTCGATTGTTTTACTAAATATAGTTCAACTGAATCGCTACTTAGATAACATTTGTTGTTGTCATATTTTGTTCGACGATTGTCACGTAAGGTCGCTGTGGAAATTTCCATATATGCTTTGTGGGGTCGTCGTCTCCCTAGCGTTAAAAATGAAGTGGGAACTGTGTAATACAATCAGTAAGGGTATAAAAGAGCTTGATAATGTACTTTAGCGGAACGAAGCAATCACAAATCAGTTGGGCTGCCAAAGTGAAGCAAAACTCATGCGATATGTGTGGCATGTTTGGCGTCGTGGGTGATCAATCAATTAATGAAATTATTAATCCATTTGCAGCACACAGCACACACACACACACCCACACACACACACAGAACATGGAATCGTCCATTAAGCTTAAGGAGAGCAACAACTCGAATGGTAATCAGAATCAGAGCCTTAATCAGAATCAGCTGTGCAATGGTAACAGCAACAGCAACAGCAACAGCAACAGCAACAGCAACAGCAGCACCACCACCAGCACTAGCACCACAAATAACACCACCGGCGGAGTGACTGTCAGCATATGCAGCAGCGATAGCATTAGCAGCATAATGCCACCGCCAGCGACGACTCGGGATCATGAGCTTGTTAGCGCAAATAGCATTGAGCTGAATGCGGCGGCATCGCTGAGCGATGATAGCGGCGTGCCGCTTACCACTAACAGCTCCATATCCAGCGGTGATTCCTATCGCATTGGCATGTGCAAGTTTGAAATTGAGGTGAGTACTCAAAATATATATTTGTAATATGATATTCAAGCTTTTGCTTCTGTTGCAGATGGTGGAGAGCGATGGTGAAGTGTCGCAGTTTGATTCGCTGGATAATTGCTCGGAGGGCGGCATGAGTGCTGAGAACTTTAATACGCTGAAAAAGGGTCCGTTGGCGCCCATAGATCCACCGCCAGAGTTTCAGGATTCGCCGCAAACGACGCTGGTGCGTTCGATTTCAAAAAACATTGTGAATAGCCTGCGACGCTGGACCTCATCGCAGTCATCGTTTGAGCATCTAAAGGATGATGTGACCATGGTCAGTGCAGCAGTCACTGGCAGCGGCACAACCAGCCAGGAGCTGGTGCTGTTGCTGGCCAAGCCGGAGATAAATGTCGAGATTGCTGCTGTTGTCGTCACCACGCAGCCGACCTCAACGATGCTGTGCCAGGAGCGCACGCTCAAGGAATCGTATGCCATTAATAAGCATCTGTACTCCAGTGATTCTATACTGAACAGCCATACGGATAACATTTATGATGAGCCAAATAACATTATAAGCAGCTCGCTGGGCAACAGCATTGATTTGCTGGATGAGGATGATGATGATGATGATAATGATGAGGCTGCCTCTGAGCAGAGCAGCTGCTCACCATCGCTGCCATCGCCGCCACCGCCCGTATCCATAATTAAAATCAAACAAACACTGTGCCCCTACTATCAGGATCATACGCGATACTTTAAGGCCATACCCACGGAACAGGATAGCATTGCTAGCGCTAAGGCGGCCGCTGCACAGCAGCGCTTCAATACCGCTGGCCTATCCGAGATACACGACTATGATCTGTACTATGGAGCGCGCGGCAGGCAGCCAGCGTTGCAGCAGGGGCAGGATAACAATAGCCTGCAGCGGCGTCAATTACTTTACAGTCCCTTGGGCCATACCAGCCACTGTCACTATCATTCGCATCATGCGCACTATCATCATCCGCATCAGCATCACGGGCATCATCATCACCATCACCATCAGCATGGCCAGCGTCCCAATTCGCGTAATTCGCTCAACAGCCGATTAAGCAGCTCACACAATTCGCTGAACGTATCGTCGGCGAACAAGCCAGATGATTCCATATTTATAACGCAGGCAATGTCGCATGATGCGCTTTTCACGCGGGAAATCTCTGATTTCTATAATGTCCCCATCGATTCGGATATCTATGCGTTCCCCGTGGACATGATTGAACAGCAGCTGGAAAAACAGCAGCAGCAGCAACAGCAGCAGCTGCTAGAGGAAAAGCAGCAGCCGGCAAGCTATCACAAGGCAGCCAGCAGGCGCAACAAACGCAACAAGCGCAAACAGCGCTATGCAGCGGGCGGTGCGGGCACGGAGACCAGCGACGATGGCGGCGACAAGGCGGGAAAACATGGCAAATATCGTACACCGGTGACGCAAAGCGAAGCGGAGCCGCTGCACATGACGCTCGATGAGGTGAAGCAGTTCTATCATACGCTCTACTCGGATGCGGGCGGCAAGGCATCGTGGTGTGGCGGCGGTGGTGGCAGCGGTACTGCTGCTGCTGGCGCTGTTAACAACAAAATGTTGGCTAGCTCAGCGGGCGGCAATATCAGCAAAGTGTTGGGCGTCAAGTCGAGCAATGAGACCATCTGGAGCGTGTCCACGAATGCCACAAATACCACCAATACCACAAATACAACAACAACAACGGCGCGAACGCGCAGCAGCATGGGCAACAATCGCACCACCAACAACGCCAGCGGTGGCGGCAGCAGCAGCGGCGCTGGTGGCGCCAGCAGCGTTGACAGCAACGCCAAATATCTGAGCAAACAGAACAAACACAATATTGACAATGATAAGCTTAACAATAATAATAATAATACGAATATAAATAACATTAACAACGGCAGCAATTATGCGCCACAACAAACGCCGGCGGCCACACAGCTGCCCACCTCATCTGATAAGCTGCTATTTAATCAAAATGCGGAGCAAGTGCAGCCAAATAACAAGCATGTCCTGCACACGGAAAAGAAGTCACAGTTTTCGTTAAATCTCAAGCAAAAATTTTGCAGCATCTTTCGCTTTCGCCGCAGCAATCACAGTCGCCATTGTCGCGGCAATGCGGGAGCAGCCGCAGGAGCTGGTCCTGCAACAGCAACCGCTGCCACTGCGGCAGCCACCTCATCCGCCGCCTCTGCCTCAGCCTCCACAACAGCTGGCGATGTCACTGATGCGGAGGAGGCCAACAATTGCCTCAATCGCAGCGAGCCCAGCGCCGATCTGCGCAAGAAGTTTCAGTCGCGTGCATTGCCGCCATTGCCCAAAAAGGGTGAGTATAGAAAGCAATCAAATTATTATTCAATTTAATATCGAATCTTTTCTGTTCAGCTTATGCCATTGATGCCGCCGAAACGGAGCCGGAGGATCAGAAGAAGAGCGCTGTGGCTCAAGAGCCGCGTGCGCTGCAGTTTACCTCAAGCATTGAAAAGGTCAAAGACGTAAGTTGCACTCGCTACTCGTTACTTACTACTCGCTACTCGCTACTCGCTCCTTTTGTTACTCATCATTAATTCGTTTCCTCTTGCAGTATGGCTGGTACTGGGGTCCGTTGTCCAGCGAAGCCGCCGAAAAGGTGCTCTCCAATGAGCCGGATGGCTCGTTTATAGTGCGCGACAGCTCCGATGATCATTATATATTCTCGTTGAGCTTCAAGCTAAACAACTGTGTGCGACATGTGCGCATCGAGCAGGATCAGGGTAAGTCTGCGCAAGACTAAAGACTATATCGAAAACGTTTTAAAATAACAATCACTTTAATTTTGATTTGTTAACGTATTGATTTGAAGTTTTTACTCGTTGCTTTTGAACAAAATTGCCTTGACAATATCAATTTATTTAATTATTTATATAAGTCCCCAAAGATCTGCAAATGTATGTAACAGACAGAAGCAGACATATCAAATTCTATAAAGTATATAGTATATACCTGATCACTATCAATAACCCAGTCGAGCTGGCCCTGACCGTCTGTCTGTCCGTCCTCAGCAAGTGTCATCAAATTTAGAATGTAGATTCTTGTGTGCCACACGCAGAACAATGTTTGAATATTTCCCCCCGCAAATCGATAAAAACATTCTACAGCAATAATTTGAAAGATATGTACAATATATAAAAGGATGAATTATTCTTGGGTTACTCGTAATCTAATGTCCAAATTTCAATTTGATCGGTTAATAAACACAGAAGTTATTCAAGAAACTAGTTTCAGTTTCAGTATCATATTTGAAATGGTCTGCTTGCTTGCACGTTTGCTGCACTGCTTGATTTGTGTTTAAGTGTATGTCACGTATTTGAACAAATATTCTTATAAACCTAGTAATGTTTTACATTTACAAATGTTCAATAATCAAATATCTCTCTCTCTCTCTTACTTTCTTGGTTTCTCCCTCTTTCTATATATTTGTTGCAGGCACATTCTCCTTTGGTTCATATGCCAAGTTCAAATCTCAAACTATAACCGAGTTTATTGAGAAGGCAGTGGAGCATTCGCGCAGCGGCAGGTGTGTTACGCTGCAGATCATTAAAGTATATAGCATGTTATATATTATAATTATATTTTACAGATATCTATTCTTTCTGCATCGGCGGCCGGAGCATGGACCCATGCGCGTTCAATTAACCAATCCAGTATCTAGATTTAAGCATGTACAAAGCTTGCAGCATATGTGCAGGTGAGTTGTACAAAGTTTGCTTTAAATGCAACATTTTATTGATGCTGCTCTTCTGTTCTTCTCGCTTGTAGATTTGTTATACTAAAGGCGGTTATACGAAAGGATCTAATACAGACATTGCCATTACCAAGAAGACTTCTAGACTATCTTAACTATAAGCATTGCTACTCCGAGCAGGTGGAGAGCGACAGTTCGCACTCGCAGGTCAGTAAACAAATGAATAATTATTTAATTTTAAACCTAATTCAAATTTGTATATCTCTTATAGATATCCGGCGATGGATCCATGTAAAATATTGCTGGGATATGACGACAAAGAGTTAAAATTGACAAACAAATCGATATAGCGAAAGCAAAGAAATTATTAAATGATATAAGTAGTAGAATTTAACAAAAGATAAGCAAATGATAAAGCAAACATGAGCAAAGGCATTTAAAACGTTAAAAGAACAGAAACAACAGCAAGAAAATTTGTTGACAACAAAACAAAATTCAAAACTCTGTTTATTGATCATTTTTTGTACTCGGTGCTATACTATAAATATTAACTAATTAATTAAAAGTAAAAGTAAAAGTAAAAAGTAAAACAAAAACACAAAAAACCATATTATATAAATTGATATAATTATGCGTAGTCACGTAAAGCAACAACATAAGAACAAGAACAACAATAGCAACAACAACACCAACAGATGTATATAATTATGCATAATTAAAACAGATAATAGAAAACAAATAATATAATTAACAAAGCCAGCTCCAAACTTTGTGCACGACATTTCGAGCGCGATGGAATTCTAAAAAAATGTATAACTTTAATGCTTGCCTTTTAGCTGTGATTTTCCCCCGATATATGAATGAGATGTGTTATTATAAGTAGATGTATCTATTGTATGTATGTATAAGATGTGAGAAAACTGTCTTTGGAAACTTTTTAGATATTTAACGTTTGTGCAGAATTTGCGAGTTCATCTAATGCATGATATTCCGAATGTTCAACTGTAAATTTGCTCAAGTACTCAACGATACAACGAAACTGAATGCCAGCAATTGGCTTTAACATATTTCAGGTTATGCTACATTTGAAACTGAATATATGTAAAATACAAAACAAAACAAACAAAAACACAAAACAAAACAAAATAAATAGAATTGTATGTATGTATGTTATGTGCTTTGTGCGTTCCAAACGCAATTTACTTTGGCAAATTTATGGTTCAACACTGGTTCAACAAATACTCAAAAATTGCTCCAAAAATTTTTGTCGCTTTCGTGGGCCGCGTGCGTCCCAATGTTGATAATTTTCGTTAGGAATGCTAGATAACGATGTTCATCATTAGATACTCAAAAGACCATATAGATCTGTTCTGTAGAGTCTGCAGAGTTGTAGCTCCCATTGATTTTTGGGTGCCATTGCATTATCGAACTGCTTTCAAAATCGTGCCCAGAGTTTTAGTGTCTTGGCAAACCCAACAAAATATATAGTATATATAACAAAAACGAATTAAACGAAACGAAATGTAACGAAAACTGCATCAAATATGTCATAATAGAGCAATGTAAACATCTGAAATAAAAAAACAACATAAGAAACATAAGTATGCTTAAATGTTGATGGTAACATTCATTATGTATGTATCTATTAATTATTATTATGTATTTAATTAGTTAAGGAGTTGCAAACGAAATATCGCTTGCCAAACGCAATATGTACATTTATTTAATTGATTGTTAACCCATATTTGTTTTGTACCTATTTGTTATTTATGTTTTAGTCTCATTTTCGAATGTGTTTTTTTATTTTACTTTTTTTGCTATTGTATATTATTTGTTTTTAATTTTATTGTATTGAACTAGACCTTGTATATATTTATTATTATTATATACACAATACATGTATATGAATGAACAACTGTCAATTTATGTTTCCTTTCAACCAACAAAAGCAGCGAAAACAGTTTAACAATTACAATTACACTATGCAACAAAGTGCACACGTTATCTATTTCATTCAAACCTTTAGAATATTGAGAATTATAAGAACGCTCTCCCCGTAGGCATTTTTTTGTTGATTTTTTTGTGCTCGCATTGTTTAGTAACAAATTTGTACGCGTTGAGATCTGTTGAAACTTAATTGTTTGTTGCATGGTGTTATTTGTCTATGGAAATGAATTAAGCAATAGAAATACAACAATTATTAAAGAAACAAAATATAAAAACGACCAGCAAAATCAAAGCAACAAACAAAATGGTCAGGAAAATGAGCAATGGAAAGGCAATATAACAAATTTTTAATAATAAAAATTAAACAAATTTGCGCTGCTTTTCATTCTTTGTAATAGAGACTGGTATTTAAATACCTGCGCTAGTTTTATCTTCCTTTTCAGCAATAGGTTTGATTGTACGACATGACTTATGAATAAAGGGCATGTTTACATTCGAGCGACTCCTCTTCCAGCCCCACTCTGTGGCCAGAGGACTCGTAGCACCTCATAGACGGCATAGACTAAGATGGGTCTATTCATCAGATCTCCCAGCAAGGATATACATAACTCTATCTAAATCGAAAACCTCTGCACCGATTGAGCTTTAATTTTGACAAAAGGATTCTCATGATCTATTTTTCGCGTCAGATTATGCCGGTACGTATGGCCGCGAGAAAACAGCGAACAGAGAAAACAATGTGGATAAGGTAAAATGTGTGAGAGAAGGTTAGATTGGTTTCTATTTATTTATTTATATAATGATAACTCATAGTTTCTAAGTTCCTAATAACCTATACAAGCAAGTAAGAATGCTATAGTCGAGTATACCCGACTACAAAACTCTCTGTACCCAGGTCAAATATTTCCGATCGCATCTTCGTATACTTACACATACACACACACATACACAAAGATGAACACACACGAACGACAGCGCAAGCGACAGCTTGCTTCTTCCCCCCACGCGCTGCAGCACTGAATCTTCTTTCGTGAATAACTTCCGTGTTTATTTTTCGATCGACTTGAAATTTAAACAGTAGATAAATAGTGTCTAAAGTATTGTACATGCCAAATTCCAAAGCAATATCTTTAAAATTGTTCCTGTAAAACGGTTTTTATTCAATTGCGGGGGAACGGGGGAGATATCTCAAATATGAGACAAACAAACAAATCTGCGTATGGTATACAGGAACTTACATTCCAAATTTGGTGTCTCTAGCTGTTATAGTTGCTGAGATCGACGCGTTCATACGGACAAACGGACAGACGGACAAACAGACGGGCATGGCCAAATCGGATTCTCTCTTGATACTGATCAAGAGTATATACATTTTATAGGGTCGCAGATGTCTCCTTCTGCCTGTTACATACATTTGCACAGATTTAGTACCCCCTTTCACACATTTTATGGGTACAGGGTGTAAAAATCCATTATAGCAGGATTATTGATTGTGTGTGTGTGTGGGTTTGTTAGCGCCATCGGTTGCAATTTCTATAAAGTGTGTGCGCCATCTGTTGCAAATAACGTAAAGCGATTGCATTGTGGCGCCATCTATGTGTCGTTAACTGTTCGATAAGGATGGGTAAAAATTATGAAAATTAAAATTAATAAAAATGTAATGTAACAAAAAATGTAGTATAAAAACATTCAAAATTAACATTAAATATAATGTATTTTATATATTTTTTATACCCTAGCAGGATATTATAATTTTGTCTCGAAATGTGTAATGGACTGAAGGAGACCTTTGTGACCCAACAAAATATATACATACATATATTCTGAATCAGCATGAATAGCCGAGTCGGTATAGCCATGTCCGTCTGTCCGTCTGTTTCTATCCGAGCTAGTCTCTCAGTTTTAAAACTATCGTAAAGAATCTTGGCACAGACCCTTCTTTTTGCTGCAGGCATTACATATGTCAGAACTGGCCGGATCAGATCACTATAACATATAGCTGCCATAGGAATGATCGATCGACAAATATGTTTTTGTATGAAAAACTTTTTTGTTTATTAATGTATCCTTACCAAACTTTCCCAAGCCGAGTCTCTACAGAGTTTATACAATCTGGCTAAATTTGGTCAAAATCAGACCACTATATCACTATATCAAACTTTTTGTTTGTGCCAATATTTCATAAAACTTAGTGGGAGTTTCATAATACTTCAAATAGTTTCCTATAATTTGATCAAAATCGGAACACATGACTCCCATAGGAGCAATCAGACAAAATTAAGTTTTGTATACTTTTTTGACTCGTAGACCTTATCGTTATCGTAACTATTGTATGGAAAAAATCGAGTTTTTTACATCTCTAATAGTAAATACTAGAAGCCATTGAAATTTGTGTCAAAAAAAAAAAAACAAACAAAAAAGACTCTCCGTGTTAATTAATTGTGGTTAGGGCTTGTTTATACATTGTATATATATATACAGATCACGTGACTGCCCATAGCCCTCGTACAGCAGCATTCTAAGATGAATCTGTCAAAGAAAACATCTGGTAAGTCGAGATCCAAATATTACATGTGCATAAGCGTAGGAAAATCAGTTCAGAACCACCAACATACTATTTATTTGCTTGATTTTTGTCCTGTTGGAAAGGTTGTGAGGGGGGCAGTGGTGAATGTAATTTTCTGTGCAATAAGACACGTAAAAGCTAACTCAACTCAGTGAGCGGGTAGCCTCTAGTAGCTTCTTTTCGGCATCTTCTAAGGCAGGAAATAAAAGAACTGAAGTTATGGGATTCAGATATCTATATTATGTGCAGGGCCATATCAGCCCAACAAATGACTTAGCTCATCATCAAGTTTAAACAAATATAACGCAATTATTTACAGCTATAGGCATGCATTTAATTGCCTTTGTTCGCTGGGTTATTATTGGAGTATTATGGATGCAACGAATCTAAAGCCAATATTATCATAAGTATTTTTACAAATTGTAACGGTTTTCATAGGCTCTCAATTGTCTGAGGAGGGCGGTGGTGGACGTCTTTCTGTACTGAACTGCGGCTGGCGTTACTTTGTTTTGTCGCTTTTGTTGCTTTTGTTGCTCTTGTTGGTCTTGTGAATTTTCATTATTATTCCCAACAACGAGACAAGACGAGGCGAATAACAACGAGAAGAAAACCAAGTTGGAATGTGCCAGTCGGCCGCTCCCGACTGCCATATACTCTGTTTTCATTATAAAAGTGGTGTTTATTTGTGACTGCAAGATATATTTCATATTTGAAGTATATCATTAATAGTCCATATATTTCTTATTTTATGGGACGAACTATGGATCTTTTTGTCGCTCTATTATACATGTTTGTTAGAGGAGGATAATATAAGGCAGGTCTTTAATAGGAAACTATAATCTTAAATTAATTCACTCAGTATACTCACTGGCCTGTTAAGGGGATATTGTAGACTGAGAAACCTGAAAGAACTGGGAATTTTGAGAGCTTGAGGATGAATTCTCATTGTATATTCCAACTGTGGTACAGGCTAGGAAAGTAGGTGGGATTTTTGGCAGGCATATCTTACAAACAGTGAAGATATGAACTTTCAACAGGAGATCGGAAAATAAAGAAAGAGATCGGTAAAGTAAAGTCCTTTAAATCGCAGTACACATGCGTACCATATAATATATAATTACAGGTGGAAAACTATCGATAGCACTATCGGCACCATCGATGGTTGAGCGCTATCGAGCTACCATCGATAGCAGCATGAACTTTCGATAGTGCCCGACAGCGCCCTCGATAGTGCCATCGATAGTTTGGTTTTCACATCACCAAAAATAAAATCAGTTCGTTTTGTTTTGTGGCTTCTGTAGAAATAATATTACAATACAATAAAATACAGAGAAAAGGATCGCTTTCTTCAAAGAGGTATAATGCCTAATTTTAAAGTAATTATAAAGTAAAGTAAAGCCGGAGAGGCGAACCAGGCTCAAAGATGGAAATGATAATATAGTTTTATTGTTAAATCAAAACTTTTGGATAAACAAGCAAGAATGCTATAGTCGAGTATACCCGACTACGAAACTCCCTGTACCCAGGTCTAAAGCATCCAATCACATCTAAGTCCACTTACCCATGCACACACACATACACAAAGACGCACGCACACAGGCGGCAAAAGTGGCTGTGCTTCTTCTTCCCCCTCTCGCTGCATTACTGAATCTTCTTTCGTGAATAACTTCCGTGTTTATTATCCGATCGACTTGAAATTTGGACAGTAGATTAAGAGAGACTAAAGTATTGTACATGCCAAATCCTAAAGCTATATCTTGAAAGTTGTTACTGTAAAACGGTTTTAATCGATTTGCGGGGAAACGGGGAGATATCTGAAATATGAAACAAACTTGATCTGCGTATGCTATACAGGAACCTATATTTCAAATTTGGTGTCTCTAGCTCTTGTAGTTGCTGAGATCGACGCGTTCATACGGACAGACGGACAGACGGACAGACAGACGGACATGGCCAAATCGAAATCTCTTTTGATACTGATCAAGAATATATATACTTTATAGGGTCGGAGATGTCTCCTTCTGTCTGTTACATACATTTGCACAGATGTAATACCCCCTTTTTACCCATTTTATGGGTACAGGGAGTAAAAACATTAATATGTTAAATGGATTTTCTTGTTTGAATTCAAACCAAATATGTATATTATGGTGGACGGTACTATCGACGACTACCGAAAAACAATCGTCGACTATCGATGGTTTTGAAATTACTATCGTAAACTATCGATAGCGCCGACTATCGATAGTTCTCCACCTCTAATAATATAACTTATTAGATTCGACGAAAATTCAATAATCTGATCTAACTTCAAAAGCGACAGACAGACACGAAGTCCAGCATGCCCCTCTGGCGCTGTGGAACAGACTATACAAAGAAGAAAAGCAATGGCAAACGGCAACCGCCTTGTGATTAATTACATTTTCCTTAGCCAGTTTTCTCTTTAGCCTTTTCAATATTTTTCGGCTGCTTCAAGTGCATTGCATTTTGGAATTAAATTTTGATTAATTGCAGCCGCCGGTCGGCACCTTTTGGCTTTGGCTGCAGTTGGCAGCGGCGCTACGGGAAAAGTGTTTCCAGGCCGCATGAAATTCGCTGCACTTGCCACAAAAACAGCGTACACCGATCACCCAAGCACCCCTCACCCCCGTTGTGCGCGCGTCAGTCAAAACCTTCTTGAAACGAAACAATTTTCAGGTGTGAAAAATTTTGAAATGCGCTTTCAATTTGCGCTGCTTGCGCCTGCGCCAGCGACAGCGACAGCAGAGGCTGAGACTGTGGCTGTGGCTGTGGCTGAGACTGACGCAGCGGCAGCGGCGACTGCGCCCCATTAACGCAGCAACCAAATAAAGTCATTACCAACTGCCTGGCGGAGAGGGGCAGGGGTGTACCCTTGTGCCTGGGCGGCGTTGCCTTCTAATGCGCCCCAGCAATTTGCTACGTAGGCCGGCCACACCTACCTGCTGCCAAACATGCAACGCCGCCCTCCTTACCCCACCGAAACTCCTTCTCGGAGCCTGCCCCTAGCCACTGCCTAGCCTAGGCCCACAGTCTCGTTTGCAGGGCCTCATTCGCACCCCGCTCCAGCCCGATCCCTGGCAGTGCCATGTGTGCACTCAGCGAAAAAAGGCTTTGATCAATCATAAAACAATCGTATTCGAATTGAAAACGTTCCTTGTCTTCAAATGTCATCATATTTTATACATCCCAAATTCCAAATTTATCCTTAACACTTATAAATTAAGGATAAATACAGAGTAGTTATACTACAAAATTTCCTACTCAAATTAAAGGAACTGCAATATATTTTCTTCATTTGTTTCTTTGATTTTCTTCTTGGATTAAGCGCAACCGATCTTCAAACAAGTAAAAACAGCTTTGAGTGCTGAAGATTAAATACCTTTCTGAAAATGCTCACATGTAAACTGTACTAAGAATATAATTCTCGATTGTTTTATGATAAATTAACTTGATTTTAATCAAATTTCCCAAAACTATATATAATAGATAATAAAATTTGCAATTACTGAATTTTGCTGAGAAATCTCTAAGTCCAGAAAAGTTTTTCATACATAGACTGATTGTTACTAAGACAGTTAAGATATAAGATATAGTAGACCGATTTTGATCAGCTTGTTAAGAACATAAAGAGACCCAGAAATAATAAGACTGCTCGAGATAAAAACCTATTGGTTTTCAAACAAAAACTAAATTGTTGACCGATCGCTCCTATGGCATCTTAAGATCAAATATAAATATACTTTATGAGGTATATACTTTATATGCCTCCATCATTCTTGTGTTATCAAACTAATGAAAAACTTGCGATATTTTGATTCATGCTTTCTTTTTAAAACTTTAAATATAAATTTTTCTAACTGAATGTAAAATTTTGGTCTCATGTTCTTAAATTGAGAAATATTTAAGCCAAGTTGAAGAATTTTTCAATACTGTCATATTATAAATGATCGAGCCTAAGAAAATGTTTTAGGAAAAGAGTTTTCTAATTAGATCAGGTAATTACGAGAGTCCTTGATATTTTTCGGAGTGTATGTGTGGACGCTGTGGCTGTTGCCATGTTTCGTGTCTGTCTTGTGGCTAGTAGGGATCAGATAACTCAATTATTCGCGGCGTAAACAAATGCTGCCTTTCAGGGTTTTAGCCAACTTCAACTTCAACTGCAGCTCCCAGCTCCAGCTCCAGCAACAGATCCAGCTCAAGCTCCAGCTGCAGCTCCAGCTCCAACACTTTGGTCCAACTATAGCCAGGTCCAGGGCAGCTCCATTGCAGCTTCTTCCTTGCGCCGCAGTTCAAAAGAGATGGGTTATTATCCCAGGCATAAATGGATTGTAAACGTGATTTTTATAGTCATTTAGCATAATAATGCATTTTATGGTTTGCCAGTTCAACCAACCAGTCGAGCTGCGTCGGGGTCTACCAATCTGCCACAGCAGTCTCGTCCAGTTTGCGTCTACTTCTTCATTCCCATCTCCGTTACCGTCTCACAGTCCTCAACAGTAAATTAAGCGCTGCTACGTTTGCCTCTTTGGCTCTTTGGATCTTTCGATCTTTGGTTTGACTGCCTGCTTAGTGCAAAGATTTGTTTTGTGGTTAACTGAGAGAGACAGAGCAAGCGACAGACGGACAGACAAACACAGAGAGAGAGAGACAGAGAGACAGAGAGAGAGAGAGAAGGAGAGAGAAGCGTCTAAAAGGTGAGAGAAGAACCATCTGATTTGGTTCATGCGTGCAGCCTTTTTGCGATAAAAGCTTTTTTTAGGTAAAGCAATACGTTTGAAGAACAGCTTAAATCAGAAAAGCATTTAAAGTTTAGGTAAACAAGCGTAAGAAACTGTTAAATTATACGTTAGTTAATTCAAATTGTGAACAAACGTGAAAAACTCTTGAATTATACAGTAATGAACTCAATTTCTTTAAATGTTCTTTGTCGTTTTTAACAAGATATTTGTAACCAAAACTTTTGTGAAACTTAAAAATGGAAACAGCTTAGAATTCAGTTGCAATTTACTGGTAAGAGCTTCCTTAACATTTTGTTATATACTAAATCTTAAGATCTTTTGAGGTTCTGTAACCCCAACGGAATAGAAATGTCAACACTCGATTTAAACAACTATTTCGTTCCATAAGTTTATTCATAGACTGTTCTTTGATGGTTTTGAGGAGTTTTGCGACAGCATTTAATTATCTTTTTATTTCTTAGTAAGCTTAATCGCCATATTGATCAGCTTCTTGAGATCTCATCACAATTTTCATATTCCTAGACTGTTTCTAGATGGTTTTAGGAAGTCTTGCGACAGCATTTAATTTTCTTTTTATTTCTGAGTAAACTTAATTGATCATTGATCAGCTTCTTGAGATCTCATCAAAATTGAAGTAGCCAGTCTGATTATTAATACTATTAAGTTAATAAGTGTTATCTATTATTTGGGACATGAACTAAGATATACGCACGTAAACATAGGGAATACCTTAATACACAAAAGTTTTCTAAGAAATCAGTTTGATTTCATGAAATGCCTAAGCGCAGCCAACTTAACGGGCCTCATTAACAGCTCATACCGACGCTATAAAGTTCTACTTTCTGTAGAAATCCTGAAATTCATGGCATAAGCTGTATTATAGTTACTATAATAATTTTGGACTAGTATTTCTTTTAGTCATTTGCTTTACTTGAAATTGCTAAACACAATTAGTGGTCACGCATAAACCGCAAGCATTGTGATTGGAGCATTGGAGACGTCTCTTGACTGACTTCTTAGCCAATTTGCGCGTTTGCGGCCCGTTCACGTTTGTTATTCACGCTTTTCAATTGAGAACGCGCCGCCAGATGTCTGCCCCACCAGCTCTTGCCCACCCCTCTGCCATGGTTAATGGTTCATCCTTAGCTTGGATCCATGGCTGGGTCCTCGTTTTATTGTTTGTCTTCTTTATTACAAGTTAAAGCGTAATTACTCAACAAATATGCTGCAATTTGCGAGCTGCGAGCGAGCAGACCAACAAATCCTAAGACCCCCCCACCATCAATCCCCTCATACTCACTTTGACAGCACCTCCTGCATTCCCCTGCTGCTGCTGCTGCCAACTGCTGCCAGTTGCCATTTTCGTGCTGGAGAAATCAATCGGCCAAATGCCTGGCCGCAAAATTGTATTTATTTATTTATTTCGCTTTTGTGCCTGAAGAGATCCTTTCGGTTCGTTCCTGCCCCGCTTGATGTTGGCCGACGCTGGTGCTGCTGCTGCTTGTTGCATGTTGCATTTGGCTGTTGCTTGTTGCCTGTTGCCTTTGC
Source organism: Hirtodrosophila confusa (assembly GCA_035043065.1). Lineage (NCBI taxonomy): Eukaryota > Metazoa > Arthropoda > Insecta > Diptera > Drosophilidae > Hirtodrosophila > Hirtodrosophila confusa. Next base: position 1,564,106 of record JAWNNI010000078.1, read on the forward strand.
CTTATCTGACCGCGTTGCAATGAAGTAATCCAATTTGCGCGCAGGTTGTCATTTTGGCGCGCCAAGGTGCTCATTACTGTCCCGGGCTCAGAACTGGACATAGACATGTACATGGACACGGCATGCCCCTTTTGCACACTGTAAAATGGCAGCCAGTGTTGTTAAATGACGCATGGAAAGAGTTTTTCAGCTCGACTGTCTAGATCTTCTGGAAGCCATGACCAAGTATCAAAAGAGTGCTGTTTAACTTGTCATAAATCTCAATTTAATTATGAACAACCTGTTTTCGGGACCCTGCCATACCCGGTACAGCCCGTTACCCCGTTGCCCTGTTACCCCTGGCACCCAACCCTACGGGGTGTTAAACGCTGCGCACTTTTCCATTCTTTCTCATTGTTTTCGCACAGCACTCAAAATATTATCAAAATACTTATCAAACAATAAAGCAAACTTAGATAGGCTGCTGCGGGACTGTGTTGGGTGTACGGGTGTCGGGTATTAGGGTTAGCTTTCGAGGGGTTAGGCCTCGTGGCGGGTGCTCTTACTCTCTCTCTCTCTCTCTCTCTCTCTCTCTCTTATATGTAGATTTCGATGATTTATATACTTTTGGTTGGACTTATCGCGACAATCAAACTCAAACCGCACGCGACCTTCATAAAAATGTTGCCCTCTTTGAACAAAAGTAATTTTCAAATTATTTCCAGCAGCTTTGGGGTTGCCAATGGAATTTGATTTCAGATTTTGATTTCGACTTGTCCAGGGTGTCGTTTGACACGAGACAACACGAGACGACAACCAACAACCAACAACCAACAACCAACAACCAACAATCGACGACGAATGTTTATCAAAACAAGCAAATCGCATAAAAATTGAGCCATTGTCAAGGGTCCATCTTTGGAGTGGTGGAGAGGGTAACCCTGTCCCTGTGCCTGTGCTGAGGGGGATGTTTGCATTCGGTATGTGCCAAGTCAGCCGAACAAAAGGCGGCTGATCCTAAGCCTCGATTAGTTATTATAGTCGCATTTAAGCCATTAAAAATGTCGAGTGCCAGTCATTCATTTGTACCGCTGTCAAGTCCATCTTAATATCTCTTAACAAGTTGATCTTTGTGGTTGCATCAAAATATACAGGGATATTCTAACTATATTCTTTAACCTTGCTATAGTCGCGATTTTCATCAATATCCTTGTTCATTTTGAGTATATTATATATTAGTTATCTCCTATTCATTTAGTTCATTTTTCAAAGTCTTTCATCTCTAACTTTTATCTTCACCTACGGTTTTTTTCTTACCTTTATTTTATATTCCAATATTTTCCCTGAAATATTTGTTTTATTTCCACAATTATTAGGGACTATTATTGGGAAGTTTATTTTTGTGCTTTAAATTAATTTTATATTAGTCTGTAACACTACTTATAACTTTAGCTTTTATTTCACTCAAAATTTTAACCAAATCATAGTATTATATCATACAGTTTATACATATGTATGTATTATATGTATAGTAAACATACCTATGCCTAACTATACCTACACGAGCTTCAGATTTTTGTAGCTATCTCGATTTCTTTCCTTCTAACTTAAACATTCTTTTCGATTAATGTATTAACACTTCAGATTCTGAAGTCCTACCAAAACATTAAGGCTTTATTTGCCTATCCTGTCTTTGTATCTACCATTTTATCTATTTGCTTCATATTCCCCTCAATATTAAGAAACTTCCTGATTCCTTCTGTATACTTTATCTTTACCTTCCTCTTTCCTAACTTCCATTTCTCCTATGCACACCCCCTCTCTCCAAAGCTCTCTTCAGTTGCCTGCTACCAACTTTTCTTTTCCCACCTCATCTTCTCACGCTCAGAATACAACAAAAACAACTATTAGCTGGCCACTTTAGAGAGACAACTGGCGCTAATCCCGACAAGCCACCAACAAACGCCGCATCCGAGGCCGCCTCCAGAGACGCAAATCCTTGTCGATTGCTCACTTTAATGCTCGACACCCTCCGAGCTTCCTTTTTTCCCTGTATCCATCCCCATTCCCATTACCAATCCCATCCCCATTCCCTTTCCCGTTCACTATTTACGTCATGTTGTACATGTTAAGCCGACAAATCGGTTGCGATTGATTAAAGTACGTCCTGGCGCCGCCCGTCCTTGGCAACCCTGCAATCGGATTGGCCGATTGGTCGATTGCAATCTTGACTTCATTATCGGCTTTTGAAATTTTCGAAATTTGAAATCTGGCCAACGTTCGAAGGGGTCCAAAGCTAAGCCGCTGGCGACGTCCACCTTTGCTTTGTGTACGTCCTGGAAGGCGCGTGAAATTTGTCATATCCTTATCCGCATACGCATCTAGTGGTTGCTTTTCTCCCAAACATATTTCAGCAGCCAAATGCCAAAGGAGGCGTGAAATGTGCCCGTAACCGTGCCCGGGCCCGTGTCGAACCAGCAAATCCTCAGCGCGCGCCCAAGGATTTACCGGCTTGGTGGCAACCCTGGCAAGCCTGGCGAACCCGCTAACCGGATAACCAGATCCCCATGGAGCACTACACAACTGCGGTTGGTGCCCATGAAATCGATGCACGCATGTGTCCAGGATTAGCCAAATTTGGTCTGTGTGTGTTTGCGAGGCTTTGGGTCTTGCACTGAGAAAACACAGAAAGAGTGCTCCAGTCGAGTGTACTCGGCTAACGAGACATCCTGTAACCAGGTTTAAAATTCTTAAACACATCTTCGTATGCCTCAAGCAGCGCAACAGTCCAGTCAGGAAGTATCCACAGTTCTTCACAAGTGATGAAGTATCCACCTTTCTGGTACGATAGAACAAGTTGGGAACTCTAGGGCACATCAGTTGTAAATTGTGCTGTGTGTGTTTTGTTACTGTATCATGGTATCAGGTGCGTAGAGCACCCTTTGAACTATTGTACATAGTTGCCTACTTCTACCGATCTTCCCTGTGGCAGCTACATATATGACATTGATACCATCCAGGTTCCAACATATAGTCGTACTATGTACTATGTACATATACACAGAGACAGGGAGGGTTCTTAAACATTACACAGTGAAGAGAAGACTTGGGTAAATATTGCTCATTTTGGGGAGCATGTTCACTTGTTCTCTTTTATGAGCCAACTCACTCATTTTGTTCAGTTACTCACTTGATTACTTTAATTGGTTCCGTTGTTCATTTGAACTTATGCCTCAGCTAACTAGTTAGTTGTCCGTGAGCAAAATAAACAACTGAGCAAAAATAACAATTAGGAGGGAACTTGTTCACACACTAAGTTTATTGAGCGGCTCATTTTGGTTCACTCATTTATGAACAACACATCTCTAGTGAACAGATACCAAGAAACAACAACAAACAGACACACAACGCAGTTCCGGAGAACATTTATAATTTGCGGACCTTTAATTCCCAAACAGTTGTAGCAAACAAGTAATGGAGTGGGTGCTCGACTATAGCTTATGCCGTGGCTTGTACCACCAGAAATAACAGTCGTATTTAATATTTATTTCTTTGTATCGACTGTCAAATGATATTTACTTGTTTTTTTAAAATGGTTTCAAATTTAAAATTATGCCACATACTACTACCTGCAGCACTTGCGTGCTACTAAATGAGCATGTTGGTATTTTGATGATTCCGACCGCATTTGATGATATGAAGTTCTATCCAACTTCTTCCTGCGCCTATATCGCGAAAGCAAAACAACTTCTTTTTTTTTTGGACTCAAAGCTGACCTATACAGAGCAGTGGCTATACATGTCTATATATTTGTTCGATTACTATATGTTGAACTACTTAAATATGCCTTAGCTTCTTGTCTATATGATGAAGATGATGATGATAACGATGATTACCCACCCATTGCAAGTGGGTCATATTTGAAAGGTTTCCTCTATTTTCATATAATCTTTCTTGTATTTTATGAACAACTTAAACTTAAGCAAAAAAAAAGGTATTTATGAAATAAATATAGAAATTAAAATATAATATATAAATAATAATATTCGCAAGTTCAATCGGGTGATATCTCTGAAGCATTCTCTTGCGTATCAATTTGATATTATTATTGGATGAAGATCTCTGCAATCCTTCTACTTTTATATCTTGATCTTATTATATTGATCTGTTATTTGTACAGTGCATTGGGTACTCTCCCAAAAGGATTGTAAGCAATATTCAAATCACGCGGAGTGCTCACAATCTTATAATCTTTCATTCAATATTTTGATTGGGTAAAGTTCCCTGAAAATCTTCTACTTTTATATCTTGATCTTATATTGATCTGTAATTTGTGCAGTGCCTTGGGTATGCACTCACAACGATTGTACACAATGTTTAGACCCCAAAGAGTGCTTATAATCTTATAATCTTTCTGTTATTAATTCGATATTATAAAGTTCCCTGAAAATCTTCTACTTTTATATCTTGATCTTATTATATTGATCTGTTATTTGTGCAGTGCCTTGGGTATGCACTCACAACGATTGTACACAATGTTTAGACCCCACAGAGTGCTTATAATCTTATAATCTGTCTGTTATTTTATTAACAACTTAAATTAAACTTAAGCTGTATATACAAAAACTACTTAAACAACAAAAAACTGAGTCTGATTAATAAAATAAATATAAAAATGAAAATAATTAAAAATAAATTATAAATCCTTCAACTTTTATATCTTGATCTTATCAATGCCTTGTAATTAATAATTCCCAGATGTTGTTGATTCTACTGGTGGGTTCCACGGAAGTCTCACCGATGTATAGCTGACCTATATCGATGATATATATGACAATTATCGCCTTATTTGGGTGATGCTCAGATCTATATCTTAGCACCATTTCTTTGTTATCGACAACGTCACTGGATGCTTTGCTGTTCAACTTCTTCCTGCGCATATATGTATGTATGTACATCTTTCTTGGGACGAATTACCCTTTAAGCAGTTAATACTGATTTATACATAGCAGGTGCTACAAATATAATTTTTTTGAAATACTTGAATATGCCTTAGGTTCTTGTTTGGTGGCGAGGTTGCCTGAATGGATTACACCCTTCACTCAATGTTAATTTGGACTTTAAAGGGAACCAATTGATTAGTTTTGAATTCTCCTTATAAGATTCGCTTTATTTTAAAATCACCGAAAACTACACTGGTATTTAACCATTACTTTATCTTGTTTTTTTAAAGTGATTTAACACAATTGTTCTTCAATGTTAAATTTGTATGGCTTTTTTGTCTTGTTTGATACCGGGGCTGTCGAAAGGGATTTCCCACCAATTGCAAGTGCGTATTTGAAATTACTTCATTAAAAATATTTCATATACGTACCTAATGAATTACGCTGCAAGTAAAATTTTCATATGTCTTGTACATCAGGCTCATCTTCCCAGTTTTCGTCGGAGTTAACTAAATATTCCGTGGCTGGTCGCGACTCCCCAGGCGGCAACACATTTACCTGGATCGTAGATCACTCGAAACGATTAACAGATTTATATTTTTGTTTACCTTTCAAAACCAACAAATTACACCACCGACTTGAGGTATCTCTTCTTTATGCAACTATATCTTTTGGTTCTGGTTCTTCTTTTTTTAAACCAAATTGGGTCTGAGAATACTATTTAGTAAGTTTTCAGAGGGTCGTATAGAGCTTGTTCGGAAGTCCCCACACGTCCTGTTATTTACTATTTATTTACTTATTTATTATTATTGGATTATTCTAAATATATGGTATATTTCTTGATATAGATGACTACTTTGACGGTGTCACGTAAATATGCCTTTCTTGCCGCTGTGTCCATGGTCAAATTGATGATGTGGTTGACGAAATGGGTTATTCACCAATTGCAAACGCGTAATCTATGTCCCTATTCACAGCTAAGAATTGTAGGCGGTGTTATTAGAGCCTATAGCTAGATAGAACACTGTTAAAAAGTACACAAAAAGTAAAAAGTAATAAAGAAAATACTTATAGTCTTAATGTTAATTTAAAGCATAACAACAAATTGCATATGAGTAATATTTGTAATGCAAAAGCAGGAGCGTTTTCCTGTCCGGCATCAGAATAAGTGAGTCGGGGTGATATTTCGCTTAATAACGCAAGTGTAATATTATTTCTGTGCTGTTCCAATTTCTCTCAGTGATCAAAATCAGAACAAGCGCAGTTCGCCCGAATTGGCGTGGGGAGAAAGAAAAATGATTACAGTTATGCCTATAGAGATGCTCAACTATTAGGCTGGTGCCAAACAGGCTCAGCTGTTAGGGTGACTCAAAACAATTTATGTTACAATTAGGAGAAATAGATTGCAAACGGGCATTTTTTGACGGCAAACTCAATGGATAAGACCGACAACAATTCATTTATTACAACAAAAGTATTGGATGACGACGACGTCTGCTGATAGGCGGTATTTCATTTATTTTTTAATCTTCTGGAATAACTAATTCAATTTGAGGATATTTGTTATTAACCTTATCAAAATCACTCCAACGATTAATTTATTATATTAAGAATATTTCGTCTTGGTCTGATGGGATGTTATCGTATTTGAGATATTTTTACTGTCTAATTATATGTACCTTATGACTTTATCTTCATCAAATAAGATATTTGTATACCTATGAATTGCAATCCATCGTCTCGTGTCAATCATATCGCTCATTACTCCAACGATTACTACATTTGTATTTTTTTTTTACCAATGAAGAGCCCATGAATTTATTTCAATGTTCTTAATTTGACACTGAGTCCACGACAAATTAGATCAATAACGTTTTTTTTTTAAATTATCTCCGAAAAATTTGTTTATCGCTAATTTTAATACAGCAGTCTTAGAATTTTCCTGTTCCTTGAAACAATCGTTACTACCCGAATGTTGTCCAGTCCTTAAATTACCTTATTTTATTCAACATGGACATTTATCTAACTTTTTTCTCCTTATCTTAAAATGTTTTTCACGAATTACGGTTCCTGCTATGATACTTTTCTTAGATGGCTTCTTTTCTAAATTGCTGGGAATGAATTTAATCGTGAACTAGCAATTCTACCAGAAAACATATTCCTGTTGCTATTGTTATTGCCTTGAAGCTAGAACCCAGATCATTTGAATTTGAATGCTCCTGATGATATCGTTATCTTTATTTAAAGAATCTATTTTATTTTAAAACTTTCCTTTGAAATTGGTTTATTTTGACTTATCCAGCAGTTTGTTTTCTATCAGCTGATTGCTTTGAAAGTGGCTTAGTTTGGTATATTTGATATTTCCTTTTTCTAATTATACTATGCCCATCCCTCTCTCTCCCGCTACAATTGAATACAATCATACGTAAAATTGCATAAACATCTTAATATACATATATAAACTTTCGTTCGGTGTAAGTGATTCTTTTATATTTTTATATTGTTTTCTTGATATTTCAAAAGCATCATTTCATTTTGTGAAGCCGTGCACGTAAATGCATGTAGGTTTGATAAGTGTAAGTGTTTTTAACATTTATTTCACATCAATTCATGTTCATGTGCCTGATTTGTGACCAACGGGCCCGGGCACGGGCCCAGTACTTTGGAAAATCTACCCTCACGGGCGGAAAACTGTTGTATGAAACTTGAAAAATCTACTTCCATTCGTCACCACGGACGGGACATGGGCTTAAGGTCAAATGTGTGAGAGAAGTTTTTTGTTAGATCGGTATCTAAGTTATTCATATCCAATACAAAAAAATCATAAGGTACGGGAGGGAAAATAGTGGTAATTTATTTATGTTTATTTCTTACTTTCTCATCCGTGCAACCACAATGTGCCACAGCGAAGTGTGGCGGGGTACACCTTGTACATACATATGTATATATATATATTAACTTATTCCTTATGCTATAGTGTCGTCATAATCCACATATCAATTTTTCGTCGTCCTTAAAGCTAGAGCAACCAATATCTCCTGCCCTTTTGTAGCTAGAGTCAAAAAATTTAATATGAGGACTACTGATGACCTCCTTGAAAGGATTGACTAAAAATATATTTGCAATGCCCCCTTTTGCGCCCACAAATAATCAAAAGAAAACGGAGGGTACCACAGGACAGGATTATGCGATTGGCTGTGATGTTCTTTGAGTGTCGAGTGAGAGGTATAAGGGCTGCAGGGGCTTCGGGGCAACTCTGTGATTGCTCCATTTGCCATCGAACACTTGCACTAATTACAATTGCAATTACGCGCCGTGCGAATTGCGAATCCGCGTCCGCATCCAACAGCTTGGGAGCCAAAATGCGTTCGCACTTCCCATCATTAGGGTGCAACCGATAGGGAGAGCGAGAGAGGAGAGGAGCCGAGTTTGACAGGGAGGGGGGAATATGCGGTCATAGCCTGCCACTTCAACTGCATTTTTTGCAAATTAATCAAATTAGCTCCAATTTTTTTTTACCGTAGCCGTTGGCTTAGGCGACTTTTTGCTGGTCGATCGCAGAAATCATTTTAATGACGTTGGCCCCAAACAATTGAGTTGTCAACTGCGGGCAGGGCAAAAGGGCGGGGGAGAGATGAGGGGACGCTGATGACATTAATAAACGCAATGCGCATATGCAAAAGGCAAAAAGTAGCGGCCGCTTGCAACTGCAACGCGCAACGCGCAACGTGCAACGTGCAACTTGAAACAATGTTAATTACCAAAGCCAAAGCGACAAAAATTGTAACAGTGGCAGCGCCTGCGGCCCCCTCTTCTGATGGGCGGCACCGAAGCTGGACGGCTCCCAGAGCTCTGGGACAGATCTGGACATCTGCTGCTGCTGCCCCTGCCGCTGCTGCTGCTGCTGCTGGGGCACAGCGCGGAAATGGCCTCAAGGCCGCACAGTTGGGAGCACTGGGCGCATTAATTGCTCTTGCCCCAAAGAAGCTGCAGCTTGGAACGCAAATGCGAGCAAAGCGATTGAGCTCACTGAAATGAGCAATGGGCAATTGGTAAGCCGCTCCTCCCAGCCGCGTCCTGGCCTCCCCAGCCCCTTGCCACCGCCACATAGCACCTATACCAGCTCTCAGAGCGTATAGCAAAAGCTTAGTGCTTATGAAAATGAATGAGGCCACAATTTGTGGCACAGCCCCCCTCCGTTGCCGTCGCCGCCGACCATAATAAAAGCCACTGATGACTTCTACGTGTCCATCAGAGCTGCTGCTTGTTGGGTGGCTGGGGTACAGTGGGAGAGGGGGAGCAGGGGGATTGGGTTGCCTATGGGTGGCTCTGAAAACGTTGCCAACCAAAACACATTGCCTCCCACGATTTGTGCCCCAAAATCGGTGCCAACAATTTGGCAACCGATGCAAACTGTGGGCGGACCAACAACAGCCCACAAACACCCACCATATAGAATTTGACGGGTTGCCAACGATGCTTCTGATAAAGAATTTTTGCAAATTAATGCCATCCGAGTACTTTCCCATAAAACTAGCGTAGATCTCTGTTATGTCAAGGAGTCAGGATTGAATTATTTAAAGACTTCATCACAAATGGAAAAATCATTTAAAGAAAACCAAATGCAATAAAAATAATATATAGTAGTTTGATTGGCACCAAATTTGGTCAGTCTGCGCAAATCATAATGAAACTTTGAGGGAGGTTGGTCCAAATATCTTCAAATACATACAAATTTTTCATACAGCTCAATTTTTGACATATTGTTCCTATGTATGGCAGCTATACGATAAAATGTTTCGATCTTAACCAAATTTGGTCAGTTTGTTTAAGGCGGTATTTAAGTTTGATTTGGTGAGTTTGGTTAAGTTATGAAGTATCTTCATAGACGATATAGGAGCTAAACTTCTGAGAATGATTTCTCCCTTTTTTTTGAACTTTCAGCATGGATTTTGACCCATAAAATGAACGGTCTCAGGAAAAGTTCGGAAATACAAGCCTTGATGTTTGTAATCGATTAAAAATAGTTTCAAAATTTAACTTTTTTTGAAAAATGTGTGCAAATCTCAAAAAAAATCGGATAATTTTATTTTGGGATATAAATAAAATTAAAATGCCAATTCAATTAAGAGTACAAACCATGATCAAAAAGACATTCCGTGTGGAAATCGGTTGTTTTTACAAAGATATGGGAGTTTGTAATATAGGTAGGAGGTAGAGGAGCTATTGTGGTATTTAAAATTTTACAAGTCGAAATATTTGGAATTTTTGGCCAAAATATGAACTTTTCTGGACAACTTTTGAAATAGCACAAAAAAAATAATTTTGATGAAGTGAAATTACAAGATTTGAATTTTTAAGAAATTTAATTTTTTACTCCCTGTACCCATAAAATGGGTAAAAACGGGGTACTAAATCTGTGCAAATGTATGTAACAGGCAGAAGGAGACATCTCCGACCCTATAAAGTGTATATATTCTTGATCAGTGTCAAAAGAGATTTCGATTTGGCCATGTCCGTCTGTCTGTCCGTCCGTCTGTCTGTCCGTCTGTCCGTCTGAACGCGTCGATCTCAGCAACTACAAGAGCTAGAGACACCAAATTTGAAATGTAGGTTCCTGTATAGCATACGCAGATCAAGTTTGTTTCATATTTCAGATATCTCCCCCGTTCCCCCGCAAATCGATTAAAACCGTTTTACAGTAACAATTTTCAAGATATAGCTTTAAGATTTGGCATGTACAATACTTTAGTCTCTCTTAATCTACTGTCCAAATTTCGATCGGATAATAAACACGGAAGTTATTCACGAAAGAAGATTCAGTAATGCAGCGAGAGGGGGAAGAAGAAGCACAGCCACCATTTAAAATGCCTCGTTTGCGCTGTCGCTTTTGCCGCCTGTGTGTGTGCGTCTTTGTGTATGTGTGTGTGTATGTGTAAGTGGACGTAGATGTGATTGGATGTTTTAGACCTGGGTACAGGGAGTTTCGTAGTCGGGTATACTCGACTATAGCATTCTTACTTGTTGAAAATGTGAAAGGGAAAATGGTTTTTTTTTCTAATTCTCATTTGAAGTACAAAATATGATCAAAAAGACATTCCGTGTGAAAATCGGTTACGTTTTGACAAAGTTATGGGAGTTTGTAGTCTAGGAGGTAGAACAACTGTGGTGTTTAAAACTTTACATATGTTGGAATATGATTTCCGCAATCGATTAAAGGTGAAATTTCACGATTTTAATATTTTTCAAAGCTTTCATTTTTTTAAATGTGGAAAGGGGCATAAGGATTGCATAAGGATTCACTGTCAGATGTTCGGGATGCATGGTGTTATCAAAAAGGTTCAGGATGCGCATTTCTACCGCCTTGAAAATGTTTCTGTCAAAACCAATAATGTCTCGATTTGCTGATGTAGGATCAAAGTTCAGAGTAGTCTGCTTGTGTCTATTTTATATATTTGCACAACTCGATATTACCCTTTCTTACGGGGTATAAGAACAACAAAGACCACGCCCTTTTGGAATTGGCCACAGAAGAAAAGAAAAGAACAAAATAAAGGCCGCGCCATTTGCGGCTAATTTTGTAAATCATGATATCGTAATTAATTTTTGCAGCCGCAGCACAAAACTCAAAAGGCAGCCGCGTCAGCGTCAGCGTCGACGTCGACGTCAGCGTTAGCATCTTTAGCCAGAAATGCTCCGCACGGCATACAGACAAAAACCAATTAATATTTGAGCAATGCTCCTGCGGCAACAATTAAAGTCAACGGCAACAACAAAACCACAATAACCACGGCAACAGCACAGAATCCAAGAAGAACAACATTTTTATTGAGATCTCAAAGATGCAAAGTGATTTGAATTTGATTGTGCCGCGCGTGCGCTCTTCCCAGCTTGTTCTCGCCCTGCGCCCCCCTCCTCTGCTCATTGTCGGCACTTTGCCCGCAGAGGGAGAGCGAAAGAGTAAGAGAGAGAGAAAGAGATAGGCAGACAAACGCAGTGGGGCGCAAAAGGTGTGAAAACCCTGCTGGGTTTTAAATGCAAGCTAATAAGAACGGGAACGGGCACAGGCGAAAGAACATGAACATAAACGAGTCCAGATCTCAGGGTGTTGTTCGTGATCGTTACATGCAACCGACAACCAAGAACCAACAACCAAGAACCGACAGCCGACGATGCCGAGACAACCATGACCAATGTGTGAATCGTTGTCGATGCCAAAATGCATTTCATTTTGTGGCTGGTTCCGAAATTCTGTACAAAAGAATGTGTTGCACAATGAATATTCATATTGGATTGTTAAATGTGTGAACCATATTAATATACCTTTTGCTTATTGATTTAGGCATTTCATTTACTTAACAATAACTTAGGCGAATGACAAAATGTTATTAACACGGTCCCTGCTCGGCCGCCAACTAAATATAAATCAAATATTTATGCTTATTATATAACACACATATTCATTGATTTAATCACCATTAATAAGCATACGGCTCATTGAATTATGTTTGCTTAAGTCTTGCATAGAATCAAATATACCATCAAAGTCCCTGCTCGGGCGCCAAGAAACTACATTTTTTTTGCTTAAGTCTCTTGTATTGGCAAACATATTATGCAACTTAATTACCATAAGCGTTTATCTAATTAATGCTTAAAAAAACTTTGGCTACGATTTTATGAATGTCCCTGCTCGGACGCCAAGTGATAAAAGCAGATAGCTAAGAGTTATAATACATCTAATATACAATCACTTAAACGTGTACAAGTTAAAATTCGAACCACAAATTGGGCAACTAATACAGCCAAGAGTTGTGATGGCAAATAAACCGCAAAGGGTCGGAATGGAGGGAAAAACGTGACGCCAACGAGCGGGAAGGGGAAACAAAATCAAATCAAGCGACAAATAAATGTAACAAATACGACAACAACATCCAGAAACAAGTAGCAAGGAGCAGCAAGGACATCAGGCAGCCAGCCAACGAGTCAGCCACAAAAGGCGACCTCAAAACGGCTGCCTAAAAACTCAATTACATAACAATCTGTTCACATTTTTTCACACACCATCAACTTTAAATGAGCTCGCTGCGGGAGGTGATGGGTGACGGGCGATGGATGGGGACGGGGACGGGGGTGGGGGCAGGGTCGGGTTCAGTGAGGGCTGCTGGGCACGTCGCCAAGCTAAAAATGAGCAATGCCAAAACGGTGGGCGGTGGGCTGTGGGCAAAGGCACTCGAAATCAAATTACGAGCCCACACTAAAATAGCAACAACAGCAACAAGGACGAGCAGTCGACGCCCCCAACTGAGGGTTGGACGGTCTAGCCAGGAGAAAACAACAACAACAACAACAACGACAACAATAATAACGACGGGGACACACAAATTACAATGTAATTTATTTGCCGCCAGCGTCGCGAGCACGAGCACAGACATAGAGACGCAGTCAAGGATAAGGCTGAGAGCGGGGACGAGGACGAAGGATGCCAGAAGTTGGCGTTAGAGAAAATCAATCGCGACAGCTAAGAAGACAACACTGACAATGAGAATGCGAATGAAATTGGGAATTGGAATGAGCCTGAGACGACGACAACGGCGCGTCGAAAGTTTTGCCCAGTTTTGTGGGGTCGTTGGAAGGACCATCAAACTGGCCAATGAATGTCAATTGTTGTCGTCGTCTGCGCCCAACCCGCCGAGCAGAAAATCGGGTGCCATCTTATGGAATCGTTGGAGCTGTCTATCTGGCAACTGTTGCCCTCTTATTGTGTTGAGTCCGCTGATTTTCACTTCAGTTCGGTAAAATGATCAAATAAATATAATATAATATAGAGAGAGCGTTTGATTATTGCATTTCTTCTTTGTGCGGCATTCTTAAACGTTTTACTGGCTTCAAGTTTCCTTCCTTTTGCCTTTATATAGTTGTTGCCATAAAACTCTCTATTGTTTACTTATTTGTTAACCTATCTTTATTTCAGCCTACTTACTCTTACAATCTACTGAGACTCGTCTTCAAAATTGTTTCCGAATGACAGGAAAGTTTGTTAGCTCCCGGTTGTGTCCTTGCAGTGCATTGAGAATTCGATTAGCTGTGCGTCTTCTGCATCTATTGCTTGTCATTTGTCAACATTTTTTGCCACTTCTTTTTTTGGGCTCAGATTTTGGGTTGTTCCCTGCCGAGTCACTGCAATTTTATGAGCCTAATGACGAATTTCCATTCACGCACCCTGTGCGACTTCCCTCGTCCAGCGCAATGCTACTAGGGATGGATTAGTGTGAATGGGTATATTATTTAAGTGTATGCTCGAACTGTATCGGGAAATGGCTCTATCAATCGATTATAAACTAATGCTATATAGAAAATAAACAGTTGAAATGTTTGTTATAGATTTTGAATCCACAAAATGCCTCCCGGTTTTGGATTCGCACACATTCTTGTTGCTTTCAAAGAACTCTAATTTATGATATTTGCATATTCCTTAGTTTGCCAACAATACTACCATTGTGGGCTCCTTAAAATCTGTCATGATCTTTGATTTCTTCGAAATTTGCTTGAAATGTAAAATTAGTTCACTTCGGGTTTGGGCTTTCCTTTTCAAAGTTTAGGCTTAAAGTAGAAGTAAGGATGAAATTCGCTGTTCTTGCCGGTTCGGTATGGATATTTATCCCTCATTTTTCTTTAAGTTTAAAAGTTGATTTCTTCGTAATTTGCTTGAACCAAATCATTTTTGAATGAAATAGTTCACTTCGGGTTTTGGCTTTCCTTTTCAAAGTTTCGCTTTAAAGTAGAAGTAAGGATGATCGGTATGTGTTTCTATCCGTAATTTTTCTTCGAATTTCTAACTGGTTTGTTTCAAAATCCTCTCGGTATTTCGTAGTCCTTTACGATTATAAGGAAGTGAATTGAATTAAACACGGTTTCGTTTCTAAAAACGATAATGATAGGGTATTTGTAAGTTGTTCATTTGTTTCATTGCCATGAACATGTTCATTTTGTGGTTGTCGAGTGTCAAATGGATTTTCGAACTTGTGTGTTAACGATATTGTTGACATGCCTTGGACCGGAGATGTGTGTGTGTGTGTGTGCCGCACTGCTCCCCCTGCCCACCAAGCCCCCCCTACCTACCAGCACCACCTGCTACTCACAGTTGTCACTTGCCCAGAATCACGATCTTTAGTTGGTGGGCAACAACAACAACAACTAGCTGTGTGGTTGTTGTTGTTGCTAATAGTATTGTTGTTGTTTTTGTTTTTGTTGTTGCTGTTGGTTGTTGCCTTTGCCGCATGAGGCGCAATTATTCATAATTCGTGGGCTCATAAAAATAAATGGCTGCTTAACGTAATTGCCATAATTTCGTGTGACTTGACTTTGGCTGTTGGATGCAGGCACTGAAACCAGGCCACAACTAACAACAACTACAAATGCCAGAGGAGAAGAGGAGGAAGACGCGGCACGTACAGGGGCGGGGTGCAACAGGGAGCAGGAAGCAGGGAGGGTTCTCCTGGCTTGCATTCAAACAATTCATTTTACAACACAACAAATTGCCTCTTTTGTTGTTGCAAAGTGGGCGTGCCCCAGATTGCGTTCCAAATTAGCGACACATGTGTTTTGTTTTTGCCAAATGCAACACAACAACAACAACAACAGCAACAAGAAAACCATGACAATAATAATAATAGGTAATAATAATAGGTAATATTATCAAAATGTTGCGCTGCATCTGTTGATCCTTTGACGCGTCAAGTGGGCGTGTCATTTGATATGACTTTTGATATGCTGCGGTTACATTATGGTTATGGCCTATCTGTTCTATTTTCCCTTTTCCGCTACCCTCTTCCCAGTACCCTGTCCTTCTGTTTGACGAGCAATTAACACGGCTATTAGCCGCAATCTTTAATAGAAAGCGCAACTGTTGTGATTGTAGGCAGCCAGTTGGGCTGACTAATCATCGATACTTGCGATTATTGCCTATCGATACTATCGATAGTCTGCTCAAACTCGTATAGCTCTTGTAGGATTATATAGCTAGCTTAGGAATGATTCAAGTTCTTAAACACAATCAAAGACAAGACTCATTAGCTTAGTTTAAAGTGACGATTAGGGATGTCAGCGGCATGGAATCCCATTGGTTTCAAGCCCATTTCAAAATGGGCTGCGTCAGAACTAACTTCACATCGAAATTAAAATTATATATGCGTGCGAAACAATAGTATGTTCTATAGACAAATTGTTAATGTTGCAAGGAATACAATACCCGCTGGACAGTTTTCTAGAAAGAACCAATTTCTTGGAACGCGCGACTTGGGATAGAATTTGCTATCCCCATCCAAAGTTTTAGTATCCATAGTGAAAAAAACCTAGAGAGTGGTTTGATTTAGAGGTAGAGGTTATCAGCTAGGCTGAAGTGCGGGTAGGCAAAGAATCCAAATAAAAAACATTCAAATTAAAAATATTTTAAGTTAAATATTGTTGTTGTTTTAAAGAAAATTGTCAGCACTCTATTTAGTATCTCTTTGTATTTATAAAGTACGTGTTGGCATATTTTATACATTTATATATATTTTTCAGCCTTATACATTTGATACCCGTTTATTTCTAATTTTTATAAGCGATCTGTTGAAAACCATCAGAAATATTTTATATAGACAGCTTATATAGTGCTTCTTTCATATTTAACATTTCAAAAACTCATTTTCGAGCTAATGATATTCAAAGACAAATAAATATAGCCATTAATTACTGAATTCAATTTAATTTTCATTAGGTAGTTAATAATATAACTATATCGCTTAGCTGCGACTACTTAAAACGTTTGGCAATTTCCGGTCTTTGGTTTATTCGTCCTCTTCTAACACTTGTGTATATCATTGCTCTGGCTTCCCGGGGCATCCTTCGGCAATACTTGATATAACAATCAAACATTCATCTCCCCGAACTCTGTCAAATGTCCAGAAAGCATCGCGGCAATTGTCGGTTGGTTGCTCCAACACAATGTCCCAGCTTAAGCGGTAAATTTCCCAGTATTTCATGACACTTATTTCCCAGTGTTGCCTGAACATTCTCATCGTATATTTATCTGCGTTCAGAGCATTCACCAGGTTGCTTTCTGATACATTTATTCCTGCAAGTGTAACCTTTGTAAACTTATTTCTTTTATTTATAAGTCAATTGTATTCTAAACATATTTTAGATGTCATTGAATCAAGGATAAGGCCTCGATTTATATAGGAATCTAATATAAACAAATGTTTAAGCAAAGAAAATGTTGTTGAGGTTTTACACACTGAGTTTTTGAACTCTCAAAACTAAAACGATTTTCATGTAGTTTGGTTTTTAGGTTATGTTTGCTCATCTAGGTTGTTTTGAAATTTAATTTTCTGCAAATGAAGTATACTTTATTCTTTTATAGATTTAAGTAGTCCGTCCACAGTTGCTAACTTAACAAAAAATGCTTTAACTGAAGTTTCAACTTACTTTCGCAAAGCTGAACCGATTTCCATGTGGATTGAATTTTTCTCATCTAGCTGAATTTGGTAATTACATTTTTGTACATTCCTGTAATGACTGCTACGCTGTACTTAAAGAAACTACACTTTTTTGTGCATTTTTACATGTTTTACATGAAGATGCTTTTTTCATAATTATGCGAGACACATTTTCTTTGGAGCGAACTCTCTAAACATGGGGAACGCTCTTGGTTTTAATGACTGAGCTTAGCTTTAGTTTAGTTCAAATGCAAATATTTTTCTTCCTTATTGACTATGTAAGGAAATATATTTGCACCAGCCGTGCTCACATGTTCCTAAGCTTACTAAGGATGAAAAACAAGGATCTGTGAGTCAAAAAGTCAAGTGGCACACTCCGAGGCAACTAAATTTTGATATATGTATGTTATATATGTATAAGGATGTGTATAAGGCGTTCCTGGGCGCTGTTCCTATGTTTTTATTATTTCTGCTTGTTTTTCATATTACGAGTATTTCCGCTTTTGTGGCATGCAGGAAAGTCTCTCCTCGGGGCTTATGTTCCTGTTTCCGGCTAGTCAGAAAAACTTTCCAGCTACCTGCTCCAAAAACTTTTCGCTTTACCAAAAACTTTTCTTCGCTCATTTTTGTTTTTGCTCTTTTCTTTATTCTTTTTTTTGACTTACAAGCTGGGGGGCTTTGTTGGGGGGGGGGGAGGGGGTGGGGACTGGTACAGCGTAACCACAAAAAATAATTAAAATTCATTCATTTGATTTGCACAAGGCGGCGTGAGTTTGCCAAGGTAAAGCTACCCCGTATGCCGCCCCCAACCACACCCACTCGCCTCCCTAACCCCACCCTGCCAACGATGGCTGCCATTTTTGTCGAGGAAACTGAATAAAAAAAAGGTGCTGGAAAAAAGGAAAACTTTTGCAACAAACTGTAGCCAGAATTAATTAAGTTTTCGTACGCATGAAAATTTTATTAACAACGGAGCTTGCCAGGCGGGTGTAGGGTGGGGTTAGGGGTGGGGGTAGCAGGGTATGTAAGGGGGTTTGTCGGCCACTGGCGCTGTATGTCATTAATAAAATTAACACCAACAGACAACGTCGCACATGTGACATGCAGGCAGAGAGAGAGAGAGCGAGAGAGAGGGAGAGAGAGGGAGTGAGAAAACTGGAGAAGGGCAGCTGCAGCGGGCAGGACGCTGGCCAGGGAGCAGAGCAATTAAGTAACCTGCCAACAAAACAGTTGACATTGCAACAGCACAGGGGGGGGAAGTGTGGTGGAGGGGGAGTGCGAATTGGAGCTTAGGGGTGACCGCTGAGCTTTTGGGGCTAAGGGCAGTAAATAAAAAATGCTTAACAGACGCGTCCGCAGCAATGACATTGATTGCTCAGCTTTTAGCCAGCTCGGGGGCGGGCAGGAGGGATGGGGGGGTGCTAGCTGAAGGTTGGGCTGCTGCAAGGCAAATGGGTTAAGTGGAGCGCCGCTGCTGCTGTTGCGGTCGACGTCGCAGCCAGCAGCGCTAATAAAATGAATGATTCATGCGCAGGCCACACACACACACACACACACACACACACACGACTTGAAGTTGTTGGAGCCGAAGTTGGAGGCGAGGACGAGCAAAAGGACGAGGCGTTTATGTTAACAAATTAAAAGCAAATTGGTCGCCGTTGTGTCTGCTGCTGCTGCTGCTGACGCTGACGCTGCCGCTGCTGCTGCTGCTGAGCTATGGCCATCTCGCTCGCACCCAAGCAGAGTGCATGCTGCAGGTCTCCAGGGCAGTGCACAGATTTTAATTGAAAAAAGAGAAAAGCGCAAAGCGAAGAAAAAGGAAGAGTCAACGCTGAGCAATGCTGACAAAACGCGCGCGTTTTTCAGATCCTGCTTTTGGGCTTGGGGGGTAGCTGGCGGGGTGGGTTGGGGTTGGGTAGAATTGGGGTAAGGCAACGCTTTGGCTAATTAATTGTTAACGAATTTTCATTTTCTATTTGGCGCTGCGAAATTGCCATTTATGGTTATTGGGCCGCAGCAAGCGGTGGGCGGTGGGTGGTTAAGTTGTATGCGTTGCGTCGACGCTGGCAGCGGAGTGTAGCATAATAATTTGATGTGGCGTAAATTGAAAAATGCTGCATAACTCCGCCCTTGGAAAAGTTGCACACACACACGCACTGGGAGACACTCACATGCAAAGAAAATTGAAAACTCTTCAAGTCGTTTTTGGCAATGGCGCCTCAGCCGCTAAAAAATTCCCAGTATTCATAAACCGTTGGACAGCCAATGAGAGCGACGAGACGACAGCTATTTGTCTCGCTCACACCCAGGCCAGCGACTTGGCGACTCCATATTGAAAATGGCCACTGACAAACACACGCTCACACACACACACAGATGAGGCAGCAATTTCTTTTAAATGAATTACCCAGGGACGACGACGGCAACAGCAGCGGCAACAGCAGCAGCAACAGCAGTGGCGGCAGCAGCGCCAAGTTGATCAAAATTGAAACAGGCGACGCTGCGCATATAAAAATTAAGTGGTTGTTGCTTTTTGATGAATTTCCAGCTCGCTCGCACACATACAAGCAAACACACACACGCACACAAACAGAAGCGGGCACAACAACATGGCAACAATCTCTGCTTGCGTACGAGGCGCGCGTCGCTGCCGCTGCCGCTGCTCGTTTTGGTTGGTGTTGGTTGCGGTGGTTGTGTGCTCGCTGTCTGGCTCGCTCTTCCTATTGTATGCGCTCTCGCCCTCGCTCACTCTGGCACGACGCTGACGTTCGCTGCGTTTGCCATTGCCCTGCTTTTTGGACTTTTGCTTTCCTCGCTTGGCGCGTCGTCAGCGGCGCTCAGTTCAAATTGAATTTTCATTGCGAGCGCTTGCGTCGTCCGTTGCTGCCTGTGCTGCTGCTGCTGCCGCACACACTCTCTCTCTCTCACAGCGAGACAGTTTACAGTCAATTTTGAGAGTCGCGCTCGACGCTTTGTGTAGTGTATTTTGTTATTGCATTTTTGCATTTCGCATTTTGCACGCCGGCCGACGGCAAAGCAACTTTGCTTGTTTTTATATATTTTTTTTGGGCACGTTGTATAGCTAAAACTAACGGTGAACGCGTCTATGTGTAATTAGTGCAAAAGTGCGTGCGTGTGCGTGTGTATGTGC
The DNA here is from genome assembly GCA_035043065.1 of Hirtodrosophila confusa. Taxonomy (NCBI): domain Eukaryota; kingdom Metazoa; phylum Arthropoda; class Insecta; order Diptera; family Drosophilidae; genus Hirtodrosophila; species Hirtodrosophila confusa. Next base: position 1,584,658 of record JAWNNI010000078.1, read on the forward strand.
GTGTGTGTGCGTGTGCCTGCGTGTAGGCATTGACAACTTGGAGGCGTTCCATGGCCTGAGCAGCGGCTGAAGAGTGGGCCATAATGGTACTGGAGCAACAACAACAGCCACTAACTAAAGCCACCACAAGGACAACAACAACAACAACAACAACAGCAACAAATGCAACTGAGAGCAAAAAGCTCAGCAATATCAATATCAATATCAATAACAACAACAACATCAGCTTCAACTTCAAGCAGGAAGACAACAACAGCTGCGAAGCAACGGAAATAAAGCGCCAAAGAACCAGTCACAGTTCGAGTCACAGCTCGAGTCACAGCTCGAGTCACAGCTCGAGTCGCGGCTCGAGTCACAGCTCCAGTCACAGTTCGAATCTCAGTCAACTGCACAGCCATTTGACAGCCACGCCGCCGCAACTGCAGCAACGTTTGAGCGGCGCCACTGCGCTCTCCAATTCCGCAGCCGCAGCCGCAGCTGCAGCCAGCAGCAGCAGCGCCGGCGTCGTCATGCCCTCGGAGGGACTGCATCCGACGGCCGCACTGCAGCTATATGCGGCCGCCGCACAGCTGGCGCCCGGCGGCGTACGCGTCCCGCCCTGGGGCCCCTTCCTGCAGTTCGGCGTGCCGGGCGTCTTTGGCCCAAACGGCCCCTTCCTGGGCCGTCCGCGCTTCGAGGCGACGGCCGGCGGACATCCCACCTCAGCCGCTGCGGCAGCGGCGGCCACCCAAATGGCAGCGGTCAATGCCAGCAACGCCTTTGCCAACCTAACGGGCCTGAGTGCCGCCGCGCTGCGCAACGTCAGCGCCGCCCAAACGACGGCGGTGGCCGCTGTCGCCAACACTGTGGCCACCATACAGCACCGCCTGATGATTGGCAATCGGCAGAGCTTGCCGCCCGCGGGACCACCGAGCGAGGGCTCCAACGAGGATGGAGGTAAGTCAGAGCATAGAGAAAGGAGATAGGAGAAAGGGGTGCTTAAACAGATGTAGGCTCATGTATCTTGAAACGATTCCAATTCAATTCATTCAATTAATCTCCTGGTACCCTCATTATCATCCCACACACTGGTTCCCCTAGGAACCTGACTTAACCAAGGTTACAAAACGGCCCAAGGGAGTACAAATTAGTTCTTAACTAAGTAGAATACTAGAATCAACCACGGGAAAAGTTATTACTTACAAGTTTGATTACATGATTAATCGGTAGACCTGAGGTTCTTAAGGGTGTCGTAATAACCTATGAGCTTAACAACAAATATTACTCCATAGATTACCTTCTTGGGTTTGTAGTTTGAGACAGGCTGGCGTATCTAAGTCAATAACTTTTGATTTGGGCGTAAGTTAGCAGGTATTCAATTGGAGGCCCTAGGAAAAAAAGCCTAGTTTCCTTAAAAAAAACTTCCTCAAACTAATTATTATATACCCACGTTATATAGACGATGTTCGATAAGAGAGAAGTTAGCGCCAACTCTTATCCATTTAAAAGCACATTAAGCTATTTTGAATACAGTGTCTTATGAATAATTTCGTGAAAATTATTGTTACATATTATCATATGATATATCCACGTAGATGAGGCGAAAGTCGATGCCAGATGTTTAGGAAGTTAAAACGAACTTTTTTCTTTACCTTAACCAATTTTGATTGCACTTTCGTAAAACTTCCTAAAATGTTGTTTTTACGCAGACAAAAGCTAAGACCAAGTTTTAACATCTTAGAAAACAGTTCTGATCGCAGAAACTGAAACTTTCTTAACATAATATTTTTTGCTTAGAAGTTAAGGAAGTTAAAACAATCTCCTTTCTTTTAGGAAATCATACCAACTAAATCGGTTGGTACCTCCTCAAAAAGATTATTACATATTATAATTCAAAACGTCCTAAGACATTGCCTACATATCTTCTGTAGAACTTCATACATAAACCTGTGGGTATTGTATAAATAGATTGTTGCTGGCCCGGTTAGAATAGCGAATTTCTCATCCCTGTAACTCACCGGTATCTGGTATCGGTTGCGGCATTTCTGGGCTAAATATCGCATGTTTATCGTTTCATATTTCAAGCACAAATGAAATCAATTGGCAATATAAACATTGCCAGTTCACAGTTTCAATTCACATGAAATCAATTTGGTTGCCTTTCTCCGTTGTTTTGATCGGTCCACAAAGTGATTCAGAACAGATCGTGTAGATTACACGTGCCATCTTGGCATTGGCGTTACACAATCCTGAGGTCAGCTCGTTAACGCCACCAGATAGGGAGGGTTCCAGAGTCGGGTCTCGACGGAGAATCATCCTTTTCGTTATCTATACAGAGACGCAATATGTTAATTCATTCAATTAGCAGTGCGCTAAAATTTATTGTGAATTGTCAGTTTTGCCAGTCGCTTGACTTTTGCTACCTAAGAAACTTATTTATTGATTTAGCTAATCAGCGAGCGCTTATTATGTAAAGTCGCGATTTAATTTTGCATACAAAGTAGTCTTAGCCCCTCTTCGGGAACTGATCTCGCCTGAAACGATGATGATGTTACCCGCTGTGAGCTCAATATAAAGTTGATGAAGGTCGCAGCAACTGAAATCGATTTGAAATCGGAATCCGAATTGGAATCGCAATCTGAATGGATGACAATAACAGTAGTCAGCTATGAGGCAATCATGTGTAAATTCATGATTATTATTAGCCATGTTTTAATATAATCTATAAGCATTCTTTCATGTTTTCATTCCATTAAATACAGTCTGGTATTCGTATGACAGCCATTTATATCTTTTCACAAATTTAATTACGTGAATATATTGACTGATTCTCAGCTCGTAAATGCTACAGTTTTGTCAAGCTAAACCTTTTGTAAAACAAATTAGATAGATTTTTTTTAGCTGACCAAACATTCCAAGTTAGCAAAGCTAACTTTTGATATTCCCTTTGGCTTTCTCCACCATAGCAACCCATAAACTTCGCATATTGATGATTATAATTACTATTATTATATCTCTAATAATGGGCTGAAGATCTATTGTACCCCCTTCTAAGCCTTCACTAGTTCCATTTCTTGCACACATGCAAAAACTTTAATTGGTATGTATAATATAATTTCCGTTTAAGTTACATGGTTTCCCAGATGGCTACTTCTTCATTTAGAAAGAGCGATACCTTCTGCCAGAATGTGCACTGAGAAGCCTTCCTTATGATTGTAAAATCGTCTTACTTAAGGCGTCTTCTCAGTCTGTAGATATTCTGATTCTAATTCCTGGGACTTACTTGGTTTGTCTTCATTATATCGACTAGTATTCCACCCGAAACTGTGGGTGCATAGGCTTATTCTGTACAGTTACGGCAAAATTTAGTTATTTGTAAATTATAATGTCATTATTTAATAGAACGATAAGTATAATGGCATAGTGTATCGAGCTAATAAGAAATATTATCAGTTATCACCTCATCCTATTTTGAGGATGAAAATATGTACGCGTACATGTATAAAAATCTTCCCATTCACAGTTTTTGTCTTGTTAGCTTTTCGTTTAAAATTTGTCAATTTTCTATTTATTGATAATATTAAAACCGTGCCCATTCCTTATAGTTGCTTCATAAACTTACTTCCTTATGTAAGGATGAATTAATGCTGTTATTTTCTCTCGATATTTTGAGTATTTGTTACCATACTAAAAATTTACATATCCCCAGTTGTCCATCTCTATGAATATGGTCTATGATGAACATCACAGAATTCAGTAATCACTTCTCGATATATCGAGAAGTATCGATAAGAATATTCTGATATTACAGTTTCTTCCACAGTATTCAGTTATAACTTGGTTCTATTGCGTGTATGATATTCTCATTCTTCTATATGAATATTGAAATCTAGTTTCTTATTGAAAACATTCCCATTGAAAATTGTTGCTCCAAAAACCGTTACCCTATGATCTTGTCAATGATATTATCCATCTTCGTTATATAAAAAAGTACTTAATACGATGTCAAATACATATTTTAGACTTAATAAGACAGAGTTGATGCTGCTAAGAATCGATTAATCGATAAGTAATTGTGGTTCTATTTGAAAATCATATTCATCCTCAATTGTTAGTTTCTTGGCTTATTGTATAGAGTTGATAATTGAGATGAAATGCAGTAATTACTCAATGGTATTAACCAGGTTCAGTAGCTCTGGCTCTTGGCCCTTTCTAGAAAGAACTTTCGTTTGGGCCTGGCCAACGCTAGCCCATGTCATTTGTTGGGGAGCAGTGGCAGTGGTAATCAGTGGCTCCAAATTGATGAGAGCTCATGCCAGATGGCAGACAATTGCGCTTGCTGCGTTTTGATTGTTGGCCCGCTCAGCGGGCTTGCCCGGCCAAGACTCGTCCAAGCCAGGAGCCAGGCAGACGGTCGCGGCTCATTGGCCAATTAGCATTAACAAATGATGGCTAGTTGGTGTAATTATGGCCATAATGCATATATCCAATGCGGTGATACGCCAGCACCAGCAACATCTGGAGGCGTTCGTGCGGGGCGGGGCCAGGGGCGCGCTTCAAGTGAGCAGCCTTTTGCTGGTTATTAACTGCACTTGTGGCGGGGAAGAGGCAGCAGGGGGGCGACATTACCGGAGCGCCCGTTTAATTAATTGCCAGACAACTCAACAAGAAAGAGAGAACGAGAGAGAGAGAGAGCGAGGGAGAGGCAGGGTGAAAATGGGGGCTGGGTAGGAGACAGCGCCCACTTCCTGCGTCGCCATTTTAAAAAGTAATTATTAATTTGATTTGATTCAATTTGATTAGCCAACGCGATGGCAGATAGTCCCAAGTTCCAGCTCGGCGCCTGCCCCTCTGGCTCTGGCCAGGCGTGGGCGGGGGCGTGGCGCAGCGCGGCTGCTGTTGGTGGGTGTTGTGGGCAGGGGCTACGAAGGGGAGTGGACGGGACTCGGTGCGGTGCGGCTATATCGTTGCCAATGCTCATTAATCATTTTGCGGCGCGTCACTGCGAGAAACAGCTTGCAACGTACAGTTTGGCGGGGCTAGAGGGGTTAGCGGGTGTGTAACGTGTAGCGGGGCGGGTAACCGGTAACGGGGGCATCTCACCATCAGTCACATGGCCATGCTCCGTTTTCTTTGGGCTGCTTTGCTCATTTCATGCCGGAAATGAAGAAACTGTCATAAAACGATCGAAATCATTTATCATGCGATTTTTCGTTGCCGCCCGCCATTTTGTTTGTATCTGGGTGTGCATAGTGTGTGTGTGTGTATGTCTGTGTTTTGTTGTTGTCTTATTCGTAATGAATTTCAAATGAGTTGAAGGAGCTGCAGAGAATACTTCCGCTTTGTGAAGACGACAGCAGGTCCAGCTGACAAGCTGACAGATGATGAATCGCTCTTGGCAAATAGATTTGATTTCAATTCTTTAAGCATTTCCGGCTGGTAATGAGCTTTTTGGGTTAAAGGGCTTAAATTATGCCATACAATTACTATACATGCCTAGTGTATTAACAGGCAATAAGCGTAACGTTTACGAATGCGACGCAAAGAAGAATGAAGAAAGTTGATGGTGTCGCAAGTTCAAGCAAGAATGAGTGCAACTGGATAGAACTTGCTAAGAAATGAGCTCAGTTCTAATGCGTGTAAATTAGTAAGTGAAACGTTTACGAATACGAGCCAAAGAAGAATTGAGAAAGTTGATCATGTCCATGTAGGGCGCAAGTTGAAACAAGAGCGAGGCGCAGCAGAATAGATCTTGTTAACAGCTCAGATCTAATGCATGTAAATTAGCAAGTGAAACGTTAACGAATACGACGCAAAGAGGAATCATTAGTTGGAGACGGCACCAACTAATGATTCTGCAAGTTCAAGCAAGAGTGAATGCAGCAAGCAAAAGCTCAAAGCAAATACAATTCGCGTGTAATTAATAAATGAAACGTTTTCGAATGCGACGCAAGGAAGTAGTATAAAACTTGGTGCTCTCTCTCTCTGGAGCGAAAGTTCAAGTGCATCGATGAAAAGCTTGCAAGCGAGCAACATTTGTCGAGAAGAGATCCCCCGTGAGAGCGTATGTTGCCAAGAGAGAGAGAGAGAGAGACAGTGAGCACAGCCATAAAGAAACTTGTCAACAAAAGCTGTTGCAATGTACTGCGCATACAAATTGCAAAGAATGAATCAGTAAACAAATAACTAGCAAATTTCAATTGAATTCCCGTGCCAAGCAAAGTGAAAACAAGTCAAATTTAGATAAACAATTACGAATCAATTTCAGTTTCAGTTTCAATTACTCACATTCGTTTGTAATTGAGATTCGTGTGTGATCTAATATTAACCCTAGAACGTTAAACGACAAAGTCTTGCTTTATTTGTTGAAAACAGCTCAATAAAAAACAAAATCATAAACACTTTTGTAATTACTTTATAATAAAATAACTTGAATTGCGCTTTATTTCAATTAAACAAGAATGGGTTAATGGTTAATGGTAAACATATAGTTCTTGACTTAGTAAAGGATGAAAAGTTCAGACTGTATAGGTATTTTGTTTAAGGATGTTGGAAAAGCTTTAAAAAGTGCATAAAAAACAAAAGCATAAACACTTTTGTAATTACTTTATAATAAAACAACCCAAATGTAATTGCGCTTTTTTCAGTTCACCCAGAATGGGTTAAACTTAATCATATTATTCTTGGGTTAGTAAAGGATGAGGAGTTCAGACTGTATAGGTACTTTGTTTAAGGATGGAAAAACTTCATCAACTTTAACTATATCTCCCCCTGCGAGGGAGTGCACAAAAATACTTAATCAATTTAGAAATTCGTATAATCGTATGAATAATCGCATGTGAATGCAAATAATCTGAGTGAATGACTGTGAATCTAAGTAAATGACTGTGAATCTAAGTGAATGACTGTGAATTTAAGTGAATGCCAGTGAATCTTCGTGCGGTACTCAATTCAATTGGCCCACTGTGATTAGCGTGAATCAAGTTTCCTGCTACACATTTGGCTGTAAACAATTTCCTTAGTCTGCAATTAACTTTCAGCTATAACAATACCAGGCAACACCCTTTCCCCTCCAGCTCGGCACTCACCCCTGGTGTAAATTGTTTGGAGTTGCCTATAAAAGCCAACAACACGCCTTTAACTTCAACCTGGACAGGCCGGAGGTTTTTTAAGTTCTTTTTTTTTGTTCCTTTTTTTGATTGTTTGTAGTTGCCTTTTGTTTTTTCGCCTTAATTTTTATGACTTAAGTGGCTCGCTCGTCTTTGACGGTGGTGGGGGCGGGGTGGGGTTGTTTGCTTGGCTAGGGGTGTGTAACTGATATATTGCCCGGCTGACGCGCGCTGTAAACGAACACAACATGCCACGGAATGTGATTGTGGCATGCACACAACTCGTTTTCTGTGATTTGATCGCCGGCTTTGCACAGCAGTTTTCAGTTTTCAGATTTCAGTTTTGAGTTGAAGTTTGAGGTTAGGGCTGGCGACCGCTTTGCAGCGTTGCCAAATTGCATGGCTGAGCAGTAGGCGGGGAGAGCGGTCGGGCGGCGTGTAGCGAGATGTTGCAAAGTGCCAGCTATCGTTGCACATGGCACTTGGCACTTGGCACGCGGTGGGCGCAATAATCATAATAAATTTCAATTATCGTTTGCATTTTGTGCCACAGCACAAATCACAAATCCCCCCAATTATGGCACCCCGCCTCGTCGCAGAGAGTGTAAAAGCCAAGCACAACATGAATTATGTGCACACACACACACACACAGAGAGTCACACACACAGCGACTGTTATTATTAAGTCATTTGAATGCACTTTGTGTGCATGCAAGACCGCCCCACAAACGCACTCACTCACACTCGCACTCACGCTCACGCTCCAACTCTCGCCCTTTTTCTCTCACTCTCTCTCTCTCTCTTATTGAAATGCGGCAACGCTGCGCTGTCGACGTCGACGCTGACGTTGACGTCGATGTCGCCCTTTGGCTTGGGCGAACGTTTTGTTGGCTGTTTGCCGTTTGTCGCTTTGCTTTTAATGTCTCTATTATTGTTGTGTATTTGGCGTTGTTATTGAGTTATTAACACACATACACACACACACACACTCGCTCACACACACACACACACACACACACACCAGGCTGACCGTTGAGGCGACGTTGCGACGCTTAAAACAAACGAGTTTTTTGTCGCTTTTGCAGCGGCAAAAGACTACAGCGCCTTGCGCATAATTAGATACACTTAAAGCAATATGCACAAAACTGTTCATTAGGGGCGTGCTACAGTTTCAGCTTCAGGTTCGAGTTGCAGCCTGTTTGTAGAGTAGATTCCTAAATAGCCAAGCTTATGTTTAATAATAAGTGCTTCATTGTGTGCCTGAATAATATGAATCTACTTACACATGTGCTTATTAGATGTAAGTTGAAATTCTTATGGTAGGTGCCTCCATATTACAATGTTACTCAGTTGGCTTACAAAGGAGAGCGAAGTGGGGTGGAATGTGCAGTGAGTACATTTATTTGTATTTAGGGCAAGTCCTAAAGCGATTTAAATACGTTTCGAAGTTCGAAACCCACTCGAGTTATAGTCCTTAAAAATTTTGATGTATATGTTAAAGTTTTCTTCAAAAGTTCCGTATTTATAAACAAATTAGGCATTATAACAAATGCTCTTATAAAGTACAGATAGAATAAAAACAGCATACTTGAAATTTAGAAATAATTCGAACCTTTATATCTAGTACTCCATTCCTTAAGTATATTATTGTATAATATATTTAAATAAATAAATGCAAATAAATAAAAAGCATTAAAATACAGTTAAAACGGATTGGAAACTTTGTAATCCTTCAAATGTTGGTTCTCCAATGATCAGCCCAATGAACTGCTTGCGCGTACCTATAAATCTGACCCGTGCTGTGCGGGCCAGTTGGAAACCGTCTCTAAAAGCAACACCTTTTGGCTTTTGTCGGCTTTTGCGCGATTCTCTTGGCCTGATCGCAGTTAATTTGATAAATTGCGAAGCTTTTGCATGCATTTCGGACATTTGTGGTCTCTCTCTGTGTGTGTGTGTGTGTGTGTGTGTGTGTGTGCCACGCCCCCTTTAAAAAATAATATATATATACATATGTATATATAGTCGGCACAGCCGAGGCAAAGCGAGTCAAACTAAACTGATGCTATTTTTGAATGCGTTGAACATAGAAACGTAATTAAATTGTTTTGTTTTTATTGTGAGCCGACGGCAGGCGAACTGCAATCAGGATATGGCCAAGCAGGATAATGGCTGCAGGGGAGAGGCAGAGGGAGCAGGGCAAGGGGCGGACTGGGATACATTACCAACTGTTTGGTCCGGCGGCGTTGCTGGGCGTTGTAATTGAAATATATGATTATGAATATTTATGCATTTTATGTATTTTGTATATTGTGTTTTGTATGGTGTGTTCTGTGTTCTGTGTTGTGTGTTGTGTGTTCTGTGTTGTCTTAGTTAATTTAAATAATTTTCCAACACTTAATTATGGGGCTATTTAGTGCGATAACAAAGCGTTTGGCATTAGCTTAGGGCCAGATCAGATCCCAGGCCCGAACCGTACTCCCTTGTGTGTGTGTGTGTGTGTTTTGGGGCTGGGGTTAGTTTTCATTCGGAGAACCGCAATTAGTTTTAATAAGCCAAACTGTGGGTATCATCATTTACAGGCTTTCCTGGGGATGGCGATGACGATAGCAGCGCTGCGAAGCGGCGACGCTCCCGCACCAACTTCAACTCCTGGCAGTTGGAGGAACTGGAGCGCGCCTTCTCCGCCAGCCATTATCCGGATATATTCATGCGTGAGGCACTGGCCATGAGACTGGACCTGAAGGAGTCACGAGTTGCGGTGAGTTTAGTTGCAATCCCTGAATGCATCCGCCTGGCCGGCCTCTCGTCTGTGCATCTTTGCTGAGATTATACGCTTTGTTCCAGATAGGTATGGTTCCAGAATCGACGTGCCAAGGTGCGTAAGCGCGAACACACCAAAAAGGGTCCCGGACGACCCGCCCACAATGCCCAGCCGCAGACCTGCAGCGGCGAACCGATTCCCCCCAACGAGCTCAAGGCCAAGGAGCGGTAAGTTTTTGATACATTTATATTATATATATGTACATATGTAGTATTATCGGAATGGCAACTCCACCCGTCCCGCTTTTCCTTCAAATTCCCCCGCGGGTGCCAAGTCCCGTCCATAATTCCTTTCAACATAAACAATTTGATTAGTTTCCCGGGATGTCCCTTAAAATTGTAGCTTACCGCTGAGAACCCCTTAGCTAAAACCAGAAAAACACAGGAAAAATTAGTCGCTATTTTGCCCTTTCTTATAAAGTACACACTTTTCAGCAAGTTGGCAGCACCTCTCATGCATATAAGCTCAGTTAAGAAGAACAGCCAGGTTAAGAGCTTATTAAGTTCCATTAGCACTATAAAGGGATTGCTTATCTATTTAGGACACTCTTTCAACAAGTTGGCAGCACTTTGCAGCTTATAATCCAGCTTAAAGCTTGGTACAATTAGGATCAACCATTGTTTCCATCAGAAAGCTATGAATATGACAATTTGATGAGTTCATTTGAAGCCATATATCTTTAATAAATTAATACTTTTGTGTAAAAAAGGTACTGCTAAACCATTGTCTCTGTGTAGAAGTAAATGAATTTCCATGAATTTAAGGAAATTTCATTTGATTTGAGAGTTTGACAGTTGAGACTATCACCATAGAGTGGTTTATTTGCTTTAGCTCTGGGAATATGCTCTAAGTTCTATTGGTAGGGTCTCATGGCTGTTCTGTGCGCTCACTAAACTCCTGCCTTGGGATTCTCTCGGCATTGATCTTTGCAGGGCGCGACGACGCAAGAAGCTGGCCAAGGCGATCGACCGGCAGGCACGCAAGCTGCAGGCCAAGGGCATCACCGTGGACCTGGAGGCGCTGAAGGCCGAATACATATCACAGCACAAGGCGAACGGCACGTTCTCCGACTCCGATCTGGAGGACGATGGCATACAGATCGATGTGGTGGGCGGGACGGACAGCGACGATGAGCTGGATAGCGATGCGGTCAGTCCCCCCCGGCTGGCCGCTGGCCATCTGGGGCTGCCCCACTGCGGCGGCCTGGATGCGGATGGGGACAGCTCGCGTGCCGGCAGCTACATTGGCGGTGGCGGCAGCCTGGGCAGTCCCAGCTCGGTGGCGCCACCATCGCTGCACACCAGCAATGGGGCTGGCGGCGGCGCTGGCTTTATGCACTCGGAGCCCTCCGATGCTGCCGAGCTGGAGGAGCGCGATTCAGCGGCGCAGGAGTCGGCCTCGCCCAAGTCGCTGCTCTTCCCCGCCAAGGCATTCCATCAACTCAACCTGCAGAGCACACAGCACCACAGCGCAGCGGCAGCGACGGCAACGGCAGCCGCAGTCGCCGCCGCGGCCAATCTCGTCCACCAGACGACGCCCATCAGCATGCGGCGCAGCAATCCGTTCAGCATTGAGTCGCTGCTGTTCAACAATACGTGAGGCAGTCGTGGAGCCATCATCCAGTTGGAACTGGTACTGGACTGGTGCTGGTGCTGGTGCGGGAGGCGCCACCCCAATCCGCGCAGCCTCGGCCTGCCTCCAGCCGCGTGCCCCTGGGCAGCTGCCGAGTGGTCAGCCTGGATCAGTCGGGTCTGGGGTCAGCTATTATTAAATTCCTTGTCATTTGAATTATGAGTTCCTAAATGATTTGCTCATCCAAAACGGTTTTGTTCTTCTCCGCGGGGGTACCTTAACCTCAACTTAGCACAGCTCCGACTCATCCATCAATTTTAGGGGTTTGCTTAGACTACTCGTATCTTAATCTGTTCCGGCTTTCATTGTCGTCCTTTCACTCCAGTTATGGCTCCGAGCTTAATTATATAGCTAAGTGATTTTATTTATTTCAGTTGTATGTCTTTTATTTTATTTTTTTTGTTCCAAGAGAGACTAAAATTAGCATTGTAGTTCGCATTTTATATTATTCTTAAGATATTATATTATATGAAATTCTTTTTTTTTTTTTTCGTCGTGGCTGCTGCGCTAAGCTATGCTTATAAGAAATGGCAACACTTACGATAACTATATGTAATAATAAATATCAAGTAAGCTCTTTTTTTTGCCGTGTGTCTGAGTGTGTGTGTGCGAGTGTGTCTGTAAAAATGTAATTTAATCTAGCAAAGAAAAAACAGAACTTAAATAAGCGAACTTTTTTTGTCCTGTTTAATCGACTATGCTGTAAAAAATCAACAAGATGAGAAGAACATATAAATACAATAAATATGAGACACACAAAAATACATATTACAAATATAATGCAAAGTACATATACACACATATATTGTATTTCAAAAAACAAAAGCAAATATTGTCCAACAAAAATAAAAACAATTGTATAAAAAATACACAGGAAATGTTTTTTTTGTTTTTTTGTTGTCAAAGCAAATGGCGAATAAAACTGGCATTGAATTCAATAAAATGGCATGAAAAATAAGCTGAAATGGAAGATTTCTTGTTTTTTTGATTTTAATTTTCCCAACTGTGGCAACTCTGGTTAAGATCTGTTAATGTTTTTCAAGGAAATGTCTGGTTAATGGATCGCAAATAATATGGATAAGCAACAGGTAAGCATGCTTCAGTCGATTATATCCAACTACGAGACGTTCTGTGCCCAGATCTGAAGTTTCCAAACTTATTCTTGCCAAGCAGTTCAGCGGCAGCGCAAGCAAGCAGTGCATTTTCAGGTTTACAATTATCACGTTTGTAGAACATTCGAACATGCAAATCAGCAATTGATACTAATCAAGAATATAAATACTTTATATATTTATGTATGTATGTAAATGTGTATGTATGTATGTACATACAGAGGTAGTCAAAAATATTTACACAACGAGCATTTTTAAACATTTCTATCTGGATATAAGTTGCAACAAATCTTGCAAATACGTTTGACTACCTCTGTATATACATACACATGTAGGTAGTACATATGTACATACAGTGACGGACAAAACTCTACGTACGCCATTTTCTTGAATTTAACAAGTTCAACAGCCTTTGAAAGAAAAGTAATGATGCAGGTTTGTTTTAAATCTTATTATATAACATACACTTACATGTACATACGTACATACATACATATAAAACTAAATTTGTTTTTTTTTTGATTATTTTTAATTTGGTAATCCGGAAAATCTGCCAATTCGGACACTACCACTCTTTAAGTGTCCGAATTATCGAGACTGTACTGTAGTAAATTGCACATATCTAATACCTCATTTTATGAGTGCAGGGAGTAAAAAGAGCAAGTGATATATTTGTACATATACATACATACATACATATGTACATGTGTGTACATACATATGTCGGGTTGGCATTTTTGCGGTGTTCGTCATTTTAGGAAATTATTTTATACGAATGACGAATTCCCCAAGTGCGAGGCTGATGCTTCTGTAGTAGAACTTTCTCTCCCTCTGTCATTAGCAGCCTACTCCTATTGCCTAAAATTGGGATCACACATGTTGCAATGGCGTATTCCCTTCTCGTTCACACTGGGAACAACGTTCAGCAGTAGCTCGAGCTGCGTCTCACTCCTTCAAACCTTGCTGTCTACATGCAGTCTCTCACAAACACATGTACGAATGAGTTTAGCAGCAACATTTAATTAATTGAAAATTAATTTAAGTTTTAAAAAAGAATTGTTTTCATCCACAAGTCGCAAGGCAATAACAATTTATAAAAGAATTTCACATAGTACAACCAAAATGAAATCAACGATAAAGCCTCCCTCCGCACAAGCAGTTTAGCGTGGTACACAAAAATTGAACAGGCCACCACCATGTATACTTACACCATGTGTTCGGCCGAATTTTCAGTTTCTCACTTTATAATTCCCACTAAGTTCTAGCTCGCAAGTAATGGATAGACAAGTCGCGTACAGCTTATGTTGTGGCTTGTACCACCAAAGAATGACGGTCGTTGATAATATTTATTTCATATTCTCGTCTGTCAAATTAAATTGCTCTGTTTTTTTTTAAAGTGATTTATAAGTAATATTTATACCCCATCATACCTGCAGCAATTCTATGCTGCTAAGTGGGTATCGTATCATGTTGGTATTTTGATGATTCCGACCGCATTTGATGATGTGAATGCCATCCGTTGTGGCAGCAGAGGATGAAGATTGACGTTCTTGGCGTTCAATTTCTTCCTGCGCCTACATGTATAGCTTTATTGGGACTAATTCCACTTTGAACATAACACTACAAAGCAGTGACTATATATGTATATATGTACATTTTTTTTTATCACTTAACTTCTTGGATATGCCTCAGCTTCTTGTCTGATGGCGAGGTTGCCTGAATGGATTACCCACCAATTTTTTTTATATTCTGTATTATAATTGTCGATGATGATCGTGACGATATAATGATGAATTGTTTTTTACTTTAACGTTCATCACGTCAATTTTGTTTATGATTCGCCACTTTTTTACTAGAATCTTTCGCTTTAACGGAACAGGTAAGCGCTCTGAAACTTAACAAGAAGATTCAACTGATTAGTTTTGAATACTCTTTAAAAGATTCGCTTTATTTTAAAATCACCGAAAACTATAGTGATATATACTTATTTCTTTATCACGACTATCGAATATTTCTTTGTTTTTTTTTAACGATTTAAAACTAATTTATTTCAATGTTTAATTATGGCTTTATTTTTCTTGTCGAAATGGATTCCCCACCAATTGCAAGTGCGTAATATTACCTAGAATTGGAGGTATATATTCGATATTATTATTCCTTAAATCGAGTGTGTCTAACCGTCGCATTCTCTAAAATCCTTATACATTTAAGAACTTGATCTTATTATCGTTTGCCCGTAAGATTTGAATACTCTGTAAATAATGAACAGCTTTGGGTATGCACTCAAAATGATTGTAGGCAATGTTCAAATCACGCAGAGTGCTTAGTGCGGCAAACTCATTTGGTAAGTCAGACAACAAATTGTTTATTATTAATTAATATCCAACGGGCTGTCCAACAAAACTATTGGATGGCGACGTCGTCTGCTGATAGACGGCATTGAATATTTTTTTTAATATTCTGGAATATCTAATTAAATTTGAGGAATATTTGTTTTTAACCTTATCGTATTCACTCCAACAATTAATAAATTTATACTTTTATAACTATTACTTTTGAAAAACAAATGAATTTCACCTCAATGTCTTCTTCTTTTTCTGGCTTCTTAATTTGCTCCTTCAGTATCTTAACATGTGTACTTTTGACTAATTAGCGTTGTCGCAATTAAAACTGATTTATACGAGGCATATATCTTTTCTATCTAATTTTTGGTCTCCAATTCGACCTCAGATCTGCCTTCAAGAGTTTTCTTCTATTAACATCTCAGCTTTGCTATCATCTTTCAATTCTTGAGTTCTTGTTGTTACAAACATTGTCAACTGCTTTTTTTCTGACTCTTCAGATTAGTCTGTTTCAAGTTTTTAAAGTTTCAGCTGAGTCTTCTTAGGGATAATCCTCAGTGGTATGTACTGAGGTCTGTTTCGGTAGGTCAGTTGTTGTATCGCCTCCAACTCACTCATCAGATAATAATAATAATATAAAGTAGGGAGTCCCACTATCAGGGACGAATGGGACAAGAGCTGCTCTACCTTCATTACGAAAGAGAGCAGATCACTTGCCGAGAAGTTCTTAATGAGCTTTAAAGAATTGCAACACATATTATGCATGTATATGTATAATATAATTGCAATCATATGCTTTGTACATCAGGCTCATCGTCCCAGTTTTCTTTACATCCAACCAAATCTTCAGTGGCGGAATACATCAGGGATTCTTTAGGCTTCGAAATCCTTGCGATTCTGGCAGCTGAATAAATATGAGGTTTTTTTTTATCATCTGAAGTGATTTTTATTGAAAATCTGCCCAATAAGTGGGTAATAATTAAATTATCTGACAATACGTTAAAAATTGTATTTTTCATTTGTATGAGTATTGAATATAGAAATATTATCATAGCGAGCTAGCAATGTTTGCCAGCTACTCTATTCTTCTCGATAAGAGTCCAGTTTTACTATCTTATAACAATACTTTTTATAATTTCTTTGTAAGGTTTTAGCTCGTTCATCTCCTCTCTTTTGGTGTTATTTCCATCAGTTTCGGGCGTTTTTATTTTAATTGGAGCACATTGGACCAATTAAATACTTTGATATTTAGCTTTTAGGTTAGGCTAGGTATTGCGTCCTATTATTTAATTTTCTGTTGTTGGCTTCTTTAACAACTTGATTTTGGAACTCAATGAACAAATGAAATACTTTGATATTGTTTCTTATAAGGAGTTTTGCTTATCCTGCAGTATTTGTTCGGTTTTAGCACGTTGGGATTGTGTCTGGGTGCTACTTCTAGTGATGGGAGGCCAGTATGTGTTGAGGTATCGATGCCTGAGTGTTGCGATACTGGACAGCGGAATATAAGGCATTCCACTCTTCTGGTTCCCTTGTTATTTTGATATTTTTTCTATAAGTTTGCACCGTACCTTGTTTGTTTTTAATTTAATATAAAAAAGTTTAAGCGGGAAGAGCTCATATGGTTGCTTGCTGTAACTATACCATATATTCTAACATTCTATAACCACCCACAACCGATCCAATTAATTTATCCTTGCGATCCGAAATTCTCTTGTTCAAAACGATGGTCATTCCCATCTGGACCTATGGAATGGCAATAAAGGCCATTAGGCCTATAGGCCTATGGTCGGGAACCGTCTTCTGCGGAATTCAATAATCAGTATACGTTCTGTTATTGGGGTCATTAAGGAAATCTCCCTGTACCACTCTTTAAAGATGTCGATGACGTAGCTGATTTATTAAGAACTAAAAGCGACTGCAAGGCCAATTGGGAGAGCCTTCCGCAGGCGAGATCCTTAACGAGATATGTTTAACAGAGCACATTGTGAAAACTTATAAGGCCAAAGTCAGTCAAAAAAATAAACAAACAAAAAACCTTAAAACTCTAAAAAATCGTCGCTCAAATCATAATAAATTGCGAACCATACTAGACCATCTAGGCAGAAACCATTGGCTTGCCCTTGGATGAATCCCAGGACGCAGGGATATACCGGAAACGAAGCAGCCGGACCAGAACCATTTTGTGGAACCAGAGCAAGAGGAAGACACAAAAGCTCGATCGTGAACAACGATCCGAAGGATCCAGTGATGTTGTCGATAACAAAGAAATGGTGCTTAGATATAGATCTGAGCATCAAACCACATAAGGCGATAATTGTCATATATATATCATCGATATAGGTCAGCTATACATCGGTGAGACTTCCGTGGAGCCCACCAGTAGAATCAACAACATCTAGAAGTTATTTATTACAACAAGGTAAGATAAGATCAAGATATAAAAGTAGAAGGATTTATAATTTATTTTTAATTATTTTCATTTTTATATTTATTTTATTAATCAGACTCAGTTTTTTGTTGTTTAAGTAGTTTTTGTATATACAGCTTAAGTTTAATTTAAGTTGTTAATAAAATAACAGAAAGATTATAAGATTATAAGCACTCTGTGGGGTCTAAACATTGTGTACAATCGTTGTGAGTGCATACCCAAGGCACTGCACAAATAACAGATCAATATAATAAGATCAAGATATAAAAGTAGAAGATTTTCAGGGAACTTTACCCAATCAAAATATTGAATGAAAGATTATAAGATTGTGAGCACTCCGCGTGATTTGAATATTGCTTACAATCCTTTTGGGAGAGTACCCAATGCACTGTACAAATAACAGATCAATATAATAAGATCAAGATATAAAAGTAGAAGGATTGCAGAGATCTTCATCCAATAATAATATCAAATTGATACGCAAGAGAATGCTTCAGAGATATCACCCGATTGAACTTGCGAATATTATTATTTATATATTATATTTTAATTTCTATATTTATTTCATAAATACCTTTTTTTTTGCTTAAGTTTAAGTTGTTCATAAAATACAAGAAAGATTATATGAAAATAGAGGAAACCTTTCAAATATGACCCACTTGCAATGGGTGGGTAATCATCGTTATCATCATCATCTTCATCATATAGACAAGAAGCTAAGGCATATTTAAGTAGTTCAACATATAGTAATCGAACAAATATATAGACATGTATAGCCACTGCTCTGTATAGGTCAGCTTTGAGTCCAAAAAAAAAAGAAGTTGTTTTGCTTTCGCGATATAGGCGCAGGAAGAAGTTGGATAGAACTTCATATCATCAAATGCGGTCGGAATCATCAAAATACCAACATGCTCATTTAGTAGCACGCAAGTGCTGCAGGTAGTAGTATGTGGCATAATTTTAAATTTGAAACCATTTTAAAAAAACAAGTAAATATCATTTGACAGTCGATACAAAGAAATAAATATTAAATACGACTGTTATTTCTGGTGGTACAAGCCACGGCATAAGCTATAGTCGAGCACCCACTCCATTACTTGTTTGCTAAAACTGTTTGGGAATTAAAGGTCCGCAAATTATAAATGTTCTCCGGAACTGCGTTGTGTGTCTGTTTGTTGTTGTTTCTTGGTATCTGTTCACTAGAGATGTGTTGTTCATAAATGAGTGAACCAAAATGAGCCGCTCAATAAACTTAGTGTGTGAACAAGTTCCCTCCTAATTGTTATTTTTGCTCAGTTGTTTATTTTGCTCACGGACAACTAACTAGTTAGCTGAGGCATAAGTTCAAATGAACAACGGAACCAATTAAAGTAATCAAGTGAGTAACTGAACAAAATGAGTGAGTTGGCTCATAAAAGAGAACAAGTGAACATGCTCCCCAAAATGAGCAATATTTACCCAAGTCTTCTCTTCACTGTGTAATGTTTAAGAACCCTCCCTGTCTCTGTGTATATGTACATAGTACATAGTACGACTATATGTTGGAACCTGGATGGTATCAATGTCATATATGTAGCTGCCACAGGGAAGATCGGTAGAAGTAGGCAACTATGTACAATAGTTCAAAGGGTGCTCTACGCACCTGATACCATGATACAGTAACAAAACACACACAGCACAATTTACAACTGATGTGCCCTAGAGTTCCCAACTTGTTCTATCGTACCAGAAGGGTGGATACTTCCTCACTGGTGAAGAAGGGTGATTACTTCCGAAACAGATATTTACGGTCGCTTTAGAGACATCTCCGACCGTATAACGCAAATATATATTCCTGATCAGTATCAATGCCCAGTCAAGGAAAGATTGCGCGGCAGATGAAGAGAGGAGTAAGTGCTGGTTCTTTTTTTAAAACTATTATTTTTAATTTAAATTTTTGTATTATTAGTAGTAATTAGCCTCAAGGAAAGCTATGTTATTTTGAACATAGGAATTTGATAAAGAAAATTATATATGCTGGCAAGCCCGCTGATCCACAGGCTACTTCCCCCCTGCAATTACAGTCAACGTTGCATGCCACAAATAGTGTCAATTGAATTTGCACTCTGTTTTTGGCCCGAGTTGCGGTACGGTACAATTAACCGTTTAAACTTTAAGCCCGGTAAGTTTAACTGGTGGCTGTTTTGTAATGCTGTTGTTGTTGTTATTGGTGTTGCTGCCGCTGCCGCTGCTGCACAGCATGACGTCGACGTTGACGGCAACTGCGGCCGCTTTCATGGGAATTTGTGGAGTTCATTTCATGGCAATTTTATTGCTTATTAATTTTTCAGTGTTCGCGCTTGTCCGTTGTTGTTGTTGTTGTTGCTGCTGCTGCTGCTGCTGCATGCTGTTAATGATTCTGCGTGTTGCTGCCCCCTTTTGTGGTCATCGATGCTGCCCTGTTGATATGATTATTACGTTTATGTATTTTAATAATTGTGCATGATTTGAAAGATTTTCTGTGGTTCCTCATTGTGTGCGTGTGTGTGTGACTGTGATTTCTCGACCAGGTTGAATACAGCTTTCAGATGCCAGATCTTAACTTTCCGCTTCCCCTTTCACCGAGCCCCCTATACGAACCCATAGCATTCGATTCGTGGTCGTGTGCCCCCGTCGCGCGTCCATAACTTTTGTGGCTCAATTACTTTTCGATGCAAATCAAATTGGTTGCTTTTAACTATTCTTCACACGTTTTTCATTAAATATTTTTTCAACTGGCTCCTTAAACACTGGACCATACAAAACTCTCTGCTTTGGCTCATAATTTTACGGATTCACCTCTACTCTCTGTCTGTCTGTCTGTTTGTCTGCCTCTCTCCACTATCCACACATACATAAGTATCTGTATCTGTATCTATCTCTGAGTATTGTAAATGACTTTTTATTAAGCTTTAAAGATATCTTTGTTTGCCTTATTGTTCATGAATTGTTGTTTATAGGCTCTGTACTGCAGCTGGCACACTCAACTGATCGGTGTGCTACCTAGTAATGATATAGGTATGTATGAACAAGTAGTTTGGGTCTTATTAGCTTTTCGACCTCGTAAATCCTTAGTCTGAATCTGAATCGATAAGCAATGGGTGGAAAATTGTTGAAAGGCACACTAGAAGGTATTGCCCCCTTGTATATTAATTGTACCTTAAGATTTTTTAAAATTTATTTGTTTTATATCAAAATAAACTCAATAACAGAAGAATTGGAGGCTGAGGATCTTAAAACACCCACAATAGATGAGTTTGCTTGGGATAGCTCGAAAAACAAAAAGTTGTTCATACATATAAACAAAAAAGTTGTTCATACAACAACTGAATATTTGAGAGATCTTTCCAAAGGCAGCTATATAACATAATATTGAGAACTTAAGAAAACTCAACCAATCTATATAAATATAAGAAACCTCACAGTAGATGAGATTGATTATTGATTTCTAGAAAAACAAAAAAGTTGCTCACACAAAAACTGAATATTCCACCGATCATTCCATACATATGATAAAGTGATCCGGCTGGTATATCCCGCCTACGGTTGTTGTAGATATGCCCCATTCGAACGTACTGTGCACCCTACGTTGTAGGGCTTAATCGGAATCAATAAAGTTATTAAAGCGACGCTTTTAGGTTTTCTGTAACAGATTCTTAAGGCAACAACTGAATAACAACGAAACCAACAATGCGGATTAACGCTTCATCATAAACAGCCAACAACAATCAAAGCAACAGCAACAACAATAACAATACCAACAACAACTGGTTGTCATAATTATAGGCATTTTGGTGTTTGCCGCTCTCTTGGCCATCACTGTGTACATTTCGGTGTGATGCGGTTCGGGCTATTGGTTCGCCTCTTCTTATACCCTGTATTTGAAAAGTTCGTATGGTAGAGTTAAGGTACTGCGTGTGGCAGACCAAGCAGGTACATACATATGTATTTTTAACCAGCTTCAACAGTTGCCAATGTTTTTGTCAGTTCTGTCAAGGGAAACTTTAGTAGTCGTCTTCATATTAAATTTTGTGACTCTGGTCATAAAGGGTGTAGAAGATACAACATTGCTTAATGGCGGGGTGGCAACGGGGAGTATTAGAGTACTAGAGCACCATTTCCCAAAGTGTAGGCCGCGACCTGATATCGGGTCGCAGAACAATTTACAGGGTCGCAAAAAAAAAAATTTTAAATTGTATATTTTTACATAAGATAAACAAAAGACTACAATATTACAAGATGATTAACGCAGTACAAAATAATGGCATAAGGGCAGCTTCCATTTTGTAAAATAGGTGCTATCTATATCAAAATGGGCATTGGGTATTTTTTCAATAGGTGGGTCGCGAAAAATGTTCAAAGCTCATACCGGGTGCAGTGTGGTTGTTTCAAGGGTGTTGAAAAATATTGCTCTCATATTGGTTTATGCTGGTTAGATTTTCATAAAACTTTGGTTAAAATATCTTAAATTAACTCAATTGTCGACCGATCATTCCTATGGGAGCTATATGGTATTGTTATCCGTTCCGGGCGATGCCGACATACATATGTACATAATACATACATATATATGTTATATGTACATATATACATATGGTGCCTAGTCCCTCTTGGTGCTCTAAAAAAAAAGCAGAACACACAAACAATCACGGATTTTCAGCTTCTTCACCATCTTTGCCTATTCCCAAGAACAAAGCAACAACACTTTCACATAGTTCGTGGCGCCAGCGATCTCAATGCAGATTTTGTTGTTGTCTAGCGGTGGTTCGGTGGTTCTTTTAAGTTGCAAATTTAAATTATAACAACTATTATGAAATTTTGCAAGACAATGGACTTCAACGAGAAATGGAAAGCTGACTTCTTTTAGTTAGTTGCGAAATTCAAATTTTATTATTTGGCTTACGTTGCGCTTATTACACATAATTTTTGCAACATTGTAAATAGATTTTTTCAGTGCATATGTTGAAAAAAAAATGGTGTGTTTCTTTATATGCATTGGTGTTTCTTCCATAAGAAGTGTTGGGGCATCCCTGCCTTAGAACGAAGTCTTAAATAAAAATCGCCCAATTTAAACGAGAGGTACAAGTTGTATTTTATATTCTTTTAATTATTTTTTGGGGAAACATTTCAATAAATACGTAATTAAATTTAAAAAATCTAAAATTTAATGAGTAGTGTAATGATAAGTCGTGTAATTGTAGTTTACTATTGAGATATAATAAAAGTTGCACATCCTTTGAAAAGGGTTGTCTGCAGAGTAGTATTTTGACAATTCTAAAATTTGTTCACACTTTAAAGATGAGCATAAACAATAGCGACAAAGGGAAAAACTAACATAAAAAATCAAATTGAACTTTGCAGAACAGTTTGAAAAGAGCCCCTGACGGGAGGGATCAGGATGGAAAGCGTTTGTAACATATTTATACTATGTTCCCGAAGGGAAAATAGTATATTGGGTTTGCGAAATGTCCGTCTGTCCGCCTGTCCGTATAAACGCAATTTTTTTGCCTTTATCCTTGAGCTAGAGCAACCAAACTTGGTACACATATTGGTGTATATCGTCAATTTATGCAGTGTCGAGATAGACTAACCACCGCCACCCCCTCCCCCGCAATTTGGGGAAAACCTGTATCTTCCCAATTTTTTAAGCTATAATCACCAAATTTGGCAAACAGACTACTGTCGAGATTCCCGACAGATCTGCATCAAAAAAATTTTGAAGACCCCACCCCCACCCTTACAAATCCGCATATGATTTCCCCAAAACACGTTTTTCAAGGGGTATATCTCCTACAGTTTCAAAGATAGAGTTACCTAATTTGGCATACAGACAGACTAATGGTGACCACCTGGATAAATCTGCATCAACAAATTTTCGACCCCCCCGACCCCTCCCCCACAAAGGAACAAAATCTATATCTCCCACACCTGTGCTGTGTTTCTGAACACACAAATAACCAAATTATATAGGACTGGGAACATAGTATTCTGCAGTCCGGTGCGTCCGACTGCAACGTTCTTACTTGTTTTTGTTTAGTCGGGCGGAACCTGATCCCATCTCTAGTACTGAGTATGTTCTAGTCGAGTATATTTCAATAGAGCACTCTTACTTGTTCCTGTTGTTGTTGGCTGGTTTGCTGCCGCTTCCATTTCAATTTCGCAGCGGGAGTTGCTTCACACACACAGCACACACAAACACACACATAACACACACACACAGACATACCCAACACATTGCTAATCAAAGTGTTTATCGTGGCCGATCGTTTGTATTATGATCTTGATGCCTTAATTTATTCACACTCTGGAACCCGCTCGGAACGCTGAGCTGGTCAGTGGTTGGTGTTAATCTTTGCGCCTCACTGTTTGGAGCTGAGCGTTTTCTATTTACTCTCGAGCGCTTTTCAATTTTCACAGCGGGTCGGATTGGATCGGGTTAGGGGCGGGGCAGGGAACGTAGCTCATGATCTAGCCACGGCTTTGTAGCCAAACAATGTTTGTAATTTATTTCATTGTACGATGATTAGCAGGCATTTCTTTAACCAAAAACGATGCTCGACTCGGAGTTGAGCAGGAGGATGAAGATGAAGATGATGATGATGAAGACGTCATGGATTGCTCCACTTTCTTTGTTTTGATTTGGAATTTGATTGTATTATAGTTTCGGTTTAAGAGCCCCAAAACTGAGCAAAGCAGCGGCTTATTAGCTCATAGTTATGGCCAACGAGTAGTTTATGAGGCTCGGGACTGACTTTTTTATGGGCTGCCTCATCCGCTTCACTGTTTGCGGCAAGGTTTGGGTTTGACTGGCCGCGCAGGTAGCTTCAACAAATTATAATTGAAAAAACCAAAACAAAAAAAAAATCCGGTTCACAACATTCTTGGTATGAAAATCTGAGCATATTGTTATAATTGAGTTTTTGCCCACACGCTGCCATGCCCACAGCAGCCGCAGGCAGTAGATGGTGGGGGTGATGGGAGGAGGCAGCAGATTCCGGGGATGGCGCTGACACCAAATATCATAATAATGAACTCAAGTCCCATCCCGGGAAAGGGAAAGGCACTTGGGCAGGATCTAGGACAACCCTCGACCCCTGGGCTGGTGTGAGTGACTTTTAATTTACTTCAAATCCGTACTCAACTACATGGCCCCCGGGGGAGTTGTTCCTGTGGCAAGTGGCACGTCCACGTCTACATCCTGCACCGAGCACGGCGCATACCTTGGCGCGACTTTTGACTTTGGACCCGCATCGAGCAACCACCGACAAGTTCCGTTAGCCCAACACTGTGCAACACTAATTCGGCCCTACCAGCTAGAAGATACCAAAAAAGTGTTCTCTTACTGCTCGGAATCTTTTGATTCAATGAAGGAGATCATGTTGAAGGACTTGACCTCAGCAACATATTTATATTTAATATAAATATTTAGGCTTACTTGATTTAGGGTCGTTTTTTCAATGTGTCAGATAAATTGTCATATAGAGACGATTTTGATTTTTCAATAACCCCAAAAAGGCCATGTGAGTTTTAAGCGCTATCTGGTACTTTATCTCATACTATCTGGTACTTTACCTGACATATAACCTAAATGTAACTTTAAAATAAAAATAGCTGATGGCAACCGTTGTTCAACAGTTGGACAATCGTCGCTGTCGTGCTATTTACCTCCACTCTTTGGAAGAGTTTTTGTCACTCCAGAACCATCTGGTTGGCTTTAAAAGCACAACAAGATCGGATTTTTCGTCCGCTGTCTTTTAATTTTTACCAATTTTCAAAAGTGAATCCATTAAAAAATCACATTGATGTCACCGCAAATTAGCTGTTTTCAACAACATTTCCACAATTCAAACATTGTTGCCATTCGCATTTCAATATAAACATAAACATAAATAATGAAACCGATTTTTTTTAAAACTAACAATTAGCTAATGTCTACACAAAGTCCATATTGAATAATCGGACCCTAGATATAAAAATAAAACTATTTTTACCTCTCCACTCTTTGTTTTCTTATTATTTATTTCGGGGCTATGATCGGCACCGTACGATCTTATCCAGGATTTACCTTCAGGATCTACATTTTGTAGATTGTAAGTAAGTATTAACAAAAAAGCTCCACTTAATCAATAGTATTTCTTTCAAGCATAGATTTCCTGTATGTTTTGTTGGGCAGTGTAATAAGCAACTGAGGTTTTCATATTTTTCCTCGGAATAGGGAGGAATTCCGCTCTCTCTCTCTCTCCTTCTCTTTCAATATCTCTCCCTTTCTTTTTTTCTATATTTGGTGCGCACATCATTAATTTGTTATACGGAGATTATCTATTTTTATTGTTATTAATGGCAAACAATTTATTAGGCTGCAAGGACGACTCACACATGCCGAGCTGCCTGGAAAGGCCACGAATCGGGCGGGTGTAGCGGGGTGTTGGGGTGCAGGGTGCAGGGTGGGGATTGTGGGGGCTGGGGCGTGTAGTTCGAGTCATGTAAATCAACAAATTTCACTAAACTACGTGCGGGTGTTCTACAGATGGATTGCTCATTATGTACTTGCCGAACACCCTCCCCCCCTTGCCGGGAGAAGGAGACGGACAGTGGAGCAGGGTGAGGAAGACAAGGATTTTGCCAGAGAATCAGACTCAGACAGACAGGCAGCGAAAGTGAGGCAGGATGAAGAAAGTGGGAGAGAACTGCGCAAGGTGTTGACGTCCTGCACTTTGTGGCACATTTTGAATGTTGTTGTTGCTGTTGGTGGTGTTAGTTGGTGGTGCTGCTGTAACTGCCGCTAGCCCGGATGCTCATTAGTATGCGTAGCGCCCACAAAACTGTTTATTAGGGTCATTAGCGGCGCCTCTGAGCTCTTGGTCTCGGTCTTGGCCCTCGGCTCATTTCCTTTGGCCAACAAACTGCCTGGAACTGTTACTGGAGGCACCTATCATAGGGCAGGTGCTTGATACTAAGCCTTCAGGACGGCTCGGACTGTTTGAGGATAAGGGGGTGAGTGGTCGATGAGCCTGTTTTGCATTTTCCGTCGTTTCATTAGACAACATTATCATATCTAAATGAGATAATATATCATTATGGCCACGCTATGATTATAAATTCCGAGCTAATAATAAGTTAACAATATTACAAAAGTATGTATATAATATATTTACAAGTATATACAGCTGTTAATTATTTTTATGATTTTTTATAGATTAACTAACAACTCTTTAATTTTTTTTTAAACATATAAAAAGATTAATTATTTTGGTGTTTCTTTTCTTTTCCTTTTTTTTATCAGTATTCACAAGGTATTGTTCTCGCATGGGAATAGAAAACCCTATTAGAATACTCTATTTCCAAAAAATTTGTTGAAGAAAGAGTATATTGGTTTTGTGCAATGTCTACTTCGACAATATTGAAGATAGGGCAACCAAACTTGACACACATATTGGTATATACTCCCAGTCTATAAAGGGTCAAGATCGAGTGTGTGTCTTCCGCAAAATCCATATCTTCCACAGCTTTACAGGTAGAGTCCTCAAAATTTGCATAAAGATTACTGGTTTTGCTACGCCCCAAAAATGAACAACATGCAACCGGTTAAAAACAGAGTATACTGCAGTCGGGAACTTTCTTACCTGTTAAATTTAAATATGCATACAAAATGATTTAGATTACTCTTAGATTACACTTGGAGAACGCAACGGTAAATGAAAAGCTTGGCAATTAGAAATAAAAAGAAACACAAAATAGCACTACCATGGAGGGTAAGGTGACCATTGAGAATATAAGTAGCTGAGGTGCGTCAGAATAATTGATATGGGAAGAAAGGGGGAGATTCGAGTGTAAATACTTATGTTTGATGGAACTATACAAATAGGACAAGTCGCTTAAGATTTTCCAAGTATCCAACCATTTATAGAAGTTAGTTCAATCACAATGTTCTTTATAATGATTTTTGAAATGAGGTGAGATGACGCTGATGCTGTTGTATGTATATGATTATACGATAGTTATACGCTAGCAACCATTCTTATCTAAATATACTAAACAGCACTAGCTAAAGCCTGTAGTTCGAACCTGGAACCTTATTGTTTAGTTGCCTTAGACAAGTTATATACTGAGATCGATGAAAGGATAAACATTTTGATGAAAGAAGTACTCAGGCATGAGGAAAGTATTACGAAGGAAAAGGCAGGAAGAACTTTAAATGCTTCACCAAAGATCTTAGCAGACATCAAATTCCAACCCAGGTTTCTTTGAATTTCTTATATGATTACCCCAATTTTGTCTCCTGGAGGTGGCGCAGTTTTTAATGTCAAAAAATTGTTTTCGATGCTATTCATTTTTAAAAATTAATCCTTATAGCTTATTAGTTATAATTAAGGCATGTTCATATTTCCGATTAGTTTTGACTATATGCATTATAGCTTTTGTTTTCTTTTATAATGAAATATTAATCGGTTTCGGAATCGGAATATTCTATCGTTTGTCGGAATTCGACTCTGAATGATGTGATAGGAATCGGAAATGGGAACAGGATTTTTCGGATTTGTTTTGGCGAAACTCTATAGCAAAGTACAGTTAAGTTCTGGTTCATATCGAGTATCAATTTGAACTGTTTGGCAATGAATTCAACTCTCCTACTCCAACGCCCTCCGCTCTCCGCCTTCAGTTACCAACGACTGCGAAATGCGGCTAAGCGAATCGCAAGGCAAATGGCTAAAGACAAAATAAACAGCGCATAAATTTAATATTAAATAAGCATAACATAATAAATTCGATTCCAATAAATCCAATTAGTCATGGCCAAATTATTATTGAAGGCAGCCGCTTGTCAGTAAGCAAAGCGAGGAGAGAGGCGAGGAACGGGAAGCGAGAAGTGAGACTGGAGACTCGAGTGCTGAGAATTTCTAGTGTCGAATTCAAATCGAGACGCGACTCGTCGCTCCGTTGTGACCTGCACCCCGCCCCCACTCCACTAGCCTGCCCCGCAAGGCTTGTTGTATATTTTATGCTTTGTTGGCATTTTTGTTGATAAGGCGGCAGACGCTGATAGCAGAGGAGCGGGCCCCGGGGCGCAGAGCCAGAGGAGGAGAACAAGCATTCCTTTTTGTTGCTCTGCCCTGCCCCTTGGCCCCCAACTTTGAACTCAGTGCAACTGAAAAATTGAAATGCCATCCAATGAAATGAAATGTCTGTGAGGATGGCTCGGATCGAGCTTGGATCGCTTGGATCGCGCGTATCTGGCGGATTGCTTGTATCTGTTGGATCGCCGGGCGCCTCGTATCAGCTCGCCTCACATTTCCGTTATGTGAAAATCGACTGCGTAGACAAATGAGATAATTGGGCATATGAATTTATGGGGCGTTGCTCGGCGCACTGGCAATGACAAGTGGCCATTCCAGTAACCTGCACCCCTCAGCCTGCCTGCCCCTGCCTGCTCCCTGTTTGTTTGTGTGATTTATTTAATAAGCTCAGGCGCGCGGGAAGGAGGGATGGGGGGGGGGGAGCACATAAAGAAATCGACATGTGGCACCCCCCCTACCCGCCACAGCTCCGCTTAACCCCTTCATTGGCCACGTCCATGTCCAGTGCATGACTGAAAAAATTTATTGGCCATCAGTCACAATTGCCAATGCGCTGGCAACGGCAACAGCAACAGAAATTGTGGCAACAAATTGTGGCAATATGTTGCACACACGCGCCCCGATAAAGGACCCACACCCCAACCCACCCCACCCCACCCCATCCCATCCCCGTCGCAACACCCACCCAGAAACTGTCCAGCGCTTGTTTGGACCAAACGGATAAAAATGTGGCGCAGTTGAAATTGTTTGACGTGTTTGCAACGTGGCATTTAAATCAACCACAGTCAAATTTGAATTGAGCCAAGTTATCTTTGCAGATCCTTCAAAAGATGAGTCCTTCAACTCGAGCGCCCAACTGAAGCAGATTAACTGCAGCAACAAGGATAATTCGAATAGTCAATGCAGTTTCTAACATACACTTTAATTATTCAAAGTAATGTCTAATTTAACTTCTGCCTGACAATCATTGAGTTGTTTAGTGTCTTCATCAGTAATGAACTATATGCATGTACCTTGAATCGTTCAGTGAGTTTAGGAAGTAGCTCTATTTATAATACATACTATTCAATTCAACATAAGTACACATTAGTTTCCTTCAGCTTTCCACAAAACATTATTCCTGTTTATACACACATGATTATTCTCTCGGGAGCATTTCAAATTCGTTTCCGTTTTGCGCCGCATTCGTAAACGTTTCACGCAGACACAAATAACAACTATACAGAGTTATTTTTAAGGCTTACAGATATTACGGGCGAATGTGGACTCTAACGCATCTGGTTATTGAAATTAAGTACAGTCAACGCTCGTTACTGCTACCTAGGGTACTTATTGAAATGAAGTACAGTCAACGCTCGGTACTGCTACCTAGGGTACTTATTGAAATGAAGTACAGTCAACGCTCGGTACTGCTACATAGGGTGCTGCACTACTTGGGGCCAAGGCTGTGTTTGTCGGTGTTTAGTCTAAGGATTGTCAAGGAAATTCTATTTTTACTAATACAAAACTGAATACATAATATGTATATCAATATCGTACTATTGTGCTACAGATCATGTTTCCACGTAATATACATACAAGTATACCTTTTGATTAACATTGAAGTTCAACAATATTCAGTTAAACTTAAGTAAAGAATTGTATATAAACAATATAGACAGATAGAGAGACTCAAGGATATATAAAAGAGAGCTTTGAGTTCGCTTAAATTTATTCTATATACAATATATATATTTTACTGGAGAGGGAGCTCTTTAGTCATACAAATGTCATCATTTTGTCGATTCTAACTGAACCCATTCAATATTATTATACTGTATACTGTACTGTACTGTACTGTATATAACTTATTATATGACAGTATTCTTCTTATTATTATTGTATTTTGTTGGCAATTTCTGTATGCCAAATGTTATCCAAGCTAACTGAAAATTTGTATAATCCCAACTATAGCGCATCCTGGCAGCGACGTGTCCTGACTAGCGTATTCTGTGCACTTGTTTTGTGTTCGTGCCAGCAAAATGAACATAATTTTTTTGTCGGAACCATTGGGAATGGCTGCGATTCTAGGGAGAGTTGAGCTGGGGCGGTGTGGGGTGCGGGATGGCACTGAAATAATGGGGCTCAATGATATTAATACGTTCGCTCGTTATCAAATTGCGTTTGCATGCAGAATGGACGGGTTTCCGTTTCCGTTGCTCCATCTCTTTTGCTCCTGCATGCGTCTCTCTCCCTCTCTCTCTGGCTCTTTTTCTGTATTATTATTATTGTTATTTTTCTGCTTTGCCGGACACGGACATGAAACGAGCGCCATATTTAAGCGTCGTACGTGAGCTGTGATTTGTGGTGATGCCATCCTGAAGACCCCGCACCAATGCGGCCCTTACCTCCGCCCTGCAACCGTAAAAAGCCTAAACAATAAACACACACACACACACTGCAGGAGAGGGAGGTGTATATAGAAAGAGAGAGAGAGATGGATAGAGGACGTGAGTGGAAACTTGAAGCAGCTTTTTGGGGGCAAAGGTGACAAAATGCCAATGCAAATAAAACGACGGCGACAAAAACTTTATTTAATTTGAAAGCTAAAAATATAAAATAAATTTTCCACATTTGACTTTTACAACGACAATTTGCCCGTTGACTGTCGTAAACCGACGCCCGCACTCCCGCTCCCCCCTTCGCACCCTTCACCCCGTCCCACTCAGCATCATCTACACCCTATTCTATTTTGCCCGCCTATGGCAACCTTTTTGCGACTCCTAAGCGAAAAGCCACACAAACACACTCAAAATGGCGACCCCTAACCCGATGGGCTGGTGTGTGTGGGGAGGTGGGGGGTAGCAGGGTTAACAAATTGAAGAAATACGCCGTAAACCGTAAAGCGTAAACCGTAACCAAAAACCGTACGCAAAGTTACGATAATCGTTTATTGAAATGCAAATTTTTTGCTGATTTTGCTGCTTTTAGAAGTCAATTTGAGTTGCTGGCAGCCCCTTACCCCCATTACCCCTCGCTTAGCACCCCCCACTAAGCCCCCTTCATCGCTGGTCCTATTTGGTCTATAGGTAGCTCCGGGCTTCGACTATGTGGCAACTTTTACACTTGTGTTATGATTGTCTTTTGCTTACGCCACCAATACAATAAAAGGTCATCTATTTAACATATGCATTTGCATATTTACAAGTAAACCCACACCCCTTTCCCCCCATATGGCCACGCCCACGCACACACATCCCAGCCCCCTCCAAAGTGTTCGACTTGGAGTTGGGCTAAGCTACGCGTTCAGCTCGGTTTAAACTGGTTAAGTGGGGAAGTGGGAAAGTGATTACTACCGGGTCATTGGGTAAACAATCGCAGTTTTGCGCTGCTCACTAGCTTGATATATCGATAATATTGATAGTATCGATACAAATCGTAAGCAAAGTATAGGATGTTACAAAACTTTACTATCAAACAAGTAAGAATGCTATAGTCGAGTAAACCCGAATACGAAACTCCCTGTACCCAGGTCTAAAACATTCAATCACATCTACGTCCACTTACACATACACACACACATACACAAAGACTCACGCATACAGACGGCAAAAGCGACAGCGCAAGCGAGGCATTTTAATTGGTGGCTGTGCTTCTTCTTCCCCACTCTCGCTGCATGACTGAATCTTCTTTCGTGAATAACTTCCGTGTTTATTATCCGATCGACTTGAAATTTGGACAGTAGATTAAGAAAGACTAAAGTATTGTACATGCCAAATCTAAACGCTATATCTTTAAAATTGTTACTGTAAAACGGTTTTTATCGAAAAGCCGGGGAACGGGGGAGATATCTCAAATCTAAAATATACTTGAAAAAAAAATATATAAAATATACCTGCTCCTGCTATACACAAACCTACATTTCAAATTTGGTGTCTCTAGCTCTTATAGTTGCTGAGATCGACGCGTTCATACAGACGGACAGACAGACGGACATGGCCAAATCGAAATCTTTTTTGATACTGATCAAGAATATATATACTTTATAGGGTCGGAGGTGTCTCCTTCTGCCTGTCACATACATTTGCACAGATTTAGTACCCCCTTTTTACCCATTTTATGGGTACGGGGAGTAAAAACAGTTTCTTTCAATATGTACACTGAAAAAATTCAATGTTTTTAAATATGTTTAGTGCATTGTAAGCCAAAATAGACTTTTGAAATATCTCAAGTTATTTTTCTCTTTATTTAACTGATATCTTATGAACAAACTAATCTGCATGAAATATTTTTTAATGACTGTCAATATTTTATTTTGTGGTTGTCTGAATTATTTGGAAATATTTTGTCTTATCTTCTGTTTTAAGATTTTGAGTGAAGAAAAATCAGTTTCCCAGTTCTCGTTGAAGTGCATCATCTTCATAATAGTTATTGTATTTAATACTTGCAACTTAAACTAACCACCGATTTTTCTAAGTGATACTCAACGACAGTTGCAAACCTTTTCAGACGAAATCACAGGCAAGAACAACAAAATCTACATTGAAGATCGCTGGCGTCACGAAATATGTGAAAGTGTTGTTCTTTTGTTCTTTGGAACAGACAAAGAAGGAGGACAAGTATTGGGCTTGAGCACCCCTGATTTCAATAAACAAAATTCATTCGATA
The DNA here is from genome assembly GCA_035043065.1 of Hirtodrosophila confusa. Lineage (NCBI taxonomy): Eukaryota > Metazoa > Arthropoda > Insecta > Diptera > Drosophilidae > Hirtodrosophila > Hirtodrosophila confusa. Next base: position 1,617,824 of record JAWNNI010000078.1, read on the forward strand.
AAATCGATAATGGAAATACCTCAAAAGTGTCTCTATAAAGAAATATCGATACCATCGTTTGTTTCCCAGCTCTATGTCCTGTCTATGTTTTGCCTGCTATAAACTATTATCAATTTACATCTATTCTTTGGTTTCTTGCACTCTCCTTATTTTCTTGCTACTTCCCAATTGTTGTGGTTTTTCTCTTCAGGATTATATATGTTGGTCAGATAGTGTAATGCTTGTTAGCCGGCATCTTAAGTCTTAAATTATATACTTTCTTGATCAGAATGAAGGGTTGACTGGATCTATTCGGTTGGAGCGAAAGTCGTGTCGGATTTGATCGATAGCTGACTTTAGGCTCAATTTTTACAAGAAATCGCTGCAAAGAGCCATGACTTTTGGTATCATTGGAAAGCTTCAATCCAAGCTACTATGGACAAATATCTAAATCACTCAATCTACAGTGGCGGACAAAACTCTACGTACGACCCCATTTTCATAAATTTAATAAGTTCCAAAGCCTTTCAAAGAAATGTAATGATGCAGGTTGGTTTTAAATCTTATTGTATAGCAAATAGCAAAAAAGCTTTACATATTTCTCCAATATTAACTTTTAAAGATATTTCCAAATGTCTGAAAAAAGGCACTGACAAAAGTGTACCTACGTTTTGTTAGTTTCACTCATTTTGCTATTTTTATCTGCTGAAACGTACCTTTTGTTTCATTTTGTGTATACTTTGAATTTATCATTGAATTCATTGCATTTTGGCATTTTAAATCGGAAATTTGGCGAAATAGCAAATAGTTCCATCAAGAGTAAGCTTCGTCCGAAGAAGCTTGACCGTAGAGACCTATCTTTCATACGTAAGTTGGCAGAAGACATAGCTGAGCGATCCAAATTTGTTGTTCACCCGCGCACATTGATAAGGACCCTCCATTTCTTGACGCTTCATAAGTTGAGTGTATACACCAACATGTGTACCAAATTTGGTTGCTCTAGCTTCAGGGTGTGGAAAAACATTGCGTTCATACGGACAAATGGACATTTCGCAAACCTAATATACTCTTTTTGCCTTCGGGAACAGAGTGTAATAATACCAAATGTTCGGATTGCAAACTTTCTTCTAACAATATCCCTTTAGGGATAGTTAACTTTTGGCATAACCTCACTGACTACTTTTCAATGTTCTATTGTTCGAATCCCGTTTGTAACCCGCTCCTATTCGAGTCGTTTCTCTAATCACCTCCTTCTACCATTTCCAATCTCAGACGATCGATCAGAAATCAAAACTCTAAATCTCATTAATTTGACAAGCGTTGCGCACAACACAATCACACACACACACACTCACACACACACCGCACACCACCTCATCACACTTCGCACTTTGGCCAGCAAGCTGGTGAGGGGTGGCGGGTGCTACTCAAATTTCGCCCCATTCGCTGGGAAAGATAAATATATATGCATAATACAAAGAGATACAGATACATAGATACTAAATTAGAGCCGCCAAGATGCCAAAGATACTAGAAACGACAAATGCTGTGGTGTACCGCCCCCCAGCGCCCCTGCACCCCTGCACCCCTGGATGCTCGCTGATGCAACTGTCAACTGTCAAAAGTAGTGCAACAGGGATTGGCATTGGGTTCGAGTTCGGTTCGGTTCGGTACGGGGTACGGGATTGGGGGTTGGGTTCTGGGCTCTGGATTTTGGATTTGTTCTGGGGCGTGTGTTCAACTATTTATGGCAACAACATGAAAATCAAAACTGCTAGATACGCTGATAAGATAAATAATTGGAATATGAAGCTGGCAGCGCAGCAATCCGCAACCCGTAACCCGCAACCCTCGAAAACTGACACACGACGAGTTGAAGGGGGGTGGCGGGCGGGCCGGGCTATAGGGTTGTGTGTTTGTTTAATCACAGCAAATAATTAAATGTCCATTTCATAGGGCGACGTGGCAATGCCCCCGTTCCCCGTCCCGTCTCCTCCCGCCCTGCCACGTCACAGGCTGCGGTAGCGACACGTGTGCAACAAGAGGCATTAGGCATTAAGACTTAATTTAAGTGCTTATCGCCAAAAACGAATCAACAAACGTGCCACACCTACTGTCCCTGCCCCCTGCGCCCTGCCTCTCCTGTCTGCCACACACACACACACACACCTGAGCGCCCTTCCTCATTGATCGATTGATGATTTTTGATTTTGATTTCAGGTTGACCAGCCAAATCTCCCATTGAGTAACAGACGTGTCCCCTATCTAATGTCTCCTGTTTCTGTCCCCTGTCCCTATCCCTGCCCCTGCCCCTGTCTGCTGTCTCCCACTGTCACATTTATGAGTTGTGCTTAGCTAATATAGTCATTACGCACCCTCTCCCCTGTACTGCCCCCAACGACAGCAAAGACACGCATAATTTCATTTTGGAAACAGTTCGAATTCGACAATACCCTGCAACTATTTAGGGCGGCATTTGAGCACCAGGTGAAGTCCCCTTTAGAGATTGTTGCTGCAAATAAGTCATATATCGTTAATGGAATAAAATAATCGGTGGGAGCAATCGATAAATGCGTCCGTCAACGAGGATCCTGATAGAGCTCAAGTAAACGATACAAAACTAGGATAAGCTGCTCGAAAAGAACTTGGAAAGGTTAAAATAATTGCTAATTCATTCCCAGCGGTTAACCAACATCAAAAATGATTTCAACTGAAAGATTCTCCTGAATATTTCCCATCGTACTTTATTGATTATCTAGAAATGTAGTATCTTTTTCTGGGTTTGCTAATTCATATTATTATTTTAGTATAATAGCTGAATGAATTGAGATTTGTTTGCGCACATATTATATTAATGTGAAGAAGGATTTAGTATCTTAAGGCACTTCCTGCATGAAAATTAAGGAAAATCCTGATTATAAATATCTATTTGAAAATACGTTTATATTTTCCTATCTTTGAGGAAGTCAATAATCCACATAATAGAGCAGGTGGGATAAGGAAGTGATTAGAGATGTTTTTAGCACGTTTTATGACAGCTATATAAGATGAATTTCAATTAAAATTAAGTTTCTTCAAGTATTTAAACCCATATCCTTCCATAAATATATAATTTATGTCGCGATTATTACAAAAAACGTAGAAAACATTTACCACTAGTTAAAGTTATAGTTTAATGATAAATTCCTTGGTGTTCTTTGGGATTGTAGCGTCTCTTTGAGGTCGGGTAAGCCGCATATGGTACCCATTCCATTCCCATCCCCGTTCCCCGTTCCCCGTTGCTCCATATTGGAACGCGTTCCAAATCAAAATGATTTTGATTTGACAAATCAATCGGGGCAACTAATGTCATTATTTGTCGGCTGTTGGTTGGCATTATTTGCTATTTGTTATTGTAATTATTATTGTGGCATGTTTATCGTTTAGTTGTTGTTTATTTTGGGGCTTATTTTATTCATCAGCCAAACAACAGACGCCCCCAACCGCCCTCCCAACCCCGCTCCCTACCCACGTAGTCACTTATTAATTTCATTATTTGCTCGCCGGTCGTTTTATTTATTCATAAATTTTATCAGCACAAATTAAAAACAAATTAGTCGACAGTAGGTAAATAATAATAAAGTGTAATAAAAATCACTGTGGAGGCGCCGGGGAACGGGGTACAGTTGCTGTTGGCAGGTGTGGGGTGTTGGGTGTGGGGTGGGGAGATGCGGTGGGTTGAGGGGGGCTTACGGGAGCTGATATGGATCCATCGTTGATAAGCGTGGAGCAAGAGGCACTCGGAACGTGATTTGTTTAATCGTATGCAAAATGATTATAACTTTTTATTCATTTGCTTTATTCGAGTTGTTTACCTTTTGTTTTCGATTCGTTTCTTTTAATAGCATTTTTATTGTTTTTAATGCGCTTTTAATAATAATTGATTTGTGATTGCAGCAATTTGAAAAACCAAAACTAAATGAACCGTATGAAGGACATTTAATGACAGCCACTTGCCTCGATCAAATTAGAGCGCTCTGGAAACTGGGAAAACTGTAGGAAATAAATACAATATGTGGCTGCCTATGCGGGGGAAATGTACCAGGTCTTAGATAGGCCCCTTTTAGAAAACTATAAGCTGAAGAGATTCCAGTTACAACTTCAGAGAACCCGAGAACTGTGAGCAGCAGGAAAGGATGAATCCTAATTAACAGAATGGAAGGAGAAGATCTGGGCTTATAGGAGAGCATTTCTGCTGGCATCCCACACAAGTGCAGCTCGGTTTCTACCTCGTAGAGAACCCGTGGAATCATAAGAAATACTTTCTAGAGGACGGACTAATAGGTAGAAGATAGAAACCTGAAACTTTTACAGTAGCTTCTTATAACAATTTGATTTGGGGAATATTCTATCCGAAAGTGGATGAAAAATGACTGAACATTTTAGGAAAACCTGTGTATAAAATATGGAGAGAAATCTCTTGATTCGGTCTCTCGGCCATATTGCTGATGCTTTGGTTTCTCTTGTCGCTAGATGGCGTACATGTGAAAAGGTAAAGCTATCGATTGATTTAGCATTTAAGAATGCGAAAAGTACAAAAATGTAAGTACATACATATAAAGGTTTCCTGAAAATTATTAGAATTGTTGATACCAAAAAAACACCCCCAACTATAATAATGATAGCAAGTAAAATGTCACATTTATTTTTTTATAAAGATATATATCGATCACAAAATATTTGTAGCTTATAGATTGCTTTAAATTAACGAGGGTTTTTCCTATCGTAAAGTGAAAGGTGTACGGGAAAAAAATAAGAAAATATAAATTTTTTGAATGTCCGGATTTTATTGTCCGCTACTGTAACATGACTGACTGCCTAATTTGTGACCAACGGGCTCGGGCTCGAGACTTTAAAAAAATCTATCCTCACGGGCGGAAAACTGTTGTAGGCAACTTGAAGAAAATCTTCTCCCTTCCGTCACCACGGACGGCAAATGGGCTTAGGGTTAAATGTATGGGAGAAGGTTTTTGTTAGTTCGGTTTTTAAGTTGTTCATACCCTATACAAGCTCGGGAGGGAAAATTGTGGTAAGTTATTTGTGTTTATTTCTTACTTTCTCATCCATGCAACCACAATGTGCCACAGGGAAGTGTGGCAGGGTATATACATATATATATTTATATTTATATTTATTATATTTATAATCATGAAATTTGTATAATTTCAGCTTTATCTGCTGATTGTTTGCCTTGTATGTACATATATACATAAGTATGTGTATATGTACATATGCGTCGGCAAACAATTTTGCTGAAAAATATTTTTGATTTATTTTTAATTAGGCTGAAAATGTCCATTATTTGTTAAAATGAAAACAAATATCCAGCGCATTATAATAATAATGAAAATGCAAATTTAATAATTTAATCATGTAAATAGCAATAAAAGAAAGTCTATAATGATTATAGACTTGTGAAGGTTGGCAACTCTGGCAGGGTTTGCTTGGCGGGGTGGGGGGCAAAAGTTGATCCCGACAAGCCAAGGGAAAACCTAATAGAAAATCAAGCGCAATCAAATGGCGAAGGATAAGCAGCAGGGAGGGGGAGGACCAAGGAGAAATAAGTAGCAAGAACAACAGATAGAGAGAGGAAGTGGGAGTGGTAGTTGGAGTGGTAGAGGGAGGGAGGGTGAAGAAGTACCACAGCAAATTAAATGAAAATTTGTTTGTGTGTGAAAATTGAAGTGAAAATTAATTGAATTGAGTTGAGTGCGGCGGCCGCTGCCCGTTTATAGATTTTTGCGTGCCGATAAAAGCGACGACAATGAGCAAGAAGAAGAAGAAGACGAAGAGGAGAAGGAAGAGGCAGAAGAAGCAAACGAAGACGAAGGCGAAGCAGAGGATAAGCATAAGGATAAAGAGCGAGCAAGGAAGAGTGCAGCATGAAATGTGAATGGTATTCTCATTTTTTGCCAATCACAAGACTGAAAGCAGCCGCAGGGATGGTGAGTTTGGTGGTGGGGGGGGGGGGGTCGAGGGGCACGCAGTGGCTGCAGCCTAGCAAATGGTCAGCGAGGGCGGCAATTTGGCCCACTCACACCCCCGCCTCACCACTTGACTGTGTGTGTGTGCGCATAATTCATTTAAAAGACGCAAAAGTCGCAGCTGCGCAGTGCGCTGGGCACACAACGGCAAGAGCGGGGGCGGGGGGGGTGGGGTTTTGTGTTGCTGCTCTGGGAGCCCAGTCCGCTGCATATTTAAGACATTATTACATTATAATCGCATAAAACAATCAATAAAATGTCAGTTGGCAGCAGCGCCAGGCAGAGGCTGTTACAGTTGGCAGCGTCGCTGCTGCAATTGCCCATAATCATAACGGACGAGCGTAAATTTCCCAGTATTATTTTGGCCACGCCTGTGTCACTAGCGCCGCCTCGCTTTAACGCATTTTGTGGCTCACTGCGAGCGAACTGCAATGCGCTCTCGCTCTCGCGCTATTGCAGTGAAGACACAGCAAACACACGCATACACACAATTGAACACACACACAAATTCACTTTAAATCAATTTTTTTGGCGTTTTTCATTTCATTTTCACGACGTTGTCGTCGTCGACTGTTGCGCCTCTCTCTTTCGCTTGCTACTGCTGGCCGCAAGTGCTGTCTCTCTATCTCTTTAGCGAGTACTGAGGCAGAAAAATACCATTATTATGAGTGTGTGTGTGCGTGTGTGTGGAGAGCGGGAGCGCCTTGGCGTGTTTGTTAAGTGAAACCATTTTTCTTTTTATTGCAACGGCAACGACAACGACAACGCTGGCAGCGCTGCTCGCTGCTGCTCGCTGCTGCTGTTGCTGTTGCTGCTGCTTGCCTTCGTTTTGTTATTTCTCGCTTTGGCGCACATAAATTTGAACGTTAATGATTTTTGCTTGCACTCGCGCATGCGACCAGCAACAACAATAACAATAACAACAGCTGCTGCCCACAAGTGTTGAAAATGCTAATGGTTGTTGCAGTTGCTGCTGTTGTTGTTGTTGTTTTGCAGGTGTCGCTTGCCATCTCACTTTTTAGCACGGACACAAACCCAGCAAAGCGACAATTTTTGCCATCATTGTTGTTATTGTTGCCATACGTGTATTTTGTTCTATGTGTGCAATTATTAAACACGAACATAAATACACACACACACACACACACACATGCATACAAGCGCAAGCGTCGCTGTCGCTGTCGCTGTCGCCGTTGCCGTCGCCGTTTGTTGTCAACGTCGTCTGCGGTCGCTTTGCCATTTCCATTCGAACGTCAACTTTGAAGCGTCGTCGCGCCTCCTCTCTCTGTCGCTCCCGCCACCGCTCCCGCTGCCTCTCCGTAGACCGCACTCACTCGCTCGCTCTCCCACTTTGTTGTGCGCTCTCTCGCTCAGTCGCTCTCGCTCGCTCCTCGCGTAAATCAGCGCGCAGAGCTTTGAGCGTAATTTTAATTCGAATCAATTTGTTTGTCGCCGCCGCGGCCGGCGCACAGTGGGTCGCCAACGCCAACGTTGACAACGCCGGGTCTCCAAATCTCAAACTGAATCTGTAGCCTGTACCTGTATCTCAATCTGAGAATCTCAGGCTGCACCTCAAGTCCTTTGCCGTCTTTGTTTTTGTTGTTGTGCCGTGTGTATTGTGTGTGATGCAACAGTTGCGCCCCCGCCACCCCCACAGCTAGTGTCCCGCCCAGGGCCACCCCATCGAATGGATCAGCTGCTCCAGCAGCTGGCCGCAGCTGCGCAGGCGCAGACGCCGACGCAGACACCATTGCTGAGCATGGGCTTTTCCGGGCTGGCTGGCGTCCTTCCACCCCCGCAGACGGGCAACGCGCTGCAATTCTATGCAGCCGCTGCCGCAGCCGGCTGGGCGCCGTTCCTGGGCCTCAATCCGATCGGCGGCTCCAGTTCCAATCCGAATTCCAGGTCCATTTGCAATTATCGCGCTGGCGCCACCTCGGTCCACATGCTGCGCCACATGGCGCTGCTGCAGCGCGCCAACGCAGCGTTCAAACAGCAGCAGCAGCAGCAGCAGCTGAAGGAGCAGCACGGCATTCAGGAGGAGTGGCGGGAGGTGGAATCATCATTGGAACAGCCAACTCGCAAAGTGCTGCACAGCGATGCCAACGAGGGTAAGTACATTCTCCGCTCCAAAATCATCGATATTGCTGTCTATCGATAAATTCGATAGCTATCGTCTTATCGACGTTATCGATAGGCACTTACATAAATTCATAGAACTGGCAACAATTTCTACGCTCATGCATACTTTGCAAAAGTATCGATAGTTAAACAAACATCCGATAGTTGCTCAAAGCAAACCATCCATACTATCGATAGTGGCAGCGATGATTATCCAGCTCCAGTACACATAGAAATCAATCAGCTGTTAACTGCGCTCAAAAAGTTTCAATTCCCCTTTGCACCACATTCGTAAACGTTTTGCTTTGCTATACAATCGCCAAAACGCTTACTGCTACGCATGCGCTAAAAGCACGCAAGAAAGCTCTTGTTGGCGGTTGCACTGATAAAAGTCACCCAGTACCCAGTTCTCAATCGGCTTCCAAACCATTAAAATACATTTTTTAGTTGTTTTTGCTTAATTTAAATTGATTTATTAAATTATCCTAGCTCTACAGGCTTAAGACTTATGACAGCGTCGTTCCTGGTCGGAAAAACTTGGAACCTCCCAAATTCAAAAGCCCAAGCTTTATACATCACTGTGGAGAATCGATTCGATAAAAAAAAAAAATACTAATGGAGTTCCGAAAAACGCCCTATAAAAGGGCCACCCTAGGGGCCAGAAATAATTTTCTATTTAGTAGAAATAGTATATAAATTCCAGATATTTCTTGAATACAAACAAAAATAATGATCACTGCCTTTGGCTATAACAAAATGGGCGAATTTTCTAAAGTAATAACTGATTTCATTGCTGACAAGTGTACTTTGCAATTTGTCAATTTGTCAGTTTAATCAATGCAAAGAAAAAATAGTGTAGTGGTTTTTATAAGTGAATAACTTTGTAGAACTTCACAACTTAGTTTCTTAATTCACAAATTCAAGTAAAACATTCAACATGGTGGACAGTACAATGAAGAAAATACACGATGCCTGTAATATTATAATGTAGATAAACAGGACTCTTATAGAGAAGGAAAGTAGTTACGTTCGATAGAATTTCATAGAGAACTATGCGACACACAATTTTGGATGCGACGTTGTAACAGCATCCGTTTTGGCAGGAAAAGCCTGGAATAAAACAAAGGCAGAAATAATATATATGTTTATTCAGGAAGAAAGTTGAGTTTGGCTAGAAAAGTATGTAACTTTCTGCACTTTAGGTAGAGTATTTTGGAATTGGTAGAACATAATTTTATGAACAAAAAAAAAATTTTGTAGTATTTTTTCTAAGTGAATAATCTTGTAGAATATCATAATTATTTTAGTTTTTTATTCCATTAATTCAAGATATGTGTAACTTGCTTAAGCTGACACTATATTTAGATAGCAAAAAACTTGTTTGATAAATATATATAAATAAAAAAAAAATTCAAGTCAACATTTAACATGGTCGAGAGTACATCAAAGCATGTTCACATGCAGCTTTTTCAAGTAGAGGCTATAAGATGTGCGTGAGTTTTTTTTTAGAACATCACAATTTAGTATAGATTTAAGAATAGGACTCTTATAGAGAAGGAAAGTAGTTACGTTCGATAGAACTTCATGGAGAACTATGCTACACATCATTTTGGATGCGACGTTGTAACAGCATCCGTTTTGGCAGGAAAAGCCTGGAATAAAACAAAGGCGGAAATAATATGTATGTTTATTCAGGAAAGAAAGTTGCTCACTGAGTTTGACTAGAAAAGTATGTGACTTTCTGCACTTTAGGTAGAGTATTTTGAGATTGGTAGAGAATAGTTTAGTGAATGCGGGTTGCTTCTATGTTTAATGTAGGGCAGGAGGGAATATCGCTCCTTAGATATTGCCCAACTGAATCATATTGAGCTATTACTGCGGCAATTAATGTAAATGTAACTGTGAGTGAATCAACTTATGAATTGAATTATCTCACAGTTCACTGACCTTTAAGCGACAATTCCAAAGCCAATTGCCTGAATTCAACAGCAATACTAATAACCAATAGCAAGCCAGCTTGAAAACACACACATGTGTGTGTGCAGACTCATTAATTTATAGCAAACATTTTGGCAGCGACGCTTAAAAGCACAGCAACAAAATAAAAACACTTGATCCCGACTGCCGCTTACTCTATTGATAGAGTAAGCATACAAGTAAAAATTCAAATTATTTTCAGTTCGGCAAAAAGTATTCTCATTTCCGAATATTGTTTATTCCGAATGCTTTTCGGTTTTGTTTTGGTTTTCAAAATAATTAACAACTTCTTCGAACCGTTTCCATCGGAATTTCGATTCCGAATTTATCGGAAATGGGAACCGGTTCCCATTTTCACTTCTCTTAAGATCGAAGTTGGTTCGAGAAGTGCAAAACAAATCAGATTACCTAGGCAATAGGCTTGCCTAGGATTAGTGGGTGAATCCTCATCCTTTAAACAGGAAGCTTAGGACTTCTCAACCCAATATACTCTCTGTGCCCATTAGGAGCAGAGTATCAACCGAATCAAGTTTTGTTGGCGCCCTGGCGCGCACTTTATTCAATTTACCAATAAAATTTCAATCGCATTGCTCTTTTTAATCAATTCGCTGCGACACGCACAACAACAACAAAATAATAATAATAACAACAACATCGCATACATGCATAATTTGTTTGTTGTTATGTTTTTTGATCAATTTTTAATTAACAACAAAAATTTGCCAGACGCTGGCGCCGTGGCGCCTCCAACGGCCGTTGGGCGCGATTTGTGGCCATTATTGTTGTTGTGTGTGCGTGTGTGTGTGTGTGTTACACAACTGCAACTGTTGTTGTTGCTGCCCCTTGATATGCGCGTAATTAAATTCTGCAAGCTATTTTCAGCGTTTTATTTGGCAAAGTGCAAATCATTTCGTAGCCAAAATGAGAGAGAGTGAGAGAAAGATGGAGATAGAGAGGGAGATAGAGATAGAGTGATCGATAGAGACTATATGAAATAATTTTAAATCAAATGTTATATGCTTTGATAGCTATACTTTCTTATGATTAAATTATGATTTATTGTGCATAAAAATTTTAATTGATTTTTGCACGCTCGCATTCGGTTTCGACCATTTTAATTTTATTTTTAAGGTTATTTGTGATAAATTCCACCACTTGAATTATTATTACTTAAATGAACACAATTATACTAATAAATATATCACTGAAATTGGTATTGGAGTCAGGTAGGGATGGGCCAACAATTAAAAAAAATGTGGCAAGTAGCTTTTCAACAAGTTAAGGAACCAGAAGCTAATATGAAGACAGGTATAGATTATATTCAGTTTTAGTTTTTAATGCTGACATTTCATTGTTCAGTTTTATTCTTATTCCAAGCCAAATTTGGAATGGTCATGACACGACTAAGTTGCCAGGAACAAGACCCACGTAAAATGATGATCTAACCATGATAACTGGGATCAGGATGATCTAACTCAAACTGGTATCAAGTTGATTCACAAGAATCTAGTTTACGATTCGGTATAAAAATCACTTTTATTAAGGTTTATGTTAACATCCTTAAGACCGAACGATTTAAAAACAAAGGGACCAATCAGAAAAATATTATGTCACCCGAGCGAGCCTTAGCACAGGTTACTTAAGCAACACGCATTGTTATTAAAGTACAAATCAAATCATCATTATATCATCATCGAGAATATTTAAAAAATATTTTAAAAAAGAGTCAAATGACAAGATGCATCGAGTGCTGCCACAAAGGATGGCACTTCACATAATCAACTACCAATTTGGTGCGTTGTCCTTTTAGCATCATACAAGTGATGCAATAATATGTGGTATATAAATCAATTTGAAACCACTTTTGAAAATAATTATTATTTGTCAGTCGGGATAAAGAAAAAAGAAATAAATACGACTGTTATTTTTGGTGATACAAGCCACGGCATAAGCTCTAGTCGAGCACCCTATCCATTGCCTGATTGCTAGAACAGGTTGGGAATTATAGCTCCACAACTTTTAAAAAGTACTCCGAAACTGAGTGTTGCTTCCCAAGCAATTATTTACAACTGGGGCGCCTTAGAATTCCCAAATGGTTCTAGCAACTGAGAACTATGCTCCGGAGTTGCTTTGTGTGTCTGTTTGTTGCTGTTTCTTGATGTATACAATTCCAAATTTTGAAATATACTCTGATGCACATATATTACCGAGATAGTTGGTATCGGTCATTATACATATATGCTCCTCAATCTGGCACTCCATTTTTCCTGTAAATAATTTTCGAGACTTGATGCGTGATGTTAAGTACATATGTAAGAGTACTATGGATTACCAAAATAGATGAATAAAAGTGATATGTGCAAAATATACGTTTAAACAAATGAGCGACTCTTGAAGATTCTCCGCTGTACTCCAAGCATTATGGATGGGCTTACTTTTGGGGACTAGCAAGAGGCATTGTTGGAACCATCGATGGTCTTATACCTTGAGACGAGTACAGAGAAGCACAATATAAGAGAAAATAAAGGGATCTATAAGAGCGGCAGCTGAAGCCGTGCCCAAAAAGTCAAACGACAGGTGAACACCCAACACAAGGAGGAAAAGTGCTCCTGTTTCTGTTCTGGTCGCATTATAGACAACTGCTGTTGACTTCGCTGCCCACTGGCTCAGGTGACGGCCATTAGGCAACGCCCCCGCTAACAGAAACTAGAAACCAGAAACGACAAACTATTTCTTGAAGCCGCCTTCAAATTTGAGAATCGGGGCTCAAATAAGTTGAAAATGCTCGACTTGGACCTGTGTGCCCCGACGACGACGACGACGACGAGGACGGGAAATTAGCTGCCATTAGTCATTTTTATTGTTTTCGGTTGCGGCCCCGAAACGGCAACAAGCAGCAAACAACAACAATGGATGAGGAAAAGCCATGGAACGGCACAAAAATTGGGCAACAAACAATTTGTATTAACAATTTTTCCATTTGGCCGAAGGTCCGAAGTGAAATGTCTTAATTATTTTGGGAGCTAACCGACAGCCAACAAACATACAATTTTCGTTTACGACATTTTAATTAAGTTTTTAGGTTTTCCTTTAGCCCGGACTTTGACTTTGACTTTGGGCCTTTCCCACTCGCTTGTGGAAATTGAGCAAATTAATAAGAACGCCATTGGCACGCCCCGAAAACGCTTCAATTCGAGCTCGAAACTCGAGCTAAAGTCGCCCTTACCGCCCTTACCCAGTCCCAATCTCATTTCAATGGGCATTTTCCCATTCCCGCTCCCGTTCCCAACTCTGGTTGCTGCTGATCATCATCAGTGATCATCAGTGATGAATGAATTGAGCTGATCTCCTACTGCTCATTAGCCTCGCCGACCGCGAGCGCGTCTGGTAATTGCCATCATTTCTATGGGGCTACCTAGACCATGGATTAATTGTGCGGAGTGAAGTGGAGTGTAGGGAGGCTCGGAAAGACAAGAGTTGGTCAATTGGATGATGCTCCTAGAACCAAACAAGCATGAGAGAAGACAATTCCTTGGATCGAAGCTTGAATACGCTTACGAACATAGAGGAAGAAAGCGGGATAATTTGATATCTCTATTCTCCTTTGTGTGATATTCTTAAATATTTCACAGGCAGCCAGTTGAATGATGTTCCTCTCAGGATGTTCCAAAATAATCCTCATTCATACTCTCATACTCTTCCTCCTAGAGAAAGAGGAAGAAAGAATATATTACCTCAGATCCTCTTTGTGCGACATCCTTAAGTGTTTTACAGGCACCGAGAGAATCCATTACCTCAATTCCTCTTTGTGCGACATCCTTAAGTGTTTTACAGGCACCGAGAGAATCCATTACCTCAATTCCTCTATGTGCGACATCCTTATGTGTTTTACAGGCACCGAGAGAATCCATTACCTCAATTCCCCTTTGTGCGACATCCTTAAGTGTTTTACAGGCAGCACTGCTTAGCTGGCAAATCGAACTCATATCATTCCTTGATTTGCTGGCCCATCTTTACTTGGCATAGCCAAGCCTCATAACATTGGGATGTAACTCTAACTACTCCAGAGAGTATTCGGGAAGCAGAAACCCAAAAACAAGACTGGAAGCACGGGGAGCCATCAACATCAGTGGCTAATGCGCATTACTGGGCCTGGGTCTGGGTCTGGTCCGATTTCCACTGATTTTCCCCTAATTAATAAACCGCTCAGCAGCAGCCGTCATTCGTCTCGTTGGCTAATTGGTCGATCGTCAGTTTTGGACGAGACGCTCCAAATGAGCTTTTGACGAGCGTTTTGCCTCGGGAAATGATAATTATTTAAGTGACTCTCATTTAGCCTTTCTGTGCTCTGCCAAAAATAACTGAAATATACATATTCACTAACTTCAAAATATATATATAAACAATGGCTGTGGACAGCTGCAGTGGAGCCATTGCTGGGGCAAGAAATCGCCCTCGCCGCCAAGTTATTTGCATAATTTACGAGGGCGACAACCCTGGCTGAACCCATAAATTCACTCAATTTGTGCTGTTGGACGCTAGCCAGCGAATTTCTCGTCTGCGGCTGCCCAGCAAATGAAATGCATTTTGGCAGAGCACCCTTAAATGCGGATACCACCAGCTCCATCCCAACACCAGCCCCCAGCCCCAACCAACCCCAAATCCCTTTTTAAGCCCACTTTTGGGGAGGCGTGCGGAGCTAATAAAAATCAAAAGGCGTTTTGTTCGCTAAACTTAAATTGAAAACACTTGAGCGAAACAACAACAGCAACAAAAGGATAAACACTTCAAGGGGCGGATTTGGCTTAGGTAAAGTACAGCCCCAAAAAAGTGCCACCAAACTCCCCCATACTCCATCTGTCTGTCGGTGTGTGTGTTGCCATTTAGCACAAAGATGGCGGCTGAAGATAATGAAAATTTGCCGAAATAAAAAAACAACAATAACAACATGTATTCAGTGCTAGGTGTTGAGGGAAGGGTAAGGGCCAAGCAGTAAAGGGGGCAGGGGGGCATTATAGCCAAGGACGGCAGGTGGAACGGGCGCTCGACTTTAGCTTTTAGCATTATTATTTTTTGTCTGTTCCCGTTGTTCTTGGCCATTTACAGTTTTGGGGCGTAATTTTTTCTTAAACAGCCACGCCCCAACGCCCCTAAATAAATGGCCAATAAGTTGGCAGCTAAATTGGCCGGGCCATTTGAGATTAGCCGTTTAGAAGTGCCATTAAGCAGAAGGATTGCAAATGAATTCACTGGGCTTCCCCCCCCCATTCTCTTCTCTTTTTTTGTCATTTTTATTTTCCTGCTCCATGTTGTCATTTTGCATTTTTTCCGGTTTTCATAATTTGCCAGCTGAGTGCATGAAAGCGGAAACTTGTAGTTGAAGTGGCACTTGGGTGGTGGCTTCCCATTTGAATATATCTTTCTTTTCGTACCCCTTGAACTACAACCAAAACTTGACCCTGCAAACGTAAAGGGTGTTCCGAAACTCAAGGAACTCCGTTTACACATTACTTTGTTAATCAATAAATATTGTACATATTTTAAAAACTGTTTTCTATCAAAATCAATTCTTTTTTTGAGACATCCTTGTGTGAGTTTAGGAACTGCATTTACCCTACCAAAATTGGTAACCTTACTTATTTCTTTGAAGATCTGTGAAAAGTTGGGGACCCCTCTACCAGAAATGCGAATTTCCTGGTCCATTGACAGGTTATTTCGCTATGATACAGATAAGGGCAATATCCGAAGCGGATATAATTATATTCCTATAGACAACACTTTCAAATAGTGCGTACTATTCTATTATGTTCATTTATTAGTTTATTTATTATCCGATCGACTTGAAAGTTAAACAGTAGATTAAGAGTGCCCCAAGTATTATACACGCCAAGTCCCAAAGCTATCTCTTTAAATATGTTGGTATAAAACGTTTTTATCGAATTGCAGGGGAACGGGGGCAGATATCTGAAACAAACTTGATCTGCGACTTGATCGACGCGTTCATCCGGACATGGCCAAATCCAAATCTCTTTTGATACTGATCAAGAATATATATACTTTGTAGGGTCGGAGATGCCTCCTTCTGCCTGTTACATACATTTGCACAGATTTAGTACACCCTTTTTACCCATTTTATGGGTACAGGGAGTAAAAACATGGTAATGGATATTGGTCAACTTTTTAAGGAAACCAAGCTTAAACATAAACGAATCTTATTGGATTAAGAGATACACAATTTGTACAACCTATAGACGATCATTGCTGTACCATCCTTAGCATTTAAAGTAAACCTAAAACAGCCTTCCCCCTGCCCTGAGCCCAATTCCTTTGGTACATTGTACAAAATCACAAAAGTCAGTCGAAAAAGCCGCAGACACGTAGAGTTGAGCGTTTTACCACAAAACCACCGCCCCCAAACGGTTTGTCGTCCTTTCGGATGGCAGAGAGAGAACCGCACACGTTTCGATTTTATGTTATCTCCATGGGACTTACCAAGTGATACGCTCCGGCTCAGTCCACCCACAGGCTCTGTACGGGCAACGACATGAAAATTATGTAAAACTTAAGTAAAAGATGAGCTCGTCAAGAATTATGACACCCTGGGGACGAAGATGTGTGCAAAGCGCAACAGTGAATAAAGCAAGCAGCAGCAACAACAAATACACACGTATACATACTGTTGTTCTTGTTGTGCAAACAACCCCGAAAAAAATGTAAAGAGATAAATAGAAAGCGAGGGAAATTGCAAAATAGCAAACGAAGTTGAAATGCTCTTACAAAGTTGATTTAAAGCAGAAGTAACGAGTGGCGAGTAACGCGTAGGGAGTAACGAGTGGCGAGTAAGCTAGTAGCTAGTAGCGAGTGGAGAGAAGTGAGTGGAAAGTAGTGAGTAGGGAGTGGAAAGGAGCGAGTGGCAAGTAGCGAGTGGCGAGTAGGGAGTAAGCGAGTAGCGAGAAGCGAGTCGGGAGTAGGGAGTAGCGCGCAAGCGAGTGGCAAGTAGCGAGTGGCGAGTAGGAAGTGGAAAGTAGCGAGTAGCGAGGCAATTATGGAGTAGCCACGAGTGGCGAGTCTTGATTAGAGCGAGCAGACTATCAACAGACGAGTGATTTATGCGTTTTTAAAACAATCATTAAAGTTTGGCTTAGACAAAATATTAATTTCAAGCCGAATGGCTAAAGGGAATTCGATTTTGCTTGAATAGCCATTGGGGGAATATATAGTGTTTTCAAGATCCAAACACACGCCCATCTTTCAACTAAAAGCCCCCAAGCTCAACTAACTCATCATAAAAGAAAAAAAGGAAGAAAAAAAGAGCAGACCAAAAGAACATAAAAAAGAAGCAATCAAATCTAAACTAAAACTACATCATGAGGCATTTAAGTGGCATCCCTTCACACACACACACATACATAGACACATACACACACACCACTCGCTGCAAAGGACAGCGAGTTAACCACCCAAGCATATCCTGTGTTATGCAACAAACCACCCAACCACCCACCTCCCACGTAGCTTGTTGGCGCTCGTAAATGCCTCATGTGCGTTTATATTGAAACAGATTGCTCCGCCAGCCGTTGCCCCACCCTAGACCCTCCAGATCCCAGTCCTGCTGCTGCTCCTGTCCCCCCCCCAAATTGTTGTTCTTGTTGTTTCGCTTGCTGTCCTTTGTGAAATTGTTGCGGTTTGCAATTTGCTGTAAATGACACTTGTTGTGAGCCCGCCTGCCAGAGCAGCAGCAGTAGCGGCAGCAGTTCCTGTCGACTCCGGCTCTAGTCCTGGCTCAACGTCCAGGACCTGCCCAAGCTGGCGGCCATGTTGGCCTCCTCCTGGCTGCCTCATGCGTGAAGCGTGCGTGCGAAGGCGACGCGCATCAACCACCAAAAGCAGTCAAAGAGCAGAGCAGAGCAGAGCGGAGCAGCGCAGCTAAAGCAGCAGACAGCGCACGCCCCCAACCCCCGCTCAAGCAATTGCCTATGCAATGTCATGCCACCAAACCCCTACCACATCCCCTCTCTCACTGAGCTCGTCCTCCACCGCCGCCGCCCCCCATCAAAATGCCGCACGACACTTCGGGGCTAATACAATTTATACACTTGGCTTGGCGTCGTTTCGGTTTGGCTCAGTGCCACGCCTGGCATACGCTTCTGGGGCGTCCGAGTGGGGACATTGCGAGGGGTGGGGCTGGCGAGCGGAGCGGGGCGGGCGGTGGCGAGGCAGCCACGATTGTCAGCCAGTTTTACGGTTGGATCAATGTTTATGCCGTTACACACGCACACACACAATCACAGTCGAGGCATTTATCCTTGTTACAGGATACACAAACACACGTGCATATGCAGCCTGCCCTCCCTCCCCCCCCAATCCCCTCCCTGCTCACTGCCCCTTGCCACAACAACAAAAGCTTTCTCGTTGGCTTTTGGCGACGTTTGTAAATTGGAAAATTTTTGCTTTCGATGTGTATGTATTGGTTGGAGCTTTGTTGTTGTTGTTGTTGTTCTTGTTGCAGCTACATATTTCTTGTATCCATCGCTTGGCGTTCCGCTCGTTGAGCCCCCCAAAACCCACCCGCCCCCACAAGCCCGCTGAGCGCCCAGCGCCTTTGCCATCGTTGTATCTAATAAACCTTAAATGAAGGCAATATTGTGGGGTTGTTTTGGGTTAATATTGAAACGATAAAATTGAATTGAGCCGTATGCCAACAACAACAACAACAATAGCGACAACAACAACAACAACACAGACGTCCCTGAAAGTTTTGCGGGCTTTGTTGTTGCCTCACTTTTGTTGGATTTTGTGAGTTGTAATGACACTTTTAGCTGACTTTGTAGCCATTTTACTTGCCGTCTCCCTCACTCTTTGTATTTGGGCGCTCATTTCCGTTTCCGTTGCCATTGAAAATGTTGTTGTTGGCCTGCGTGCGGCTTTTAATACATATTGTCCAAACATTTATGCCATTTTATTTTCTATAGTGTGTGTCCTTGTACAAGATATACGTCATATGGAATCAGGAAGGGAATTCCACTGCTCGGAATCGGGCCAAGTTTCAAAACAACGGGTCAAGGCAGTATAAACATTGAATTGAAAAGCCACCTAAAGTAAGCACAGTGGAATCTTATGCAGTTCTTATTTTAAATTCATGGGTTAAGTCGGGAAAAAGGTCAGTAAAGGAAAGTATTAGTTACATATTTAGTAATATTTAATAATAATAATAACCATATAAACAAAAAGTTTCTCTTATAAAAACTAATTTTTCAGCTATATGTTAAAGTTGTCCGAATCCGACCAAATTTGGTCAGTTGGTATAAACTTGCTTTAGATGAGTTTAGGGACGAAATCTTCATAAGCAAAAAGGTTAATCATACAAAAATTTGCGTTTCAACCGATCGTTCCTATGGCAGCTATATGTTATAGTGGTTCGATCCGGCCGGTTCCAACATATTTACTGCCTGCACTAAAACTAAAAGACTAGTTCGCATAGAAACAGACGGACACACGAACATCGCTATATCGACTCGGCTATTCATGCTGAACAAGAATATAGGATACAACTTTTAAATGTACAAGGATTGCAGGGAATGCGACGGTTAGACACACTCGATTTGAGGAATAAGAATGTCGAGATAACACCTCCAGCTCTAGGCAATCTAACTAATATCATTCACTTGCATATGATTGGAACTGTATTTCCAGTGCAATTCATAGGTATAACAATATCTTATTTGAAGTAGATAAAGTCCTTAACTAAATATAATTAGACAGTAAATAAAGACACAGACACAATCCCAACGTGCTAAAAGCGAACAAATTCTGCAGGATAAGCAAATCTCCTTATAAGAAACAATATCAAAGTATTTGATTTGTTCATTGTGTTCCAAATAAAGAGCAGAAAGAGCAGCTAAAGTTGTTAAAGCCAGCAACAGAAAATTAAATAAGAAGAAGCATTGCTGGGGGTACTCGACCAAAAAGATGACGAACTTACTGTACACACAGTAGTTCTGCAGTACCAACAAATCTGCCAGCGACCTTCAATATGCGACCACCATAGGGTGGTTAAATATCAATGATTTAATTGGTCCAATGTGCTCCAATTAAAATGAAAACACCTGAAACTGATGGAGATAACACCAAAAGCGGAGATAGACCAGCTTAAACCTTACAAAGAAATTATAAAAAGTATTGTTATAAGATAGTAAAACTGGACTCTTATCGAGAAGAAAAGAGTAGCGGGCAAACATAGCACATTGCTAGCTCGCTATGATCATTTTTACTCCCTGTACCCATAAAATGGGTAAAAAGGGGGTATTGGATTTGTGCAAAAGTATGTAACAGGCAGAAGGAGACATCTCCGACCCTATAAAGTATATATATTCTTGATCAGTATCAAAAGAGATTTCGATTTGGCCATGTCCGTCTGTCTGTCCGTCTGTCCGTCTGTCCGTCTGTCCGTCTGTCTGTCCGTATGTATGAACGCAAGGATCTCAGCAACTATAATAGCTAGAGACACCAAATTTTGAATGTAGCTTCGTGTATAGCGGGAGCAGGTCAAGTTTATTTTGGATCCGAGATATTCCCCCCCATTGCCCCGCTATTCAATAAAAACGTTTTACAGCCACAGTTTTATAGATAAAGCTTTGGGATTTGGCATGTATAATACATTGGTCATTCTTGATATACTGTCCAAATTTCAAGTCGATCGGATAATAAACACGGAAGTTATTCAACAAACAAGATTCAGTACTGCAGGCTTGGCAAGCAGCAACATGAAGGCTTCAGCATATGTATATACATATGGGCGAGCGAGCGCGAAGCGCGTGCATTTTCTATTATGTACTTAAGGCTTAACCATGTGTGCGAGCGAGCGCGAAAGTGCAGCGGGTCTTGTACTCGTGACGTCACGACATACCAAAACACACGGCATCAGCTGATGCACATGTCGCTTTTAAGCAACACAAGCCCATATGGTTTCATAATTGCTTATCGGTACGCAAACCATACGATAAATTTTAAGCACCTGATCTGCTTGACATTTTTCTTTGTGAGACATGCGCCATCTGCATGACTTTATTGTCTTGAAACATATTGTTATCAATGCTCTGCATAGTGCAGACTATGCATCAAAATTCAAAAATTGACTGTTGGCGCGCAGCCAATTGGCCTCTTCGATAAAATATCGATAAGTATCAGCTCTTCGATCAGTCTCGCTCATCTCTGCATTGTGCTGCTAGTATTTCTTTCACTCTACCGTCGTTCGTCATCGTCATCGTTCGTCATCGAGTTCCGATTTTGATAAATTTGCGATTGAATGTTTTAGACCTGGGTACAGGGAGTTACGTAGTCGGGTATACTCGACTATAACATTCTTACTTGTTGTATATTCAAAACTCATATTTATTCAGCTGCAAGAATCGCAAGGATTTCGAAGCCTAAAGAATCCCTGATGTATTCCGCCCATGAAGCTGCGACCCGCAACTTAAGATTTGGTTGGATGTCAAGAAAACTGGGACGATGAGCCTGATGTACAAAGCATATGATTGCAATTGTATTATACATGCATATATGTATTGCAATTCTTTAGATATAAATAAAAATATTATATGAGAAAGAAATTAAAGTCAAAAGTACACATGTTAAGATACTGAAGGAACAAATTAAGAAGCCAGAAGAAGAAGAAGACATTGAGGTTAAATTCATTGGTTTTTCAATAGTAATAGTAATAAAAGTTTTGGAGTGATTACGATAAGGTTAAAAAGAAAAAATACTCAAATTGAATTAGATATTCCAGAATATTAAAAAAACTCCAATAGTTTTGTTGGACAGCCCGTTGGATATTAATTAATAATAAACAATTTGTTGAAATGAAATCCATTCAGGCAACCTCGCCACCAAACAAGAAGCAAGGCTTATTCAAGTAGTTCAAAAGTGATAATAAAAAACATTTATGTGTATATATTTGCATAAATCAGTATTAACTGTGAGAAGGGTAATTAGTCCCAAAAAAGCTGTATAGGCGCAGGAAGAAGTTCAACGCCAAGAACGTCAATCTTCATCCTTCACACATCCTTCACTTCACATGATCAAATGCGGTCGGAATCATCAAAATACCAGCATGCTCATTTAGTAGCACACAAGTGCTGTAGGTAGTAGTACGAGGTTTAAGAAAGTCCTTCTGTATGTACATATAATAGACATTCATTTCAAATACAGCTAACATCCCGTGATAATGAAAATAATACAAAGCTTTTTAATGTTGAAGGATTGCAGTGAATGCGCCGGTTAGACACACTCGATTTAAGGAATAATAATGTCGAGTTTATACCTCCAATTCTAGGTAATATTACGCACTTGCAATTGGTGGAGAATCCCTTTCGACAAGAAAAATAAACCCATAACAATAGAAAAAATTAGTTTTAAATCGTTAAAAAAACAAAGAAATATTTGATAGTCGAGATAAAGAAATTAGTATACATCACTGTAGTTTTCGGTGATTTTAAAATAAAGCGAGTCTGTTAAAGAGTATTCAAAACTAATCAGTTGAATCTCCTTGATAAGTTTCAGACCGCTTTTTCTGTTAGAGCGAAAGATTCTAGTAAACAAGCCACGAAACATAAAAAAATAAACGTGATGTACGTTAAAGTAAAAATCAATTCATCATATATCGTCACAATCATCATCGAGAATATAAAAAAAAAAGAGTCAAATGACAAGATGCATCGAATGCTGCCACAAAGGATGGCACTTCACATCATCAACTACCAATTTGGTGCGTTGTCCTTTTAGCATCATACAAGTGATGCAATAATATGTGGTATATAAATCAATTTGAAACCACTTTTAAAAATAATTATTTGTCAGTCGGGATAAAGAAATAAATACGACTGTTATTTTTGGTGATACAAGCCACGGCATAAGCTCTAGTCGAGCACCCTATCCATTACTTGAGTGCTAGAACTGTTTGGGAATTATAGGTGCACAACTGGTAAAAAGTGCTCTAGACCTGAGTTGTGTGTCTGTTTGTTGTCACTAGAATTGTGTTGTTCATGAGAGAGTGAACCAGTAAGAGAGGCCCACTGAATTGGGTGATTGATATCCTTCTCCCCCCATGTTTTCTATCATGTTTTTATTAACATTCGTTCTACAAATGTTCAATCATTTCATCTATGTCAATCAAATTTGTATCTTTTTCATAAGACTCCAAAGTTTCATACGAGTAAGTTCCTTTGTTAAATTCGATAAGCCATTGTGTTTTAACGATGTTACGGGTATAAAAATATGTATGTTGAGCCTGCAAATTCAACATTTTTCTTTATTCTTTATCAAAAATGGCGGAAAAAAGCAAAACAAAAAAATTTAAGATAGCCAGATTCCCGTTGCCCGTATTTTTCGTATTTTTCCCGCGATTGTACTTTGAAAAAAACCATATTTGACAGGAAAAGGTTGAATTGGCAACACTAATTAATAATTTCAATAATTTACAACTGAAGCGTCTTAGAATTCTCAAATTGTTTGAGCGGTTGGCACCCTTGGTCGCTGATGGTTGTAAGTGTACAATAAAGTTTTCAAATTAGAGCAAACTAACAATACCTACCGGATAATAGTTTCGTTGATATTTTAAAAAAAACACCTAAATGTCAGCGAAAAGGTTATAAATTCTCTTCCCACGTTTTACAAAAATATCGACTATCCAGAAATAAATCGATACTCTGGATTTGAAAATGACACTTTCTAGTTCCAGCTGTAGTTCCATTTTCATCAAAATTAGCGCCTTGATGTCTGCAATGCCCTGCATGCCCCTTCCCCTTCCCCTTCCCCTTCTGTTGTGCCCTCACAGAATTTGCATGAATACCAAAAGCAATTGAAATGCCGACGGCATTTTATTGGCCAGCAGCAGCGGCAAGAACAACGGCAAAAGCAACACGGACAGCTGCGAGTCTTTATACCACATATTGGCATTGTTGTTGTAGCTGCTGCTACGTTTTTTATTAATTGAAAAGTTAATTAAAGGTGATAAAAATTATACATGCCACCGATTTTCGCGCTGCAGGCGTTCGCCAGCGACAGCAGCAACAACAAGAGCAACAATGGACAAGGCTGAAAAAAAAACACGTTTCAATTATTCGCACACACTCACACATACACACACACACACACACACACACACACATCACACACACACACACACACACACACAGATACACCTGCTCCGCTGCGGCCCACTCCTCTGGAAATGTATTGCATATAAACATACATAAGTATGTAGTATTAGCATGTATTTCGT
The DNA here is from genome assembly GCA_035043065.1 of Hirtodrosophila confusa. Lineage (NCBI taxonomy): Eukaryota > Metazoa > Arthropoda > Insecta > Diptera > Drosophilidae > Hirtodrosophila > Hirtodrosophila confusa. The sequence continues at coordinate 1,642,202 of JAWNNI010000078.1, forward strand.
ATGCCTATGAGGCTGATCAAGAATATATATGTTTGCATGTATGCATGGCGTGCCACCAATCGATTTAAGTAGTTATCGATATTATCGATAATACTATCGAATCAACAAGTAAGAATGGTTTAATCGAGTGTACGCAACTGCGAGTCAGCCTGTACCCGGGTCTGGACTTCCCAAACATACATCAAGCAGTTTAGCGACAGGTCAAGCAAGCAGAGCAACTGAACTGAACTTCCGTACATTGACACAGTTTAACCACAGTTTTTTCTAATCCAATTTTTGGGTACAGTGTGTAAAAATGTCTCTGGGACCATTTCAACAACGTAGCGGTACATAAATTAGAAAAACTTCAAGCTCGGCCTGGAATTTTAGGGATTAAATTAAAAATATTGAGACAATAAATGGACATGCACAATTCATTTAATAGTTGCTTATAAGCAATATGCTTCGTATAATATATTATACCAGCCATATATCAAAGAAAACCATGGATTACAACTATCGATATGTTATCGATATGTTTCCATCTCGATAAATTACATATACGCCATTAATCTCAAATACAGGGTATTTAACAAAAACAAAATCCTGCGCTGCTTTTACTCACAGCATTTATAACAAGTTGCCGAGGAGCTTTCAGTCCTGTGCGCCCTCTCTTTCGCTCTAACTGGCAATGTTTGAAATGTCCAGGCAGCAGCCGCAGTCGCCGTTGACGTCGCCATAGTTTGTGCAGTCAAGCGAACAAAGAGAGCGAGCGAATGCCGAACGTTGGACATGGGAGAGCCGAGTGGGCGTTGTGTGCAAGTGCGAGCGAGACAGCGCACGCGCGCCGCATGGCAAGTTAATTAAATCCTCATGTATTAATCACGGCACCTACCTCCGCTTATGCCTTTCCGCCTTCTTCGTCCCTTCATGACGCTCTATTCATCGCCATCGCCCCAAACAACTCCTGGCGTCGACGCCAGGCCCCGCTGCCTCCGCTGCTGCAGTCAGCTGGCACAGTCTGGTTCTAGTCTCAGTCGCAGTCTCAGTCTCTGCCAAAGTCGAAGTCGAAGTCTCTGTTTGGGTTCCAGTCTCTGCGCTTGCGTGATTCTGATGGCAAATTAATTCCTTGGTAATTTGTTTTGATGTGATGTGCGACTTGAAATTGATTGAGATTGTGTTCTTGTTGTTGTTCTTGCTGTTGCTGCTCTGCCTGCTCTGGCTCGGGCCAATAACAACAGCAGCAACAACAACAACAACAGCGGCAGAGAATTCATTAAAGCAGCAGCAGAAATCAATTTTTATGCTGAGCTTTATTTTTGCGCTCTGCTTTTGCGCTTTGATTTTGATTTTGTTGTCGCTGTTGTTGTTCTTGTGTTCACATTCACATTTAGCCTTTCTGCGGCTCCCATCCATCCCATCCTCCCATCCTCTCCGCTTACCTTTCTTGTTTTTGGGGTTACGTATAAATCATAAGCCATAACTTTCAATTAATAAACTATTGTTTATATTAATAGACTTTGCAGCAACTTCTCGCACGCTGCTCATTAATTAAATTTGTTTGCACAATTAATTTCATGCTAAAAATTAATAAAAACATAAGAGCACATCAAATGTGACGAGCTTTGAGCTTTGAATAGCGTGAGCGAACCGACTCATTGAGTCAGTTCACAAGAACGCTACAAAACATCTATGGGTCCTATCTTTAGTACTCGTTCAAAGGGGAACAATCTGCTTTAAAGACATTATGTGGTATCACAAAGGGCCAATCCTAAGTGTGGATCATAAGATATGTTTTCCCATCCCAGCCACTGCAACCTAACCTAACCTATCTTTAGTATCGCGGAATATTTTGATTAGTAGTATAAATTTATTTGAATCCAAGCTATCTTCATATTGGCATAAAATATTATTTCCAATTCTTCATCCTGTTTCAATGTGTAAATTTGTTAGGCTTTATCTGTGTAACTATACATATTTTATCTACTATATTTTTTCCATCGATTTTCATAAACAAATAATCGTTTAACATCAAACACTAGCTATTTGAATATGCTCCAGCTGCAACTTTTTCCTTTTTTCTTTCTGTAAAGACCTGTTTTGGTTTATTCGTTTGCGACTCAATCGCATTACACTCCAAGCAGATCCACCCACCCACTTAAATAGCATATTTGCCCAAGCTTAGCTCGGTATTGCACCTGTAGCAGTTTCTCTGGCTGGGATACAGATGGGAACTGAGATTCGGCCTGGACTCGAGCTGGGGGTAAGGCGCACGCAGACTTGGACATGAGGCACGCCCACTCAAGGAGGACGTCGTTTGTAATCAAATTAAGTAAATTACAAGCTCTCAAATGTGCAAGACTCGTGTTTTACCAGGCTAATAACTGCCGAAAAGCAAAAGTCCCATATACCAGTTCCCGTTCCCAGTTCCCAGTTTCCCAGTTTCGTTTCCCACTCCAACACCGTACCCAGCCTCGAAACTAAACTGCAAACTGATCGTGCGATCTCCGATTTGAGTAAAGTTGCGTCTTTTGGTTCAATGAACGACTGATTCCTGAACGAAACTGTTTAAAGTGTGGCTGTTATAAGACTGGACTTAGATGATGTTCCGCCATGAAGTCTCATAGTCACATTTTTGTTTATGGAGTAGAAATGAAGCGACCAAGCAACCATCTATGTACTCTTCTTAGTTTCTACAAACAATAGTAAACTTCATGAAGTTAATAAATAATAATATAATGAATATTTTAAAGTAAAGTTCCTTTTTTTTATCTTTGCAACTGACTCAATAATGAACTAATTCATCAAATTGTACTCGAAATACAACTCTAGTTTCAAGCAGTGGCATGGGCAGCGAAAGGTGAGGAAGTAGAAGGAGTGGAAGGAGGAGGGGACAAACACGGACACAAGCGCAGGCAACTTAAGAACTTAATTTGAAGCTTTAACGCTGACTCTGTCACTCCACTGCCCAAAGCTTACGCGCTCAGTCTCTTTCTTTCTCGCTCTCCTTGACTCGGACTCTTGCTCTGCCACTGCCACTGCCGCTGCCGCAGCATCTGTCGTGCGCTGGCTGATCTTTGCCGCGCTTCCTTTCTAAATTGATTTTGAAAACAAAATGATCGTAAATTTTGATCGTCTTTGCAGCCTCTGCAAATTACTGAGCTTTTGCTCTGAAACTGAAACCAGACCCGCCCTGATCATCAGTTGTTGCTTTCGTTCATGTTGTTGTTGCTGTTGCTGTTGTTATTGTTGTTGCTGTGTGCCTTGGCTTTTATGGGCCTTGATTGAGTTGTCATATTTTATTACCGAAAATTTTAGACAACGCCACAACGACTTTGGCTCGCAACCGCGGCGAAACGCTTCATTTGCCGTGGCGAATTGCGATCGTCCGCGACGTTGACGTCTGACACTGACGCTGACGCTGGCTGAGATGTCGGCACACATACTACACATATGTATGTATATGTACATACATATGTATGTACGTACACACACACAGACGCTTAACACCTGTGTTCGTTGTTGCTTGCAGTCGCTGAATGTGTCTTTGTGTGTGTGTGTGTGATATTCAGGTGATAATATGCCCGCCATTTTCGTAATGGAAAGTAATTATTGTTTGCGGCAACGAATTACAGTAATCGTCATAAAATGTTTCCCCATGACTGCCTACAGCAAACCAGGCAAGGGAACGCCAACAACCAACAACCAGCAACTGGCCAACACCAAGACCCAACAATCAGCGGCAGTAAACAGCAAAAACAACAACAACGACAACAAGAACAACAGAAACAACAAGAAGCGCACAACAACAGCAACAACAGCCGCCACGGCAGCCGTTGTCCGATGTGCCCTGCTATAATCAAGGGAAATAACATTTTCAAGCAGCGTTAAAACTAACATTAATTATGTCCGAAACGAACAAAACGATCAGCGGAGAGCCAGAGACCAAAGAGGCGGACGAAAGCGCAAAACGCAGACGAAGACGCAGAGACAGGACGAAAGGAAAGCAAGCCAAATTAGGCACTTTCGAGAGAGCAACAGCGTGACAGAGTGAGATAGAGAGCGAAAGCTCAAGTAGGCAATGGGAAACGAAGAAATTGTGATTTTAGCGTTTTGCGCATAGAAATGAAGACTTCGCTTTAGATTTAATACAATCTTATATTTCCGTGTTCGATAATCATGTTAAAAGATATCACACGTAAATGTGCTCAGCCCTTAACAACAACAACTGACAATTGGTAACTTATAATCTTATAATGGCGGTACCACCTAATACAATTACAGCATGAGCACAACGAAATATGCAGGGAGAGCAGCGGGAACGTTATTGGGTGTGGGAGTGGGAATGGGTGTAGGCAATTGATAGTATTGGCAAAGCTTTGGCTATTGTAACCAAGTGGCGCCCCCTAGCGCATGGATCGGGTAGCACTGATATTGGCCGACACTGAGCGCAGGCCAAAGAGAGCACAGCAGGCAGTAAAATGAAGAAATTGAAAAGTACATGTGCAGCTGAAGATGGAAGCGGATGCAGCGGAGCGGCTATGCAGCACACGGTGTAAGGGCAGCGCTGCAGCAGAGTTACGCCCCAGACGCGCAGGCGCAATGAATTCTGCAGCAGCGATGGCAGCGACGCGGCTTCGGGCAAGCAACAATGTTGGAATTGGAACTGGGAATGCGAGTGGGAATGGGGACTGAGATGTTGTGCACTGACAGCGACGTCAACGCCGCGCAGTGGCGCAAACAACATTGCACAAATCCAAAATGCAACGGTTAGAACAGATGCCAAAAATAGCTTAAAATAGGATTTGGGTTTTGTTTAGGGTAACTTTTTCAAATATAGATAAAAACGAAAATTTAAGAAAATTATATATGTATGTCTCTACAAGTGAGTTGTACACAAGCCCTTGAGCTGATTTTATATTTTTTTGGTTACCATTAAAAAATGTGTAAGTTTTTGTAGTATAATACAACAAAAGCAAATTTTATAAATTAATGATTTTTACTCCCTGTACCCATAAAATGGGTAAAAAGGGGTATTACATCTGTGCAAATGTATGTAACAGACAGAAGGAGACATCTCCGACCCTATAAAGTATATATATTCTTGATCAGTATCAAAAGAGATTTCGATTTGGCCATGTCCGTCTGTCTGTCCGTCTGTCCGTCTGTCCGTATGAACGCGTCGATCTCAGCAACTACAAGAGCTAGAGACACCAAATTTGAAATGTAGGTTCCTGTATAGCATACGCAGATCAAGTTTGTTTCATATTTCAGATATCTCCCCCGTTCCCCCGCAAATCGATTAAAACCGTTTTACAGTAACAATTTTCAAGATACAGCTTTAAGATTTGACATGTACAATACTTTAGTCTCTCTTAATCTACTGTCCAAATTTCGATCGGATAATAAACACGGAAGTTATTCACGAAAGAAGATTCAGTAATGCAGCGAGAGGGGGAAGGAGAAGCACAGCCACCAATTAAATTGCCTCGCTTGCGCTGTCGCTTTTGCCGCACAGTGTGTGTGTGCGTCTTTGTGTATGTGTGTGTGTATGTGTAAGTGGGCGTAGATGTGATTGAATGTTTTAGACCTGGGTACAGGGAGTTTCGTAGTCGGGTATACTCGACTATAGCATTCTTACTTGTTCTACATAAATTTTGAAATACAACGATGCTGTCAATATATTTAAAATATATGTAAGACTATTTGTGTTAAAAGCTCTTCAGTCTCATGCTATACAGCAAACAGTGCATGCATTTTCAAAAACCATGATTATTGCAACGAAAAAGGTTTGTTTGACCCACTGTGCGCCGCGGCAGGGCATACAGGCAAGCCGAACGAACCAACGAGCGAGCGAACGATAAAACGAGCGAGTGAACGAACCAGCGAACGAACAAACGAACGAGTGAGCGAGCGAGCGACGTTAATAAGAAATTAATGTCTTGATCATTTTCGATCGTTATGTAAATCAATCAGGCAAATTATAGCTCAGGGGCTTGCCACAATAATTAGACCCTATTCGTAATGTAGCCGCAAAGGCTGCAACAGCAACAAAATGAAATGCAAGCAGCGCGACCGAGATAGAGCGAGCCGAAGACAAAGACAGAAACAAAGGCAGATAGTCATGGCGTGCAGACGACGCAGACGCTGACGCGCCCCTCGATCGCAAAAATACAACACACACACACACAGAGAGCGAAAAAAAGAGCAGAAAAAGAGGAAACATTTTTGCTGGCATGCAACGCCTTGATGTCTTCTTTGGAGTTGGAGCTTTGGCTGGAGCTGAAGCTGGAGCGACGTCTTCATTAAAACAACAGAACATTTATGCGCCGCTTTGGCATGTCGATGTCGATCGCAGGCAGCGATCGTTTGAGAGCTTTTCGTCATGGCCTACACAAGACAAAGACAAAGGCACAGTCAAAGAGACTGGCGCGTCCAGGAGGCTTCTCCGGCCTGGCTCTGGCTCTGACTTTGGCCTGGCAGCAACGTAACAAGATGCGTAAAAATTATTGATTTTCCCTGACTTGATTGTTGTTGGCTATCAAAATTTAATCATAACATGCACAACAAGACCAAAGAGCGGCAAACGGCGGGGAGGGTGCTGCTGCTGCTGTCGATCCCTGGTAACAGCAACAGCAACAGCAACATGTTGCCAAGTTAACCACTTGAATTTTCAATTTTGCATCGCAACAGCGGCAAGTAATTTGCTGCGTTGACGTGCCTGGCGTGGCAGATGAGCAATGACCCGGCACCCGAGCAGGGACCGGTGACCAGCGGGACAGGCCGGGAACGGGGAGTCAGGGAGTCAGGGACAGCCACTGCTGGTCGTGTCGATCAATTCATTTTAATGCAAACAACTCATATAAATTCATGTGCAAGTTGGCAGCAGACAACCATGGCAAGTGCGAGTGAAACTCGACGCCAGATCCCCAGATTGAAGTGGCCCGTATGTGGATCCAACTTGGCTATAAGTAAGTACCTCGGCCCAGGCAGGTCACTCACTCAGTCGGTTGGGCTCTCCAATTACCGTCGTGCAAAGTGCAAAGAAATTCATTAATTTAAGTGCCACACATTTGTGGCCCACTGTGCGGCCTCTTAGACCTTGAAGCTCTCGCCTTGTGTGGATTGTAACGGAAATGGTTATGGATATGGAAATGGAAATGAAAATGGCAGTGTAAATGTAATGCAAATTTAATGGCAGGCATCTGTTAAACTTTGCAATTACAACCTGGTCATAGATGACAAGGCATAAATTATTGTTGTAACCCTTGACCCAAGACTTTGTGGGGAATGTGTGTGGAATTAATACGTTCGACATCCATTAATACTCTCGAGGGTGTTCAGCTCTTTCGAATGGCTAATTTCACATTCATTTTTGACCCTGCACAAACTGACAACGCAGTCATATTTCAAATTATTATTATTATTCAATGTTGAAAACCACAAAATTCAACGCGCTTAGAAATAGATCACACCATCGATAGATAAGAAGGATTCGTCTCAGGAAACATTTTACTCCATTGAGCAATGTTTTAAACGTATTCCTATTTCAGCTATCGACTAAAAATATAAAAAATATATAAGTATTTGTGATCAATTCTTTCAATAAGGTTATCGGTAGCCCTCATATGAAGTAACTCTAGTTATCATAATGTGGAATATGATTTTTTTCCGAATACCTTATCTCCCTACAACCGACAGACGGACATTACACACACCCAAGAGAGTCCTAGGAAAGGGAACTATGAACAGATTCAGAGATACCAAAATTCTTGCTCGCTTTTTTATTCCTATGGAACTGTCTTTTTCGTCCATCCGATGCTCCATAGCCTAACTAGTTTTGCAGTTAACTGTTTGTTTGGTTTCTGTTGCCGGAAATTCCCACGTCCGAGATTCTCATGAGGCTCGCGAGCGTTTAACGTGCGGTGTGCAAACAATTTAACACACTCCAAAATCACAGACTCAGAGTTAGACTCTCCGACAATTCATCAAAGTGAAAATGCAGCAACAGCGCAGGCAACTAAATGACTTTGACAGCTAATGAAAGGCAGCGGGGAAAGGGGTTACAAGCAGTAAAAAAAAAAGAAAAACAAAAAAGAAAAATAGAAAAAGCGACAGGAGGAAAATGTAGTCGGTTGCAACAGGGGCGCGTGGCTGACTTAACGCCCCGTTCTGTAGTTTTTTGGGTGCCGAAGGATGCGCTGGGGGTTGTGCCGAGGGTCACATAATTAGCAGCCCTAATAGCTGTTGTGTGACCTAACCTGGCTATTGTTTGTTTCATTTTTTTATATTTGAAATGCACATTTTTTATTCGCTGACTGGCTGATTTTTTGTTTGGCCTACAAAAGGCAGAAAAAAGCAAAGCAAATCAAATCATGTGACAAGCTTCTAATGAACCTCAAAGGTGCCACAACCCGGCAGAGCTCTGACCCATCAGACATTTGTGTGGCCTATAAATGCTAATGAGCCCAACGTTTATACTCTGTTTTTTTATATTTATTTTTTTATTTTGTACTTTTTGCCGTTGCAAGCTAATTTTTTTTATAGATTTTTACGGTGATTTTTTGGGTAATTTTTTGTGGGTCGTTGGGTGGGTCTGGTGGGACTACTAATGCTGGTTGTACTTCTGGGTCGAAAACTGGCAACAGATTTGACTCACAATTGAGCGGGTAGTTTTGTCCGTTTGACGTTATGGTCACGAACCTTTTCCCGGGGGCCTCTGTAGCCCAGATCTGTCCTGCCTCTCCCTCTCCCTCTTCAACATCTTCTTCTCCCCGTCTCAGTTGCTCTTTGTCGCTGCATTTTGTTCCACTTGAGTTTGTTTGCTTAACGACCTTTGAAATTAGGCAAAACTAAGGGGCAATAGGCGTTAGATGGTTCGCTCTGTGGACCCAACGCTGCAGCCCTTAGGTTACACACTGCCCAACAACAATAACAACAATTTATACTGTTTATATGCAAATTTTCAAAGCGTCTCGCAACTGTGCATCATTTGCTGGCCTAATTAAAATTGGGCCAACGTTTTTAATTAGGCCAAACACAGAGACGCAAACAGACATGCAAACTTATGTAAGAGTCGAGGGATACAGAATAGAGAGATGCTTTTTGGCAGCCTCAACTTGATATCATTCCAAACATGGGTGTAATTGATGAATCTCTGTCCTTCAATAACCTCGGGTAGGCCCCTATAAAACCGACTATTGTATCCAGTTGTAAGCTGCACAATAGAGGTGTAAGGTTCTGAAATCTAGAAATCCCTGCTACTTCATTATTATTTAAATATCTTTTCACACATCAAGAGATTCCTGACAAATCCAGATTCCTGATAAAGCTACACAAGGTTTCGAATCTTAAACTGAAACAATAAGTCCCTGCTAATTATAACCTTTAAATCTGAAAACATTTGTTGCAAATGTTATATTTAGACAACCTTATATAGTGAAAAATCATTTGAAAAGGCTAGGAATTGTCTATAGGCGAAACTAGTTTTCTGTAGAGAGTAGAGTACTCAACTTCTTAGAGTACTCTAAGAAGTTATATTTATGGCCTAGTAAAAATATTATAATTTTATGATTAAGTTAGATCAATTTACTATTGCAATAGAAATGATCCTTAAGTAATGTCTATTCATTGAAATGTTTTTATTTAGATATTCTATGAATCATTTGCTGTTATTTTCGTTGTATTTCAAAGCCTATAAATGAAGACATTTTCGATCCAATATATCATCAGTACGACGATCTGATACGAAATTACTATCTATTTTAAAGAGTGCTAAATTTATCAAATAATATTGCTATAAATGCAATAGTTTTGATTTAGTTAGACTTTCTGTTTGGTTCTCTTCTGTTTTGTTCCCTATTGTTACAATATAATGGAAATTCTTAGCATTTTTTCAGTACAGTATTCTCTTTCATTGAAGCTGTCTAAAAGGGTATGAAATCATCGGCAACCCGCAAAAAGTACTCGCATCTTCTCATTAATGGGTATTTCTCTCTCTCTCTCTCCCGGTTATCAAATGCTTGGCCATTATCTGATTTAGTGCCACGCCCTACACCCCCGTGCCCCCAGTCCCATATCGATTTCAGTTAACATATGAAGGCGCCTGGGCTTACCTTCTGTTGGTCTTCGTTGCGTTATATGAAATTAGGGGCACAAGCCCCAGTAAAACTATGCCACAACAACAACAATAATAATAAGAACAACAACAACAACGACAACAAGATGAGGAAGAAAAACTTGCCACATCACAGAAACAACAAACAAGTGAACACAAGAGAACACAAAGTCAGAAAGTCAACAAAAACCATAATTCAGATAATTTTATTTATAACACCCTTGAGGAATTATATTTTATTTACTCTTTCAAGTGTGATGATGAGGCCGCTGAGCCGAGCCCCGTACAAATGGACAAGCGAACCGGGACCGGGACCGAGACCCAGGAGCGAGACCGAGACCAAAACCGAAACCGAGACTGCGACTGCGACTGAGACTGGGACCAAGACCGATACCGATACCGACAAGTCCCAGCGACAGGACCTGCCCCCCGTTTTTGTGTTTTGTGTGTTGTGAACTCTATGAAGTGTCTGGTCCTTTGTTGTTGCTGTTGCTGCTGCCGAGTCAATTGAGGGTTGAACGGGCCTCGAGACACTCCTTCGATTTGGTAGCAGATGTGTTTATAAATTGTTGAAATCTGTGTGCATTTTAACATATGAATATCACGTAGTAGCTCTCCTTCAGCAGGTTGAATGAGGTTGTTGGGCTTGGGGTCTGCCACATCATCATTGTCATCATTACGGGGAGCAAGCAGCCCAAATCAAATCTTCACGTGCCTGATGTGCATTTTATTGGGCTTGCTTGCGTTTTGCCTGACTCCATTTTAGACTTTTTATCTCCCTCCAACACGCTTTCTGTCTGTTTATTTCTTGCGGTTTTAGTGGTTGATACTAAGGGCTTGTTAAATGGTCGCCCCTACCGCACCAGCTCTAATTGGTTAGCCAGCCAGTTCTGCAATTAAATTTCACTTAAAACTGCAACTAAACACTGACTCTGGAATCAGAGAGGGAGCTACAAGGAACCAGAATTCGGGACGGCGTTACATGTAATTTACTTCCGCAGCGGCGCTTTAAACATATCCGAGGCACCAGGCCCAGGCAACACCCACCACTTCCTAATTGTGAAAACCAATTTGCGCTGCTATAAATTAGAAAGACAAACGACGGCAAAGGCAACGGCAACGGCACCGACAACGTTGCCAATGCAATGCGCCACAGCGGGGCGCCCGAGCAGGGACGGCGACTGAGGCAGGGCGCCCGAGCAGGGACTGCGACTGGGCCAGGAGCTAAGCTGGGCGTGGCATGGCTGGTTCCTGTTCCTGGGCGATTTGCCGTTTTCATATCTTGGAAATTTACATAAATAGACTTTAATTGTTTGCAATTATAATGCGAGCAGAGCGTAAACGAAACCAAAAGGCATAGACAGTCAACAACCGGCAGCAGACCCTAGTTCCAAAGCCCAGACCCAGACCCTGGCTGTGTTTCCCCCGCACTCTTCTCCTATACTCCCACGCGCTTGCCAGTTAATTATGCTCGCTTGTTGGCTATAGCTCCATTTGCCATTTGCCTTCAGACTAAAACGCCTAATGCCAACGACTTATCGACTTTTGCAGTCGCCTCCACCTCCACCCACGACGATGAGACGGCCAGCGAGAGCAGCGCTGCCGCTGCCAAGCGTCGACGCAGCCGCACAAATTTCAACACCTGGCAACTGGAGGAGCTGGAACGCGCCTTTCTCAGCAGCCACTATCCAGATGTGTTCATGCGCGAGGCGCTGGCCATGCGACTAGATCTGAAGGAGGGACGCATAGCGGTAAGTTTATAATGCTGCCCACAATCGATAACGCTTATTGAAAATCGATAATTGGGGCTAAACGAATGCAAGGCATATGCATCCGTTATCGGAAATCAATCAAAGAGTTGCGTGTATCGATAATCGATAATGAGTATGGAATGTCGATAAATGGAGCTAACACTTAATTGCAATAAAGCATATCTAAGTATTACCGATACCATACAATCGATAAAGGTATTGATATACAAAGAATCGCTAAGAAACACTGCATTTATTTAACTTTCGTTAATAGAAATCAAGAAATAAAGCATTGCGCATAAGCTACTCATATTTTGTATGTACAAGCTTCTTGATTACGTAGAATCGATGAATGTGTGGATCTTCTCAAAGAAAGGCCTAATATATTTTCCTTAGCTTTAAAGCTGTCGGTCAAAAAAATATATCGATATATAAGTTTATGTTTTTTTTTTTTTTTGGATATTTTCAACACGGGATAGCAAAATTTAGATAGCATTTTCCGATAAACTAATCGACACGCTTACCGCTTACCGTATTAAAAATGAGCATGTGTATGGGTATCGAACATCGGGTGCTGCAACATTTGCGTGCGCATTGTAAAACAATTTGACGGGAACTGCAACTCAATTACTCAATAAAACCAATTACCTGACTATTTTATTCATTATAATTCATTTTATTTCATTTTCATTTCCAATTGCGTGCCGTGTCGCTTGTTGTTGTAATGATTTCAATTGCAACCAAGGCTTAACCCTTTGCTGACGACGATGTCAATGATGACGACTCCATTGCTGACTTGCATGTCAGGAGTGTGATTACCGTCGTCGTCGTCGTCGTCGTCGTCGTCGGTTTCGGGCTCTGCATACTTTTTGCTCTGGCATTCGTCGTCTACGCTTCGCCTGAAATTGTTTCTTGACATGACATATCAATTTGTCAATGCGAACGAGAGGAGACGATACGAGGCTGATACTAAGAATGAGTCGGAGACGGAGACGGGGACAGATAGACCGACAGACGGACAGGTGAACCAGCTGGTTCGATACGGTTCGGTTCGACATAGGACAATTTCGCTTGGTTCGGTTAAAGCTCAGGCATTGTGAGCATTGCATGCAGCTACTCAAAAACAATTTGCTGCACATTAAAAAATGCACAATGCATGCAAATGTCTTTAAATTGAAGTGACACACTCGCACACACACATACTCGTACACACTCGTACACACACACACACACACACACACAAACACACACACATATTGGCCTACTGCACGCCCACAACAAAAGGCGTTGCGCTTGACTCGCTCACCAAACTGCCCCTCAATTAGGGACGCCATTTTGTTTACGACTCGCCGTCTAACCCCATAAATAACGAGTGCATATCGAAATCGTGAATGTTACTGTGCCATTCCGTCAATCATAGTCATAACTAACCGTTGATAACGATATAATAATTACACTTTGTCACAAAATTTAATGAATTGCATGATTTTCGCAGTTGATTGCTATGATTTTGCAAATTCGCACGCTGAAACTAAAGGGGTGACCAGGGAGGTGGAACTAGAACAGCTTTTGAGATGTTTTCAATAATATACATACATACATACATACGTAGGTATTTCAGAGGTGCCCAAGCCCTACACCCACTATATGCTTTGTTTTTTGTAAGCATTCATTACACACACGCTGTTTTTACTCCCTTTACCCGTAAAATGTGTAAAAAGGGGGTACTTAATCTGTGCAAATGTTTGTAACAGACAGAAGGAGACATCTCCGACCCTATAAAGTATATACATATATTCTTGATCAGTATCAAAAAAAATTTCCATTTGGCCATGTCCGTCTGTCCGTCCGAATGTATGAACTCGTCGATCTCAGCAACTATAAGAGCTAGAGACACCAAATTTGTCCATCGAATAATAAACTTGGAAGTTATTCAACAAACAAGATTCAGTACTGCAGAGCGGGGGGAAAAAGAAGCACAGCCACCACTGAAAATGCCTCACTTGTGCTCTCGCTTGTGTGTGTGTGTGTATGTGTAAGTGTACGAAGAGGCGATCGATAATTTTTGACCTGGGTACAGGAAAGGGAAAATAGTATATTGGGTTTGCGAAATGTCCGTGTGTCCGTATGAACGCTATTTTTTTGCCTTTATCTTTAAGCTGGAGCAACCAAACTTGGTACACCTGTTGGTGTATACCCTCAATTCATGAAGTGTCGAGATCGACCCCCCACCTGTCTGTGGGGACGACTGTCGGGATTGGATCACTTTAGGAACGAACGGGTGACAATTGAGTTTTTATATGAACAACTTTTTTGTTTTCTAAGAATAATCTTTGGATATTGAACAAAGTTTGTACAAATCTTTTTATTCCATAATTAACTTAGCAGCTATAGAAACAATCGGTTGAATAGGATTTTTGTATAGGTAACCTTTTTGTTTTTTAGATATCTTAACTAAACTTAGCAATAGCAAGGTTTGCTGTATTTTAAGTATTAAAATTGATGCAAATTTGATCAAAATCGCATAACTTTCTATAGCATTTAGCTGATCTATCTTGTTTTAATAAGTTTCTTATAAAAAACAAATATTTGACTATTAAAGAATAAGCATAATGAAACATATCTTTCCCATTTCCTAAGACTTAAGACTTAAGCAGCGTTCTATACCGATTGAAAATGAAAGAATTAGTGATGGCGTATTCAACTTTTATTTGTCACATTCGATATCATATTCGGTAACTGCACTCACACCATTCGATATTATTGCAGGTCTGGTTCCAGAATCGGCGCGCCAAGTGGCGCAAGAAGGACCACACGAAGAAAGGACCCGGACGGCCGGCGCACAATGCTCAGCCGCAGAGCTGCAGCGGTGCTCCGATTCCGCTGCCGGAGCTGCGTGCCAGGGAGCGGTAAGTACAGTTAGTCCAATGTCCAAATGCCAGACTCCAAATGACCAATCCCCCCTCGAGCAGCGCACTGCGGAGCAAGCGCATTTCGAAGGCCATCGAGCGACAGGCGCGTAAGCTGCGATTGAAGGGTCTGGAGGTGAATCTGACGCAGCTGAGGGAGGACTATCTGGCGGCGCACAAGGATGACGGTGACTGCTTGAAGCTGGAGCAACTGCAGCTGCAGCTGGAGATGGATCTGGAGCAGTGCGACGATGATGAGCTGCCCATTGATGTGGTGGGCGTGTGCAGCGACAGTTTGGACAACTCGCGTTCGCACAGCTCCAGCTTTGCCACGATGACGCCGTTGACCAACCAAAGAAGCTGCCAGGATGACAGCTCTGATGGCTGCTCTGTGATAAAATTGGAGCCGCTGGAGCCACTGGAGCCGCCCCAGCTACCCGTGCTGCCTCTTCCAAGCAATTCATCGTCGCTGCAGCACAAGGCTCTCCACAACTCCTCGTTCAGCATCGAATCCCTGCTCAACACATAGCAGTCAGCAGAAGCAATAATAATAACTAAAACAAAAACTATTTATTTTGTATAATCTGGTTTTTTTTTCTATCTATAGTATTGTAGAACCCATAAACTGTAAGAAAAGGTCTAGTTTAGTTGTGCGAATACTATATGTAGTAGGCTGAAGAAGCAAACAATCAATAAAAAATAAAATATATTTTTCATCCCAATGTTCTTTTTTAATTACCTAGCTTAAAAGTATTGAAGAATAATGAAATACTTCGTCTCATATATGTATGTATAAAACCGTTTGTAATTTGTATTTCACATCAATTCATGTATTTTTACGATTGACAAAAGTAATCAAATTCAACAAAATGCATTTTAATTTAAATATTCAACTCTGGTGCGTTACCAGCTAGTAATCTATAAATAACGCGAAAAACTACAATTTATGAAGCCCTAAACTGGAAACAAAAATGTTATTATTGCCCTCTAAAGTAAAGTAATTTATACATACAAATCTTATATTACAATGCACAAACATTAAATATTGCACTTAAGATGCCTCGCGCGCCCTTCATAATCTTTGTTCAGAACAAAAGTGAAGTACTGAACAAAATGCAAATTTAAGTAAAAATATCAATTAGGAGGGAACTTGTTCATACACCAAAATTAGTGAGCGTTCCTTGTGGTTCACTCATTTATGAACAACACAACTCTGGTGGACAGATCCCAAGAAACAACAACAACCAGACAGACACACAACGCAGTTCCGCGCACTTTTACCATTTGCGGACCTATAATTCCCAAACAGTTCTAGCACTCAAGCAATGGATATGGTGCTCGACTAGAGCTTATGCCGTGGCTTGTATCACCAAAAATAACAGTCGTATTTATTTCTTTTTTCTTTATCCCGACTGACAAATAATAATTATTTTTAAAAGTGGTTTCAAATTGATTTATATACCACATATTATTGCATCACTTGTATGATGCTAAAAGGACAACGCACCAAATTGGTAGTTGATGATGTGAAGTGCCATCCTTTGTGGCAGCACTCGATGCATCTTGTCATTTGACTCTTTTTACTCCCTGTACCCATAAAATGGGTAAAAGGGGGTATTACATCTGTGCAAATGTATGTAACAGACAGAAGGAGACATCTCCGACCCTATAAAGTATATATATTCTTGATCAGTATCAAAAGAGATTTCGATTTGGCCATGTCCGTCTGTCTGTCCGTCTGTCCGTCTGTCCGTATGAACGCATCGATCTCAGCAACTACAAGAGCTAGAGACACCAAATTTGAAATGTAGGTTCCTGTATAGCATACGCAGATTAAGTTTGTTTCATATTTCAGATATCTCCCCCGTTCCCCCGCAAATCGATTAAAACCGTTTTACAGTAACAATATTCAAGATATAGGTTTAAGATTTGGCATGTACAATACTTTAGTCTCTCTTAATCTACTGTCCAAATTTCAAGTCGATCGGATAATAAACACGGAAGTTATTCACGAAAGAAGATTCAGTAATGCAGCGAGAGGGGGAAGAAGAAGCACAGCCACTTTTGCGCCTGTGTGCGTGCGTCTTTGTGTATGTGTGTGTGTATGGGTAAGTGGACTTAGATGTGATTGGATGTTTTAGACCTGGGTACAGGGAGTTTCGTAGTCGGGTATACTCGACTATAGCATTCTTACTTGTTTTTATATTCTCGATGATGATTGTGACGATATATGATGAATTGATTTTTACTTTAACGTACATCACGTTTATTTTTTTATGTTTCGTGGCTTGTTTACTAGAATCTTTCGCTCTAACAGAAAAAGTGAGCGGTCTGAAACTTATCAAGGAGATTCAACTGATTAGTTTTGAATACTCTTTAACAGACTCGCTTTATTTTAAAATCACCGAAAACTACAGTGATGTATACTAATTTCTTTATCTCGACTATCAAATATTTCTTCTTTTTTTTTAACGATTTAAAACAAATTTATTTCAATGTTCAATTATGGCTTTATTTTTCTTGTCGAAATGGATTCCCCACCAACTGCAAGTACATAATATTTGTAAGATTGCCAAAAACTTGACGTATAAACTCGACATTATTATTCCTTAAATCGAGTGTGTCTAACCGGCGCATTCTCTGCAATCCTTCAACATTTAATAGCTTTATATTATTTTATTTATTTAAATTACTGTCTAATTATATCTATAAGGATTTCTTTTTCTTCGCTAAACATATTTCTTCTTCCTCTTAAATCGCTTCCTTCTACTTCGTTTTTTCCTGGGACTAATTACCCCTTTAACAGTTAATACTGATTTATACAAAACAGTGATTATATAAATGTAGTTATATATGTTTTTTTGAGGTTGCCTGAATGGATTTCCTGCCAATTGCAATTGCGTAATATTTGTAAGATTGGCTATAATGGGAGGTACGTATTCTATATTGTTATTCCTTAAGAGCTTCATCTGACTATTGTTAGCACGGAATGTCAGTCATATTTGAAATTCATATGCTTTCTAATTATATGTATTTAGGGACTTTTTTATACCTAATAATTGCACTGCAATAGCAAATCCAATCATGTGTCTTATACATCCGGATCCTTTCCCAATTGTCTTAACAACCAACTTAATCTTCTGTGGCTGGAAGCGAGTCTACAGGCTACAACACATTCCCCAGGATCGCTTATAACTGCAACGATTAACAGATTAATGTATATTTTTGTTACCATCCAAAACCAACGAATTTTACCTCAACTGTCTCGACTTGAAGTTCTGCTTCTTGGTTACATATGTATGTGTTTTTTTTACTAGTTAGGTTTCTTACCTCGGAGATGCCCACCTATATACTATTTTGTGATTGTTCGATTTATTTTTCCAAGAAATTCTGATTCCTTCACTCTAATCTATGTGAACATGCACTAGAACTTATTAAGGAGATCCAACTGATAAGTTTTGAATACTCCTTATAAGATTCGCTGTATTTTAAAATCCCCGAAAATTACTACACTAATTTCGTTATAATTTTTTCAATGTTCAATGAATATGACTTTGCTTCTTGTCTGATAACGTGGTTATCGAAAAGAATTTCCCACCAATATCTTCAAAAACAAAAAAGTTTTCATACAAAAACATAGTTTTCGACTGAGGCAGCTATATGTTACAGTGGTCCAAACCGGCCGTTTCCAACATATTTACTGCCTGCAGAAAAAATTAGTATCTGCGCCAAGTCTCATCACAATATCTCTAAAACGGAGAGACTAGTTCGCATAGAAACATACGAATATCGCTATATCGACTCGGATAATATTGCTGTTTCAGAATATTTATACTTAGTGGGGTCGAAAACGTCTCCTTCAATGCGTTACACATTTTGTGACAGATTCTTAAAACACTCTGCAAGGGTATAAAAAGTGGCAGAGTAGGTATAAAAACCTTTTATAAGAAGGTTACCTCATATGCCGCCTATCAGCAGACGACGACGTCATACAATACTTTTGTTGGAATACCATTTGAGAATGCGACAACCACCGCTTCGAATGCAACGCGATATAAATTAATAATATATAATTTGTTGTCGGACTTGTCCAATAAGTTTGCCGCTTTAAGCACTCTGCGTGATTTGAGCATTACCTACAATCGAGTACCCAACGAATTGTGTAATTTACAAGACATTCATAAGATCAAGATATAAAAGTAGAAGGATCATTATTATTTATAATTTATTGTTTATTATTTATAATTTACTTTTTATTATTTTAATTTATATATTGTTTTCTTTAATCAGACTTAATTTTTTGTTGTTTAAGTAGTTTTTGAATATACAGTTTAAGTTTAATTTAAGTTGTTAATAAAATAACAGAAAGATTATAAGATTATAAGCACTCTGCGTGGTCTAAACACTGCCTACGATCGTTTTGGGTGCATACCCAAGGCACTGCACAAATTACAGATCAATATAATAAGATCAAGATATAAAAGTAGAAGATTTTCAGGGAACTTTATAATATCGAATTAATTAAAGATAGATTATAAGATTGTAAGCACTCTGCGTGATTTGAATATTGCCTACAATCCTTTTGGGTGCATACCCAAGGCTTTGTACCAATTACAGATCAAGATCATAAGATCAAGATATAAAAGTAGAAGGATTTTTAATATTTATAATTTATTTTTTAATATTTTCATTTTTATATTTATATTATTAATCAGACTTAGTTTTTTGTTGTTTACACAGTTTAAGTTTAATTTAAGTTGTTACAGATCAAGATCATAAGATCAAGATATAAAAGTAGAAGGATTTTTAATATTTATAATTTATTTTTTAATATTTTCAGTTTCATATTTATTTTATTAATCAGACTTAGTTTTTTGTTGTTTGAGTAGTTTTTTTATACACAGCTTAAGTTTAATTTAAGTTGTTACAGATCAAGATCATAAGATCAAGATATAAAAGTAGAAGGATTTTTAATATTTATAATTTATTTTTTAATATTTTCATTTTTATATTTATTTTATTAATCAGACTTAGTTTTTTGTTGTTTAAGTAGTCTTTGTATACACAGCTTAAGTTTAATTTAAGTTGTTAATAAAATAACATAAACATCTAAACTTTGCCTACAATCCCAAAGCTGTGCATAATTTTAAAAAATTGACAATAAGATAAGGCTTTTGAATGTAGAAGGATTGCAGGAAATGCGATGTTTGTGTGCACCCAGAAAAATAAATGCCATCAAATGCAGAAAGCCAGAACAAATTTCTGTTTAATAGAAATAATTTCTAAATTTGAGAAATATGTATATTTCTTCAAAAAATAATGTTTACTGCCTTTGGCTACAAACGTTTGGCGACTTTCTACATTTAAGGGCATTTTTTTTTCTGAGTGTACACTGGATTTACGGAATAGCAACATCGAATTTATGGCAACTCACTTGCAATTGGTGGGAAATCCATTTAGACAGCCTCGCCATCAACCTGAAGAGGACACAGAGGCAATAATGGCATATTTACGTGACACAGTTAAAGTAACCATCAAGAAGTATACCATATACTTGGCATAATCCAATAATAATAAATAAATAAATATTAACAATATAGTTAATAAATAAATGAGACAGCATTTGTCACTGCTCAGGACGTGTAGGTACTTCCGAAGAGCTCTATACGAACATCTGACGTATCAGTGATTATCTTAATAAAAACATACACAAATTAGTGTTATGAAAACAACATTTTGAATACTTTAGTTTTTCTCAAATTTTTTATATATTTATACTATTAACTACTACTTTAATTTTTTTTCTGCGGCTGCCTCCATCTTCTCCTATTCCTGCGTGTTACTCGTACATACATATATACAATATCATATAAAATATATAAATAATATTCTCAGAAAGAGGTAGAGTTGCATAAAGAAGAGCTATCTCAAGTCGGTGGCATAATTTGTTGGTTTTTACTCCCTGTACCCATAAAATGGGTAAAAGGGGGTATTACATCTGTGCAAATGTATGTAACAGACAGAAGGAGACATCTCCGACCCTATAAAGTATATATATTCTTGATCAGTATCAAAAGAGATTTCGATTTGGCCATGTCCGTCTGTCTGTCCGTCTGTCCGTATGAACGCGTCGATCTCAGCAACTACAAGAGCTAGAGACACCAAATTTGAAATGTAGGTTCCTGTATAGCATACGCAGATCAAGTTTGTTTCATATTTCAGATATCTCCCCCGTTCCCCCGCAAATCGATTAAAACCGTTTTACAGTAACAATTTTCAAGATATAGCTTTAAGATTTGACATGTACAATACTTTAGTCTCTCTTAATCTACTGTCCAAATTTCAAGTCGATCGGATAATAAACACGGAAGTTATTCACGAAAGAAGATTCAGTAATGCAGCGAGAGGGGGAAGGAGAAGCACAGCCACCAATTAAAATGCCTCGCTTGCGCTGTCGCTTTTGCCGCACAGTGTGTGTGTGCGTCTTTGTGTATGTGTGTGTGTATGTGTAAGTGGGCGGAGATGTGATTGAATGTTTTAGACCTGGGTACAGGGAGTTTCGTAGTCGGGTATACTCGACTATAGCATTCTTACTTGTTAATTTTAGCAAAAATAAAATAAATCTGCTAATCGTTGGAGTGATCAACGACCCTGGCGAAGGCGTTGTCGCCTGTGGAGTCGCAACCAGCCGCGGAAGATTCCATTAACTGTGGCGAAGACTAGGAAGACGAGCCTGATGTACAAAACATATGAAAATTGTTTATACAGCGCAATTCATTAGATATATGAAATATTTGTAATGAATTAAGAAAAAGAGTAATTTTATACATATACTTAGACAGTAATTAAAAAAAACAGCTAACACCCCGTGCTAACGATAATAAGATCAAGTTCTTAAATGTCGCAGTGAATGCGACGGTTGGATACACTCGATTTACGGAATAATAATATCGAATTTATACCTCCAATTAGAGCCAATCTTACAATTAACAAATCCATTTCGACAGCCCCGTTCTCAGAAAAGAACCAAATATAATATAAATATAATACAAAAATATATATATAGACACTGCTTTTTATGAATCAGTTTTAAGGGTAATTGGTCACAAGAAAATATGAAGCAGTTCTTGTATAGACGCAGGAAGAAGTTGAATGCCAAGAACGGTAATCTTCCATCGTGTGCTGCTTTTTACGAAGTATAATATAAGAACTTCATCAAGTTAAGGACATTGAGATATAATTCGTTGGTTCTTCAATGGTAACAAAAACAAATAACCAACAAGTAAGAACGCTATAGTCGAGTATACCCGACTACTGAACTCCCTGTACCCAGGTCAAAAATTTCCGATCGCATCTACGTACACTTACACATACACACACACACGTACACAAAAGACGCACTCACACGAGCACAGCTCAAGCGCAGCGCAAGCGATGCATTTTAAGTTGTGGCTGTGCTTCTTCTTCCCCCCCGCGCTGCATACTGAATCTTCTTTCGTGAATAACTTCCGTGTTTATTATCCGATCGACTTGAAATTTGGACAGTAGATTAAGAGTGACCAAAATATTACACATGCCAAATTCCAAAGCTATATCTTCAAAGATATTGGTATAAAACGGTTTTTATCGAATTGCGGGAAAACGGGGAGAGATATCTCAAATCTAAAATAAACTTGACCTGCTCCCGCTATACCTACATTCCAAATTTGGTGTCTCTAGCTCTTCTAGTTGCTGAGATCCTTGCGTCATACATACGGACAGACAGACGGACATGGCCAAATCTAAATCTCTTTTGACACTGATCAAGAATATATGTACTTTATAGGGTCGGAGATGTCTCCTTCTGCCTGTTACATACTTTGAACAAATCCAATACCCCCTTTTTACCCATTTTATGGGTACAGGGAGTAAAAATGGTGAGGTCTTCATGGATGCTCAAAATTGAGCTAACATATCGATATGCTCAGGTAAAGTCCCTTCTTGGGTTATTAAAAGACCGCATACGGCGTAGGTTACAACACCTGCAGATAATCAATTAGGATAGCGAAACCTAGAAATAAGACTTCACGTTACTATATAATATTATGAATTTAAGGAATAAAACACAGCTCTATAAATGAATTCGTCGAGTGTGTTTGTAGTCTTCTTAATGTTCAAGCAGATGCATTGGAAAACATTTCGAGCTCCGGTGAGTTTGGAGCATTTTCAGATACGAGAATTGAAAAGCCTGAAACTAAATCTCAAAGAAGAGAGCAAAAATGACTTAGAGGAAATAGCTCCTGAGCTCATTAAGAACGTCTCGGCAAGAGATCTGCTCTCTTTAATAATGGAGGTAGAGCAGCTGATAGTGGGACTTCCTATTTTTTATTATTATCATTATCTGATGAATGAGTTGGAGGCGATATAACTGACCTACCAAAACATAGAGCTCATACCACTGAAGCCTGAGAAAACTCAGCTGAAATGAAAAGGAAACAGCAACTGAAGATCAAAATGGAGGTTGGTCACACTTATCTGTAGAACCAGAAAAAAAGAAGCTGACAATGTTAATAGAAGGTGCTCAAAATGCTAGTCGAGTAAATTAAGGACTTAATTCGGTGGTAGAACGATAAGGTTAAAAAACAAATAATTCTCAAATTGAATTAGATATTCCAGAATATTAAAAAAAATTCTATACCGCCTATCTTACTAAACTCACCCAACCCGAGTTTTTGGAAAGTCTATACAATCTGGCGAAATTTGGTTAGATTCAGACCACTATATCATATAGCTGCCATAGGGACGAAGTGTCGACCACTATGTTTTGGGATGAAAAACTTTTTTTATGAAGGTACCGTCACTAAACCCACCCAAACCAAGTCTCTGCTCTGTTTATACAATCTGCTCAAGTTTGGACAAAATCACCACTATATCATATAGAAAATTGAGTTTTTATATAAAAAAAACTTGTTTCTCTATGCAAATATTACTTCCAAGCTCAACAATTGCGAGCCATATAAAATTTCATATAGTTTCTTATAAATTTATCAAAATGGGACCACATTATTATGTAATACACTGTTTGTCGGTATTAGTAACTCTTTGTTGTCCCCGTCATTTCTCAGGTATTCATCAATTTGTTGGTCTGTGAACCTTTCTTATATGCCAAAAATTAACCCTGCTTTGCATACGAAATGCTTAAGAATTTTGGGCTCATAGCCTTCTACAAGTTTGCCCTCAGTGGTTAGAGCGTTTGACCTATTAGCCAATTTTTCTGAGCTCGATTATGACTTCCAATTTCTAGTCACGTCTTCTCCTGTCCTGGTAGATCCGTTTCTATTAAAAATTTATTTAATATTTTCGAGTATTCAATTAAATTTAGGTGTCTTCTTGCTTACCTTATGACATAAAAATTGAACTTCTCAGCAGCTTCATAGAGTGGTGGACAAGATTCTCCTTTGACATTCAGAAGATGTTTGACAGGGTCTGGTGCGATGGCTTGCTCTTCAAGCTCAAGACAGATCCTTCGCAATGCAAGTTAATGGATGTCCTTCCTCCTACAGGTCGATAAGAGTAATCGAAGTAAACAGAAAGAACAAACACACCTCGTATTTTATATAAAGGGAGCTAGCTGTCTCTTCCTGCCCGTTAGATAATTTTTATCATACATTTATTAAACCACTTCACACATTCCTAATAACTTTTTAAAGTTAACAAAGATAGAAAGGTTTTGCATTCAGTTACATTGACATAAAGATCATATTCTTTTCCGGAGAAAAGTTCAAAATTGCATGCCTCTGACTTTTGACTCCGGCCTGGAATTGCACAGTGGGCCGGGGGAAGGGAAAGGGAACGGGAACGGGTATGAAGGAGCCAACAGCATTTTTGTGAATGCGAATACGAATATGGATGCGAATGTGAATGCGAATTTGAGTATGCATTTTAATTTCCAGCAAAGTGCCCGGCGGCTGCGTGTGGTGCTATGCGATGTGGAAGTGTGGTGCGAACAGAGCACCAGAGCAGGAGGCGGAGGCAGTGCATCCATCAAGTTCACACGCAGCACGCAATGGACCTGGATCTGAATCTGAGTCTGAATCCGAAGCTGGAACACGGCCAGACCATGGGCTGAGTTGTGCATTCAACGATAGGTTCCATAAGGAGCCTATCAATGTTTATCGATTACTTTAAGAACACGTCAATAGGGTCTCTTATAAACGATGCATAGAATTACACAACTGAAGACCATATGAACATATGGGCTCTTACGGGTTTCCTAAAATCACTCGAAATATGTATAATATCTGTACATATATCGACATTATCGATAGTTCCCTCACTGGAATCAAACGGTTACCTGTTGTAAGGTTAATCTTAGAAAATGTTGTTTTTCTAAGATTATGTAGTTATAAAAGTACTCATCTGTCCTGATAACAAAATTGCATTAAGGTGGGGAAAAATTATTGCATGTTGTATCGATAACTTATCGGGTCGGTAGACTTAGCTTAACACTAAGCAAATGTTTTGTTTTATCAATGGTAACTATGAAGAAATTTGTAGAAAGTCGGACATTATCCATGACATTGTCAACTTAATCGATAACTTTGTTTCGTAATAGAACAAATACATGATTACTCTGAATTGCAATCCTTAGGGAAAGCCAGATTTTTATAAAAATGTGCAACCCTGTTTGGTGTAGATCGATAGTTCTTGAAGTACAGCATCGGCAGAACGACAAGGGACCGTCATTAATTATAAATGAGATTGAGGTTAAGGTGCTAAGGTGTTGAGGGCAAACATCCTTTCAAACACGTGCGCGGCAACAATGAATTTGATTTTCGCTCTCTCAGTTATGTATTTCGGCCATTGTGCAGGCAACTGTATCTTACAGATACTTTCTGCTGAACGAACGCATCATCAGGCACAAGCAGCAACGTCACCGTCACCGTCAGCGTCAGCGTCTGCGTCTGCGTCTGCGTCAGCGTCTGGGCCTCGACCTGCATGGCCAAGAGGCAATTTACAAAATGCAACGCGTCCGGGTACGGGTACGGGAACGGGAACAGGAACGGGTACGGGACGAGCACGGGCAACGTTAAGACTGTACGAGGGAGCGGTGTGCGGGGTCGGTGCCACAAATGTAATACACACATCAGGCAAATAAATTAGAAGGCAACTCCTTCGGCAGAAGCGTCAAGGAGCGTCGCGCCGCCCGGTTTGCAGCAGTCGTACAAAATGGAGCCACAGAGAGTGAGCGAGAGCTACAGAGTGTGAGACTGTGAGAGAGGGAGGGAGGGAGGGAGGGAGAGAGAGAGAGTAATGCCGACAATCCGTCATGCAGGTGTGAATGATTCATTAATTTCTCGCCTTCATACGAATTTTCAGTTAACATGCAAGCGGAACCAAAACGAGCCGCCGCAAAGGAGTTACGCAGTCAGCGTCGGCGTCGGCGTCGGCGTTGGCAACTGCGACGCATGCCTGGCAGCTCCATAACCAGACCCGATACCCAAACCCAAACCCAGTCGGACTCCCAGTCCCAGTCCCAGTCTCTGTCTCTGTCGCAGCCTCAGTTCCAACTTCAGCTTCAGCTTAACGTCTTCATTACGCACGGCCTACGTTTCCGCTCCACTCCGTTTGCTGCCAGTTGCCTCAGTTGCGGCAGTTGCCACAGTTGCAAGTTGCCAGTTGCCAGTTGCCAATTTCGTTTTGCATTTTCAATTTCGTGGCATTTCCTTCGTTGCGGCTGCCAGCGATAGCAGCAGCGGGTGGCAGCCGCCCCGCCGCCCGACCCTTCTTCTTACCTGCAACGCAGCTGGCGAGGATGCGAGTTAGCCCAGGCATCCATCGGTGTTTGCCCTGCCAATGTGCCACTTGTGGCAGCACAGCGGCCTTGCAACGCAGCGCGTTAATTACCTGATGAGTCCAAGGATCAAATGCCAATTTACACCTTTCGGCTTTTTATAGAATTCAATTCAAAATTCAAAGCTTAATCAAATCTTTGTGTGGACAAGCGGGTGGTCATGTGTGTCAGGCCTCATGAGTACACTCATGAATACACACAGAAACACACACACTCAAATACAAATATTGGGAATAAAGGTACCAGTTCAGTCAATGCGCACTTATGAATACACCCGTTAATACACTCATGACTAAAAGTATACGTTTAGAAATATACTAATGAAAGGCAACAAGTCGAATCAAATAGTATAACATGAATACACCCATGAATACACTCATTATTACACGTATACGTTTAGAAATATACTAATGAAAAAACAAATTGAATCAAATAGTATAACTTGTGAATACACCCATGAATAGACCCATGAATACACTCATGAATACACTCAAAAACACTCATGGCTATACGTATACGTTTAGAAATGTAGTAATGAAAGAGAATAAGTCGAATGAAATATTATAACTTATGAATACACCCATGAATGCGCTTTAAAATTAACTCATGAATACGCTTGGGCTATAAGTTGAATCTAATAATAATATTCATAATTTTAGTCAATGTGTGTACACATACACATGCATATATACTCATGAATAGATATATGTACATACATGTATACATTTGAATACTCTTCTGATATTCATAGTATATTTATATTCAGGAATATATGTCTACATTCCCTTCTGCTTAGAGTTAAAATAGATTGCACGGATGCTCACTCTATTGAATGCATTAATACACTCATGATAGTCATGAGTATACTCGTGAATACACTCAATGTTTCAACTAATTGTTGCAAGCCTGCGCATTAGTCTTCTATTCCCTTCAAAGTATTCATTTCATTTCATTTCACTCATCTGACAAGTGCACTCGCTTGCTTTTGAAGTGAATACACATTCAAACGAGTATCTGCATTCGCTCCGACTCATTTCATTGCCAATCCGTCAGATACACAGTTCGCCCGCAATCCGAAACCAAAACCCGAAAAGCGAATCTCAATCCCAATTCCAATCCGATTGGACTCGAAACTCGCAGCGTCAGCTCGTAAAATGCGGTGAATGATTTTTGGCTGCTGTTGCTGCAACCTGTTGTTTTTGTTGTTGTTGTCGGTTGTTGTTGCTGCAGCTTAAAACAACAATTCATATTTTTTATTACACCTTCTTTGAGGATGTTGGTAGATCCGCTTGCTCTCAACCAAAAACATGGACTGGAGCCGCGCGAACACAAAATGAAGGCGTTAACCAACTTTAATACATTTATTTGGGCCACAAAACAAAATAAAACAACTAAACAAGCGCTAGTCGGGAGTGCTCGACTAGTAGATACCCGTTGCTTTGATCTGAAGTAACTTCGAACTCTCATTCGCCCGTTATTCATTTATTTACTTAAGGTTTTCAGAATCGAAAAGTATTTTTATCAATATGAAACTCAGAATATATGTCAATCAAGGCTTTAAATGTGACTATACTTAGCATACTTAGCTGGTTTTTATGGGCATGATCTGCGTAGTTTATCTAGGAATGTACATACATGTTCATGATGATCGAAGACCAAATTTACAAGCAACATAGAGGTTGTTCACGAAATTGTAATGGCTATGTTCTAAAATTGCAGTTATTGTTGGCAATATTGATATTGAATGTAGGAACTACTTCTTAACTGGGCCTCGAAACTCAGGAAAAGTCAAAATGAGCTATATCAATTCACAGAAGTGGTAATAGGTTCGGTATTGGAAAAACTCGAAAGAACCATCCTTACAGCGATTATTACAACAACTCTAAGGACTAGGCCAACTTTTGATCTGATGAAGAACTCGTGCCTTGCATTTTCTGTTTTGAACAACTTGGATATACAGGGTATACAAGTCTCCGTCTCAGTCACAGGCGCAGGCGCAAGTAGACGTTGCCATATCTGTCCAAAGTAATAATTATGTTTCACGTTGTTATCCTAATTTACGTGCCAGGCTGCCCAGGCCCAGGCTCAGGCCCAGTCCCTGTGGACCGGGTTGAGGTCGAGTTGGGTTCGGGTTCGGGTTTGGGGCTTGACAACAGCGCAGCCAGGGACTGAACCTGGTACCTCAACTTTGGTTGCCTGCTGGATGCCCCCAGGCGCTGCCTGCCTCAGCTCCGCTCCGCTCATCTCCGCTCCGCTCAGCTCAGCTCAGCTTCTCGTCTCAGCGGCGCATTTCACTGGAAAAAGTATTAAGCACAAAGCGAGATACTGAAAATTGATTTCTCACCTTCGTGCACGTTATGAGCAGGCTGCTGTCCAGCTGTCCACTGTCCGCTCCCCTCGTCCTTCTCCCTGCTCCCTTCTCAAGTTCCCTGTACCATGTGCAGCATTTGCCTGGCTTTATAATTAATTAATATATATCGCCGCTTGGTCGCTCCCTCGACTCAATCCCAGTCGTGATCCGCACGCCCGCATCATTTCAATAAAGCTGCAATCCAAACCTTCACCAGTAATACCAGACCTAGAATCCTCCTAGACAGCCTGTCTCTGACTCCGGTCTACTGTCTACAGACCACAGTCTTCAGTCTCTGGAGTCTCTGTCCGGTACCCCAACTCTGACTGCTCAATCGTAAATAAAAATTTATCTGTAAATTTATTGCATCATCGGAAAACTTTTCAATTCCCCCGGACAGCCTCTTTAAGCACCTGTTGCTCAATGGGGAAATTTATTTGTCATTTTTCTTGGGCCATTTGTCGTTGCTTTTAATTTGCTTTCAAAGAGCAGCTTAGCTTTCGTTTGAAATGCTTTCTTCGGTTCATGCTCTACCAATCGCTGATCAACCATATCGACTTGGTCATGTACTTTGTGCCTGACAGGAACACAGAATTTCATCCGTAAGCTAAATTTTGCAAAGTTCTAATCACGGGACTAACATCCTTACAATCGTCCTAGCTTAGCCTAACCCAACCTAAGCTTACCAAAACCTAACCTAACTTATAACACAACCAGTCATATCGAGGGTTTTCCCTTTCACCCTTTGTACATAGTGGATCTGAAGAATATTGCAAAATAAACTAACTAGGCGTAAGTTAGCTTCCCGATGAGTTAGCGACCTTAAGGATAGTTCAGAACAGGATGACAATGCCATATCAAATTATGATTTTTTGCCCGATTTTATGTCGGTACCGATACTTTAAAATGTTCAGTATTTCCTGAAGTATAATGGGGTGCTAACTCTGCCTCAAACGGCGCTGGAATTGATGAATACTCATATAACTCACAATTTGATTCGAGTTTGAACACATTTCAATTTTAACAGCCGACAATTGATTTGTTTATACATATTTTTATGAGCCAGCTGACGATTCGATTTTAATACGGCGTATGAAAATTGCGACCCATTAACTAGACATTTCGTTGGGAGAACGTTGCAATTCTTGAGGCTCTTAACAGACATTCAATGTGAATGCTACAGACGAGTGTGCTCGACTAGGAGACACCCTGGACAGGCAGACGGATAGTGCTAGGTCGACTTGACGGTGAATGCATATCGGAAATATATATTCCTTAACATACTTACTTTTGCATACATTAACCTTGCATTTTTTAAATAAATTTCAATAATGAGTATTTGTAAATTGGAAAACAACTAAGCTTCGCTTATTTTAAGAGTTTTGCTCTATGTCGACATGTTTGTAATTTGTCAACTGAACATCATATTAAACTATAGTAAATATCCAAATATTCTTACTCTTATTAGTATTAAACTACTTCAAATCAAATGAAACCTATAAAAAAATATAACTATACAGAAAATAACTAAAGACTAGTCTGGTAACAGTACAAAATGTAAAAAAAGTTTTCATATATTAAAATATTTTAAATCGGTGGAATATAAAGATGAAGAGATGAGATTTTAATGAAGTCTACAAACATTGCACGAACAATAATCTCCACAGATTCCAGCTTTCTTTGATTATATGTATATAGCCAAAAAGTGTTTATTCATTTTAAAACCCAAAGATTCCAGCAGTATAACTCAAACTTTAAGTGAATTTAGTGTAGACTCATTTTTACTCCCTGTACCCATAAAATGGGTAAAAAGGGGGTATTACATCTGTGCAAATGTATGTAACAGACAGAAGGAGACATCTCCGACCCTATAAAGTATATATATTCTTGATCAGTATCAAAAGAGATTTCGATTTGGCCATGTCCGTCTGTCTGTCCGTCTGTCCGTCTGTCCGTCTGTCCGTATGAACGCGTCGATCTCAGCAACTACAAGAGCTAGAGACACCAAATTTGAAATGTAGGTTCCTGTATACCATACGCAGATCAAGTTTGTTTCATATTTCAGATATCTCCCCCGTTCCCCCGCAAATCGATTAAAACCGATTTACAGTAACAATTTTCAAGATATAGCTTTAAGATTTGGCACGTACAATACTTAAGTCTCTCTTAATATACTGTCCAAATTTCAAGTCGATCGGATAATAAACACGGAAGTTATTCACGAAAGAAGATTCAGTGATGCAGCGAGAGTAGGGAAGAAGAAGCACAGCCACCAATCGCTTGCGCTGTCGTTTTTGCCGCCTGTGTGTGTGCGTCTTTGTGTATGTGTGTATGTATGTGTAAGTTTACGTAGATGTGATTGGATATTTTAGACCTGGGTACAGGGAGTTTCATAGTCGGGTATACTCGACTATAGCATTCTTACTTGTTAAATCTGAAGATTCCAGTGGTAGACTTTGGATGTATCTAGTCGCATTTCTTTAATCCATAAATGCGGAAAGTGTAAACTCATTTTTAAATCTAAAGATTCCAGCCGTAGAATCCCAACCTTCGTATATAGTATTGAATCTATAAATTCGGGAAGTGTATACCCATTGTTAGCGTTGCTCTGCTGCAGTTTTTAACTTGTTTTCGGCTCTCTTGTTTGGTTGTCAATTGAGTTAACGCTTCCCGTTTACTCTTCTGTCACTCTCCTCCTCTTTACCCCTCCTCGAACGCTCCCCGCCACTCGCCACTTGCGTACCCCGTTGCGTGCATGCGACATTTTAAAATGTGCATTGGCATATAAAAATTTGTATGATATGATTTTTATCGACTTCAAATCGATTTTTTTATGATCATCGCTGGGTTTTTATGCGCTCGCTGCTTCTTTATGCGAGGCCAGAACGGC
The DNA here is from genome assembly GCA_035043065.1 of Hirtodrosophila confusa. Taxonomy (NCBI): domain Eukaryota; kingdom Metazoa; phylum Arthropoda; class Insecta; order Diptera; family Drosophilidae; genus Hirtodrosophila; species Hirtodrosophila confusa. The sequence goes on from JAWNNI010000078.1 coordinate 1,674,031, forward strand.
GGGGGTGGGAATGTGTGGCGGGGCCGCCAATTATGTAATTAGGTGTGAAGGCAAACAATATGCAAGAGATTCCAATATTTATGTCCGCTGCTGCTGGGACTGGTCCGACTGCTGCTGCTGATGATGTTGTGAGGACCGTTAGACACCGACCTATCGACTGGACTGGGAAGGCCTTATCGATGCGCTGGCATCGCGGCCATATGATTGCACTTGGAATTGAGCTGGCCAAGAGCGCCATATGTTGGCCCAAAGGGCGCAGCCAATATCCGGCCAAAAAAAGTCTCGCCAAGTGATCAGGAGCTGGAGACGCCTCCGCTGTTATTGCTGACCCTGCCTCCCCTACCCCCTCCTGTTGCCCCTGACACTGCTGGCCACCTGTTGTGCGCTTTTCTATGCGCGTCCAGCATTTTGAGTTTAATGTCTTATTATACTCTTGCCAAGGGTGTTGTAGTTTTCTCACAGAGTGTGTAACACATCTCAGGATGTTTCCTGAGACACTAACCATTCTAGTTTACTCACAGAGTGTGTTACACATTGAGAAGGATGTTTCCTGAGACACTAAGTATTCTAGTTTACTCATAGACTGTGCAATAAATTGAGAAGGATTTTTCCTGAGACATTAAGTATTCTAGTTTTCTCACAGAGTGTGTTACACATCGAGAAGAAAGTTTCCTGAGGCACTTAGTATTCTTGGTCCAGGACTACGAACTAGTCTCTTAGTCTGAAAGTTATCCTTGAGACTAGACAGAAATGATTCGGCCGGATGGGAGCAGTATCCGTATTTTGTATAGGGTGTTATCAAGGATAGATAACTCAACATATCTATCCTTGATAACACCCTATACAAATACATCCGTCGGAAAAGAATCAAGTTGTTGTAAGAACAACCTTTTTGTCTTTCATCTCAAAGAAACTCAGCAGTTGCGAGATTTAGGAAAACTTATATAAAAGTTTTCATTACCATATAGGAACGATCTGTGGAGAAATGCGTTTTTGTATGTACAACTTTTTCGTTTTCTGTACTTCTCAGGGCAGCTATATTTAGATGAAGGGTATTTCATATTCGGCAGCTGATTATAGATATGTTCATCTGTATTTTTTTTATTTAAAAAATACTTTTTTGCAAACTTAAATTATTTGTGGCAGGGTTGAGCTGCGGAACCTCATCATGGGCAACGTCAATGCTGCTGATTAATAAAGCCAGGCCGGGCCAGCGGCAATGGCAACAGCTGGCGGCCAACAGCCTGGCCAATTTGTGGCAAAGTGTTGCAAGTAACCCAGTAAAAGACAGAATATTCGTTCTTACATTCATTTTATTAGCAATACAAACTAGAGCTTAGTCACTACTTAAAATACTAAAGTGTCTATGTACATGGCTAAGTGCGGCCAGAGCCTGCCTCACGCCTTGGCCAGCGCATTGTCAAATGGAGCGGGGGGCGTGGCAGGTGCGTCTGCGTCGGTGCACAGTCGATAGAACTGGCAGGCGGTGCGGCAGCCCCGGCTGCAGAAGACGCGATCCGCGCACATGGACGTGGCCAGGCTCCACTCGGCGATGGCCAGGACGCGACAGTAGTCGTGGCACATGTAGCAGTCTGGCCGGCTGCGGCACAGGGCCGGGGGCAGCGTGGGCTGCAGCAGCGTTTGATGATAGCAGCGCTGGCGGCACTGCCAAATCCTCAGCTGCAGCGCCAGTGGCAGGGCGTCCCTTCGATTTGTCGCTGGGCTGGCACTGCCAGCGGCTGTAAGCAGCCAAAGGATGCAGGCGATGAGCGTTAATGTTGCTGAGGAGGACATGGCTCGAATTCTGGATAACAGCTAGCGGCGACGTTGGTTCAACTTCTAAATGTCTTGGCCGGCGGTCAGCTGCTTTTATATTTGGTTCATTCAGCGTTTGTGCGGAATAACCCAGCGTGCTTACCTGGCCAGGGATGCTACCTAGATCCTGGTACCTGTGCCAGTACCTGGCCAGATAATTGACAACACATGTGCGCAATGAGGTTGCCGCGTCAGCATCTGAAAATTATGAATGGCACTCATTGCTGGAAATCCCTTGGAATTTCAGCTCATTGAAACGGCGGCCCTTTCCATTTTGGGCCTAACTACCTGTTACCTGTTCCACGTTCCACAGCGGCCTAAGCCGTCAGCGGTTCAAGCCACTTATGTGACAGTTTTTATTGTTGCGTAATGCGCATTCAACAATTTTTGCCAAATCCCTTTTGGCCAGGCCATAAAATCATAAGATTATGGCGGTTCGTTCAAACGCAACCTGGTGGCGGCCTCGATCTCAACAAACGATCTCTAGGTTAACTTATCAATAACTCAAAAATAACGTTCAATATTGTTCTGAAACCGAGCCAAAAGACAAGCCTTATTACACTGACAGTTTGATTTTCTTATAAATAAACAACTAAGTTATTATTTAGCACAACAAACGTGCATTTTTTAATCCCAAATACTACAAAATCAGTCCCAGTGCCGCCATCTGTTGTTCATTGCGCAGGCCAAAGAGTTTCAGTTGATTCATAAGAGCCGCAGCCACGCTGTTTTTACGTTTTTGCGGCAGAGGGCGCCAGCAAACCAGGGGCGTTCAAACATGAAAGATAAAAACTAACGCAACAATTTGTTCCAGCTTTGTTGTGTGCACCGATAAAAAGAGTACATACATTTTCTATTATTTGTTTGCAAATATTGCATTCATATTCACACTTGTTTTTGAAAAAATAGGCTGTGTCCAGAGATCCAACTTTTTAACAACACTATTTTACTATAACTATTTTTTGTTGGCAAGTAATGCACTTTAAATGTTGTGCAGAAGTATACTAAATGCATGTAAATGTAGAACATAATGAAATTTACATTTGGTCAGTTTGGTTAGGCTATCTTTACAAACAAAAAAGTTATGCATACGAAAACATAGTTGTCAACCGATTGTTCATATGGGAGCTGTATGATATTGTAATCAGATCCGGCAGGTTTTGAAATATGTACTGCTTGTTTTGAAAACAAATATGTACCTGTGCCAAGTTTCATAATCATAGCTTTAAAATTGAGCGATAAGTTTGAATGAAAACAGTCCACATTTTCTGAGTTTGACTACGTATCATTTAATATGTATGGCACATAGAATGGTCAATATACATACCTCAATCGATGCGTCACGCACTTCTCTACAAGATCCTAAAGTAGATTTCACATCTGACTTAATTTACAGCCATACAATAAGGTTTTCTAAGAACAGTCGTTGAATTTCATACATTTCTTAAGCGCGTTGGGTCATGTGACGTCACGCTCTCGCGTCGCTGAATAACGGAGAGCAACCAGCCAGCATCGTTTATACAAAAATTACCTTGAGGAGTCTTTTTCGAGTCGCCTTGCTGAGTAAAAATAGATTGGTGATCAAAAGACGACTCGAAAAATTCTGCATTTCTCTTAATTTATATTAGTAGAAAGTGAAGTAAAGGTCAGCCAAGCGTTGCAAGGAAAATCAAATAGAAATTAATATGTTATTTAACATATTTTAGATTAAAATAATTAATAAAGATAGTGTCAGCTAAACAACTTAGAAGATTGGCAAGAAAGGATGCTTAAAAGTTGTTTGCAAAAAAAGTTACACTTGGTGCAAATGAAAATGTGCAGGAGCAGATGACGCCAAGCCAAACGAATGTCGACAAATGCTTCCTAGTCACTACTATTAAAAGTTGGTATTTATTTATATTATTGGGAAAATAAAATAAAAATATATTCTTTTAGATATGTACCATGTAAAATTCAATTGTACGGACAAGGACATGAGTGTTGTCTTTCAAAAGCATTTTGTACACGCCAAAGATAGGCTGACAAAAAGAAAACGCGTGGAATAATTCTTTGATTTATGTGGTTAAATACGTTCATATGCATTTATAGTTTTAAGCTTACTTTGAATTAAATAAATTTCTTTTCTACATATTATGACATTTAATTTAAATGTCATTTTTGAGTCGTTTTTGAAATCATTTGCTTTCAATAAAATTAGAAATATGCAATTAAAAACAAGTAAGAATGCTATAGTCGAGTATACCCGACTACGAAACTCCCTGTACCCAGGTCTAAAACATCCAATCACATCTAAGTCCACTTACCCATACACACACACATATACAAAGACGCACGCAAACAGGCGGCAAAAGTGGCTGTGCTTCTTCTTCCCCCTCTCGCTGCATTACTGAATCTTCTATCGTGAATAACTTCCGTGTTTATTATCCGATCGACTTGAAATTTGGACAGTAGATTAAGAGAGACTAAAGTATTGTACATGCCAAATCTTAAAGCTATATCTTCAAAATTGTTACTGTAAAACGGTTTTTATCGATTTGCGGAGAAACGGGGGAGATATCTGAAATATGAAACAAACTTGATCTGCGTATGGTATACAGGAACCTACATTCCAAATTTGGTGTCTCTAGCTTTTATAGTTGCTGAGATCGACGCGTTCATCCGGACAGACGGACAGACGGACGGACGGACAGACGGACAGACAGACGGACATGGCCAAATCAAAATCTCTTTTGATACTGATCAAGAATATATATACTTTATAGGGTCGGAGATGTCTCCTTCTGCCTGTTACATACTTTTGCACAAATCCAATACCCCCTTTTTACCCATTTTATGGGCACAGGGAGTAATTAGTTAAATATTTCTATTTGTATTGAAAGCAAATGATTCCAAAAACGACTCTTAAATGAGTCTGAAGGCCAAGTCAAAAGCGACTCGTTCAGAAGAGTCATAAGCGACTCTTTAGGAGGAGTCGCGGCTAGGGTACCATTTTCTCCCGACGAAAGAGTCATTTCGGATCGGAAATCGAGCGCACATGTGACTATTTTAATCAGTTAGAGGAGTCGAAAAAGACTCGAAAGTGATCATAAATTTCTTGAAATGCTGAAATGAAAGAATGTATAAGCTCTCCAAATATAAGAAAATGTTTGCTTATGAAGATATCCTTACCAAACTCAGCCAAACCGAGTCCCTGAAGAGTTTATACAATCTGACCAAATTTTGTCAAAATCGGCGAAAATTAAGTTTTGTATAAGAACTAATTACTGCTAGGGTATATAGCTTCGGTAATCGGAAGATAGCCCTTTTTTTAAATTTCGAGGAAACTTTTAACCGGTAAATATTGTTAGTTTGGGAATATTATACTATATATTTAATAATTTAAATAATTTAATATTATATACTAAATATTGTTAGTAGGGCTCGTGCCACTGTTGCCAAATTATCTTTTTTCCCGTAAAATGTGGCTTTTTTCACAATACAATTGCGGGAAAGGTACGAAAACAGTGGACAATGGGAGTCCTGGCTTTTTAAAAATTTTGTTTTGCTTTTTTCCGCCATTTTTGATAAAGAATAAAGAAAAATGTTGAATTTGCAGGCTCAACATACATATTTTTATACCCGTAACATCGTTAAAACACAATGGCTTATCGAATTTAACAAAGGAACTTACTCGTATGAAACTTTGGAGTCTTATGAAAAAGATACAAATTTGATTGACATAGATGAAATGATTGAACATTTGTAGAACGAATGTTAATAAAAACATGATAGAAAACATGGGGGGAGAAGGATATCAATCACCCAATTCAGTGGGCCTCTCTTACTGGTTCACTCTCTCATGAACAACACAATTCTAGTGACAACAAACAGACACACAACTCAGGTCTAGAGCACTTTTTACCAGTTGTGCACCTATAATTCCCAAACAGTTCTAGCACTCAAGTAATGGATAGGGTGCTCGACTAGAGCTTATGCCGTGGCTTGTATCACCAAAAATAACAGTCGTATTTATTTCTTTATCCCGACTGACAAATAATTATTTTTAAAAGTGGTTTCAAATTGATTTATATACCACATATTATTGCATCACTTGTATGATGCTAAAAGGACAACGCACCAAATTGGTAGTTGATGATGTGAAGTGCCATCCTTTGTGGCAGCACTCGATGCATCTTGTCATTTGACTCTTTTTTTTTTATATTCTCGATGATGATTGTGACGATATATGATGAATTGATTTTTACTTTAACGTACATCACGTTTATTTTTTTATGTTTCGTGGCTTGTTTACTAGAATCTTTCGCTCTAACAGAAAAAGCGGTCTGAAACTTATCAAGGAGATTCAACTGATTAGTTTTGAATACTCCTTAAAAGATTCGCTTTATTTTACGAAAACTACAGTGATATATACTAATTTCTTTATCACGACTATCGAATATTTCTTTGTTTTTTTTAACGATTTAAAACAAATTTTTTCAATGTTCAATTGTTATGGCTTTATTTTTCTTGTCGAAAGGGATTCCCCACCAATTGCAAGTGCGTAATAATTGCAAGATTGCCTAAACCTAGAGGTATAAACTCGATATTATTATTCCTTAAATCGAGTGTGCTTAGAGCGGCAAACTCATTTGGTAAGTCCGACAACAAATTGTTTATTATTAATTAATATCCAACGGGCTGTCCAACAAAACTATTGGAATTTTTTTTAATATTCTGGAATATCTAATTCAATTTGAGGATTATTTGTTTTTAACCTTATCGTAATCACACCAACAATAAACAAATTTATACTTTTAATACTATTACCAAAAAACCAATGAATTTAACCTCAATGTCTTCTTCTTCTTCTGGCTTCTTAATTTGTTCCTTCAGTATCTTAACATGTGTACTTTTGACTTTAATTTCTTTCTCATATAATATTTTTATTTATATCTAAAGAATTGCAATACATATATGCATGTATAATACAATTGCAATCATATGCTTTGTACATCAGGCTCATCGTCCCAGTTTTCTTGACATCCAACCAAATCTTAAGTTGCGGGATTCAGGGATTCTTTAGGCTTCGAAATCCTTGCGATTCTTGCAGCTGAATAAATATGAGTTTTGAATATACAAAAATGATCATAGCAAGCTAGCAATGTGCTATGTTTGCCCGCTACTCTTTTCTTCTCGATAAGAGTCCAGTTTTACTATCTTATAACAATACTTTTTATAATTTCTTTGTAAGGTTTAAGCTGGTCTATCTCCGCTTTTGGTGTTATCTCCATCAGTTTCAGGTGTTTTCATTTTAATTGGAGCACATTGGACCAATTAAATCATTGATATTTAGTTATAAGGTTAGGCTAGGTATTGCCAGTTAACCACCCTATGGTGGTCGCATATTGAAGGTCGCTGGCAGATTTGTTGGTACTGCAGAACTACTGTGTGTACAGTAAGTTCGTCATCTTTTTGGTCGAGTACCCCCAGCAATGCTTCTTCTTATTTAATTTTCTGTTGCTGGCTTTAACAACTTTAGCTGCTCTTTCTGCTCTTTATTTGGAACACAATGAACAAATGAAATACTTTGATATTGTTTCTTATAAGGAGATTTGCTTATCCTGCAGAATTTGTTCGCTTTTAGCACGTTGGGATTGTGTCTGTGTCTTTATTTACTGTCTAATTATATTTAGTTAAGGACTTTATCTACTTCAAATAAGATATTGTTATACCTATGAATTGCACTGGAAATACAGTTCCAATCATATGCAAGTGAATGATATTAGTTAGATTGCCTAGAGCTGGAGGTGTTATCTCGACATTCTTATTCCTCAAATCGAGTGTGTCTAACCGTCGCATTCCCTGCAATCCTTGTACATTTAAAAGTTTTATCTTATTGTCGTTTGCCCGTAAGATTTGAATACTCTGTAAATGATGAACAGCTTGGGGTATGCACTCAATGATTGTAGGCAATGTTCAAATCACTCAGAGTGCTTAGAGCGGCAAACTCATTTGGTAAGTCAGACAACAAATTGTTTATTATTAATTAGTATCCAACGGGCTGTCCAATAAAAGTATTGGATGGCGACGTCGTCTGCTGATAGACAGCATTGAATATTTTTTTTAATATTTTGGAATATCTAACTCAATTTGAGGATTATTTTTTGTTAACCTTATGGTAATCACTCCAACAATTAATAAATTTATACTTACTTTTGAAAAACCAATGAATTTCACCTCAATGTCTTCTTCTTTTTCTGGCTTCTTAATTTGCTCCTTCAGTATCTTAACATGTGTACTTTTGACTAATTAGCGTTGTCGCAATTAAAACTGATTTATACGAGGCATATATCTTTTCTATCTAATTTTTGGTCTCCAATTCGACCTCAGATCTGCCTTCAAGAGTTTCTGCAGCTTCTATTAACATCTCAGCTTTGCTATCATCTTTCAATTCTTGAGTTCTTGTTGTTACAAACATTGCCAACTGCTTTTTTCTGACTCTTCAGATTAGTCTGTTTCAGTTATTTTCAGTTTCAGCTGAGTCTTCTTAGGTATAATCCTCAGTGGTATGTACTGAGGTCTGTTTCGGTAGGTCAGTTGTTGTATCACCTCCACCTCACTCCTCAGATAATAATAATAATATAAAGTAGGGAGTCCCACTATCAGGGACGAATACTCCCTGTTGGGACAAGAGCTGCTTACCTTTATTACGAAAGAGAGCAGATCTCTTGCCGAGACGTTCTCAGTGACCTCAGGAGTTATATCTTCCAAGAGATTTGGTTTTACGGCTTTTCAATTTTCGTATCTGCAAATGCTCGAAATGTTTTTCAATGCATCAATGAATATTTGTTTTTGTTACCATTGAGCTACGAACGAATTTGACCTCAATGTCCTTAACTTGAGAAATTATAATCTTTCACTTCGTAAAAAATCAGCACTCGATGAAGCTTGCCGTTCTTGGCATTCAACTTCTTCCTGCGCCTATATCGCAAAAGCAGAAGTGCTTCCTTTTTTCGTCTGAATGGACTGGATGGCAACAACACTGTGCTACAGGGAAGCGTGGCAGTTAGTATATTATGTAAGGACTATTATATGCATAAAATACACAGATATAAAACTCAGGATCGGTTCTGTGGGTGCCCACATAGCCGCTACCCAGAACCACTGGGTAGCTCATCGCCTACTTCATTTTCGGGTGTATCCCTGTGCCCTGGGATCCATCCAAGCACAAGCCAATTGTTTCTGCCTAGGTTATCTAGTTTGGTTCGCACTTCTCAAACCATTTCCGATGTGACTTTGTACACCTTATTGTTTACACTTCTCCAAAATAATTGTTCCAATGAACCAATGTGACTCTATAGTACTTTACCAGGAAGATTATAGCACTAAATATACCACCCCTGACAAAAGGCTTAAGATTAATCCAGACTCCCAATATTCTTGATCAGGATCAAGCTAATTCTGTCGCTAATAGAGACTATAGAGTTAAAGACATCACATTTGATCAGTTTCATTATTTGAGCCCATAATTCTTAGTGATTTTGTAGACACAAATGTCGAGTCGTTTGAAAATCAATCGAATATGTTGCGCTGAGGTCTTCCAAATTGTAATTAATTGCTTAATAAATAAATAACATTTAATTACCAATAAACAAATGGTTTTTGAAGTTTTGTCTAACTTTGGTTATAATTTTATTCATTAACTTAACTTGTTCTGCTCCAACGTCCTAAGCATTCTGTTTTACAATCTTTGACTGTTGCCGTTGCTACAGCATCAGTTTGCGTTTTGTTTGTTATATAGTTTGTTTAAACATAGCTTGAGAAATTATTCATAATATGTGTGTATGTACGATACACGATGTGTAAATATATATATTTATATTAAACATGTAGCATAATTTAGCAAAAAAAAAAGATATAGTATATATATATATAGGCGCAAAAAAAATATAATTAAACAAAAATGATCTTATACAACGGCGGCGGTGTGTATGTGTGTGTGTGTGTGTGTAACTTAATGCGCTTAATTGTGTGTGTGTGTGTTTATTTTTTATCTTTAGGGCGACTTTAAGGATCCCGATGCAGATCCTTGACCATAACCAGTTGCCGCTCCCGCTGCTTCTTCTACCCCCCGTCGAACCGCTCACTGTGGCTTCTCATTCTTTGGTGCTTGTTGTTGTTGCTGCTGCTGCTGCTGCTGCGTCTCGTAACGCTGACGCAGCGCGGTCAGGGCGCTCAGCAGGCGACTGTTGGCGGCGTCTAGCGCCGCTATCTGCTGCCCCTGCTCCTCGATGACGCGCTGCTTGTGGGACAGCGCCAGCGACATCTTCAGCTGCTCGCGTCGCAGCTCCTCCTCCATGGTGATGAGCCTGCAAGTGTTTTAAGTTTGGTTAACAGAGATAGAAAGAGATAGCAATATGAAACCTTACCTGTCTATAATGCTGCGCATGGTGGACTCCGATTGCAGGCTAAGATTGCTGACGCCATTGCCGGCACCGCCGCCGCCGCCAGGACGCTGCAACGCAAAAAGCTCATCGCTGGAGTCGCGCAGCTCGGCCTCGTCGCGGTCGAGCGTGTGGCGCAGCGTGTCCAGCGTCTCCTGCAACAGCTGTATCTCCCCGTTCTGGTCGTAGCCCTTGCCCAGTCCCAGTCCCAGGCCCGACTCCGAGGCGCCACCGCCGCTGCTGCGCAGCTGCCGACGTCGTTTGCCTTCCTGCAATTGTGTGCAGTGACCTGTCACAAAATTGCAGCAGCATAAAATATTAGAATATATTTTATAAATTACAATATAATACAAATAATTGTATGGAATACTCGAGAACAGGAGTGCCCAACCTTTTTTTATGGAAAAGCAAACACCAATACTAATAAGGAACCAGCATTTCTTCCTTCAATATGTACATACACTCAAGAAAATTTCAATGCACTCCCAAGATTTTTAGCGCTTGTAAGCCAAAAATGACTTTTTGAATTCTGTTTTCTTGAATCATCTGCTATATTATTAACAAAAGCCTTTCAATATTGTATTATTTGGAAACATATTTATGCATTGCGCTTCTGCTTTCAAATTTTGAGTGCAGAAAAGTCACTTTCCCGCTGCTCGTTGAAGACATTCATCTTGACAATATCACAAATCTTATTATGATGCATATTTGCAACTTAAAACAAGTAAGAATGCTATAGTCGAGTATACCCGACTACGAAACTCCCTGTACCCAGGTCTAAAACATCCAATCACATCTAAGTCCACTTACCCATACACACACACATACACAAAGACGCACGCACACAGGCGGCAAAAGTGGCTGTGCTTCTTCTTCCCCCTCTCGCTGCATTACTGAATCTTCTATCGTGAATAACTTCCGTGTTTATTATCCGATCGACTTGAAATTTGGACAGTAGATTAAGAGAGACTAAAGTATTGTACATGCCAAATCTTAAAGCTATATCTTCAAAATTGTTACTGTAAAACGGTTTTAATCGATTTGCGGGGGAACGGGGGGAGATATTTGAAATTGGAAACAAACTTGATCTGCGTATGGTATACAGGAACCTACATTCCAAATTTGGTGTCTCTAGCTTTTATAGTTGCTGAGATCGACGCGTTCATCCGGACAGACGGACGGACGGACAGATGGACAGACGGACAGACAGACGGACATGGCCAAATCAAAATCTCTTTTGATACTGATCAAGAATATATATACTTTATAGGGTCGGAGATGTCTCCTTCTGCCTGTTACATACTTTTGCACAAATCCAATACCCCCATTTTACCCATTTTATGGGTACAGGGAGTAAACAGCCACCGATTTCTCTAAGTGATACTCAACGCCAGCTGCAGACGAAATCTCAGGCTAGACAACAACAAAAACTGCATTGAACTCTTGTTTTTGTAAGCATTCATTTCATTTTTGTACTAAAACACACACACAATCACGGATTTTCAGCTTCTTCTCCATCTTTGCCTATTCCCAAGAACAAAGCAACAACACTTTCACATAGTTCGTGACGCCAGCGATCTTCAATGCAGATTTTGTTGTTGTGTGTGTGTGATTTTGTTTGAAATAAGTTTGCAACTGTCGTTGAGTATCACTTAGAAAAACCGGGGGTTCTTTTAAGTTGCAAATAATAATTATAACATTTGCGAAATTTTGCCAAATGAATGACTTTAACGAGTAGTGGGAAACTGACCTTTCTTCACTCAAACTTTGAAGGCAGAAGTGCAATGCATAAATATATTTTCAAATAATTCAGACAATCAATAATAATAAGATGTCTGGTGGATCTACAGAACAGTTGGTTGCGAAATTCAAATAGTCTATTTTGGCTAACGATGCGCCTTTTAAACATTCTTATACTCTGTTCCCCCACAATTTGGGGATAACCTGTATCTTCCACATTTTTAAAGCTATAGTCACCAAATTTGGCATACAGACTAATGTTGACCCCCTGGACAAATCTGCATCAAAAAATTGTTGATTCCCGCACCCTCTTCCCGCAAATGAGCGAAATTTATATCTCCCACATCTCTACAGGTAGTCATCAAATTTTACATACAGACTACTGTTTTCTTCGCGTCTCTTTCGGAACCCACAAATTATACCGGACTGGGAACAGAGTATTCTGCTGTCGGATACGTCCGACTGCAACGTTCTTACTTGTTTGTTTTATAAGATTAAATAAATGTTTTTCAGTGCACATGTTATATGGATTGGTGTTGGGTCTTCCATAAGAAGTTCTTGGTTTAAGTACACCGTAGAAGGCGAGTCTGCTTACCCTCGGTGTCGGTGCTGCTGTCGGAGAGGGTTCGGGCCGAGTCGAGGCTGAGTCGACGCTGAGCGACTGCCGTCGTGGAGGGAGCTGCGCTGCTGGCTCCACTGCTGGCGTACTGCTTGTGCTCCAGCTGTGCTTGCTGGTGTGGATGTTGGTGCTGATGGTGCTGCTGCTGCTGGTGGTGGTGGTGGGGCGTGGACATGGCATAGGCAACGCCAATGCCGCCAGAGCTGCCGCTGCCATAGACATCCTCGCGCTTCAGTGGACAATTGAGGCGTCCATAGCCGTGGGGCTTGCTTGAATTTGAGTTGGATGAGCTGCTGCCACCGCTGAGCGAACGCTGCGCCTCCAGCTTGGTGGCAACACCAGCGCCAGCTGCCGCCGCTGCGGCATAGCTATAAAAGTTATCCGCCGACAGCTGCTCATCCGAAGAGCTGGGCGTTAAAGTGGCCGCATCCAAGGTGCCGCCGCTATTCAAAAAGGCGGCGCGTGCCGCAACCAATCCAGCGCCCAAAGGCTTCACACGTGATCCAAATGCTTGCTGGGGCGTGGCAGGAGCACGACTGGAGGAGGAGGGTGTCTGTTGTGGCATGCCACCACCGCCGCCGCCGCTCTGCAGCTGATAGGAGGGATTCTTAAAGGCCAAAGGCGCGCCCATCTTGAGCTGCGCCTGCTGTTGGCCCTCAACTGGACTGGAGGACTGTGCGGGCGAGGGATTGGTGGAGATGCTCTGATAGCCAGAGCTGCAGTGGCTGCTCTTGGCCGACAGCTGCTGCTTGCCCAGCCCGTGACTGTTGTGACCATGGCCGTGACCGTGAACATGAGCGTGACTGTGACTGTGACTGCCGCTAGGCTGCGGCTCGGCTATAACCTCATGCTCCTCGGCGTACTTGAAGAGATCGTCCAGATCCTCCAGGTTCTTGGGCATATTCGAGTTGGGATTGAGCGGCGCACGTGGATAGTTGTTGGCTGTGGCAGCCGAGTGATCCGGTATGCCCAGATTCAGGTTTAGATTGTGACGATTGATGCGTGTGCCACGTGGTGCTGCAGCAGCAGCTGCCGCCGCCGCAGCAGCCGCCGCAGATGCCTTCATCAGCGGCGTGGGCGACTTGCGGACAAAGGCGCTGCTCGTGTCCAGGCCAGAGATTTGTATGAACTCGCCGTGCATGTCATCGTAGCTGCCGCTGGCATTGGGATTGCTATTGTTGTTGTTGCTGTTGCTATTGCTATTGCTGTTGTTATTGTTATTGTTGTTGCGTGGCAAAGTGCGCGCACGCGAGCTGCCCGTGGAGGATTCGTAGTCATTGCCATTGTGATTGACCACGTATTGATAGCTCTGGCCCAGCCGCTCCATGGTGCTGGCCGCGCTGGCCTGCGGCGCGGGCGGTGCGCAATGCATCCCTGGATGTGGCGGCATCAACAGATTGCTGCTGCTGCCATTCAGCGAGGAGGATGCCATCGAGCTCTGCGACTGCGCATGCTGCAGCACCGGTGAGCTCATATACCCGCCAGCTGAGCCGCCTGCAATGGAGCTCTGCGAATTGGAGAGCAGCTGATGTGGATGCGGCTGCAAGTGCTGCTCCAATTGTTGTTGTTGCTGCTGCTGCTGCTGCTGCTGTTGTTGTTGTTGGAGTCGCGCATTCACCGTGGGATCATTGTAACGGAATATGTTCTTATCGAGCGCGCTGGGCGTCAGCACGCCACGCATTATGCCACGCTCAGCGGGCACAGGCTTGCTGACCACCGCATGCTGCGGCTGCGCCAGCTGCGACTGCGACTGTTGCTGCTGCGCCTGCGGAGCCAGCGAAGATGTGCTGGCCGCCAAACCGCCAACGCCCCCACCGCCACAGCTGCCGCCATCGGGCTGTCGATTCTCCTGATTCTCGCTAGCCATCGAGTGCGTGGACATGACCGCTGGCAGATAGCCAGAGGCGAGCGCATGTCCTGCCGTCAGCTCCTTGGCGCGACTGATGTCGTCCAGTATGTGCTGCAGCGGATCGAGCTCATGCTGACGCGCCTCGGGCAGCTTGGCCAGACTCTCGCTGAGCAGGCTGTGCAGTATGGAGAGCTGCTTGCCCTGGTCTATGTAACCCGCCCAGTCGAGTATCGAGTCGGGCGTGGCATGCTCCGGCCGTGTGGAGATGAACTCCAGAAACTGTTGCATGCGCGAGGCTTCCTGTTCGAGGAAATCGTTGAGGAACTCCATAAAGTTCTCCTTGCCCTGGAAGCGTGTAAAGTTGGCCAACGTTTGCAGCGTTTTGGCCACCAGCGTCAGGTTGCGTGTGGCACGCGCCGACGGCAGCTCGCTGGTAATGTTGAACAGCGAGGGCGACAGTATGGCCGGGCAGAGGAAACGCAGAAAGATGCTCGCCGAGATCAGATTGTCGGCCATATCCTGCCGGCCCAGCTGCTGCAGTCGCTCACGGAACGTCGCAAAGCAGGCGCGCAGCTGCGGGGGAAAGTGTTTATGCGACTCGTAAATACATTGCCAGGCGCTGCGCACGGCGCCGCGCAACGCTGCCTGTTGGCGTTGGAGCGAGCCAGCGGAGGAGCCGCTCGTCTTGGTGGGATCCACCTCGCAGTCGCGTTCCGATTGTATCAGCTCATTGATGGGCGCCGAGAGCGTATCCTGTAGATACTGTTCGCCGGTCAGCTTGAGGAAGGCCTCCATGCTTTTGGTGGCCAGCGAATTGCCGCGAAAGGTTAAACGCTGATCGCCGACGCGCAGCAAGTCCAGTGCAACGACATCGGTGAGAAAGGCGCCGGCCAATCCTTGGGCATGCATGAGCAGCACCAGCGCCTGCCCAATGTCCTCCTTGGCCTTGACGCCAATCACCGGCTCGAGGGTTTCGCAGACGCGTTTATAGTTCTCTTTGAGGTAGGCCAAAAAGTTGCCGTACACATTGATGGGCAGGATGTCGGTGCTCTGGAAGCGGCACTTGATCCGCAACGTGGGCAGCAGCTCGCGCTCCTTGTCCTTATCCTTGCCGCTGCCCCCAAGCCCGCTGCGGCCAAGACTGTCGCCAGCCTTGTCGCTCAGTATGGGATACCAGTCCTCGCAGATCAGCCGCGAAGTAACCTCATGCACGGGTATCTTCACGGAGCCAACAAACTGATATTTATCCCGCTTCTTCTTCTTGTCCACCTCACGGAACACGTTCACCGTGATCACATTGATCTCCGGTATGTCCGGAAAATCAAAGTACTCGCCCCAGAACAACAGATCCGTTTGCAGCTTAACGCTGGTCCGTCCATACAGCGTCTTGTCCAGCTGCAGCTCGCAAAAGTATTTCTTTTTAGCCGGCAGATTCTTTGCCTCGTATACCCACAGCTTCAGCGAGTTGTCCGTGCGACGTGTGTGCTCCGCATTCGGCGCTATCGACTTGCGCAGCGAGTATATCCAAAGATCCCGCTCCTGCCGCGAACCGCACGAGTAATACCGCTCGCCGCGCGGCCCTCCGCGCACCTGGAAGCAGTGCCGCCTGCCCAGCACCGATTGATGCACTGGCGCCACGCCCACAGCCCCGCTGCACGACAGATCTGCAAGTGCAAGGGTTAAAGTAACAAGTCAGTAACAGTTTAACGAGACAATTGGCTATTACACTGAAAGAAACTGAGTAAACTTCGAGTACATTTAGCTTTATACAAAAAGTACTCCTGTATTTACAGCTAGGGAGGGAAGCGACTCCATTCACCACAACTAATCGCTGACTGATTTCCGCTTTCGAAATCTAAAGCGAACTTGAATCAGCTGTATATGAATTTGTCAACAAAGCAAAGGTTTCGATTGTTAATAAGTCGTTCAGGAAAGACAAATCAGCGATTAGTTGTGGTGAATGGAGTCGCTTCCCTAGCTGTAAATACATGAGCTTACTTAGTTTCTTTATTTGATTTCTGTTTGTAATATCCTTGTTTGTATAAGTAACACTCACCAATGGTGGACATGACCGCATGACTGGAGAGGAGACTCTCATGGGAGCGGGAGCCGCGCAGGCCGCCCGATCCTCGCTTGGTGCGCTCCAATTTGGTAACCGACTTTGTGCGCTTGAGGGGATTTGATCTGCGAGGGTAAAACAAAATTGTATTGTTTTTGTCTTCTTCAAAAGTTGATTTGCATTGGACTCACCGCTTGGAGAAGAAGTTGGTGAAACGCGAGGCGGCATTGTGCTCCGGCTGATGCTGTTTGCTGCCCAGGATGGGCGTTGTGGGCGCCGAGCCGCGGCGACAGGCCTTCTCATATGAAGTATCTGTAAGCAGAGGATGTAGGAAATTGTAATTAGTTTGCAACAGGAACGTTGTGGCAATGGAACAGGCCTACTTAATAGTCTGGCAATAAATGACAGTGCATCCTCACTTCAATATTCTATATAATTAAGGATTGGAGCGGAATCACATTTGAAACCTTACTTATTTCTTTTCTATTTCAAAGAAACGTTTTGGCAATGAAACAGGTACAATTTGAGAACATTGCATGCTTGATTTTAAGGGCAGAAATATTGAAACGTTTGGTAAACTGGAATGCCTGACATTGGGAACATAACATTTCCTTAAACGAGGAAATTAAACGTTGGAACAAACCTTGCGATACATACTATATTTATATATTTTGTACATTATTTGATTGTAGATTGGAACAGAAACATTTCGGACATGAAACATGCTCACAGTGGAAACATTGCATTATTTTAGTTTCGCCAGTGGGAACATAACATTTCCCTAAACGAGGAAACGAAACGTTTTGGCAGTGAAACAGGCCTATACTATACAATCTATTTTGTACATTGTGAGATTGTAGATTGGAACAGAAACATGTCGGACATGAAACATGCGATACTTTCATTTCGCCAGTGGGAACATTGCATTTCACTGAAACGCGTCATGGCATATTTAAGAACTGGGTTTCATACAATTATGTGCTTAACTTGTAGAATGATTATATCATTAGCATTTAATAACTTGTCTATAAACCTGTATACAAATCGTGATATTTTGTCATTATGTACATACTATATATCTATATATAAAGATGACGTTTTGTGCATTATATTTAAACAAAAATTTCATTTAAAATTGAGCAGTAAAACCGCTTGAAGCTGCTTAGCATTAGGCACGGTTAAGGCATTTAGGATAACCTTTTGGAAACCTTGGCAGGAATTCGCCTGGTCTTTTTGTGGGATTTCAATTTGGTTAACTGACGATTAACAAAAAAAAATAAAGAAAAGACAAAAGCGACAACAGCAGTTAACAAACACAACAACAACAACAAAATGCAAAGCGTTGTAAACCCGCATAACGCTTGTTTGGGACTCTACAAGCAACCGGTTTGGATTCCATGCCACTTCATTCCACAGCTTATAACAAAAGGTACGGAAAGGAGCCCAGACTCGGGCAGCTGCTGCACATCACCTGCCCCGGATTGTTGTTGCTGTTATTACCCCGCCCCTGACGAGGCTGTGCTGGCAGGTACTCGTACTCACCGCATGATTCATGATTCATCATCATCATCATCAGCTGCCCCGAAAACAAAAAAAAGCATATAGGAAGGTAACCACAACGTTGCCCCGTCTTCAGAGTCTTCTGCCGCACATACATATCTGAGAACTGGTTTCGCTTCTCTTCTCTTCGCTTCTGGCATCTGCGACGCCCTCACAAAAAGAAAAGTAATACACTCGAGAGTCTATAAAACGACCTTGTCAGCCCACCCAGCGAGCTGATTAGCAGCTCAACATAATCATCATCATCAAAATCAACATCATAATCAACGCAGCTTAGAACGTTGCCAGCGAAATCGCCATACTGCTGCATACTCTGTTTCCCAGTCTTATTTTCTTTTCCTCATTTGCGGGGGCGGAAGTGCGCTTGTCAAGAACATGTTTGTTGCAATCTTTCAGGAAGTGCATCATTAGTTCACATACTAAATTTAGTAACTCTCCGAGATAGGAAATAAAAGTTATATTCTTTATCATATAAAAATCACCGTTAAGGAAGTTTGACACATAAATTTAAAAAAAAAAAAAAGAAATTGGTTTATTATTTATATAATCGACTTTTAGCAGGCAAATTTTAATATAATAATACCTATTTTTTATTATAAAACTTCGAACTAACAATTATTTTCCAATTATTTATTTAAATCGGGTCAGAAATAATAATTATTTTTTGGTTATTGATTTAAAAAGCGACTGGCAATCAAGGAAATTCTGAAAATCGCAGATATGTAAGTTATTTCAGTATTTTGCCAATAGATGAAATGATCGAAAAACTGAAAATTCCAAAATATCCGTTATTTTAAAAGAATTAAAAAAAAAAACATCTCTCCCTTATCCAGTTTCAGATTACTCGAATAAGTTAACCCAAAACCCAATATACTCTATTTCCCTTTTGGGCACAGAGTATACTCATCAGTTGTCCCTTTGACTCTGACTCATTAAGGAAGGCAAACATAATTTACTGTAGCTCCACCCTACCCTGCTGCCAATCTTTTATGGCTTGCATGCAAAACCGACATCAATCGGGAGCAATAAAGCAAGGAAAAAGATTTATACATGTTTTATGAGCATTTGGGTGCCCTCTTCCGCATCGTTGATTCATTTCCAGCTGCCCGGAGATGCTTGCAGCGCGATTTGTCATCCTAAATGTTGAAAAGCCCAAAAGGAAAGACCCCCAACAGCAGCAAACAGAGCTAAGAAATTGTGTCATGCTTTGTTCAGAGCTTCTATTTATAATAAAATTTCTATACAAGATCAAAACTCGTTGATGAGCAACTGAAACATCTACTTGACCGGCCCAAATAGGCGCAGTCACCAACAAAAGCCAAAAAGAAAACAAAAACTAACAAAAAACGAATGAAATATAAACAAATATAGCCCCACTTACAAAAATGGCGCTTATTATGATTATGATTTGTATAACGCCCCCAAAGCAACGCCCACGTCCACGCCCATGGCTAATAGAAGTGCAGAGTGTGAGATGCTTGACACACCCTACAACAGCACACAAAAAGGGGTAGATCAGCTTAATGAATGTCTTGACCGACAGCCCAGTTCTGATTATGAGACACAATTTGTTTTTATTACTATCTGAAATGGAACACCATCGATAATATTGCTGAAATCTGTTATATGAGTTGAAAACTTAATTGGGAAATTCTTAACACAATAAACAATAGATCTACAGAAACTAGAATTGCCAAAATTCCTCTCAAAAGGCATAACATAACAGACCATTTTAAGTTTAACAGCTTTGTAAGAACGAACAGTAACATTAATATTCATATTAATATAGATTTAATTACAATATTATTTTCAAATTAATGCATACTACACCCAGAAAAATAAATGCCATAGAATTCAGAAAATCCCCCTAAAATAAAAATCATCCTTAAAGCCAGAAATCATTTTTGTTTAATAGAAATATTTTCTTCATTTGAGAAATATATTTCTTATATTCAGAACAAAAATTAAGATTAGCTGCCATTAGCTACATAAGTAGGGCGACTTTCTACATTTGAAGGCATTTATTTTTCTGAGTGTAAGCATAGACAAAATGCCTGTAACATAATGCAATCATTTGGAGCCTAACAGAGCTCAAACCGGTTCTGTTGAGTGAGAATTAATATTTGTTTACATATTTAGAAGTAAATAACTTCCCCAAGACTGGGTGTCCGCTGATTTGTCAACTATTTGAAATATTTATTTATTTTATTGATGGTGGGAAAATTGATATTGGAATAAGTGTGAAGAAAACTATTTATTGACTGTAATTCGAACCAGGAACTTATGTGTCAGTACCAACACCCTATTACAAGGCTAAAAGTAATTAAATGACAAATTTTTCAATTTGTTAACGCCTTACTAACATTTCCATGTTATGTTAAGTAACATTGACATTAACATTTTTGTTATAATCTAAAAAATGTTATTTGATGAATTCTACAAACTACCAAATGTAATAAGCTATCATCAAGATTTCAAATATATAGTTTTATTTTTATTTTTATTGGCTTTTCGGTATTTGTTATCATTTCAACATAAATAAATCTTTAATTATCATTTTTGTTTGGCTTTATCTTCAAGTTCATTAAACATTTTTAAACAGCATTGCTTTAGAAAATGCTTCTAGATCAAATCTCAAATGTTTTTACACTTGACACTTAACATACATATTTCAATTCAAATTTATGCATTCCACATCTTTACTTGAAAATTATTAAGTCTATATGAATGGTTTTCTTATTAAAATTCAAGCCACTTATCAGCACAACTATTATATATCGTTTCTATGTTCGTTCTGATGTGCTCTTCAAATAAAATGGGTTCAATAAACACATTTTTAATAACCCATGCAACCCATCATAAATATCTATGTACATATGTATATGTATGCATGTCTAGCGAGTGTTATCAAGCAAACAAAATATGTACTTATAAGCTGATACTCCGCAGAATTGATATTGCTAGAACGACTATATTGAATCATTTAAGTTTGATTCAGATACTCGCTTAACTGAAATAACAGATTATTTCTTTCAAGCCCCTTATAGCACTCTATAACTACAATTATTCCTATGCTTATCCTTACCCTTTCCTAGATCCTTCCTAATGAAATCTCTAACCAACCCAGCTGTGAGTTGGGGCACAGCTTGCTGGACTGGCTACTGAAACTTCCCCGACCGAGTGGGTTGGAGATTTCCTTCCTACTGTTTTTCTTTAGTTTCATGCCTTAATTTAACCTTCAATTCTATAAGTTTCTTTACTGTCTTGTTATATCTCTAAGCGTAGCTAGCCGGACTGGCAAATAAACTTTCCCCAAATATTCAATTGTAATTTCATGTAAGCTTTTCAATTTTTTCCGTATATCTATGTATTATATGATATTTTTTGATTCGAGGCAGCACTGTTTTGACTTCGTAAATAAAATAAACAAAACCTCTCGTTCGAGGGACTCAAACTTAAGGAGTTTAACGAACGCATTAAAGGAACGTATGAACTAAATTAACGAAAGAAAAAGAGGGAAAGTATAAGGAGCCTAACAAACGAACTAATCGTTTATATATGTAGTTCGATCCTTCATAGTAATAGTAATACAAATTTACTTAAATAGAACTACAATGAACTAAAATTTGTGCTGTAATTGTGTTGTAGGCCAAAGGGTAGACATCGTTTTCATACATTTTGTCGGCTGTGCTCAGAGCATCTTTCATTCCATTTGATGGTTTTTTGGGCTCGTGTTTTTGGCAATTCTATTTTAGAGATCACCGCGATGAACATTACCACATATGGCGAGGCCAGGGCTGAAGTATTACAGCAACTAAGGAGAGTCTCATCTGGTGTGGTCTGGTCTGGTTTGGTTTTGATTTTGGTTTTGTAAAGATGGTATTATAAAAGTTGATGAGCCAACACTGAGGAGGCAGCGACCTCCGGAGATCTGTGATCTGAATAAGTATTTCAACTGTTGCTCGCGACGATGATTTCATCTTGTTGAAAACGCTTTTTAATTCGGGTAAGGCCATTGGCCAGAGTCTTTGGGGCTTAAGGGGTTAGGGGCAGTGAAAGCGATTAAATAAAGTTTTAAAAGAAAATTATTATATTAAAGCCGATGGGAATTGGGAATTTGAGAATAGATTGGAAATCGTCTATCGTCGATTGGTTACGCTGGGGCCTCGATAAGGTCAGCTCAATTAACGACGCGTTAAACAAATTTATATATGCATGTAGATTTTTTCTATGCTACAACGGATCTCACACGATCCGTCAACTCCAGCTGAACCTGATAAATGGCCACGGGCGTCGAGAAGGGGGGACTCTGTGCTGAGTAGAGGGGTTCAAACAATGTCAAACAGGCGACAGGCTGTACCAAGCAGTTGCGATAACACCGATAACAGAGTGAACCCAATCGATCAATAATAAATAAATATGAAAACTCTTCAAATACAAATACAAATACATGCACATTCATATTTATTGCATATTTCAAAACACATTTCCATCAATGTTTGCTCATGTGTCTTTCTATCAGTTTCTGTGTTTGTTCTCTCTCCCGTTCTCTCTCTCTTTTTCTATCACTGTGTGTGTGCGATTTTATCGAGAATCGCTCAGCTGAGTCGCCGAGTTACAAAACCGTTTCTAGTCGTCTTATCAAATTTCAAATAATATGCAACTACAAATGCAACAACGGGACGGACTGAGAGGGACGGGACGGGACGGACAGTGGAAGGTCCCGTCCCTCAGTCGCTTTGTCTGGTTGTCTGTCTGTCTGTCTGTTCCTCTCGGCGTTCAAAATCGACAAGAACAACAATAAGACGTATAAAAAATGCCAACAACAAATTTGAGTTTGTTATACTCTCGCATAGGATATTATAATTTTGTCACAAGCTGTGTAAACTCATAGAAAGAAACGTTTACGATCCCAGAAAGTATATGTATATTCTTGATCAGCATTAACAGTGGAGTCGATCTAGCCAAATTAGTTTCTCAGTTTTAAAGTTACTTATTGTAGTATGTATTGATAAAATGAGCACAGATGCTTCTTTTTTTCAAATAGCTGGAACCCTTCAGATCCTATTACTATATTATATAGCTGACAAAGGAACGATCGCTTGATTATTCAGTTATTGCATTAACTACTTCAATCCAATTGCGTGATTTGGTCGAATTTAATCAAAATAAAGCTCCTAAATCATTTATGTACATTACTCTTGTTGTATGAAACTATTGTTTTTCAAGATCTCGGGCAAATTCTTTGATTTTCATTTCATTTTAGTTTTCACAAGTTAACCAAATTTGATTACAATCAGGCATATTCTATAGTTTACATAGAAATGAATGGTCAAAAATTGAGTAAATCATAAATATATATGTATGTACGATCGGTCGAGAATCTCGTTGTTGTATGAACAATTTTTATGTTTTGTCAGCTTCATTTATTTGAAACTCCGCAAGGGTATTAAGTCTTCGGCACTACTAGATTCTTTGCTCTTTCTTGTATTTTCTTGAATAAAGCGGCTCGTTTGTTTGCCGTTTGCAGTTTGTCGTTGCGACGCTTTTCAACGTTCTCATTCTCCGCTGCTCTTGCTCTCGCTTTGCTGCGCTCACGGCTCTCTCTCGTGACGACGCCACGCTCTCACACGATACTCGTTCACGTACCAAACTGGTTTTTAGGTGCGGGTGTCCGTGTGTGCCACGGTGTGAATCATAATAAAGCCAGCAAAAAAGAGAACAAACAACACTGAAATTGAAATTGAAATAGTAGCCAAAGAGGCCGAAAAACAAGCAGCAGACGCCGCAGCATGCAACGCTGGAGGGACAATGGAATAAATGAATGGACTAAATACATACATACATACGCGTATGAATCTGTGTGTGTGTGTGTGTATGCTAACACAAAATTAGATCAAGCGACTAAGCTATCGATAACACAGCAGAGATGGCAAATCGAGATGCAATCGAAATGGGAAAGCTGCCGAGAAGCCGCTAAATTCCTTAGGATGTACAGGCATGGGATAATTAATCTATAAAATTCCATGCCGAAGTGGAATGGAATGGTCTATATTTCTCTCAAGCTCCGAAGTTCCTCCCGAACAATTTAATATTTTATAAGTTTTCAACTTGAATTAAAGAATTATTTTTCGTTATATTTCTCTCAAGGTACGCGGTTTCTCTCGGTTCTTGAACAATTTAATATTTTATAAGTTTTCAACTAGTATTTAAATATGATTTTTTCGGTATACTTCTCTCATTTTATAAGTTTTCAACTAGTATTTAAATATTATTTTTCGCAACTGGTGATTTTTCCAGCTCTCTAGTATGTAACTCAATGTGATTGTCTTTTTGTTTCACAGAATCGAATTAACAACATAATTTAAATGGAATTTTCAATGGTATACTTATATGTAATCAAACCATTATGTATTTACACACAAACACATGCAGTATGTACATATGTAAATACATACATATATATCTACAGATATTACTACAAAACTAATTTTGATTGCTGCGAGCCAATTGACGCCCATTGTGCGACGCTTGGCTGCCCTCTCAGGGCCAACGCCATCAAAATGGGCTACAATTGAGCCAAACAATTGGGCTACCATAATACATAAGTATGTATGTATGTACGTACATATGTATGTATCTATGTATGTATCGTACATAAGTTTCAAAAGAAACGAGGCACGATCGAACATTGAATAGCAACAACAGCAACAAAGGCAACGAGAAGTGTAAATAAAGAGTAGCTGGCAAAGTAACTCGCCCAAGAACAGGAAGGCTTAATAAAGGGGCAGGGGCAGTGGCAGGGGGTTGGGGTTGGGGTTGGGGCAAAGAGGAATGTGTGAAGTAGTATGTCGATAGTCGATCGCTTGGTTCGGGGTTCGGGGGGAGATGGTATGGGGCGTTGTGAATCGAATTCGTGTTCTCTTATCTTATCATTGCTTTGTCTTTCCTTCTTCTTCTTAACTTTTCGCTAGAACGCACGATCGTTTGGGAGGGGAGCGAAACGGTGGTAAGAGGAGTGCAGCAGAGCGGGAGTGCCTGTAATGGAGACACGACAAAGTGTGCGACCCTGGCCGTGAGGCGCATTTCAACCACCACGAGTGGCAAGACACAACACGGGGAGTAGGGGTGGTTAATCGATCGAGGGATCGTAAAATGTAACAGGAAGTCGGAAAGTAAGAACCCAACGAGCCGTATCGTCCAGCGTTTATGCGACCCATTCACGCTGATCCTGATCGCGTTAGGGGTCTTAGCTAATTTATTGAAATTTCAAAGTACAATATCTTGCCGATCCAATATAAAATTGTTTTTCTTAAAGATTTTCTTTGATGCAATGAATCATGAATAATTAGCTCTTCCAAATTTCGAATATATTAAATATTCGGTTTTAAAAGTTTCGCTATTCAAACATAACTTAGGAAATGTATTGAAATTTCAATGTAAAATATCTTGCCGATCTAATATGAAATTGCTCTTGTCTCTATATCAGTATATTCGAAGAGACAAATGATTTATTAGCTGTTTTTAATTCCGAATATGTTAAATATTAAACATAAGCTTCAAAAGGCAAAAATTATTGCAGTTTTCCAGCGTTTCCCAAACTTTTAAGGCCGCAACCCGGTATGAGCTTTAAAAAAATTTCGCGACCCAGCTAATGTAAAAAATACCAAACGTGTCCATTTCGAGCGCTATTTATTTTACGAAATGTAAGCTGCCCTTATGCCATTATTTTTTACTGCGTTGCCCAACTTGTAGTATTGTAGTCTTTGGTTTATCTGATGGAAAAATATACTATTTACAACTTTTTTCTTTTATTACGATTTTTCACGACCCGGCTAAATTCCATTCGAAAACGGGGGAAAAAATTTTTTTAATCGAGTTTGTGATGTGTTTGGGCCCTTTTGTGTTTATGGCAAGTTAATAAGGTCGTTGTAAATCATTTTAATAAATTAATGTCATATTATTTATTAAAATTCTTCTCCTACGCGTTTGGCGTTTGTCAGGGAGCGATTTGTAATAAAAAAGTATTTGGAAATGGGAACAGGCCTGCTTATAGTGTCTCCAAAACAATAAGTCATAGCTATTGTCTAATGTCCATATCACTAAACTGCGATAGCTAAAACTCATACAGACAACGTTTAATTTCTCTTAATTGTTGATGCTTGAACGTGATTTTGTTGTATCGTGAATGGGGTCCATTTCAGACACCACGGGCTTAAGTAGAGCCCGTAGAGTGCTGGAGAGGAAGAAGAGATTGAGGAGGCACCTACCAGAATGATGTCCCGCATCATCGTCCGTTGCTGGCGCGTCTCCTTGCTGCTCCGACACCGTTGTGGAGTTTGCAACAGCTCCAGTTGTTGTTGTTGTTGACGTAGAATGCAAGTTGAGGGTATGGATCATGAAACGCTCACAGATGAGCTCCTCGCAGTGATCGGTCTGAAAGTAGGCGCTCAGCTCGTCCAGTCCCAGCGGGCAGACATCGTAGCTCATGTAGAAATGCTTGCCCCAGCTGCCCGTGTCGCTGGCGCAGCTGCTTGACGCCGACAGCGAGGTGCCGTGCTGCCACGCCGACTGCATGCCGCTGCCGCTGCCGTACTGTTGATGGAACAACGATTGATGCGCTGTGGTGGCAACACAGCCAGTGCCCCCTCCCCCGCTAATATTTTTAAGCAAGGAATTGCTGCGCGACAATTTTGTTGAATGGGCGCGTCGTATAAAGCTGCTTAGCTTTTTGGGGGGTGAGGTAATAACGTTAACAGTTGTGGCAGCGACAGCGGCGGGGGGCGTGGCATCTGTTGTCAATTTGGGCGTCGATTTCAATAGGAATAGATTTTTTGGCGGAAAACTGTGCGTTAATATGGAGGCAGCGGAGGCGCTGCTTTGTAATTTATATGGCGATGAATTGGAACCGGAACCGGAACCGGTACCAGCAGCAGCAGCGCAGCTGGAACTGCTACCAGGGCTGGCCAAATGGCTGGCTGTGCTGCCGCCGAACAGCTGACGTTGCTGCAGCTGCAGCTGCTGATTGTTATTATTATTAATGTTATTATTACTGTTATTGTTATTGTTGTTGTTGTGCTTGTAGTAGTGCGTTGTATTTGTATCGTCTAGCGCCGCTGCCTCGCGTAACGCAACTGAAGGCGATAAATTCTGCGGCAGCGTTTTTGACTTGGCGCGCAGCGTAATCAACGTTGTTGTTGTCTTTGTAGTCGCTGTCGCAGTCGCAGTCGACGTCGCAGCTGCTGCTGTTGTCGTTGCCAGACCGCGCTCTACTGTGGGCAGCGGCACTGCCAAAATATTTGTGCGCGAACGCGACTTCATTAGCTTAATGGGCGTTGAGGTGTTTGTCTGCATGCGGCTTATCTCTGAGTCATCATCGTCCTCTGCCTCTGCCTCGGCCGCTGTTGACGTCGACGTTGACGATGATGTTTGACGCGAGTGCGTGTGCGTGTTGGAGCGGCAAAGCGACGGCGTCGGCGTTGTCATAACAATATCGTTATCTTCATTAAACTGTGTGCGCGGTGCGCACCTGGCGCCATCTGGCGGCGGCGCCGCTGCTGACGGCAAAGCTTCGCTGCTGCTGCCGCACTCCTCAGCGCCGCTGCCGCTGCCATTCAGGCTAATCACATTTAGCACAATGCCATAACGCTTGAGCTTTGACGCGGGCGTTGACGTTGACGTCGACGTCGATGTTGTTATTGTTGTTCCTGCTGATGTTGTTGCCGCTGCTGACTGCAGCGTTTTGAGCAACTGCTGACGCTGCTGCTGCTGACACTGCGGCGGCGGCTCCTCATCATCCGAGTCCGAGTATTGTGCAGCTGCGTCGCTGCCGCTAATGCTCCAATTGAAGCCGCAGGGTGGCGACATTTTGTTTGCGCTGCTGGCTTTGCGCTCTAACAAAGCGCTTACCTTGGCCACGCCTTGACTCCCGCTGCTGCTGCTGCTGCCACCGCTGCCGCGGCCGCTGCGCTTTTTGAAGCTCTGACCGCCGCCGTCTGACGTTATATGTTTATGTTGTTGCTGCTTTGACTCAACGTTCTCAGCGTTGTCGTCGTCGTCCTCAATGACCAGCGGCACGTAGAAGGTGGAACGGCGTCGCTGTGACTTCTCCTCCTGCGTTGGCGTCGTCGTCGTCGTTGCGGCACAGTCGCTGCTATCGGCGCTGCTTTGGCTAGATCTTTTAGTTACCGTTGTTGTTGTGCTACTGGCGTCACTATGCGCCTGCAACATTTTTGCGCGCTTGTTTTAATTGTTGCTGCTGCTGCTACTGCGCTCAGGCGCCACGCTCATCATCTCTCACTCACGCTCACTCGCTCTCGGAACACACACATGCGCACGCGCGCACTCGCACACACTGCAGCGCGACAAACGTCAGAGCGAAAGGGACAGCGCGGGCGTCATAAAGAGAGCGCCTTCTGTGCAGGTATTTCTCTGCTGTGTGTGTGTGTGTGTGTGTGTGTGTGTGTGTCTGTGTGTGAGAGAGTCTTCTGTATTTTTCGTTTTGTTTGTTGTGGCTTCTTTGACTGCTGCAATTTGCTGACAAGCAAATTTTTTTTGTCTTTTTTTTTTTGTTTTTGCTGTATTTTCTTAGCTTTTTGCTCGTCTTGCTATTGTTTTTATTGTTGTTGTGTTTGCTGCTGTCGCTTGGCTTATACAAATTATGCGCTCAAGTGCATTTCCGCGTTTGCAAGCGAACGTTGAAACGTTTTTATTTTGTTTTTTGTTTCTTCTGTTTCCTACAGTTTCTTCACGCGTCGATGTCGCCAGTTGTCGTCGTCGTTGTTGTTGTTTGCTGTTATTTTAACGCAGCTTTGCATCACATTCGCTGCTTTGCGATTCGTTGCATGCAACGCAACGGAGAGAGCTCGGAAATATTTTTGTTGTGCGTGTGTGCGTCTGTGTATGTGTAAACTACACAAATTTTGGAACAAATTTCACAATTTCAAAAAACAAACAATTTTAAAACACAAAACAAGTTTTTAAAAAAAACCAAACATTAAAAAAAAAGAACGCAGACAAAAAGTAACACAAACGGAAGTTATAACATTGTATCGAAAACTAAACCACAAACACAACAAAATAGAAACGCATTGAAACGCGGCGTTCTCGTTGCTGCTGACGTCGTCGTCTTCCCGCTACGCTACCACTCGCTAAAGCGATACTCTCACAACTGACGATGCCGCCGACGCAGCCGTGGCACAGCAGCGTCACGAAACACGATAAAAGAGTGAGAGCAAAAGAGAGACAGCGAGCGCAAATGATCAACGTGAGCTGCTAACTCTAAACCAGGGCTGGAAAGCAGCTCAAGAAAGAACCAATTGGGTGTCAAAACGGACTCTTGAAGTTGTTTACAATATCAAAGTATGCAACTAATTGCTTGCAAAGTATTTAACTTAACATTTAAATTTCTAATTTAATACCTCTAACAATACCAGTTTTTTAAGCCATCGAAGTTGCTTAGAAAAACACATTGTATACAAATTTAACTGCATTTTGTAAAATAATTCAACGGTTGCTACTAAGTTATTTATTTATTGGTACACCATTTATTACTTATTTTACTCTTCAAAATTTGCAAATCACTCAAATATTACATTTTAATTAAATGGTTTTTGTACTTTAAGCATTAAAAGTTGAAAATTTCTTCATATATAAGCAATATGTATTTTTATATTGCATATTTAATAACTAATTTGACACTATAACAACAATTGAACTACTGGTTCCGCAGTCTGAGCATTACGCAGCTCAAGTGAAGGTAGCCCTGATTTTCAGAGAGAGAGAGAGAGAGAGAGACAGAGCGCAGTGCAGCCAAGCGATGCTGGCAAATAGAAACAGTGCTGCCCATGCGCGTTGACAATGCCACCGAATTGTTGACAACGATATAGAAGGCATAGAGAGAAGGCAAAGCGCAGGGAGTGCGAGAGTGCATGCAGCCAGGCTGACAAAACAAATGCGCTGCAATGTGTGTGTGTGCGTGCGTGTGTGTATATGTGCATACATATGTATGTATGCATGTTGCAATTAAAACTGAGCGAAGATTAATATGTTATCATATTTCTCCAATTAAAAATAAGAATTTATCGTAAGATACAGAAATATGTATGAATGTATTCATATTTATGTGCATATGTATGTATGTATGTGCACACATAACTGATGTATTGTTGTTGCTTCTCAATGCAAATTGAATATTTAGTATGTACATGGGCATGTCGTTGAGACCAACCCCCCGGGGCCAGACCATTGCAGCAGCGAGCTAATTGTGTATTTTTTTGTTTTGTTTTTGATCTTATCGCAATATTTTGCATGCTTGCTTGTACGTGTCCACAACAAGCCGAAATGACAGGAAACGACACGCTCAAACATGTTATGTAGAACTGCAGGCCAAAAAATATACATATTTAGCATGGGGTAAAAACAATATGCCCGATTGTCTTAAGCGCAGCGTATTGTAAGAAATGGAATTGAAAGCAAAGACCGAACAACAACAAGAGCGAGCACAAGTGGAAGAGCGAATAATGTAGAAGGAGACGCCGAACGTAGACACAGGCAAGCGGGCCGGCAGGCAGGGGCAGCATAAGGGCGTAAGTGGCAATGTGGCTCGTAATTGATCTAATTGAGCGCAGGTACACACACACATACCTACATACATATATATGCATGCATGTATGTATGTGTGTGTGTGTGTGTGTGTGTGTGTGTAACATAAGGCGATACTTAAGTACGCAGGCAGCGCATAATAAGCAAATTAGAGTTGCCTTCTTCCCTCCTACTACACATGCATACCTAACCCACAGTTGGCTGCTTAACGGAAGTGCGTGACTTTTGTGTTTTACGTGTGTGCGACACGTATCCACCATCCCCTCCCACAGGCGGCCTTTATGAGTACCTTTTGCGGAACTCTGCGACTTATTTATGAAGCTTGGACAAGCCATTACCATTCCCATGCCCATTCCCATTCCCACTTCCATTCCCATTTGGCAGCGGCGGCACAATGAACTGTTAATGCTGGAATAACAAATGTACGTTACAGTTTTTGCCTCTCCCCTCCCCCCCTTGACAAAAACCCATTCGGCACAGCCCCCAAGGTATGCAATGCAAAAATGTTGCGCCTGCGCCGAAAAGTATGCAGCAGTAACTTGCAATTGGATTAACCTCTAGTTAACCAGACCATCTACAGACGGTGTTAACTAAATTTAAGTTTGCCAGCACAAAATAGCCTTGTATCTAGGCTAAAAGGAGGCTCGTAAGCGGTCTTGCGGGAAAAAGTCACAAATAAGTTTAATTGTTTTAAATATTTTATATTTATAAATTTTTTTGTAAATGACAATCCCCACAATCCCCAAGAAAGCGCTCTTCCCAACCAAAACCGGCTTGCGGTATCCTTTTCTTGTCTCTCTTTTTCTTACTTACACTTTAGTGATATGATGTAGGGATTGCTCTAAGGGGAGAAGAAGGAAGGATTAAGATCTAAATTCCATAACCAAGAATGCATTCTTGAAACATTGTTAGGATGATTATAGGCAGGCAGAGCTGCTTAAAACTCCTATAAAAGAGCTTGGAACAGGAAAAGGAATTCAGAGAGCAGCAACTATCGTTCGGTCATATCTCATCCTAACCGCTCCTGATGTTGAAGTTAATTAAGCAACCTTCCTTAAGAATTCAGATGACAAATCGGCAATTCTCATCGCGATTTAGCGGGTAGAGATTCATCTTTTTATAACTATTACTTATAACCGTTACGGTCCCTGGTAGAGAATCTTCTTTGTAGTATATCCAAAACAAAAAGATCATAAATGATTACTATCCATTTATAGTTATCAAATTTTCTGTACTCGACAAGGAAATTTTTTGACCTTTGGGAAAATAGTTTCTTGAATAACCAGGATGTTTACTAATCCATCGATTTGAATGCCAGAAATCGTGATTGTATCCTTAAAATTGTGTTTTTTACGTATGGTATATGAGAGTCTCTTATGTACCAAG
This sequence comes from Hirtodrosophila confusa, assembly GCA_035043065.1. Taxonomy (NCBI): domain Eukaryota; kingdom Metazoa; phylum Arthropoda; class Insecta; order Diptera; family Drosophilidae; genus Hirtodrosophila; species Hirtodrosophila confusa. The sequence goes on from JAWNNI010000078.1 coordinate 1,706,085, forward strand.
TTTGGTCTACAACATACTTGTTCAATTTACAGGAAAGGGAAGCTTTCAAGACAAGTCAAGAAACCAGACCAGATTTAAAATAAAAGATCTATGAATTTCATGAATTGAGCTCGTTTCATGAACAAAGTCTATGTTATCCGGCGTTCAATTCGAGCGGAGGAAAAAGTTGCGTGCAAGATCTTGCATGAAAAAATGACTTGAGTCTGAGAAATTGAAGGGAAATGTTTAACAAGGGTCAAATCAAATCCTGTTCGTTTCTATTTCAGAGAAGCGGGCTAGATAAGATCTCTTTTACACGACGCAAGATGGAAAAAACGAGCGAGAAATTCATCCCTTCAAGGAATCAGATCAGAAACAAAGGCTTAATAAAAATTGCAATATTTTCAGTAGCCCGAAATGCCATAAACAAAAATCGATTAATGTAAAGTAAATATATATTTATAGATGCGGCAACTTCAATACACCTATGTATGTTTATAGAAGTGTTATACGTGTAAGAACTCTTTGTTTCATTCAAAACATGTGGCATACACGAACATACATAACTTCAATGTTGTTTACAAAACTGTTCTCAATTGAAAAAGTCTCTCTTTGTTTCAATATTTCAATACATATGGTAAATGGTATAGCCCAATAACGAATCTGTTTACCTTCGTTTAATGATGTATCGTTTAGGGCCGTATCAAAGTGTATGCGGGGCAGTGTCTTCGACTTGTACTCACCTGTAAGATAGATGGAAAAACAAAACAATAAATCAAGGGTAAGAAATTGTTGAGAATTGTAGTAGTAAGTAGAGTGTTTATCAGTTGTGCATGACTAGACAATAGGTTTAAGCTTACATTTGACAGAACTGAACAACGAGCTGGGGCATAAAGCCAGCCAGCCAGATAGTTAACGATAACCCGACCCATTTCCATAGCTTGACCTTTGTTCTCGCTGTCAACTTGTTATGAATTCATTTCAATTAATGCAAAATATGAATAGCAACAAAAGCAGCAACAACAAAATGCGCCAATTCAGCGCATAAATGTGTCGTCAAATAACAAAGACGCCTCGCTCAGATGCAGATACAGATGCAGATACAGATACAGCTGCAGATACAGATACAGATACATGCACAAAAGATACTCGCATTCAGCAGCAGCTGTCAAACAGGGCAGCTGGGGCCAAAGGGGCAAAAGGGGTGCGGCACGTGTGAACGCGCTTTGAATGGCCTTCGCATAAAGCGTCTCGCCTGTTCAGCCCCTCCGCACCCCCCACCCAACACTCCCACCATTGGAGCCGAACAATTCAGGGCACGGCCCCACCGACGTTGTGATTAACTCAGCAGACAATCCAGGAAATAAGAAAGAGCCTGTTTTCTTCGTCATGCCGAAGTTTGAATACCCTTTCAGAAATAATGCTTCCTAATTTCCTCAACTATACGATTATGCTATCCAGTTTTAGCTAGTTTATAATTACACACTAGAGATTTTTAAAACTTAATTTCGACCGATTGTTCATATGACAGCTTTAATAATATAATAATAATATATTATTATGGTCAGCTTGTATCAAACATAATGAAACTCCGAATCGTTGACTTTGGTTAAAATATATTACAAAACAAAATAATTAAATAATTTTATAGAACAACTACATTTTTGACTGATCTTTTCTGTGACAAATAGTATATAGTAAACTGATTTTGATTAAAAACATAAATGACTTTAATTGTTGAGTTTCGTTGAGCTATCTTTCAAAAGTAAAATAGTTTTCAAATAAAAAAAGAGATAGTAATCCGATTTCGTTTAGATTTATTTAAACCATAATGAAATTTCGAATTGGTAAACTTGCTTAAGATACTTTAAAAATATTGAAAATCTTTTTCTAATTAACTAATTTAACTAATTTTTTAACTGATCTTTCTTATGGCAGCTATGAGACATAGGAATACATTTGGTGAGTTTGATTCAAATATCTCGAAAAACAACTGAGTGTGAACTTTGCGACCGATCGTTCCTATGGCAGCTATATGATATAATGATCTGAATATAAAGCTTAATCAAACTTGGTGAATTGTAACAATTGGTGGGATATTCCAAGATATTTAAGACACACACAAACACTATGTTTACGACTGATACTTTTTAAGACAGCTAGTATATGATATAGTATGATATAATATATGTGCCCCGTTTCATGAATATGTTTCTAAAACTGAGAGACATCAACTCAGCTCGACTTCCCGTATAAGCATAAATAACTATATGAGCTTGGGAACGTCTCCTTCGATGCTTTACATACGTCACAACAGACTTATAATACCCATTGGGAGTGTATTCAGCTGTGAATCTATTATTACTGCTGGCGTAGAAAGGGTTCTCACAAAACCATCACGCGTAGGTAGTCCGATTGAAAGTTAAGAATCATTTCATGAAATTGTGTATGCTCATTGACTGATTCAGTTCTCTAGAACGTTGCATTTTGTGTGATAATAGTGTTTTATCTGGGGAGTTCAGTGGAAACGAACTCTTATTTCATTTGTTATTTCCATCGCTTCTCTAATTGTTGTTTAATGGACAATTGTAGCCACACTCGTTAGCTGTACGCGGTGTCTTACGGTTTTTCGCATACTTAAACGGATTACGAGAACGTTTCGTGGCTTTTCTTTGTGAGTTTTTCCTACACAAAATGTTGCAGAGTCAGCGCTCTGCAGTTACCGTTAGCACACACATCGATTAACCAAAGGGCAACGGAATGCAACCAGCCTAAGCCTCAACAGCAATCGTCATCCCATCATAAACCCATCTACACATCTACACATCGACTGGTCTGACCGGCGATAAATGTTGAGGCGCATCTCCAGCGAGTGCTCCACTTCCATCTACCTCAACTCTTCACTCACTCCCTTCTCATTCGCACTTGCACTCACACAACTGTACACTCTGCCATGCCCCACTAATGACATCAAAGCAAATAGCTTGCACCCGCTACCCCTCCTCCACCACACGATCCCGTTCCCAGTTCCCAGTTCCAATCACTGATGATGTCATTGGCATCATGGAGTGCGTAGCATCGAATATGATATAAGTATTAACGCCGTTCACATTGGTGTTTCCTCTCCTTATTTTGGGTGGGTCTCATTATTTTGTCGATTCTGACCCCATTCAGTGTTTATACTCTTGATCAGCATCCGTATCCGAGTTGATTTCGCTATGTCTATGCAAACTAGTCTCTCATACGAAGAGCTATCTCAATCTTAAAGAAACAGATCCGACCGGCTCGGATCATTAAAAGAATAAAAGAATTATTGGTTTATGAATATATTTTTGAGAAAACTGACCATATCAGAGTTTCATTATCTTTAGTATAGGCTGAACAAATTTGGTACTATACTGGTACTACTATATCTTCTAGAAACTATCGGATGAAAATCGACTTTTGTTTGAAAACATTTCTGCGAGGGCATATATCTTCGGTACCCCAAATAAAGCTGTTCTTTCTTGGTTTTGCAGTCAGTTGTTTCAAATTATACAGCACTTACTATATGGTGTATGCGGGAATGTTCAATGCATATGTCTGTTTTATAAAATAAGCGTTTATTTATTTAACAAATACCGAATTGATAGTATGTACATTCCCGGGCCTAAACAGTTATAATACTTGTTCTCTTGTTGTTAAACTCACTGAAGTTTATTTTCGCACAAGACTTATTTTCTTTATCTTCTATAGAGTTATATATGGTATTCAAAGTAGTGGTATGTTCAAAGTATGCAACAACAAAAGAGAGGGGCATACTGGACAGTTTTATTTGTTTAGCAACAATCATGCACACTATCATGTCGGTGATCTTGAGAAAGTTCAGGTCCGCACACAAGCAATTTAAGAATTTCAAGCACACAGAAGCTAAAAATATAATACGAATTTTGCTATATCACCGCAAAGGGCGACACTTTGAGAAACTATTTGAATGGCAAGTGTGGTTCAAGGCTAATTTGTTTCTAATAAGTTTCGACTATCGAGAGTATCATCATTAGAGATGTCAAACTATCGATTGTTACGATAGTTAAAATATTTATTAATATTATTTTTAATACACTTTTTATTGGCAATTAGTGTATATCAGTTTATAAGCAAATGTGAGGGTTAAAATTGACAGTGATATAAGTTAAATGTCATGACTGGGAATCGAACACGGAGCTTTTTGTGTCAGAAGATCGCACTGTAACACTTAGGCTATGCCCTGAGTTTAAAAATAAACTATCAACAATTATTATATTGATTGTCTCCAACACATTTAACCATCGATAGTTCGATAACACTCAGGTCGAATAAACTCAGGTCATCCTCTCGAAACATTTGTTTTTGGGATATGAATAAAACTTAAGTGCCAAGTCAATTTTGAGTGCAAAACATGTTCAAAAAGACATTCCGCATGGAAATCGTTTAAGTTTTGACAAAGTTAACGGAGCTTGTAATCTAGGAGGTAGAGGTAGGAGGTGGTATTTAGAACTCTACAAGTCGAAATTTTTGGAATTTTAAGCATGAATCTGAACTTCCTCAGAACACATCATTTTGATGGATTAAAAATGAAATTTCGATATTTTAATTTATTCAAAATTCAAGTTTTAAAAAATGTGTAAAAGACAGTTTTCGGAATATTTTTTGGGAAATGGGAAATAAATAAAATTTTGAGTGCAGAATATGATAAAAAAGGCTTTCCTGAAAATCGGTTAAGTTTTGACAAAGTTAAGGGAGTTTGTAACCTAGAATTTCCCTGCCCCCTCAAACGCGTTAGGACTACTTACTCCTGCCCGCTGCTTCGAGCGGCGTCGCAGTCGCCGTCATAACGCTGTTGCCGCTGCCGCTGCACAATTGAAGTTGATCATGTTGTTGTTGTTGTTGTTGCTGCTGCTGCAATTGCTGTTGCTGGTGTTGTTGTTGTTGGTATTGTTGTTGCTGCAGCAACTGCAGCTGCTGCAGCTCGCAATGAACCTCATGAATGGGCGGCGTTGGGGCATCATCGCGCTCGCCGCGCAAACAGGAGGCAAGGCCACGCCCACGCGGCATTGTGCTGCGTCGCAGCGGCTGCTCCAAGGCAACGGCGCGACACTGCGCTGGCGTCGACTGCAGCTGCGACTGCGTCGGCGTGCGCGGCATTGAGTGCATTTTGCGCTGCTGCGCTTCCAGCTGTAGTTGCTCCTGCTGCTGGTGCTGTTGTTGCTGCTGCTGCTGCTGCTGCTGCTGCTGCTGCTGCTGCTGCTGCAGTCGCTGCTTGCTGCGCTGCTGCTGCGGCGTTGTCTGCAGCTGCGTCTCGTCGTTGACAGTGCGCAGCGCGCCGCAGTTCATGTTCAGCTTATGTTGCTTTTCCTTCAATTTGTTCCTTTCTGTTTGGTGTATTTTTGTTTGTTGTGGAATTTTCTTGGTATTTGGTATTTTTTTGGTATGTTAACTTTAGTGCGTTGTTTTTTGATTTTCTTTTTTTGGTTTGTGTTGCGTTTTTTTGTTAGTCTGCTCGCCTTAGCCCTGGCATGATTTCCATCCACTTGCTCTGTCAATTTTAAGGAAACACTCGTTGGTTTAGTCCGTCAGGACGAGAAGCAAGGGGCGAGTAACGAGTAGCGAGTGGACGCTGCAGCACGACACGACACTCGTTGCTTTAGATATTTAGGACGAGTAGCGAGTAACGAGTAGCGAGTAACGAGTAACGAGTCACAAGTTGCGAGTGACTAGTTGCGAGTAACGACTGACAAGTTGCGAGTAACGAATGGACATTACATCGCGACTCTCCTTAGTTTAGTTCTTTAGAAAGAGGAGTGAGTGGCGAGTAACGAGTTCCGATCATGGGAAAACAAGCAGCGCATTGTTACAAGTGGGAGGGCAAACGACTACCGAGTAGCGAGTATTTCGTAGCTAGTAGCGAGTAACTAGTAACGAGTAGCGAGTAATGAGTGAGTGGCGAGTAGATAGTAGCGAGTAGTGAGCAGCGAGTAACTAGTAGCGAGTAGCTGGTAGCGACTGGACGCGACACGCACGAGGAACCGCCACGAACTACCGACCGAGTGGCTGACTGACTGACTAACTGACTAACTTGGCAGCTGATGCCGCCTGTCGCTGGCAGAGGCGCCAGCGTCGCGACGTAACCGTTGGCGGTTTCGCTTGCCTGCGTCGGCAATTAAGATTTATGACCATGGCGTGCTGGGTTAAGGTTTGCCCAAAGGTCTAACCCTGACTCGCCCTCCCAGTCCCTACTAACCCTTAACACACACAGCCCACCTCAGCCTCGCCTCAGCCAAATTGTTAACTAATTTTCATTTCTTTTTTGTTTTTTAATTTTTATATTTTTGATGTTGTTTTTGTGACTGCACACGGGCGACTGCGCAGCGTCTATGTGGCTGTCTCAGACTTTATGTTACCAAAATGCTACCGTCATCGTCGTCTGGCCAAATTTCCTTTTAACTTGTACAATTTAACGCTCGTTGGCTTTTGGCGCAAAGAAACGACTTGGAACGAAATGGCAATGAAACACTTCAGCCAGTGTGCTCGATGCGTGAACGCTGCCGTTTGACATCGAGTTAGCAAGCTATCGATAATTAATCAATTGATATCCACTCGCCCCTAACTGAATTCTTTAATTAATAAGTGCTTAAACTTTAAGAAATGCGACAAATATTTACAGCGATAATTGTAATTGTTGTGGCAATGTTTGAAATTATTAACATAGTTGCTTATCGATAAATACACATAATTATTATCGATATCAATTGTTATCAATGCAAAATAGCTTTTGTAGCCTTAGTAGTAGAGAAATGTTTTTGCTGAGCTTGTTATCAATTTCGATTGCTAGCTGCTGAATATATGCTGTTATCGATGAGTTAAGTGGCTTATCGATTACAGTACTTATTTTTACTGGATAGTTTTCAATGCAAAAATTAACATTAAAGTACTCTTTCAGGCCTGTTACTATTTCCGAGTACTTTCAACTACAATTTCGTTTTCAAATTATATAATCGATATCGGAAATGGGCAAAGGAATGCATTTCCTAAATAGCTAGTGCATGGATTCTTATCTTAATGACTATTGAATTCAATCAGAAGTCAAAATAAATCCACAAGATCTTGTAAAAAGTAAAAATTTAAACATTAAATGGAAATTCATTTCCGCAAAATCGTTGTAAGTGTGAAGACCAGAGAAGGCCTAAAATTGTAACACCCTGTCATTATCGATATACAATTGCATTTTGTGTTATCGATAATTTGTAAATATGTGTGCATATTTAATCGAATGCTTTCACGCATAAAATTATGCGCAACAATTTGAATTCTAGGCCGCATTTTTCATCATATTTTCCATAATTTCTTGTTGTTGAGTTTTCTCAGCTCTGTGGGTTTTTCTATTGTTATTGTTGTTTGTTGTTGTTGTTTGTTGTTATTGTGGTTAATGAATTTTCCTTTTGGTCGCGTTACGGTGCCAAGTTGCGTGCGTTGTGCCATGAACACTTTTCCATAATCATTTTGTGTGTTTCTTCTTGGCTCGTTTTTTTTCAGCTGCGTGAGCCCAAAAAGAAAACTGCTCGCACGAGGTCTAGAGATGGCTATATACATACATACAAAGATACATAGATATATGTATGTTTGTATGTTTATAATAATATATACATATAGTTATGGTTATAGCGATAAACATAAATTTCGCCGTCTCGGCTGCTTTACTTTCTCCACTCTCCAGACAGAGAGAGAGAGAGAGAGACAGGGAGACAGGGAGAGAGGGAGACACAGAGAGACGCAGCTGTTCTCAATGCTGCTCGCTGCTGTCGCATAGCCGCAGTGAGGCGTGACGTCGCTGTCGCACCTGTAAGCGCACCTTTGCTGCGCTCACACACAGGACTTCAGACGGACAGAGAGAGAGGAACGGAAGTGCGAGCCAATGCCCAGAAATGGTCTGAATTTGATATACGTGCACATATGGTCATGGGATCGAACAAAAAACATATGACTGCTGAGAGTGCACACAGAAGAAAAGACGAGATGAAATGGTGATCAATATCTAGAAATGAACGCCCTGTGGTAGGCTCTTAACTCCGCTCTCTGCTTACCTGTCCTTTACCTGCCTTACAGGATGAGAATATTACATTCTATACTGCCACTCGACACGATCTTGCCAACAAAACCCAAATCAAGCAAATATATTGAGTTTAAGACGTACTTAACCTCTTTTGCGGATAAAATAGCTTTTGTCCTGTCTGTCTGATTGATAATAATCTTACAGTACGACCTAGAATCCTAAAATGTTCATAGAACATTTTTTTTTGACATTCCAGTTAGCTGTTTTAGGATAAAATGTATTGAATATTCGGCTTGAAAATGTTCAATTTTTAGGAAGTGAAATTTTAACTATGCGAACATAACCTTAAAATCCAAAAAACATTGCTATTTTTTACGAAAACGGAAAAAGCAAACACAAGAAATGGGAACAAGTGACCATATAATACGCAAAATAATGATATTTTGGAAAAATATCAATTTGAGCACATTGAAAATTGTATAGACTAAAGTGTGTGTGTGTGTGTGTGTGTGTGTGTAAAAGGAGTGTGTAAAGAAGAGAGAACAGCAAGAACAAAGCGCCGACTGCAGCAGCGGATGCGCCAAATAAAGCAACCAAGCGACGCTATGCGATGCGATGCGATGCGACGATACGGCAATCATCGAATTGAGCTGCAGCCAACTTAATGCTGATTAATGCAACAATATGGCAACACACAACAGACAGCCCACAACAACAACAACAGCAACGAAAGGGGTCGCATTGTTTTTGTAAGCGTAGGCTGCGGCGAGCAATGAATAATTTGGCAGCGCTGCATTTTTGCACGTCGAAGTCAAAGTCGAAGTCGAACTCGAACTCGAAGTCGACGCCAGTAACAACTCATGCATGGGGCTGAAGTACTATCTCTACGAGGGCAGCTACCAAAGTTGACGGCTAAAACAAGTATTCTATAGTTGGGAGATGGGAATACCAAAGGTACCGAAAACTCTTGGGGATTGATAGATACATATGAGGATAATCCTTAAGGATTGGAGACCTATGAACAATTTCACCGGGTTTCCAAAATTCCCCAGAGGAAATCTTTATTACTTAGTATGTAAATAAACTCTGAATTGGTAGTATTTTGGCATTGTAGTGCCATTTTAGAGTTCTCAAGGCTCTAAAACGTCATCTTACTGATTTTTTTAAAGCTTCCTGACTATCAAGTGTTAAGTTTATAAAATCTCCAAAGCTCATTTGCAATCCATCGGGCAGGAGAAGATTGGAATCAAATCTTAACGCATTTCTATCAAAAAACTCAACAGGGAATGCTTGAAGAGAGTTTCAGCTAATTTATAGAAGCTGACAAACTATTTATAGAACGATAAAAAGTGGGAAATAAATATAAAATCAATTTTTTAATACAGGTAATTCAATTGAGTTGATAATCTTCCACTCTCTGAAACATTAATAAAGAATATGTTTATAAAAGCTGTTTTCACACGTAACAATTGCTATAAACTGATCAACATCTGATACTTGAGCAGGAGCAATTATCAAATCGAATTAAAAGTGAAATAATCAAGACGATCATTAGAAATGCTTTGATTATACGGTAAAATAATTGCCATTATCAACTATGAATGTTCTTTGAAATGATTACAAGATGATTGAAGTGATCACGACAGTTGAGTGCAACTAAGTAGCATCGAAAGTGTTGCCATTTGTTGCTGTGAGCAGATGTGAGATATTCAAGGGGGTGGCAACCTTGGCAAACTTAAGAGTTGTAGTAAGCGAGAGTTAATAATAAGAAAGAGGGAGAAGGATTGGGGGGTGGGCACTGCGACCTGCTTTTGTATCGGAAAGGATCCCTATAGGGTCAAAAGTAACTTTACCTCCCTTGCGAAGGAGAGCAGGTCTCTTGTGGAGACAATTTATTCCTAAGGTTAGAGAGAGATCATCTTTATTACTTCTTAATAGAAAACATTGTTATTGTTTAGTGCAACGGTTAAACGATTGAACACCTTCCTTAGCTTAATTCAAATCAGATTGAAATGAGAATCCTCTCACAACTATAAGCATTATAGGCAAATAATATGAGATCGTTATGATCGTTTTATGGTTACACTTTTGGACAATTCCTTTTGGAGCGGCCCTCGGGGAGGCATTCAACCGTTGCCATTCGGATTCGCTGCTTTCTTCGTGTTGGACGTGGGAAACTTTGCAGCATTGTCCCATAGAACAAAAGACGCTGCTGCTGTTGTTGCCTCTGTCGACGTCGCCGTCGACGTCAGCGTCAGCAGAGCGCAACGCAGTTGGCTACCACAAAACGAGCATATGATGAGCGTTATGCAAGCGCAGTCACAGGGCCTCAATTGTGGGTCTGGGTCTGGAACCCGTAGACCTCAAACCAGGGACCTCAGACCTAAGAGAGAGAGAGAGGGAGAGGAGAGCACAGTGTCGAGTCCAGAGGGGTTACCCGGGGGAAGCCTGGGGTCGTTGGCATTGCGGCGCCAACGCCACAGGCAGATTGGTAACTTAAAAGATGGCTGATGAAAAAAAAGATGAAAGATGTGAGCAAAGCGTGCAGATCAGAGATTTCTATTATATGGCATTATGCTGTGCCCAGTTTATTTGCACGCTCGGAACTCCTCACCGGGTAATTGACGCTGGCGATGATCAAAATGGACCACGTTGATTGCGGCGATAATTGCGACACACATAAAGCCAGAGACACGCACAGAGAATGACAAACGGACGGACAGCGTACAGAGCGGCCAGAGAATGGAATCAAATGAACTGAATGAAAACAAGAGAGAAAATATGCCAACGGGTTGCGGATTATTGAATACCCTAACAAAAATGATCACTAAAAAGAACAAAAAGATTTCATATAAAAACCTGATGAAGGGTTTTGATTTTGATTAACCTGCATAGAACATGATCGAATTTAGATTTGGTAAGTTTGGTTAAACTATCTTGAAAAACAGATCAGTTTTTCATACAAAAACCTGAGCTATTGTTTCTATTCCTATATTATTCTGTTTTGAATTTTGATTAACTTGTATAGAACAAGTTTAAGCTGGTGAGTTTGCTTGAGATATCATGATAAACAAAAGAGTTTGTCATACAACAACCGAAGTTTCGACCGATCTATAACAAGACAACCATAAAATATAGTTTTTCGATCTTAGAATTGGTGACTGTGCTTGAGATATCTTGAGAAACCAAAGAGTTGTCATAAAACAACTGCATTTTCAACTGATCTATCATATAAGTATTATACTATTTCGATCCTGGCGGTGCAAACTACCTAAGGAAGCAACATTTATAGACAGCTTCATTTAATTTTCTAATGATAAGCTAGTTTACACGGATAAGTACTTAGTACGTCGTCCTGATCGAGAGTATATACTACATATAGTACTTCTGGAATCGGTGTGCGTTACATATATGATGACACAGTTGTAATACTCTCGCCAGGGTATGTACAAATAGTCAGAGACTCTCAGTGTCTATGGGCAAGTACAACTGGTCAGGATGAGGGGGAGGTGCTGATGTGTTTTTGGGAGGGAGGTGCGGTGGGGCAGATAGCCATAAACGTGTTGCCTTTTGTGTGATTCATTCAGAACAATGCACAGACAACAACAACAGCAACAATCAACTGACAACGTTAACTGAAAAACTAAGCAGCCAATGGGGGGATTTATGTGGGGAAGGGGTGGATTTAAAGGGGCGGCTGGGGCGGGTGCTCGTTATTGTTGTGGTCGTTGATCGTTCGTTGGCCACAGTCAAATTAAATTAACAACAAGTCAAGACAGCAAATGACAACAACAACAACAACAATAAAAGTGAAAATTGTTGTTTATTGTAGTTCGTCCGGTTCGGTTCGGTTTTTTTGTTTTTGTAAATAACTTTTTAGACGGATATTTGCGGTTCTTTTTCGGGGACAGCCAGCCCATTTACAGAGACTGTGAAATTCTTCAATTGTCTTTCTTTCAAACAAACAACAAGCCATGCATTTCAATGGGTTTTCAGCAATAATAGCGATTAACTCATCCGAATTAGTGCCCCATCATTATCATTATAATCATCATCATACAAACGGTTACATTCGGATAAGATAAATATGTGATTTATATACATATATTCTACACCCAAATGAGCTCAAAGTTTTTAACAGTTTCCATAATAAAAAGTCAACTTGAGCGTTGATTTGAAATCTAAATGAGAACAAAGTTTTATAGTCTGTTTTTTTTTGAAAAGATGTCGAATCTCATTAAACTATAATGGTAAGATAATACAGTGCAAGCTCGAAAGAGTGAACAAGATGTTTATTAAGGTGTTGATATATTTTATTTTACAATCAATTGATAAATAAGTTAACATATTTATTTGAGGTTAAGGCTGATGAAATTATTTCAAATATATATCAAATCAAAAGATTTTCTTGGTACTAATTTAAAAAGATAAGTATTATTATAAATACTTATGGATCTAAGAAAGAAAGCAATTGAACATGAATTTAAGAATCATATTTTATCAATCAAATGAAATGGATCAGGGATAAGTTTAACAGTATAGAATTTTTCCTAAATTTCTTTAACTTCTCATATATTTTCCTACATAATACAGTCACTCCCTTGAGAAGAGAGTGCAAAAGTAGATTGATGGTTATTATATAGACCAAAGGAAGCGCCTAAGAAGCTTTTGGAGCATAGAATTTTCTTGAAAGTTCTTGAGCTTCTTTTATAACTCTTTCTCTCACTTTTGAAACAGTTTTTGAAATACCAGGACTTTGCTAAAAATCGAAGTTAAGGTAAGTGACTGCGTGTTCTTATGAGGTGCTGGCTTCAACCTGATCGTCTGAATAGCCCAATTAAATGTACTCTAGTTGCTTCATTGTCACAAAGACTGAAACCTTGGCTACAATTGAGCCACACCTTGCCACACTTGGCAACGCAGTTTTTCACACGCCGCAGCGAAGGGATGGCCGGAAAGGGGTGCCGAGGGTAGGCGGAACAGAAGCGGACGATGGACTGAAGCCGTTTTTTTTTTAGTTACCGTCTTTAGCTTGCTACACTTTGTAACTATCTTCCCCTCTGTCGAGCGCTGGAAGGGTATCCAGCTGGGCTGGCAAGAGGGTGAAGGGAAAGGTGATTCCGACCGCCGGACCGCCCACTTTGGCTCGTTATTCGTGTCAACATGTGTTGCATATTATGTAAATTATTTTGCAGGGCAAAAAAGAAAAGCAAAAACTAACTACAACCGGCCCAGGAGGAGAAGGCGGAGGAGAGGAGGATGGGCCTTGGGCTTGAGTGTAGACCCGGAGACCGGAGACCCCAGTTCCATTCTCTGGGCCCCAACGTATTGGACTAAGTAGCGCCCAACGGTGCCTTAGATGTTGAAATGGGAACATAAAGCAATTTAACTGTTTTATGCTTTTCTTTTCGGACTAAAGGGGCGAGCTCGGGTGGGGGGTATGGGGGTAACGCTGCTGGGCATTTTGTTGCTGCTTTTAATGGCAAAATTGTGTGAACTTATTGTTGTTGTTTTTAGTTTGCCTAGTTTGGTTGTTTACGCGATTATTTCCCTTATATACAATTTTTTTTTTTTTTTTTTTTTGCTAAATTTATCTGATTTCCCAGCGTTGAGCGTCGGCTGCCTCTCTGGTGCGTTGAATTTGAATTTTTATTTTTGGAAATGATTTCAAACGCATCTCAACATCTCAAGGTGTGATAAACATTCGTGTAAACAAATCAAAAGAAACGAAGAAGAAAATAACAACAATAACAAAAACTATAGAAGAACTATAGCGTGGCCCTGGTACAAGTAACTGCGATGCGTGGACTTCTCTTCAGTACTGAACTTGCCTCAAACCGTCTAATTGCAGCATGTTCCAGTCTTTCAGTTAATATAAACATGGAGCTGCCTAGGGAGAAAGGAGCGGCAGGAGGTGCAAGCAGCGGATACCAATTGCAATTGCCTGCAAGATATGTTCAGGAGAAATAACTTTCGAATTCTATAGATTTCGATTAATTGATCTACAGTCAGGACAAGTTTTAGCAAGCTTATAAGTATTATATTCCAAATAGTAAGGTAAGGAGTATACAGTCTCTAATTTTGTTCATAAATTCAATTCCTGCACGCATCTTTCATCCTACGTCGCGTCGTCGTGTGAAGAGGCAATAATCTAGCGCGCAAGCCGCTTTCGAGCAACTTTCACACAAATAGAAACGTTTCAATGCGTTGCAAGTAACCAATAAAGATGTATTGTTAAATATGTCGAATTTGCAATTATTATCACGCACAACATTTAGATGCTAAATTTCGCACGCAATTTTCGTCACGCAAGAATAGCATTCTCTAAAGTCTGCTTAAGCAAAGTATTCATTTATAATCTCACAAACGAGTCTACAAATTCAACTATTTAATGTCCTTATAACTGATGCCAAGAATTATAAGAAACATTTTTGGTTTTGCATACTTCTCTTGGCGAAGGTTATTTTTCTCTACTTATCCCCTTGAGCTATCCTCTTAAGGAAGTTTAAATGTGACATCTAAAGCATATCCAAAGGGTTTCAGGGAAAACAGACCTTTCTGTTAAAGATATATATCTTAGATATCTTAAGTCTTGCAAATAATTTTCCTATAAGAAAGTAATTTACTTTAGTTTTTCTCTTCTTTCATCATCCTCCCTGTTAACAAGATATTCATTTTTATTGCTCTTCTTAGCATACTAGTGAAACTTTAACTATAGCTAACCATAAAGTATGGTCTTGATATCTAAAGTGGATAGGACTATCCTAAACATAACCGCATGTCAAAAATATAAGCAATAACTTTTGAAGAACATATTCAGTATTTGATTTTATAAGCCTCTACTTTAAAGATACAAATCTTAAAGTATTATATCTTTACAGTTTCTATAACACTTCTTCGTGGCTTTTAATCGTTTTTACTTTAAGATTTAAATAGAGCTGCAAAACATACTATCGATATCGATACAATTATCGAGAGTATCGATGGTATTTCATGAACCTCCACTATCCCGAGAGCTTTATTAATATTTACTTCAAAATCTACTAGGAGAGAAAGCTTCTATACAATTTTAAAACAGTTTCAATTAATAATCATCTCATTCGATAGTATTATCGATAGTATGGCAAAAAACTATCGATTGGAGGCACTATCGACCTTTCCCCTCTCTCTAGTAGAAACAAGCTCTACAGATACGCAGCCAGAACATATTTATGCGTCAGTGAATTTATATATTAGGTAAATAATGAAGAGTACATCAAATATATATATTGTAGTATGTATATATATAGCTGATCTATGAAATTGTTTTGTTTAGACAAATCTTAAGCTATCTTCACACTTGTTGGGCTTTCAATTAGCTTCACATATTTAAGATTTAAATAGACTCATACTCTGGATATTGGCAAGTACAAACATATATATTTATATCTATTATATAATTGGCTATCTCAAATTGGAAGTGGAAACAATTGCCATATGTAGATCGAGTGCTCGACGGGGCCACAAGACGCTGACGATCATCATCATCATCAGGATGATGATGATGATTAAGATGATGATGATGTTGATGACGACATCGCGCAGTTTTTGTGCAAAGTGCGAACGGGCAATTTACATGCACACATACAGCTACAGCTACAGATACAGATACAAATGTGTGTTCAGCTACAGATACAATGGCGTTGAGCGTTGAAGCGAGAGTGACTGACAGATATTTATGACATATGAATTACTGAAATGTGGCGCTGTTAATTGTTGTTATTGTTGTTATTGTTGCTGTTGTTTCAGTTATGCCTCAAATGGTTCAATTGAGCAGCAAACCAGCAGCAACTTCAAAAGTAACGGATATAACTGCGAAATGCACTTTTAATCAACGGATACAAATGTATCTGTATATAGCTAGTTACAATGCTTAGTTGCACATACGGATAGAGATAGTTAGACAGAGAGAGAGGCAGCTAGATACATCTACGAGTAGACAGATGAGGGACAGGCCCGAAGGTTGCTTCGCCCATTGCAATGCATTTCAATTTTGACTTTAACTATTTGCGCATATAATTAGCAACAAAAACAACAACAATAGCAGTAGCAACAATAGCAACAATAACAACAATAGCAACTCAACTGCCATTCAACTTAATGTTCAACTGGCGTTTCGCAGCGCGACAAAAAACGCCATCAAAACGCGCAGCAAACGACGCGTTTTTTCTCTCTCTCTGTTTTTTTTTTTGGGCCGCCAATTTCACCCACAACTAGCATTAGCGAGGCGAAGGGGCTGGGGAAGACAGACAGAGACAACAACAACAACAAGACAATGGCATTCATCATCAACAATGGCAACTCACTCCCCCAACAGCAGCACCCCCCGCAACACCTATCTAAGGGAGCGTCGCCCATTGTTTCGATTGCCATTTCAAACTCCAACAGACAGAAGAGAGAAGAGACGAGCTCTCTTTGAATGCCGAAGATTTGATACTCTTCCAGAGATGCTAATGAATTTACTCCGAGTTAATACTATAGGATGATATAATGATTCGATTTGTTTAGAGATGGGGGTTTGGGATGAGAATAAGTTCACATATTTATCCCGGACATTACGTCTCATCCGTAGTTCCTCTCGGGTCTAATTTTTTGATCAGACTCTATCCGAAGGTCTTTCCTCCTATATAAACGCGTCTATCTCGTAGACTATAAGAGCTAGAGATACAACATGTTTAATGTTGGGTTTCTGTATACCATACGCAGATCTAATTTTAGATTTTCCTCCCAAAAACCCCCGCAAATCGTTTAAAATCGTTTCACAGCAATAATTTAATAGAAATATCCTCGAGTTTTGACATTGATGATTCTTGAGTCAATCATAATCTATTGCACAAACTTAAAGTCGAAATGAAATGATGTCGATGTCACTCAAGTTTAAATTAACATGCTTAATAACTTATGTATCTCTGCTTACATACAAATATCGATAAATATAAGCAGCATTTCAATAAAAACAGCAAATCGAATCACAATTACTTGAAAGTATCGTACTATTTCTGTATCATGCAACATGATATGAGAAATTTGGTATTGATATATCGTAAAATAGAAAGATCATAGCAATCAGGAAAATGAAAGCAATCAACTTTTGCTGGTGAATGTGACCATTGAATTATCGATTTTTGCGACATTTGAAAACTGGGAAAGTCGTACTTATTGATTACTTCTGAAATATTTACATCCCTAGTTTACGAGGTGACAACTTAAGGACTTTTGAGTTAACTGGAAAGTCGCACTTATCGATTACTTCTGAAATGTTTACATCCCTAGTTTAGGAGGTGACAACCTTAGGAGTTTTAGAGTCATCCAGTTAACTGGAAGATTTATCGGTGACTTCCGAAATATTTACATCCCTAGTTTAGGAGGTGACGACTTTAGCAGTCTTCAGTTTTGAGTTAACTGGAAAATCGCACTTATCGATTACTTCTGAAATGTTTACTTCCCTAGTGTAGGAGGTGACAACTTTAGGAGTTTTAGAGTCATCCAGTTAACTGGAAGATTTATCGATGACTTCCGAAATATTTACAGTCTTCAGTTTTGAGTTAACTGGAAAGTCGCACTTATCGATTACTTCTGAAATGTTTACATCCCTAGTTTAGGAGGTGACAACCTTAGGAGTTTTAGAGTCATCCAGTTAACTGGAAGATCGCACTTATCGGTGACTTCTGAAATATTTACATCCCTAGTTTAGGAGGTGACGACTTTAGCAGTCTTCAATTTTGAGTTAACTGTAAGATCGCACTTATCGATGACTTCTGAAATATTTACATCCCTAGTTTAGGAGGTGACGACTTAAGATGTCTAAGAGTTTTCAGTTTCCAGTTAGTGTATTCAGCTAGCTGTGGTTGCATCCCAATTGTTGTTGCATTGTCGCCGGAGACAATCTTTCGATCTGCTGAGGTAGGGGAAGTGCCCAGCTCTGGTTGTGGCTGCAGCAGTGTTAGGCAGGGGATGGGGGGGATTAATGTTTTTAATGCATTTGAAAATACACACGTACAATTTCAATTACTTATGCGCGGAATAAAAAGAAAAAGAAAGTTTTCCCCAACAACAAACGAGATGCGTATTTATGCGCTTTTTTTTTATATAAAAAATATATTTAGATTTGCTGCAGTTGTTGTTGTGCGTGTGTGTGTGTGTGTGTGTGTGTGTGCAAGTATGTAAATAAAATGTGGGTCATGTGCATCAAATTATTTAATTGGTGTCAATTGGCGGCATTTGCAGCGTGTTGTTTTTCAAGCTTTTGCTTTTTAATCAGCTTTTTCGCTTTTCTCGCTTCTTTTTTGCCTGTTTTATTGGCGTTTGCTTTGCTTGCGCGCTTCGCTGTTAACTTGGCCAAAATGTCATATGTAGCTTTTGTAGCTGGCATAGTTTGTAATCCAGTTGAATTCTGATTTCCATTTCCATTTCCTGCCTGCCTAGCTGCCCTCGTTCCCCCTCTACCGTCATACTCTCTCCCTCGCTCTTCTCTACACTTCCATTGCTACCAAAAGTCAATCCGGATGTGATTAAAGCCGTAAACGTTGTACAACAACAACAACATGGCAAAAAAAAACCACAAAAGTTGACTTTTCCGGTGTCACTTGACCGCCTTTTGGCCCCCCCCCCCACCAGACCCCCAGACCCCTCCCCATCCCCCTACCCGCTCTGTACCGTTACCGCCTCTTCAAATGGTGTCAAGCGCTCATTTCCCTAATTTAGTTAACATTTCTTTTAGTCTTTCTTTCATTTGCCCCGTTCTTTCACTTTGCCTCTTTTACCTGGCGTTTTAAAACGCGCCGCCTGCATTTTTGTGCGCGTTTTTAATCGCCATGTCAATTGTTACAAATAATTGTTTCTTAAATATATTTTAGAGTCTATAAGATAAGGGATAAGAAATAAAAAAGTCTTAATATTTTGAAAAACGCGTCTTAAATTTGTGCGCGTTTTTAGTCGCGGCGTAAATATTTAGAATTTATATATTGTTTTGTAAATTTAAACCGTTTTATTATAAATATTTGTATCATTTTAAAAACGCGCGTAGTCCGTTAAGAATTAGTTTTTTTTTTAAAAATTTGTAAATGTATTCTTGTTTTTATTGTTTCAAAAAACGCGCACAAAACGCGCCTGATGCGTTTGTGGGCGTTTTTAATCGTACTGTAAGAATTTTCGAATTTTCCTTCATAGCGCTGAAATTCTTGTTGTTTTTTTTTCCTTTGCTAAATTTATAGCCCAGATGATGATGATGAGGATGGGGATGATAATTATGTGAGGCTATATGTATGTACGTTTGGTGGTGCCGGGTTTTGCGGGGAGGAGGGGAGGAGGGGGGGCACACACACAATTTTTATTTTGTAGTTGGGCGAATATTTTGTTCTTCTTCTTCGTATTTCTGTTTTGAGTTTTTGGGCTTTGCGTTGTGCGTCGTCGGTTTATTTGATTTTGTTGTTGTTATTTGTAGTTGTTTGGTTGTTTGTTTGTTGTTGTTTGCATTTATATTTAGAACATTTCATTTTGAATTCGCAACGCGCCTCAGCGCGCATACTTTTACAAAATATTTTCAAACAATTCGTGCAGTAATTTTTCCCATTACTGGCAACAATATAAAGGCCACAAGTTCTGCATTTAGTTCAAATTATTTTGCATCTTTGCTGGATGCAACCGTAACACAAACAAAAACAAAAACACTCGCTGTGAACGTGCACCAAAGTAAATTCATAAAAAAAATAAATTTATTTCCAAAAAAAAAAGCCAAAAATGTTTGAATTAACAACGCCAAGTACTTGAACAACGTACCGAAGCGAGAGCTAACGAACGAGTACCGAACCCAACCGCCTGCGCCGGAAGCTTAAAGTGGACTGAAACGAATCGAACCGAACCGAACCGAGCCGCAACCCAACGGCAGCGCCAAAGCTGGCCGCAGTGCTGTCACAGTGGGACGCAACTGGCGAATACTGCGGCATAACTTTAATTCATTGATGGGTCAGAGTTTATGTATATAACTATTATAATAAAACTGGCATCTTAAATAAAGTTAACGGAAGATCCACTTCATTATTGTCACCATATTGAAGTGGATAAAAAACGTAAGAAAAAATGAGAGGGTAAACATTATATACACTCTTCAAGGTAACAAAAATCTATATATCAATATAAGGTCACTGATGAGGATGTTTGTCAGCATCCGAAATAGCGCTAAATGACCAGCCAATACTTTTCATATCAATGTTTCTATATTCGCCCTGAATTGTGGATGTCAAGTCTGCTAAATATTTTATTTTTAAACTATACGTCGCTAAGCACACATCTTATGACCAATATTTTAAGTAATTATATTGTTAAATCCTGTTGTTTATATATGAGACAATTTATGAAGCATGGCCCTTTCCACATAAGATGTATTCGTTCATTGTTAAACAGATGTATCGAAATTCCATGTACCTCGATAGTGTTTTACGATCTCTTTTTAATGCACCGTATCAATATAAGGCTTACGATTTACATACCAACTTCAAGGTGCATAAAATATGTTATTTATATATTCGTAATTCTTAAATAGTTTTCAACTTATTTTAAAAAAAAGTTTTAGTGGAAAAACTTTTGTACAAAGGTGAACAAGCGTAATCTGTTGGAACAATAAACTTGGCAATATATTTTTGCATATATGGTTTTTAATTAATGATATTCCAAACATTAAATAACTATGCTTGCACACGCATTACACCATTAAAATTTACCCTTTGCATTTTTCATTATTGATAAGAAGAACTATATCTAACAATATAACAATGCATTTACATTTACGCAGGAAACTACAAATACACTATTTTCCTATATACTATGCTATTCAAAAAGTAGAAGAGCATTCACATTAACTATTATACACATTTTCAACACACTTGCTCCACAGTGCGACGACTTGTAAAGAAATGAAACGCAACGGAAATGAGACACGTTTTGTGCGCTCTCTCTCTCGCGCGCACTTGCTTGCGCTCTCCCGCTCAGCGTTCTCGGTTCATTGATGGAACATTTTGGCAGCCGAAACGAAGTTACAAACGGCGAACGCATAAAGCGTTGCAACTTGCAAGTGTTCGTGCTGTTGTTGTTGTTATAACAGCAGCAGCGCTTTGTTTACATTTGCAGCAAGAATAACAAGAAGAAGAGGCAGCGGCAGCAACAAGAAGATGAAGAGCCAAGTTGCGCTAATCGCAGTTTTAATTGCATTTTTGTTTTGGTGTCGAGCAGCGACGCCTGCGCAGCGTTCGCTTCAGTGGTCATTTAGCTTTGCATTGGCTCAGCAGCAGCCTTGATACGCAGCCATTAACAACATTAACAACTTTAACAACAACACAAAAAACACAACAACAACAACAACAACAACGCATGTGTAGCCATTCATTGTTGATTGAACATGTTGAATGAATGTGCGCAAGGAAGGCTCAACGGGGAAACCGTTGAAGAGGCACATGAAAACGCTGCAATGCAAAACTTGAAACGATAAACATAACGATAACGATAACGATAACGATAACAATTGAAGAGCAAAAGCTACAACAAAGTGATGTTTAGGGTGTGCAACCTATACAATAAATAGAACTAATATAAATCCAGAAAGAACATTGTCGAAAGTTCCCGCCTGCAAAACTTGAAACGATGAGCATTACGATAACGATAACAATAGCAGAGTAAAAGCTACAAGTGGTTTTTAGGCTGTACAACCTTTGAAATAAATAAAACGTATATTAAATAAGAAAGAACCTTGTCGGAAAACTTGCGAAGCTTAATACGATAAGCATTACGATAACGATAACGATAACAATAGCAGAGCGAAAGCTACAAGAAAGCGGTTTTTAGGCTGTACAACCTTTGAAATAAATAAAATAATAATATAAAAAATTATTAAGCAAGAAAGAACATTGTCGAAAGTTCCCGACTGCGGTATAGTCTGTTTTTATTAGTGTATTTGCGAGGGCGGGTAAGCATTTCTTTAGTTAAATCATTCAAGAAGGTCATCACAAGTTCACATAACAAGTAGCTTTACAAATGTGGAGTATTTAGAATATGGTCGAATTTGAGGGGTGAATAAAAGATCCTCGACACTTTATCTGCCTATAAATAGTATATACTAACATGATCTAAGGGACAGACAGACGAACTTTGCACAAATTCAAGATACTCTCCCATCTAAATCCAATATACTATACTTTGGGAAATATATTAAACGAGTAATACAAACAATTATAACATTCAACACATTATAAGGTTTTCCCATTTACCTTACATACTTTACCAATCAAATATGCATATGTAGATAATCCCCGCAGTTGGAAAGCTAAGTAAATAAATATAGTACATAAAGTTGTAAGCTAAGCTTTGTGTAAACAAAACGGAGTGGATTGTCAGGTTTAAGAAAGTATTAATTTGAATATAATAATGCTCAAATTATTAATTCACTTTCGATTAGTTTTAAGAGCACTTCAAGCTAGGAATCTATACAAAGAGACTATATCGAATCGGTTATTGATGCTGATCAAGAACATATTTACTTTGTGAGGTTGGAAGCGGAAAATATCCTCCCAAAGGGTTTACAAATGGGAAATATTTAGGACCTTATTAAAATAAGTCAAAAGCCAAAAGTTTTTTATGACTTTCGTTTTTAATTTTTATTATTTAGGTATCCCAAAAAACTCTGCAAGCGATATAGCACAACAATATCTAATTATTTATCCCTTGTTATATAATATTGTTAACAGAAATAGTTTTGTCGCCTGTACGTTAGCCGCTTTTCAATGTTCAATCGCGCGTATATTGTCATTAACGATATCGCCGTGGTTGCCTTTTGTCGGGTGGATGGATGGCTGTATGGGTGTATTGGGCACTCTTCCGCCAGCCGCAGCTCCCTCTGCAGCGCCCCCGCAGCAGCCCCCATCCGTTGCTATTGTGCCCAATGTGCTGGCATGCGTGACGATGATACAAACAAATTTCCTGAGTGCCTTCTCACACAGCCAGACAGCAACAGAGAGGCAGACAGAGAGAGAGAGCGAGCGGGAGGCAGAGAATAGAGAGGCAGCGGGGGTAGACAGACACGCTTTGATATGATCGTTGGCAAGAGAGCCCCAAACACAACAACAAAAACAACACTGCAATTACTGATGCGCTCAGTCGTAGGTCAATGCAATTAAAACGCCGCTTGACCATAGCGTACCGCAGTGGGCGGTGCACGGGGGGATGTCCCAAAAAAGCATCCGAAAGGCAGGAAAACTCAGGCCTACAAACTTTCCTCAATCGATAGTCGTCGCCATCAATTAAATCGAAAGGAAACTTGAAATTATAAGGCATTCAGGTTAAATGATTTTTGTTTTTCCGATCAAAACATTCGGAGTCGAAACTGTAAGCTGTTCTGATTTCCGAAAATCGATTAAATAGTTGGTTGCAAAGTTTTTCCTTCTTAAGCTATTGGAATATAACTCCAAATAAGTAGCAATAATCTTTGTTTTTTCATTAGAGAACGGAAAAATAGAATCAAAAATGATTCGGAATGAAAAGTGCTTGAAAATGGTAAGAGGACTGTAAAGCATTTTATAAAATCCGTCTAGGGTGACAATAATTAAGTTTATAATAAGTATCTATAAGTATTTTATCTTTCTCGATAAAAAAATAAAGTGTTATAAAATATGAAGTTCAATCAAATTGTTGAACCTCACAAAGCCACCCGAAAGGAAGAAAGTTTACAACTAGATTACTTCTATTATTTATTCCATTTAACAGGTATTTAAATTTAAGTTTTAGAGCCCACAAATATTAAAGCAAATAAGTTATTCAAATTCACAATGAAGTATTTTAATTGAATACTAATCTCAATCAAGTTTTTTTAACCAACCAATGGAGTGGAGAATTTCAGTTATAAGGTATCCGGAAATGAGGAAAAATTTGCGAGACATAAGTATACAGCAATAGATATGTACGTATATAATAGTCTGGCAAATCTTTATTTTGTCTGTAATGCACAACCAAAGGAAAACTATAGACAGTGACAAAAGTTATCGGAGAATGCTATCGGCATCAACGAACGTTTTGCAACACTGCGACAAGCATAAGCTTGTTATCGACTTACCTAGATCATTGTAGAGCGTTGTGTTCATCACAATGTCATTCATTCCATTCATTCCGTTGCCCAGGCATGTGTCAGAGTCCTCGTTCTCCTCGGCCAGCGTGGGCGGACCATCCCACAGGGCTTTGGCAGGACGACGGACGCGGTCTAGACGCACCCGCGGAATATCCTCATAGCACACATCGCCCAGCTGTTAGATATAAAGAATTCGAATTAGAAGAATCTCAAACTGATTCAAATATAAAACACAATAAAATGTGGTGTGCTAGATGTAGGATTAGGAAGTACGAGCATAAGCGCATTACCCACCTCCAGCTCCTTCTTGGGCGTAGCCGGGAATATCTACAAGTAGCGTTTTAGTAGCGTTTTAGAATCCATGTTAGTGGGTGCAGGAGTGTGAGAAAAGAGATACAAACAGACGCACAAATACATACATATACATATACCATAATACCATATAATGAGACGAGTGTGTGGAATGTCAAGTTGATGTTAGCAGAGAGACCTGCTCTCTTTTATTGTTAGTATGATACAGCGAGAGAGAAACGTTACTCGTTACTCGCTACTCTCACAACTCGTTACTTACCGAAATCTCCTCGCTACAGTAGGCGGTAAATGTTTGATCGTCCTGCTGAGGACACAGTATAGCGGGCCCCATGGCAGCGTTTTGATAACCTTGTCAGCTCACCCTCGACACAAAGAGCAAACAAAGGCAAAATGGCATAAGCGTTAGAACTAGTAGGAGACGGAAAAATGCAAGGGTTCTCATGAGGAGTCATAAATTCTAAATTTTAGGAGATTCAATGGACGGCTCGAACAAAAGTCTCATCTCTAAAGACATCTTTCTCAAAACCAAACAGAAAGCCTTGTGAATTGTTTCCTTTGCCATCAATTTTGCTCTAGATTTGATTTTAAAATTATATTTACTTATGAAAATATTTCTTTTGCTTAAATTTAATTTTCAACCGTTTGCGGATATCAAAATCTGCATAAAATGCTGATTAATACCAATTAATAACAGTTTCATAGCAAATACTCTTCCTATATTCCCAACTCACATAACTTTATCAAAGCTGAACCTATTTTAATGCGCGTTGTTTTTTCATCATATACATATTTATTTTCTTGAATCTTTTGGCATTTTATATAAAGCATAATTATATATTAAGGAAATCTCGTATTGTATATTTGAAGTGAACCAACTTATTGTTATGTATTTCCTGTTTGTTGCTATTTATTATTATATTGATTTTAATATTTATTTATTTTACATAAATATATTTTTGGCATACAAATATTTCAACCTTTCGACATTTCGTGGTCGCACTTGCGCCATCTA
Organism: Hirtodrosophila confusa; assembly: GCA_035043065.1. Classification (NCBI taxonomy): domain Eukaryota; kingdom Metazoa; phylum Arthropoda; class Insecta; order Diptera; family Drosophilidae; genus Hirtodrosophila; species Hirtodrosophila confusa. The sequence continues at coordinate 1,731,603 of JAWNNI010000078.1, forward strand.
GCGGCCAGCAGTGCCACGCACACAAAAATTCATTGCATGCTTTCAGGCGGCGCCAAAAATAAATTAAGTTCGCGATGCGCGCGCAACGCTTGAAAATGCACTAAAAAATACCAAAACAATCAACAGACTGCCCCTTCAGAGGAGTGGAGCGGGGAGGGGTCTGGGGACTGCTGCACGCATGCGTGTTGCTAATAAGACAGCGGAGCAGAAATTATAAATGCAACTGCAACTTGCAACTTGCGACTGCGTCAAATGCCGTTTGCCGCTTCTGTGTGAAAATGTGAAAATTGTCTGAATTAGAAGCAGAAGATGCAGAAAGAGAACCTTAACATGAAGAGGCAACCACATATTTGAGGCGCCGCAAATATATACCTTGGCAGGAAAGATTTCTTAAAAAAAACGTAACTTCCGACCGATTATTGCTAAAATTATACAATATATATAATATAACTTGCAATTACGAGTTGATCTGAAATTTCTATCAAAAGTATTTAAGTTTTTCATACCAAAGCCTAAATTTCGATGGATTTTTCATATGACAGCTATAAGATATACTTGCAGTACTCCGATTTCGCCTAAGTTTGGTTCACATCAGAAAACTAATACGAGACATAGATTTGATGAGTTTGGACACGATATCTGTTAAATCCATAAGGTTTTCTATACAACTAAATTCTGTATCGATTAAGATATAATACTTCGATTTGTATCAAATTTAATCAATATGTAAGGAACCCAACTAGAGCTGGTTGAGCTATTATGAAAGGCGGCTATAAGATACAGTACAGTAGGAGCTCACAAATTAGAATTCTCTGAGATTCCAATCTTCCAGAAATTAGAATTGAAGTTCGTAAAACATTAAACGCGAATAAGCTTGAAAAATAAAGTACAAAAATTAATCAAATATTGTATTTTTTGAAGTGAATTTTCTACATATTAAATTTGTATTCGAATAAAAAAATTGTCCAGAAACTGAAATTTTTCAGAAATTAGAATACCCTTAAAAACAAAGTGGCTATAATTTACGAGCGTCTACTGTACTTCGATCACTTGGAAGACTTGCATAGGAATAAGAATGTACGAATATATATACTTTATAGGATCGAAGATAACTTCTTCTGCCTGTTACATACATTGTTGCAAGCTAATATACCCTTTTTGGCCCATTTGTAATGGGCATTGCGTGTAATAACAGCAGCAGCTCTAACAATGGGCAACCACGTTGAACTAAGTAACTGCTGCTGCTGCTGCTGTTGCTGTAGCCCTAACCCTACCCCTACCCCCACCACCCGCAAGCCCAGCACACCAGCAGTGCCACCCCTCTGGCAGTACGCCCGCCCGCCCGCATCTGATTCAATAATTTAATCCCATCACATTCGCCGCTCGTCGCTTGCGTGCCCAGCTAAATTCTCAAAGTTCGTTTCACTTCGGTTCGTCCGTTCTGTCGGCGTCGGCGTCTGCTTCGCGTTCGCGGCGGCGTCAACGTATGCGATAACAATGTGAAACGCAACAACAATAAGATAAATAAGAAGTATACTTCAATCGAGAGTGCACGACTAATAGATACCCTTGAAGAAGTATACTTCCATCGAGTGTGCACGTTGATAGATACCCTTGAAAAGTATACTTCAATCGAGCGTGCACGACTGATAGATACCCGCAAAGTATACTTCCATCGAGTATGCACGACTGATAGATACCCTTGAAGAAGTATACTTCAATCGAGAGTGCACGATTAATAGATACCCTTGAAGAAGTATACTTCCATCGAGTGTGCACGACTGATAGATACCCTTTTAATTACATCTGAAGTAGCCCTTTTTAATTCTCAACCTTTAGCATTATCTGTGTATCCTAAAGCGAGTTGATAAGGCCGTTGTAGTTCATTTTAATAAGTATATAACATTCTTTATTAAAATTCTCCTCCTACGCGATTCCGCGTTTGTTACGCCTTCCTCAGGGAGTCTGATTTTACATGCATATACAAACATTTCGATTTACATTAAATTTTTTTTCAATACTTCCCACATATTTTGCAGAATACGATATTTGAATATATCAAAAATAATTTAGCCCTTATATACAGTATATACCATTGGCCTACAAAACAAAATTTGCCACGCCCACTACCGCCTCCATAAATTTCAGGATATCAGAGTGGAAACAGAAAATACCGTAGCCGGAAACACATTTGGTGTCCTTAGTTTAAAGTTTACATACGGACAGGAAGTCGGACAGTTTGCACAGTTGCAATACCTATATTAGAACATCCTTAGTTGTTTTATTTTTGGGTAAGCGGACATCTCCAACAACATATAAATACATATGGATCTGCGTATGGTAATATAAGGCGATTCTTATAATTAATTCCACTTCTTAGAGTTCGAATCACGTGAAGATATCGTAAAGAAGGAAAAGATAGATTGCTAGGAACGGTACATAACACAAGAAAAGGTTTGCAAACAAGCACTCATCAGGATTCTTAAAAGACTATGTATATCTATATTTTCGGATAAGAAATCCCTGAAATGGATGGGTGACTCTGATGGAGACTTCTTTTGGTAGCTGCTCTTCCTTTTCGACCAACCCCCGCAAGGCATCTCCAAGGGCCAAGACCATGAAAGCGCTATCTCAAGTGAACTCTGGCCTGCGATATCCTTTTCTTGTCTTTTGACAGATTAGAGGCACGCTAAAAGCTCCCATAAATGGGCTTCGAACGGGAGACGGCTTCAAGAGATCAGCCGGAATACAAACAACATCTCGTAACTAATCTCATTTCATCAATATTTTATCCTTACCGCTCCTGATGTACGGTAAGAACTGTTCAGTAAGAACTCAGTTGAAGATCGAGCAATGCTCGCTGCGATTCAGCGGGATGATAATCCAATGCAAAAACAAAGTTTATCACAATATAAATATCTAAAAGATATAAAAATGTTATGTTTGTTTCGGCGAACATCAAAAACTCGAAAAGTTCTGCACCGATTGAGCTTAAATTTTGACAAAATATACAGTTCGCTTCAAGGATCGCATTCATCTATTTATCGCATCAATAACATATCGGCGATCGCGAGAAAATAGCCTCTAGGCTATGCTGAGCAAGTAATGAGACAAAACCATTACATCAATAATTTACACATACACATACATGTATATCGAAGAATACAAATAAAATCAGTTTAGATTGTGACCAACGGGCCCGGTACTTTGGAAAATCCACCCCCACGGACGGAAAGCTTTTGTATGGAATTTAAAAGATCTACACCCTCCCGTCATTACGGATGGGAAATGGGCTTAAGGTCAAATGTGTGAGAGAAGGTTTTGTTGGATCGGTTTCGGAGTTCTTCGTACTCTATACAATCATAAGGCACGGGAGGGAAAATAGTGTTAAGTTATTTTTATTTAATTGTTATTTTCTCATCCATGCAACAACAATGTGCCACAGCGAGTAGAGAGAGAGAGAGAGAGGGGGGGGGGGAGTATATCTAGTATATATATATATATGTAAATGTATTATATAAATATAATTACTATGCTATAGTGCTCGACTTGTAGATACCTTGTGCCCCGTTCTGCTACTTCTTTGTTCCGCACTTCTTGAATAACTAGATTATTTAATATCTCATTGTTTTTCCTTGAAATTACGTTTATAGATCATTATTATAGATTGCGTATGTAGTATGGAAATCCAAGTACTAAATAGGCTGTATCCAGATTTTATAAGCTTTGAGAACCTCAAGTGAAGAGACGGATTTGTCTAGATCACCTCATCTATAGAACGTTTTTGGAAATATACCACGTCAGGTAGTCTTCCTAAGCCGGAATACTTTTTCATATAACTTATTTTTAATTATTTCATAAGTAAAGAGTTAAACAATTAAAAAATAAACTTTTTTAATTTGATGCTGTTGAGACAAGCGACCTAATAGAACCCCAAAAAAGAAACAAAACACAAAAAAAAACTTAAAAAACAAATCTAAACTTGAAGCAGAGCGTGGGGCAAGTACAACTATGAGTGGGTAGACGTGGGCAGCGGGGGGTACTGCTTGGTTGAGGGTGAAGGTGGGGGTCGGCAAGATGTGGGGGCACATACAATGCCCGGCGCTGGCGCTCGACTGCTCATTTAACATAAATATTGTAAGTAATTGTGAAGAACACAACGATGCGAACGCTGACGTTGACGTCAACTGCGACAGCGACGTCGACGGCGACGGCGGCATCGTTGCTCAGCAACTTTGCGTTAATTTTGAAACGTTCGTTGGCCGTTTATTTTATTTTATTTTTTGCTTATTTATTTATTTCTTTCTTTTTTTGCATAAGAATTTCTCGCTTTCGAGTTCAATGCACTTTGTCAGCGCTTTTAATGCCACAGAGCTTTGCACTGCTGCGCTGCGATAGGGTATCATAGAGGAGGGGGGGGGGGAGCATGTTGTGGTAATCTGCCCACCTGCTGCCAAGCTGGGCAGCGCTGCACATGAGCGCGTCGAAAGCGTCGTTCCAGTCGCTGACAACAGCTGTTTGCTACGTCACACGCTAATGCGGTCATCGAAAGGAATCCCCCTCCCCCACTTCCACATTCAAGCCACTTATCGATCAATTATCGATTAGCGCTCACTTGTGCGTGCACTTTACAACACTGGCCAAGCTAATCGCACCTGCAGATAACTGCACTTCGTGAGAATTTCAATAATTTGAATCATGTGGCGTCTGCTCCACAGATTGTCGAGCGGAACAGAAAAAGCTGAAATTATCAAATAATACACAAGCAGTAAATCATTCTGCGCTGTCTCGTTGATATACTTATGCTATATATATATTTATGTATGTATGTACTTGGTTATCAAATTTCAATCAAAGCTGTGTATTTATATTTCACTTATTCAAAGTGCTGCCCTCTACAATTTCCAAACCTGCACAGCTTATGCAAACTGTCGGAATGTACATTGTAACCTTATTCTTTTATTATAATAAGAATGACGATTAAATAAAGAAATCTACCCAGTTAAAATCAAAAGTTCCAGTTCAATCTAGTAACAATAACAAGGAAAAACCAAAAAGAGAACGGCTATCTTCGGCATGCCGTCCAGCGATGTTTTTTGTACAAAAATTAAATTGATGTTTGATATATAATTGTGTAGTCGGATTTTGTTAACATAATAGAAAACTATATGAAATATAATAAAACTATCAATTGTTGAGTTTGGATGTAATATTTGTATAAGCAAAAAGTTTTTCATACCAAAACTCATTTTTCATCCGAATTTTCCTATGACAGCTATATGATATCATGATCCGATTTCAACCAAATGAAGTCAGATTGTATAAACTTTCTATAGACTTGGTTTGGGTGAGTTTGATAATGATATCTCCATAAACAAAAAAGTTTTTCAGACAAAAACACAGTTTTGGACCGATTATTCTCATGTCAGCTATATGTTATAGTGGTCTGATCCAGCCGGTTTCGACATATGTACTGCCTGCAGCAAAACGAAGGCTCTGTGTCAAGTTTCATTACGATAAACTGAGAGACTAGTTGGCATAGAAACAGACGGACATCGCTTTATCTATAGCTCGGTTACTGATGCTGATCAAGAATACATATACTTTTTGGGATCGCAAACGTCTCCTTCAGTACGTTACACAATTCGTGACAAAATTATAATACCCTTCGCAGGGTATAAAAAGGAACATATGTACATTACCGATGTCAAAACATTAGTTAATAGTATTGATAGTATCAATAGTTCTTTGTTTCTTTAGATTATCAATACTCATTGCTGTCCTTTTTATAAACTATCCAGACAATCGATGTTGACACATTCGATAGTTTGTGATAATTATCGTTGCAGTGAAAATACTTCTTTATTAATCCACTCAACGTATTTTTCCCAACAATTTCTGCATATTTTAAGCCTGAAGACTCTCTAAAAACTCGATGGTGGCTTTCAAGCTGTTATCATCGATTGTTATACTGTTGCTCAGCTATCGATAATTGTTTGTTGTCCTTTTATTTTGTCCGAATAACGATTGATTTTAGTACCTTCTAACAAATCATTTATTAAACCATTGCAGAAGGTATTATAAATTTGTTTTTTTTGTAGCTTTTTGTTATTTATAATTTAAAAACATGTTGTATATATGTTTATATTATCGATCAGAGTATTGAATTGCATCTTAACGATAACTTTAAGTTTGTATTCTTAGAATAAACAATTTATTCATACGTCCGCCATTTTAGATTACAACTGTAAATATAGTTCGCAGTGTGACTTATTCATTTTGTGGTTAAAATGTTTTTTTATTGATTTAAATTAGCTGAAATCTCATTTAAATAAAGTAAATAAACTGAAAATAAACTGTGACATTTATCGATTAATGTATAGTAAATTAAAAATAGCATATAAAAGAAATATTCATAACATAAGAATATTATTTGATTAATTTGATTGGATTAATTGCTATAAATGTGCGTGTTCTCAATTCCGATTTCAATCAAACATTTTGGAATCGAAATGTTTCAGAAAAGTTGGAAGATTTTAAAGTTTTTTCAGCAAAATTGCTGTTTCAGTCGAAAAATTGAATAAAAACCAGTAAGAACGTTGCAGTCGGACGTATCCGACAGCAGAATACTCTGTTCCAGTCCGGTATAATTTGGGTTCGGAAAGAGACGCGAAGAAAACAGTGGAGGTGGGGGAGTCAAAAATTGTTTGATGCAGATTTGTCCAAGGGGTCAACATTAGTCTGTATGCCAAATAAGGTGACTCTATCTTTGAAACTGTGGGAGATATTCCCCTGTCAAAAACGTGTTTTGGAGGTATCATATGCCTATTTTTGAGGGAGGGGTGGGGGTGGCAACAAATTTTTGATGCAGATCTGTCAGGAATCTCAACATTAGTCTGTATGCCAAATTTGGTGACTAAAGCTATGAAAATGTGGAAGATACAGATTTTTCCCAAATTGCGGGGGATCTCGACACTTCATAAATTGAGGGTATATACCAACAAAGTTGCTTTTGTTTCAAGGGTGTGGAAAAAATTGCATTCATACGGACAGACGGACATTTGGCAAACCCAATATACTCTTTTTCCCTTCGGGAACAGAGTAGAAATATATAGAAAAGGTCGGAATATCTTAATATATCGCATTGTTAATATTTAACATATATTCTATAATTATTACAGCTTGTATATTTAAACTTTTGATTCAATTTTACATTTTTACATTTGGGAGATCAATCGCATTCAATAAATCTTCAGAATAAAGTGGCTGCTTTAGAAAAGATTGGGCTACTTGGTTAAAAAAGAAAACCCAAGCAACAAAATGAAATTATTAAATGCCCAAGCGCCCAGAAGAATATCAAAAAAAAAAAAGTAGAAATATATGAAATAAAAAAAAACATTGCCAATTAAAAGTAATTTAAAATAATTTATGCGATGCGTCATGTGTGTGCGTGTGTGTGTGGGAGGGTGTAGCCCTAATGCGGTTAAGGAGAGGGGGCACGGGGGTAGTTTTAGTGACGATCGACGCGTAAAGTTTGTTCTGTTCTTTGGTTAAGCTGTTTTCATGAGCTTGTCGCACCACAAAAAACAAAAAAATACAAGGAAAAAATGAAGAGAAAAAAAAGAAAATGTGTTTTTATTTTGTCGTGTCAGGCGCCAACATGAGAAGCAACATCAGCAACAACAATGGGAGCCAAGACGCTGGCGCTGAGGCAGCTACTTCCGCATAGATCGCTGTCCCAGACAATACACGCCACACCACCCCACAAGCCCCCATCCAGCGCCCTCACCCACACCCCGCCCATGCCAATCCATGCAGTTGTGTGTGGGTGAAACTTGAAAAACTGACAGACGGGCAACATCAGCGTGCAGAAGAGTGAGGAGTAAGCGGTGCAGAGAGGGGCGAAGAGTGAGGTTAGCCTGGAGTTTATAGACGGGAATTTTGGATTCGGGCCATATGCCAAGCAGGCATACCATCCATAAGTACTAACATATGTACACAGAGCGAAAACACGAACAAATTTTATGAAATGATCATCAAATTTGCATTATCACAGAAAGTCCAATATGATTCCTATATTTGAGAGTTTTAAGAAGTTTGCAGATGTCAGTTCGATATCATTCGGACCCTTGTAAGATCAACATGCAATACAATTTTGATCAATTTCATTTTAAAAGTAAGTTTAAAACTTTAAGTTTCCAAATAACTTTACTTTTTCCAAAAAACTTAGGCTATTTTGTAAAAATTGTATACTATCAAAAGTAATATTCACTTTTTCTTTTCACTTTTTCGATTTGTGGTCAGTTTGATGAAAATTTGATTACTCAGACGTGCTCCCGTTTTCATCTTACTTAGCAACAATCGATCGTTGAGGATTAGAATGAGAACTGAGATAGTTTTCAAGATATCCTAAACAAACTTCAGTTATTTTAGGAATAACTGTTCATAAATTGTCAGTTTTTATTAAACTTTACATAGTTTGATTAAGTTTAATACAAATCGATTGACTATAGTAGCGGCTATAATAATATTCTGTCGCAAATTGAGTTTTTCATATGATAAACTTTCCTGCAAGGGTATTTGGGCTTATAGTATGTTCGGCATCCCAAAATTGCGGATGATTCTTGTTTAATTCAGTTTCAATTAAAGGTTTGACTTGACACTTGATCGGACTAGTATGAAAAGTTTGGAACTGTCATATGAATTAAGTAGTTTGCTAGTTCTCTATTAATTCGAATCTAATTATTAGGTAATACAATTTTTCCACCCTATAAGCAATTTTCCACACTTCTTTTTCTTCCATACAGTCTTCTTGTTCTCGAAGGAAATAGCAAATCCTTTATACTTGAATGGTTTTCAACTTTTCAAAACAAGTATTCCAAGTTGTTCCGGATCTCACTAACCGGAACAGACCTGGGGTCAGTATCAAAATGAGATGTCTTACTATACTGAAAAGAATGATATTTGATCGCGATCTTTTTGAAGGTAAGGTAAACGTAATATAAGAGAGATAAGAGATTATATACAAGGTATTTTTTCCGACCTGCTCCCATTTCCGTGTACTTTTCATCCCGAATCGTTTTTAATACTGTCTTCTGTTTCTCGTTCTCTCCTCCCCTTTGAAGTAATGCTTGAATGGTTTTCAACTTTTCAAAACGAGTATTCCAAGTTATTCCGGATTTCAATCATCAGAACAGACCTGATCTGAATCAAAATGATATATGTCTTACCAAACGGAAAGAATGATATTAATAACAAATTGATCTGGTTTTTGCTGCAGTGTACGTGTGTCTATCCCAACATCTGAATGTATAAACATGCAATCTAACACAAATTGTTGCGTAAATGCAGCAGCAGCGACGCATTTAATTAGGTTTATGGGAAATATGCGAAACGTAATGCTCAAAAAAAATAACAAATCAGAAGAAAAACAAACAAACAAAGCATAACAATTCACAAACAAACCGAACACAGAGACCCGATCTCTCTCTCTCTATCTCTCTGCAGCTCTTTGCCCCTCCCTGCTCAACCCGGCAAGACAAACAATGCAGAATTATAGCATAACTTGAATTTCGCATCATGTAATAAGCTCAAACCCAACCAAACCAAACCGGGCCGGGCCGCATTTTATTTGTCAATTCATTTATAGATTTTTTTTCATCGCTTGTTATTATTATTATTATTTTTCTTTGTCGTATCTTGACTATTACAACATTCACTGAGAGCTCGTTTTTTCTTTGTTTTTTTTTTTGCTTCTTCTCTTCTTTATTTATCCAGGGCGTATACGCAACGCAATTTTCGTAATATTTCTCAGAAGACACGCGAATTTGAATGCAATTCGCAATTAGCCGTCTGGCAATTTTTATGATCATTATACGGATTTGATTAGCTCACAACTTGTGCTAATTTGGTAATTCAAAAACATATACTTAAATGCTTCAATTTAGAACATGCTAGTAGCTGCTAGAAAACTAACAAAATATCGATATTCTCAATTTCTAGCAGTTATCGATTTCTCAGTAGTAAGCCTCCAAATTTCATTGGTAATTGTAGAAACGTGCCGGAAAAGAATTTATTTTGAAAACTATACATTTGTTGTTTAGACTCTGCCAGTTTTGGACCTTTGTTAAGCTGGCAGGACCAACTAGGAAACAAAAAATCCGCACATGATAATCCGCTTCTTATCCGCTAACGATAGCCACAAAATAAGTTTCCTGCACTTTTCATTTACCGGGAAAATGGTGTCTCCCGCAAACTTTCTGTTCTGTTAGCGGGACTTAACCTTAAAAAATATTATTTTCAGCAAATTATATGCTTTTTATCCACTAATGATTGCCACAAAACAAAACTTTCCTGCACTTTTCATTTCCCAAAATAAGTCGGAATCTTCAAGCTGTAAATGAGTTTAAAAACGAACATGCCGACGATTTCGAGTAGATTATATTTGAAAAGGTTTGCATACAATTAATAATAAAGATTGTCGATTCTTAACAGACTTGCATCCATATTTACGGATAAGAAGTCCCTGGGATCCCAAGAATTGAATGGATGATTCTGGTTGCGATCTTTCAGTACAAAAAGTAAGAATATACTCCGTTTTTCAGTTTTTTACTCCCTGTACCCATAAAATGGGTAAAAAGGGGTATTGGATTTGTGCAAAAGTATGTAACAGGCAGAAGGAGACATCTCCGACCCTATAAAGTATATATATTCTTGATCAGTATCAAAAGAGATTTCGATTTGGCCATGTCCGTCTGTCTGTCCGTCTGTCTGTCTGTCCGGATGAACGCGTCGATCTCAGCAACTATAATAGCTAGAGACACCAAATTTGGAATGTAGGTTCCTGTATAGCATACGCAGATCAAGTTTGTTTCATATTTCAGATATCTCCCCCGTTCCCCCGCAAATCGATTAAAACCGTTTTACAGTAACAATTTTCAAGATATAGCTTTAATATTTGGCATGTACAATACTTTAGTCTCTCTTAATCTACTATCCAAATTTCAAGTCGATCGGATAATAAACACGGAAGTTATTCACGAAAGAAGATTCAGTAATGCAGCGAGAGGGGGAAGAAGAAGCACAGCCACTTTTGCCGCCTGTTTGCGTGCGTCTTTGTATATGTGTGTGTGTATGGGTAAGTGGACTTAGATGTGATTGGATGTTTTAGACCTGGGTACAGGGAGTTTCGTAGTCGGGTATACTCGACTATAGCATTCTTACTTGTTTTCCTTTGAAATCATTAAAGAAGATCATCAGTAGTCCTCATATCAAATTTGTTGACTCTAGCTATAAAGGTACGAAAAGTGTCCAATATTCTTTTAATACCTTTGGGAAACGAGCCAAAAAATTGCGTCCTTTCTTCCAAATTTAAAAAACTGCTAAGCTTCTACATCAAATTTGATTAGTTCTTGTTTTCACGTTTTTGATCAACTCAATTTGGAATAATTATATTTTAGTAAATTTGAAAAACATTTCCTTAGCATTTTCTCATCAGCTGATCTTCAATCTATGTAAAACTAATCAGGTTTTCTAATGTATGCAATTCACAGTTAGTAAGATAAATATAAATTAATTATATTGAGACCGTTTTGATTATAAAGCTTGTAGTTAAGATCAGATAAACACAGCTTGCTGGATCGGCTACTAAAACCTCCCCCGGGTTTCGAGATTTCATTCCTACTCTTTTTACTCCCTGTACCCATAAAATGGGTAAAAAGGGGCTATTACATCTGTGCAAATGTATGTAACAGACAGAAGGAGACATCTCCGACCCTATAAAGTATATATATTCTTGATCAGTATCAAAAGAGATTTCGATTTGGCCATGTCCGTCTGTCTGTCTGTCCGGATGAACGCGTCGATCTCAGCAACTATAATAGCTAGAGACATCAAATTTGGAATGTAGGTTCCTGTATAGCATACGCAGATCAAGTTTGTTTCATATTTTAAATATCTCCCCCGTTCCCCCGCAAATCGATAAAAACCGTTTTACAGGAACAATTTTCAAGATATAGCTTTTAGATTTAGCATGTACAATACTTTAGTCTCTCTTAATCTACTATCCAAATTTCAAGTCGATCGGATAATAAACACGGAAGTTATTCACGAAAGAAGATTCAGTAATGCAGCGAGAGGGGGAAGAAGAAGCACAGCCACTTTTGCCGCCTGTTTGCGTGCGTCTTTGTATATGTGTGTGTGTATGGGTAAGTGGACTTAGATGTGATTGGATGTTTTAGACCTGGGTACAGGGAGTTTCGTAGTCGGGTATACTCGACTATAGCATTCTTACTTGTTTTCCTTTGAAATCATTAAAGAAGATCATCAGTAGTCCTCATATCAAATTTGTTGACTCTAGCTATAAAGGTACGAAAAGTGTCCAATATTCTTTTAATACCTTTTGGAAACGAGCCAAAAAATTGCGTCCTTTCTTCCAAATTTAAAAAACTGCTAAGCTTCTACATCAAATTTGATTAGTTCTTGTTTTCACGTTTTTGATCAACTCAATTTGGAATAATTATATTTTAGTAAATTTGAAAAACATTTCCTTAGCATTTTCTCATCAGCTGATCTTCAATCTATGTAAAACTAATCAGGTTTTCTAATGTATGCAATTCACAGTTAGTAAGATAAATATAAATTAATTATATTGAGAAAAATGACATGTGATCCATTATGATACAACGATTTATTTGCTAATCAATTAGTGGCTTATTTATTTCAGCTTTTTGTATAGCCACGTTTAGCTTTAATGACACTTTTAAGCCTTTATGGCATTCCTTTTACCAGATTAGCACATTCTGCAGCTGTAAACCTGTTCCAAATATCTTCAAAGTGGCCATAGAGCACATGCTTGGGTCTAATCGGACTTCGTTTAGTTGTAAACACCTTTTTAAAGTAAAACCAAGAAAGGTACGCGGATTTGCCAAACAAAAACTCATTTTTCATCCGTTTGTTCCTATACAGGATATAATGGTCCGATCTTAAACAAATTTAGTCAGCTAGTTAACAACATAATGATACTTCGATTTGGTGAGTTTGGTGAGAATATCTTTATAAACAACCAAACAAACAAGTTTTTCATGCAACAACTCAATTGCCGATTGTTTGTTTCTATGGCAGCTATATATTATAGTAATCCGATCCGGCCATATGTTCTGCCTGCAGCAGAAAGAAACATCTAAGAGACTAAGAGACAAGTTTACATAAAAAGCGGATAAAATATAGATTGTCTTGGCTATTGAGGCGGATCAAGAATTTATATAGTAAGTTGTGGACTCGGAAACTTATATCCCATTGGGTAAAATTATAATACCCATTGGGGGAATAAAAAAGATAGCTACACAGTAAAGATTTCAAATTCGAAATCATGTAAAGAAATCCTAAAAATGGTTATAAAAACATAATACTATGAATCTGATGTATTTAGGGCCAATTTATGTCTATTGATATATCTGATTCTCCTTGGGATTGTTTAACCATAACATTTAAACCAGCTCAAAGAGTTTCTAGTACTTCAATTATATAGCTGAGACGCTGTTGTGTGACTTTCAGTTGTCAATCGATCTGCGGATCTGTTAATGTATGCTCAGATACTTGTATTGCAACACTTCCTCCCACCCCCCAATTCCCCCTGCCACAGTTTGGCCCTCTCCTGCTCTATGTGCCATTCACATCTCGTTTGGCATATGGCGGCTATAATTTCATGCGTTCAACAGGTTTTGTGATTTGCTTTTTTAATGAAACACAAATTTCCTTTTCTTTTTTTTTTTTCTTTAATATTATTATTTTCCGTAGGGGAATAGGAAAAACCTGAGATGCGGACAAGGCGGCAACGTGTTAATCCATTCGATGTTCGATTTGCCAAAAAACAACAACAAGCCAGCAGCACTGGCAAGGGGGTGAGCTTGTGTGTGGGGGGGGGAGGGGGGGGGGGCAAGTGTGGCTATAAGCCTGCTTGGGCCTGGCGCAGCGCTGTCGAGCCCCAAACACTTGAGGAAAAAGTGAATTTTTTCATAGAAAGTTGCTGGACAACATTTGCGACGGGGCGCGTTGCGGCAGTCGATACTTGAAAATAGAAAATACAACAAACAAGCGACAAAAACAACAACAACAACAACAACATATGTGTCTTGTAGTCCAGAGTTCCGAATTCTGTTCATTGTTTCACTTTCTAGACTTCCCCACCGCTCCCAATCCAAATGCAACTCTGCAGCCTGAGCCAACACAAAAAATTGAAACAAACTTTTGCCTTTTCAGCTCAAAAGCAAAAAGAGCGCATTGAACTTTCTACCAACAGGTGGCGCTGCTTGCTGCCGCTTAACCCATAAACCAAATCGAAGCACAAATATAAAACCAGCAAGAAAAATTAATTATCTTTGGGCACCCGAAGATTTAATACTCTTGCAGAGTTGTTAGTCAGTTTACAGCTATGTCTTCCTATATTTATTTTATTTATTTATTTATGAAGGCAAAACAGCGCCGCTTCCAATCAAAAAATATAATATAATACATAGATATAGGGGGAAAATTAAAAAGCCTACACAAAATTACAATTGAATCTAATAACGATTGGGGGCTAGCTGCTAGCTATGTGTCTATTCACAGCCAAGAATTTCCGGTATTAGAGCCTATAGCAAGATAGTAAAAAGTTAGTTATAAAAAACAAGTAAGAATGCTATAGTCGAGTATACCCGACTACGAAACTCCCTGTACCCAGGTCTAAAACATTCAATCACATCTACGTCCACTTACACATACACACACACATACACAAAGACGCACACACACAGGCGGCAAAAGCGACAGCGCAAGCGAGGCATTTTAAATGGTGGCTGTGCTTCTTCTTCCCCCTCTCGCTGCATTACTGAATCTTCTTTCGTGAATAACTCCCGTGTTTTTTATTCGATCGACTTGAAATTTGAACAGTAGATTAAGAGAGACTAAAGTATTGTACATGCTAAATCTAAAAGCTATATCTTGAAAATTGTTCCTGTAAAACGGTTTTTATCGATTTGCGGGGAACGGGGGGAGATATTTAAAATATGAAACAAACTTGATCTGCGTATGCTATACAGGAACCTACATTCCAAATTTGATGTCTCTAGCTATTATAGTTGCTGAGATCGACGCGTTCATCCGGACAGACAGACAGACGGACATGGCCAAATCGAAATCTCTTTTGATACTGATCAAGAATATATATACTTTATAGGGTCGGAGATGTCTCCTTCTGTCTGTTACATACATTTGCACAGATGTAATAGCCCCTTTTTACCCATTTTATGGGTACAGGGAGTAAAAAGAGTAGGAATGAAATCTCGAAACCCGGGGGAGGTTTTAGTAGCCGATCCAGCAAGCTGTGTTTATCTGATCTTAACTACAAGCTTTATAATCAAAACGGTTAAGCTCAAGTATCGATCGATAGTTTCTAAGGCCGCTATAATATAAAGTATATCAATCTAAGCCAAACTATTGAAATCATAATATAAGTTTTAACTGCTGAGATTAATTGAAACATGTTTCCCAACCTGAGCTCAATTCTCGACTGATTGTTTCTATTATAGCTATAAAAATCTTATATTATTCAGATTTAGCCAGGCTATATAAGGCATAAAACTGTTTCTGATTATTACATACATATGCTATTGAGGGAGGAGTAGGGGTGAGGGTAAGTAATATTACTATTAAGCTGGTGAATTTGGTTAAAATATATGTTTTCACACAAAAACGTAATTACTATAGCTGTAAAATAGAGTAATCCGAGTTTGATTTTGCAAAAGGAAGAATTTGTGGTAAACTTCGTCAAACTAAGAGTCTAGCTAGCAAAGATACAGACAGACAGTTCTGGTAATATCAATAGTAATTGAAGAATATCTATTCAATAATCTCAAATGGTTTGTGTTATATTCCGTCAGATCAATAGGAGCATTTTTAATAACAATATTCAAAATAGTTATTAGCTAAAAGATAACAACTAAATTGAAAAATCTTAAGCTTCTCAAGATCTATAAGAAATTTGTATAATATCATTATAATAATAACTATTTAATCCTTACAAGACTCATACGAAATTTAAGATTCTTTTAATGGGTTTTATTGAACTTTTTCAAGATCAATAGGAAAATTTATAACATCATTAAATTAATATCAATTTGATATCGTGCAGGAATAAATATGAATTTCTCATATACTTTAGGAGTTATGCGGCCCATTCACGACGCATCAAAATCATGCTGAAGCTTTATTTTTATTGTATGCTTAAGGTTGAGAAAAAAATAAGCCAGCGTTAGTCATTTGTTTAAGTTTCCTAGCAATTGTGCGCGCAAGCATCGTGATCATGATCGTGATCATGATAGACGTGAGTGGGCGTCTTTACACATTTCGTGACAATTTAATAATAATATCTTATGGAAGGGTATAAGAAACGGTAACAACGCGAATGCTGCAGTTTGGCCAAACTGTGCCACGACGACGACGCCGTTGACGTTGACGTTGAAGTCGACGTCGTCGTCGACGTCAAAGCGTTGTTAATGACGCCATCGCCTGCGCGTCGCGACGCGTCGCGTCGCGTCGTTCGTCGCTACGTTGAGGTTTACGATTTCTCTCTCTTTCTTGTCTTCCTTTAACACGCGTTTTTGACGAGCTTAGAAAAGAAACGAAAACAAGTAGAAATGATCTTGTCGAAACTGCCCGACTTTGGATATACCCTGTTAATTCATTTTTGTATTAATTAATCTCATTTATACTTAAGCAAAGTCCATCAAGCAAAGAAAATATTAGTCCGCATTTAGACGATGATTTAAACTAGCAGGTTTTCTTATCTTCTTCTTGAAAACTAGTGAACAAAATCATTTGCATTTAGACGTTGAGTTTTAAATCACACAATGCAATTGATTTTCTATTGCATTGCAACTCTGATTTAAGTTATCGATAACCAATTTCATACACCCACAGAGCAAAAATGGGTAAAAAAATCAAGTCAAGGCTGATCCTGAGTTTTTGCGACCCTATTGATTATTTTCACACTACCGCTATCATTTTGATGTTTATCCAAGTTCTTGAGCATCTGAATGTTCAAATATAAATGAATATGTCTATATATATCATTATATTATAACTGATACCAACTTAGTTTGAATTGGCCAGATCTTTCTTGTTCATAAGAGCCTTGTTGGCTATTATAAATAGTTACAGGGTATGCTAGAATGGCAAATGGCCTGAAAGCTAAGAGCCAAGGTGCCCAAGAATCGTACCAAGCTGGGGCTGGCCAAGACGACCAAAACGAAGACGTGTTAACCAAGACGGTCAAGTGACATGCAAAGCGAAAGCAGCAAAAGCAACATGAACGGATAAACATGACATGAAATGATGTCAAGCCAGCGGGCACGACAACAACAACAGCAACAACAACAACAACAACAACAACATTAGCTGCCTCAGCAGGGGCCATTGGCCAAATGGCCGAAACCTGTGCGTGTAGGTGGCAAAGGCAAGGCTAAGCCAAAAGGCTGTTAGAATGTCACAAATGACCTTGACACACCAACCTGCTACACACGCACACACACACAGCGCTTGAACACACCTTCCTGCCACAAATTAAACATACATATATAAAACAAAAAACAAAAAAAACACAAAAAAAACCTTAAAGATATGCGAATATGGCTATAAGTGAGCTGTGCGCTTCAAGCCAATTCAGCTGCCATTTGCCATTTGCCGGCGCTGCCTTGAAGCCTTTTTTTTCCGTACGTCGTCACGACTTCATCGATGAAGATCCGCAGCCAGGCGACCAAATTGCACAAGTCGTTTTCGTTTGGCTGTTTGTAATTCATTCGAGGCAAACATGCCTCCCTCCCTCCCTCCCTGCGTTAATGGTTAATGGCTCATTTTGCCAAATCATTCCATGAAACGTGCTCCAAAATGCTGCTGCTGAACAAACATTCAATGTACTACAGTCAAAACACTTTATAACGAATTCTTCTGCCGCAGAAGACAGCGTTGATAGGTGCTGAAATAGTTTCTTTAATAACTCAAATGGAAAAGATTCGATTTTTTCAAATATCATGATTAAACCCTTTGTTTTTTGCAAAAACCAAGATATTTTGGAATCCCAACTTTAATTTTTCGGCAAATTGTAGTTGTCATGTTGGAAAACCTACCTGAATAGTAAAAGTAGGATTTGTTTTTTTATACCCTAGCAGAGGGTATTATATTTTGTCTTGAAATGTGTAATGGATTGAAGGAGACGTTACCGACCCAACAAAGTTATATATTCTTGATCAGCATGAATAGCTGAGTCGATATAGCGATGTCCGTCTATTTCTATACGAACTAGTCTCTCAGTTTTAGAGCTAACGTAAACGTGAAACTTGACACAGGCTCTTCTTTTTGCTGCAGGCACTACATGTGGTAGAACTGGCCGGATCGGACCACTATAACATATAGCTGCCATAGGAATAATCGGTCGAAATCTATGTAAAAACCGTTTTTCTTTACGAAGATATTCTCACCAAACTCACCCAAACCAAGTCCCTGAAGAGTCAAACTTGGTTAAAATCGGTCCACTAATAATATGTTATAACATAGCTGCCATAGGATCGGGTGAAAAATTAGTTTTTGTATGAAAAACTTTTTGTATTACATCCAAACTAAGTAAGAGTTTTATTATACTTTATATAGTTTCCTATAATTTGATCAAGGATCGGACCACATAGCTCCCATAGGAAAAATCAGACGAAAATTGAGTTTTGTATAAACAATACATTGCTTCTAGGGTATATAGCTTTGGCACTCCGAAGATAGCCTTTCTTTCTTGTTTTTGTTCTACAAAAACGAAGATCTTTTGGAATCTCAACTTTAAATGTAGTTGTCATGTTGAAAAACCTACCTGAATTGTAAAAGTAGGATTTGTTTTTCATATATATGTATTAGGGAATTATTATTCATTTAAAAGGAAGATACTAGTCACTAGAACGAGCCTTAATTTGAAGATGTAACCGGAAAAAGATCCAGATATTTGAGTGACTTCTTATAGTGTGTATAAACGATCGATATTTGGTGCTCTTTCGTTAAAAACTTAGCTAAATTCCTTCTTTCCTTAAAGTCTGTATTATAATATCAATCAAGAATAAACACAGTACGGAAATAATTGAAGACCATCAATCAGAATGGTACCTTAAACAACCTTTCGGAGAAGAATTTAGAAGATTTGTATGTATAAAGAGTCTACCAAAAGTTTTATTGAATAAAACAGAGCATAAATAAGGCTAATTATGCGTTTATATTGAAGGTTTATTAATAGAGCATACAAATTTTTGCCAAATATGGTAATCTAATGTTTAATATGATTATTTCATTTCTAAGCTGGAGAATTGTTCATGGAGCTGCCAGTCGTTAGTTTTAATAGCTATAAACTATACTATTTTGTAAATTATATGCAAAAACATCTAAAGTATATATAAAAGTAGTGTACATTTATCCATTGGTATGCAAGAAAAGTTTGAATTTGCTTTGAAATGAGTAGCAAATTATTCAAAATGCATAAAAGAAAGTGCAAGGTCAGCGCATGAGACCTGTTTTTTTTTGTTTGTATATTTTTGTGTGTCGCCTGTCCGCGGGTTCCTCGACCATTTAACGATGTCTGTGTGTGTGTGGGTGTGTGACTGTGTGTGTGTGTGTGTGTGTGTGTGTGTGTGACTCTATGTGCGGGTGTGTGTCTGTTTGCATATCTTTTGCCTTGCGACGACGCGTTGGCAAACAAACAACCCTTCAAACCAACAACAAAACGTAGCGGATGAGCGGCAGGTAAAAATGCTAATAGTAGATAACGGAAAGCGGCAACAACAACAACAACAACAAATAATGACAAACCTGCCCAAAAAGTTGCCGCTTGTTTGTTGGCCCTGTTGAGTTTTCCCAGGCCAGACGGCGTTGCCTGCATTTGCACAGGTGCTTAGCGAGCAACGTCACACAGCATCCGCATCCGCATTCGCATCCGCAACAGCTGAGGGCTGACATCCTCATATATATGTAAGTATACTATACATATGTGTGTGTGTACTAGGGATGCAACAATGAATGCGGCTTTTTGATTAATTCGAATCTAATTCACAAGTAATAAAACAGCAAAAGAAGACCTGTTCCCATTTCCGAATTCTCATTTCCGAATTTGTGTGGCAAGCGTTATTCACCTTTTGAGGTTATATTCTATGGGTGACAATCCCTTGAACGTATTAGTTTTCTATAATAGCTTACAAGCAATAGATTACTTAATTTCGCATACGAATTTCAGACTTTCACTCTCAAGCTTATAATCTAAATGATGTTTGTAATCTCCGATAATACACAATAACTATTTTGCTCATAGGGTGATGATGCATTCGAAGATCCGCTTAAATATAACACCATTATTAACATTTCTTTGGGAGCAATACATGTATAAACATTTATTTTTCAAAAATTCTGTGACTTAGATAATACAGCCTTATTTATGGCTTATATTGGAAATAATTCGAGTTCCAGTAAATTACTTGCCGAAACGGATAATATTTTCAACGTAATCTAAACTAACTATTGGGTTTTTTTATGCGCTTTCGACTCAGTTCGAGAGCTTTTCTAACCCAACTCAAATGTTTTATCCTTATTTATCTTGCAATACAATTTGACACCCTTTCTAAGCAATTCTTATCTAACTCAGTATAATACATGTTATTATATTGGGCATAATCTAAAAATACGTTTCTTATATCCGCATTCATTTCCATCCTGTCTATTCGAAAACAACAGCTTTCCTAAGCAAACCTTACTTCATTTGATGCCTTTTCGTAATTACTTTGCGTGTAATTAATGGAATTTAATGATCCGCTTTCATTTCAATTTGATAGACATCTTAATACAAGCGAGACAAATCTAATTATTTAACTATTTCTATACCCCTCACTTGATTATTTAGCATTGGGGCATTAATCTGTGGGCAATACTTCTATTCAACGGATCGAGTCTTGCCAAAGTTAAGTTCTCCAGAGGATTGTAGACGCTCCCTACTAGCACGTAGTAGCTACAACACTTTTTATAATGTATAATGTATATTGCCAGTATGCACTATAATAAGCAAATTTGTCTGAAAGATACAGAGGCAGACTTCTTCCCCACACCAACTCCTTGGCTAGGCCTTTTATAAGCAGGATACCATCCTTCGCATAATTGGATTTTTGTGAGGACGCCTTCAGGAAGGTTATTGGAATTTAGCTAAGCTTTGTTCAATGTGGTAAAGGCTTGCAGCAAAAACAAGAAGGAATCAAAAATGAAAGAGAGTATTTCCCAAATTCGTATTTTTGCTGTTGATTCTTACAAAATTAGCTGTTTCCTGACCTTAGAGGTTATGTTTTTTGTCGAGTGCAAGCCGATTGTGGTTGAAAGTGGGTTTTTTGTTATGTGTATTGAAAAGTTTATGAGTGCAAAGAAATCGTAGTGCGATCATGTCTTCGCGGAAATTCCTTTCGTTAAAGGAAAAGTTGCAAATTGTTGAAAAAATTGGAAAAGCAGTTAGCATTTCATCTTTGGCAAAAATGTATTTAAAGGATCTCTTGAATTTATATACACAAACTGTATTTTGAGCAAATAAAACGAGTTTTTGAGCAAAAATTGTAACTTTGATATAGCGAACAAGCTCAATACTGTGAGCAGGCCTTGCAATAACTAGTTCACTTTATCCAGACACGACTGTATTGGTTTACTAAAGAGTTTATTTAGCGAATCATTTGCGAATACACTTGTCGAAACGCCTGCATCCTCATCCTGGTGAATAGTTTCTCGGCTGGGGTACTCACCACAGACATCCAGCCAGCCCTCGACCCGACTGGGGTAGGAAATGGCATAGGCGCGATTCAGATACGTGCGTCGTCCCATGTTTTTTGTGGGTGGTTATTTTGTTTTTATTGTTGCGCCTTTCGCTTGGGTGGTGATTTTGGGATGCTGCTGGGCGCTCTCGCTCTCACGCTCTCTTGCTTGCGCTCTTTTATGCTCTTTTACGGCGTTTGCCGCCTGCTGCTGCTGCTGCGGCTTCTCCTCGCTCGTTATCTTTCGGCTTATCGACAAGTTGTCGAATTGCTGCTGCTGCCGCTGCTGCTGTTGTTGCTGTTGCTGTTGCTGTTGTTGTTGCCTTCTGCTTAATTTGAATATTGATTTTGTTGCTATTTATTTGCTGGCAGCCAAGTTGATGATTTTTATTGCACTTGTCTTAAAAAAGAATAATAATACACAGATTAGCACTAAACAAATCAAAGGCAACGTTTTTAGCACTCAAGGCGCGTTTTAGTTAAGATTTACAACAACACAAAACAAAAGCGCGTTTCAAGAGCAACAAAAAAAAAAAATAAAGAATAAATAGAAACACGATTATTTATTATTTTTATTGTATATTTATTTGAATTGCTTTTGTATTTTTGTTGCTTTTTGTTGGTTGCTTTTAACGCACGGCTCAAGCTTAATGCTAACCCTCTCTCTCTCTCTATTGCTCGCTCTCTCTGTGTGTCAGGAGTATGTGTGTTATTTGTGCTATTTTAGCCGTAATGTTGTTGTTGCTGCTGCCGCTGCCACTGCCGCTTTTAACAGCTGAGCACAAGCCGCAGGCAATTTGAGAGCAAGGGAGAGAGATGGCTGCTGCTGCTTTGCTTTTTTTGACAACCAACTTCATCAACTCCCCACAACACCCCAACCCGCTAACAGGCGCTGCGTGACAGTTGTTGTTGTTGTTGTATCAGTGTATACACACATACATATTTTATATATGTATTATATATATACATACATACATACATACATATGTATATTGTTAATATTCTGCGTCGAAGGCCGGTCGCCGCATATTGAAGTTTTATTTATTGTTGGCTTTTGTTGTTGTTGCTGCTGTTGTCGCGCCAACGAAACCAGAAACTTTTTTAGCATTCACAGACGCCGCTGCTCACACACACACACATACATATACAACTGCATGCGTTGGATGTATGTGTATGCGTTTTTGGGTGTTGTATTTGATATTTAAAAATACAAATGCGACATCGCCGCTAACTCCAGCAACAAAACCAAAACCAAAACACACACACCCAAAAACAACAAATCCAAAAAATAGCACACACTTTACAGGTTTAAAAAAAAACAACACACACGCACGCAGGCACGACAGACACAACGCACGAGTTTAAAATGCACATCAAACGCGCGCGACGCTGGGAAATGCAACAACAAACATTTCAAAAAAAAAAATTTAACAGGTTCGATGCGTGCGCGTTCAGACGATGAACGTGCCAAGCGCGCAACAACAAACATTAACTAACTAACGTACAGTGTGACCGTAGACGAGCCAGGCCCAAAATGCACTACAATTCATAAATACCAACTCGCTTTTAATACCATTTCAATTCTGCTTTGGTGCTTGCAAAAGCAAAACGGACAAAGGTATGCTATACATAATGCACGGCTAACCAAAGGAGAGAAAGCCCGACTACGCTGAAAGTATAAAAGAGAGCTGTTCCCATTTGCGTTATCAACTTACGCGGAATCCTTAATATTTCGCTTTTTTGAGTGGGAAAAATTTCCCAAGAACTTCTTCTGCTCACTCTACTTTGCACATATACATATCTCTTTATTTCTTCTTTTCGCTTTTGTTCTTCTGTACATTTACTATTTATTTTTTGTAGTTCTCTCTGACTGAGATTTAGCATCTACTCGTATTTATTTACTAAAGTTTGTTCAATTTTGTTGTTACACTTTTTTGTTTTCTGAAAATTCTGAAACACTGAGATTCGAACTTTGTGTGCTTTACTTATTTTTCAACAATTGCAACAAGGTTCAATAATAAATTAAATATAATTTAAGTTTAATATCAAGTTATTAAGTTTATCAAATATCAGAGAGATTAAACAGATGAATGAATAAAAATAAATAAATATATAAGAAACAATAATTGTACTTAATTATAACGGTGTTGCCCTTAACTAAAAAGTTAAGTTTAATAAAAAAAATATCCATTGAGATATTACAAATTTAAAGCGGTTTATAATCTAGCGGCTTATAAACATGATTTTCGGTTGAAGTTAGTTTCTTTTTTTTGCAGTAATCTAGTTATCTAGCAAACCCTGCAGATTTGAAGAACGATATTCCACACCTTAGAATATCACCAAGTTCAATTTAGGTCGAGAGACACACTCGAGAAACTCTGTTCATACCACATTTACTTTTTTTTTAAATTAGATTAAATTTGTGTATCCTTTATATAAACCAATTTGATCAAGCTGTCCAAAAAGCAAATTCAAATTCAAATAAATATTTTAACCTATAAAAAAAAAAACAGATTTATGGACAATTTTTGTACTTACATACATTTTTCAATCAGATATGTAATAATAATATATTAGAAATAAACGAAAATTCCAAAATTAAAAGCAAGCTTTAATTGAATTTCCAGGCGACAGCAAAAGTACGCCTAACATAATTCTGTGAAATCAATTCGAAAGTGGAATTCGGAACGGGAACAATCCTTTCACGCGTCCAGCATTGAGAGGAGCTTTCAATAAACTGTAGCACACTTTCAGGGCTGCTGTTCAAATACCAAGAGCCCGCGCAATTTCAAAAGCTGAATAAAATTAAACACAATTTAGTTTTACTTGTCGAACGGTTTACATGAGTTTTAATAGTGCACATTATTAGTATGTAGTTATTAGTAGATAATCAAATAAACATAATATTAATAACATTATTTATAATTAGTTCTAAGCAGAACTTATTGTTGTTATTATTGTTACAGTTTGTTTTTTTTTGTTTGTTTCATCGCATTGTTTTGTGCAGCGTTAAATGTGAAAATTGCATAAATAAATTACACTACAACAGCAACGCAAAAGCACATCGAATTTACTATATATATATATGTATATATCTATATAGGTATACGCATATTGTTGTTCAGTCTTTGATTTTAAAATTAACGGGTTAATAGTATGCAGTTAAGAAAAAAAAAACAAAAAAATGTATGTATATATATATGCATATATATATATATACATATATAGGTATGTATATATGATTGCCAACTAAACATAGATTGGGAAATTGGTTAAAAATTTTTGCTTTTTGTTTTTCTCAATTTAACACATTACAATTTTTGTTGGGTTTTGTGGGAATGTGCTAGGAAATGTCCTTCATGGGGCGCAGCCCCGTGGAACGCTTCAGTATAATCGTTATATAATTTATGCTTTTCACATTTCGCTGGCTGGCGCCGCTTCCTCCTCCTGGTCCATAGAAACAGCTGCTAGATCCGACTCCGGTGCTAGCGCTGGCGATACCGAACCAGAGCCTGAAGCCGAACCGGATGCTGAGGCCGAGCGATAGCCCAGAGCTGAACCTGCACCAGAGCCCGTTCTTGAATCACCACCAGAACCGGGAGCTGAACCGGATGCTGAGGGCGAGCGAGAACCTATGGCTGAACCTGGGCCAGAATCCGCTCGTGAACCGTCACCAGAACCTAGAGCTGAACCGGATGCTGAAGGCGAGCGAGAGCCTACGGCTGAACCCGCTCCTGAACCGCCACCGGAACCTGCAGCTGAACCGGATGCTGAAGGCGAGCGAGAGCCTACAGCTGAACCCGCTCCTGAACCGCTACCGGAACCTGATGCTGAGGCCGAGCGAGAGCCTACGGCTGAACCTGGATCAGAACCCGCTTCTGAGCCGCCACCGGGACCTGAACCTGAACCGGATGCTGAGGGCGAGCGAGAGCTTACAACTGAACCCGGTCCTGAACCGCCACCGGAACCTGAAACCGAACCGGATGCTGAGGGCGAGCGAGAGCCAACGGCTGAACCTGGACCAGAACCCGCTCCTGAACCGCCTCCGGAACCTGAAGCTGAACCGGATGCTGAGGGCGAGCGAGAGCCTACAGCCGATCCTGAACCGGAACCTGTACCGGCAACCAAGTCGGTTGCAGATGATTCCGCTTCAATTTCCATCGCGGCCGACTTCGCCTCAATTTCCATCGCAGCCGACTTCGCTTCAATTTCCGCAGCGGCGGACTTCGCCTCAATTTCCGCCAGCAGCTCGACGAATATGTCAATGAGATTGTTAATGCCAATCAAATAGCCATCCTCATGGTTGCCCACCTTCCACGCCGAGTAATGATCAATGTGCAACTCCGGCGGTAGAGCTACAGTCTTGGCAAAGTCAATTAGCCAAACGCTGGCATGTCCTTGATCATGGACAAACAGCAGGGAGCTGCCAATGACCTCGTGGGTTTGGAAGAACTCCGATACGGCCAGGGTGGCGCGTATGGCGCGCAATCGTTGTATATAACGTGGCTGTAGGGATGTTAAGACTTTAGAATCAGTTGAACAAAATCGGGGACACATATTACGCCCAGACGCACCAGAATTTGTGGATGACCGCTGAGGAACTCCGAGAAGGCCAATTTGATTTGTTCGCGTGACTTGGTCGTTTTGAAATCTTTGGAACTGGTGCCGTCGCTCTTCTTGATACCCTGCAAAAATGCGTGAGGTTTACAAATTAGCATAAGTTTTACTCCAATAAATTGTTTAGAATCGGAACGACTCTCTAAGCTGAACAAGCTACCTATTTTTCTATTTGTTTGTTGGTTTGGTTTCTCTTAAGTCCTCCCCTCGTTCTATGTATAAGTTTTCTTTGTTTTTTGTTTCAAAATAAGTTTTAGATCTCTTAGATATCTAACCAAAGAAAGTAGTCCGAAGTGCAGAATCACTTGACTATTTTCAAGAAGGTTCAAGACATGGATAATGTGCTTATTAAAACTCCTAATCTATTGTTGGTTCCCTGAACAAAACAAGCAAGAAAGGGACTCAAATGAGCAGAATGAATGCCTAAGGTAAATACCCTTGCATCAATGTTTTTTTGTTCAAAAGCTCCATTTTCGTCTGATTTTCGTATAGAAGGTATATAATAATGTAGCCGGATTTCTATCAAATTATAGGAAACT
This sequence comes from Hirtodrosophila confusa, assembly GCA_035043065.1. NCBI lineage: Eukaryota > Metazoa > Arthropoda > Insecta > Diptera > Drosophilidae > Hirtodrosophila > Hirtodrosophila confusa. Next base: position 1,758,598 of record JAWNNI010000078.1, read on the forward strand.
ATATGAAGCATAATAAAACTATCAATTGTTGACTTTGGAAGTAATATTTGTATAAAGAAAAAGGTTTTCCTACAAAAACTCATTTCTCATCCGAATGTTCCTATTACAGCTATATGTTATAGTAGTCCGATTCGGCCGGTTCCGACATATGTACTTCCTGCAGCAAAAAGAAGGAAAAGAAGGTCCGAAGTTTCATCACGATAGCTCTAAAACTGAGAGACTAGTTTGCATAGAAACAGACGGACTTCGCTATATCGACTCGGCTATTGATGCTAATCAAGAATAGATATACTTTTAGGCGTCGGAAACGTCTCCTTCAATGCGTTACACAATTCGTGACAAGATTATAATACCCTCTACAAGGGTATGATAATTTAACGAACAAAATGAACGAATGAATCAAAAGGAGCGACCGAGCAAATGGTGCGAAACTAACGAACAAAACGAACTAGTTAGCAAAATAGTTAGTTCGTTCGCTTTGTATATGAGCAATATATGGTTGTTCGTTCTTTCAGATTGCTTGTTCTTTCATTTCTCTCGTTCGTTCAGCATAACTGGAACTACTTATCATAAGCCTTTGAATTTATTGAACTGGAGTGTAGGAACTCTTATACACACCTCGATGCGGAAGCCCAGTGTGGCCGTGCTGGATATAGTCTCTCGCCAGACCATGTATCGGGGCTTAGTAACCGCTTTGGCCGCATGCTCATCGGCATTGGGCGCCAGTGAATCGATCTGTATCATTTTATCGTACATATCCTTGCGGAGCTTGGGCTTCTCCTTAGCCTTGGAGAGCTCCTCCTCCAGATAGGTGCGCACGCCCACCTTGCAGTCCATGACACACGGCTGCACATAATCGCTCAGCAGATCCTGCAGCTGCAAATAGACTGCAAAACCAGGATATTGAGAATGGAATGGATATCATATATTATGTGCACTGCTTACGTTCGCCATCCTCGCTGGTCACCTGACCCTTGTAGACGGGCACATAGGGGCGAAGAACATCCTGCATGAGCACCTGAAAGCATTCCTCCTCCTTGGGGCAAAGCTTCTTGAGGACGGTACCTGGCTCGGGACCGGCCTTGAAGTTACCCTGATGTCCGGCGAGCTGAACCCACGGATAACGCTGCTTCTTATACGTCTGAAAGAAGGGCGTCCATTGCACAATGTTGCGTATCTTGCGCCAGCCGGAGCTCTGTAAGATCCAAATCGGAGGGAGATAAAACAGAGAGATGAGGGAATGCATTTTTGTTGTTTATTGCCATGGCGCCATCTGGCGGCAATTGTTATTGATCGTTAGATGGCGACACACAAATAATACGAAGTTTATTGAAAACTTGATTTGTCTGTGGGAGGAGACGCGGCCAAGACTCGCCTCTGTTCACGGCCCATTAAGAATACCCAGACTATTAAGCTTAATGGCACTAAACAGGCGGTGTTTCGAGATCGAGAATCTGGCTAATGACGTCAACGCTTAATCAGCAGTTGAAGAGGCGCCGGGTTGCGTCAAATAACACCGTGTAATGCCCGGTAGAGCAAAAACAAACGCTGCCACTATCGATAGTTTGGGGGTGTTCTATTTACCATCACTTTCGGTTGAATGTTAGTATTCTCCATTTTACGGATACTTGCAAATGATTAAAATTTGATGATAAGTACTTAAACTTTTCTATGATACACAATAAAATCTCACTTAAATGGACACCCGCGTTTAGTGTATTCAGTAGTTTTACAATGTGTGTTATATGACAAATGCGGCAAACGTATGTAATTATCAAATTTCCAAAACAACATAACGTCAAGTTTTTCCACATCTCAGGTAATTTTTACACAAATCGTAGAACACCTCTCTGAACTGGAACTCCAAACTTGCCCGTCCGCATGAACTCAATTTTTATCGACACCCTTTAGGGTAACTAAAGGGTGGTACACGTAGAACTTATATAGGTTAGTGTTAGGATCTTTCAAAATTAGTAAATTAGGAAAGGAATATGGAATGGAAACAGAGTGTACCGAAGATATATGTATGTAGGTAGCTACCGACTGTAACGTTCTGACTTGTTTGTGTATAGGTATTGCTATAATTTTTAAGATTTTATGTTTCTTTTACTTTTCATCCATCGAATAAATACACCATGATTCCAGCTCTGGCGCCAAGGAAACTATAGTCTGCCAGACTTTCGGTATAGGTTGAATCTATCGATGGTTATATCCTTTAAACAGGAACTTTTAACACGAGGATAATTATTGCATTCGTGAAGGAGTTAGCTCAAGGCTCGGAAGGGGGTACAATAGATCTTATAAGTAGGTCGCAGTACACACGCTTCCCCATTGATAATAATAATAATCGATGGATTGCACATTGGGAGATTGAAAATGTATATCGATAGTTGACCTTCTTTAGCAAGTATCACCAACGACAGCCAACGGCGTCTTACCTTCTTCGTGCTGGTTGCTGCGGACGCGGAGTTCGAACCGGAGGCCGTACCGGATGTGGACGTTGCTGCCGATGTGGACACATCGGAGTCCCACTCGGAGCTAAGATCATCGCTGCTGGCATAGCCATAATCACGAGGCATGGGCACCTCCAGCAGTGATTTCGAGTACTGTATGTAGCCCGGACAGAGGCTCTGACCCAGCGGCGAGTGGGAGCGACGCGGCGGAGGCGTCATCATCATCATCATGGGCAGCGGATGGGAATGCTGCTGGGAGAGCTTGCGGCCGGCGGCGGAGGCGAGGCTGACATGCTCGCCGGTATTGGCCGTAATGCTGATGGTGGGCATCGATAGCTTTTTCTCGGCACGCTGCTTGATGCCATGGGCCTGGGCAAAGGCCAGGCTGCATTTGCGTGCCTGCATGTTGTTGCCAGAGAGTTTGCGGCGAAAGATTTTCTTGGTGGCACCACTAGCACTACCGGCACTACCAGCACCAGCACCACCACTGCCACTGCCTGCTGTCGCGTTGCTGTTTACTCGACCGGTTTTAGTCTCGCTATCCGCATCCTCGCTATCCACAGTTGGTTGCGCCTTGGCAACGCTGGAGCCGCAGCGATCCACATCGCTATCGACGCCATCATCATCATCATCCACATCATCCACATCGGCATCCTCGTCGTCGAAGCGCAGCTTGGCAATGTCCTCCGGCAGCACATCCGGAAAGTGCAGCAGCTTGACGGTCACCTTTTTGCCCGCCTCGTTATAGTAAACCTCCTTGGCGCTCATCCTGTCAAAGTCCTCGTAAATACGCACCTGCGGTGACGGCGGCGGCGTCGGTGGTGTTGTTGGGGGTGGTGTTGTTGTTGCTGTTGTTGTTGTTGTTGTCTGTGTGCTTGCTACGTTTGTGGTTGCGGTGCGTGTGGCACGTGGCGCTGGCGGCTGCGTAAGTGCGCACACGGACATTTTACACGACATATAACGGACGTCCTTTTGACGTCCTTTCACGCATTAGACGATGCACTGAATCAAGCCAGGTACTAAGGCTATACACACACACAGAGAGTTTGAGAATCAGTTGGATACACAAAAAAAAAAGAATTGTTGGTGCTGCTGCCGCTGTCGCTGCATTCGATTTGATTTGATTGATTTTTTGCGCATTTGAGAACCTGTTCGCGCCTAAGCCGCCAGACGTTAGGCCACAATTGACCCACCAAGTGACCCACCAAAACCACTGACGTTCCAATCTACAACGACTGTGCGCTACCCAGCCCGCCTCTCTGAGCACGAATGCCTATACCCTACAATTCGCTAGGGAATATCCATGCACAATTCATTTCTATTGTACATTTTTGGGCTGGGTTACCCCCGAGCGATGGGTTAGACCCCACGAGCTGTTCTGGGATCTTTATGGGTAGCAGGAAGGGTGCTTAAGTACCATTGGCTTCTTACAACTATTTATAGCGAAAGCGAGTGGTTTAGATAAACCAGATTCGCTCGAACTTTGGTGTTTCCCACAATTTTGCCAGAGATTGGACTTTTTAAGTCTTGACTTGGGATCTGCTATGAAGGTAAAAACCTTGAAATAGCTAAAAAGACGGGTTCTTTTCCTGTCAGGCCCTAGAACTGGAATGGCCTCGCCAGTTAGAAGCTTTGTAAAACCGCTCTACCTAAGAGGTCTTGGTCTTTGAACAGGCTTTTGACTAATGATTGGGTAAAATTTGATGCTCTTGCACTGAAGTAACGTCACGAGTAGGTAAGGTCCTTGATTGAGCGTAAGTTACTGCTTGAAACCTTTATACGATAGATATTTGAGAAATTGTAGTATTAAAGATAAGATTAGGCATGCTTGAAAATCTTTTAACGGTCTACGAAAATGGGTTGGGTCCTTCGATAGAGCCTGGAAGCCTGGTAGAGCAGACGGTCATAGGTTGTACCTAACAGTGATTATTATGAAAGATCAGACGACGTTTGTAGGTATGCTTCTTATGGAGGGTGTGTTTGATCTTGCCATGTAACTTGAAACGACATAAAATAGCTATGTTAACAGGTTACAGTCTTGAAGATTCGCCTAGATAGGTGTATTCCTTTAAACTAAGCTATCAGAGTTAGGTTAGGGGCTATTGAAGGATATTTGAGACCGGGCTAGTCCCGAGAAGTCTCGAAGATTCGCCTAAACCTTTGAACTAAGCCATCAGAGTTGGGTTAGGGGCTATTGAAGGATATTTGGGACCGGGTTAGTCCCGAAAAGTCTTGAAGATTCGCTTAAACCTTTGAACTAAGCTATCAGAGTTAGGTAAGGGACTATTGAAGGACATTTAAGTACGGGTTAGTCCCGAGAAGTCTCGAAGATTCACCTAAACCTTTGAACTTAAGCCATCAGAGTTGGGTTAGGGCTATTGAAGAACATTTAAGTTCGGGTTAGTCCCGAAAAGTCTTGAAGATTCGCCTAGGCTACAACGCAAGACCTGTAATGAGCAGGGCATCAGCGATTCGTTGTTGCTCGGATAATACAAAGCTCGAACAAACTTGTGCTTGTTTTGGGTTGTTGTCAGCGTGTTGTTGTTTGCTGTTTGCTGGTTGTTGCTGTTACTGTAGCTGGTGCTTTGGCGCACACATCAATCAAAATTGATTAAATTTAATACATATGTATGTGCAATACTACTACTAAAAATCAAGAGAGAAACGCACGCATCTAAGTAGGCATTGTAGAAGCGTGTTGGCATCTTGGCAGCTCCATCTGCGGTTTGGACGATTTCCAGTTGGAAAACCAAGACGCCATACCAACGAAAAAAAAAAAAAACACCTAACCGATAATTACGCGTATATCTGTGGACAGTTTAAACCACAAAACGGAATAGAAGCAACCAAATCAGTGCTAAACAACCAGCCCAAGCAGGGAGTCGGGGGCAAGGCAAACCGAACAACCAACCGAATAACCAAACAACAACCGCATTATGATAATAATGGAAATGGTAATGCCAACAACGACAACAACAATAGAGTATCAAGAATGAAAACCAAGCTATATCCAGTTACACAAACAAAAGCACTGAAATTTCTATCTCCCTCTCACTCTTGCGCTCTCTCGCTCCCGCTCTCTCGGCCTGTGGGGGCTCTCTCTCCCTCTGTCTTCTCTACGCTCTAAAACATTTGACGTCATTTGCAAAAGTTGCGCTGTGCGATAACGAAACAACAACAACAACATTCGGAACCTTGGAACGTCGACGACGTTGTTTGAGTGTGTGTCGTATGTGTGTGTGTGTGTAAGTGTGTGTCGTATGTGTGTATGTGCCCGCATATAGGCCACAATATGGCGACTATAAGTAGGCCGATCGATATGAAAGCGAACAGATACACCGGAACAATCAAGCTGCAACTGCAGACAGATGTGCAAAGAGAAACCGGGGAACAGGGAGAAAAAACAGCACATCCGCATAAACAATTTGTTCATTATATAGACAAGCCTACATAGATACATATATACAGACTATATATAGTATGTATGCCGTTGGTAGTGCCTGTAATGATGGGTGCGGTCGGGACTGAGGCGTGTGCAAGACACATCAACTGATAAAGGGACAACATTCTACATTCTACAGAATCTCAAAAGTACGTTTCTTTTCTCAGCATTCAATTTTCATATTATTCTCTTCCAGCTACTAATTTCACATGGCCCTTGTAGCCGCATCTACTGTAGTACGTTCTAATTAGTTTTCAATTCTTGGTATATATATTTTTTTTTTTTTTGAATTCGGTTATCATTTTCATCTAAAGCCTTAATACCCGTTTATACAGTTTTCTACAAACATTTTATTCGCTGTCTTTCTTCGTACACCCTTGCAGGATTTTCAGGATTACTCTTTCATTGATTATCTATTTATTTAATCGTGACAGATTTATATGAGCTCTCTGTTAAATTCCTTGATCTGAACAACGGTTGAATCCTTACACACGTGCTCTATGAAAACTTCCCTAGGAAGATACCTCTTCTTTTCTTCTATGTATCTTCTTTTAGCCTTCTTTTATTTTGGCTATCATGTTGTCATTTTCTTAAAGTGCTGCTTCATAGATTACTTTCTTTAGGTAATAAGCTTTTTATTTCTTATTTTAAAAGACGTATGGAGCAGCTTTGCTTTGCTCAGTTAGTATCCGTGGATAGAAAATGTGTTCTTGAATTGCAAAAACTCTCTATATTCTTCAGGAACTCTGTCTTCGGCTTTGTTAGCTTAAGTAAAACGGAGCTCACCACACACTTGTTAGCTATAGTATTGTATTGCTCAATTATCTTCGAGTATGTCAATTTCTTATCAAAAGTCCTTCTCCGCCTGTATTACTTTCATTTCATCTAATTCTTGTCTCCAGTTCTTCAGGCTACCATCTTCTACTTTTTCCTACGCTACTCAAATCTCTTTCTCTCTGTAGTGTCTTTCTACTTCTGTTTGCATAGCCTTGTTCTTCGATTCTTCAGCCTATCATTTTCATTTATTTCCTGAACCATAAAGCTTCCGTTGTTGTCACTCATTCTTTTGTTATCCTTCTGCTATAGATCTTTCTGTTGGCCTAGCCTTCTTTTTTCTTCCTTCTTCACTCCTTTTCTTTTTGATGTTGCTTTCTTCAGGCCACATTCACCTTCTTTTTCTTCCTTCTTTTCTTCATGAGGTTTCTTTAGTTCTTCGGTCCACATTCTTCTTTTTTCAACTCACTCCTTCGTTACTTTCTGACCACGCTCTCGATCTTTCTGATCGTGCCTGATTCCTGGCTAACTCCCGCTTCTCTTTCACTCCCTTTGCTTGTTGCTGTTATCTAATAAAAACCATTTTCGTCGACGACAACTCGATATACGCCTAGATATATGTACATACATATATTTGTGTACTTAATTATGGATATACATTGTTATAGATATAGATATCTATGTGCAATTATAGACAGAAATTGTGGGGCTGGGTGTGCTACATAGTTTGTTGAGGGATACGTAAATTTAAGTCTAACGATTCACAGCACCCTCTTAACCCCTCTACCCCTTAGCCACTCCCCCGCAGTCGTCCGCTGGACTGCGCTTAATGTGCGGCATTCACGCCGCATAACAATGAAAAAAAATAGCAGTTTTTTTTCCTATATGTGTATGTGTGTTTTTTTGTTTCTTAACTGCCGAAAGCTTAAAATTAATAAAGTAAACACTTTTTTTCTATTTCGATTGCGTCGGGCAACCGCCATTGACGCACAAAATGCGGTAGAATGGGCGGCGGAGACGGGGGTAGGGGGCCTGAAGATGGGGGAGCGCGCATTTGTTGATCGTCATTGAGGGGCGGGCTATGGGGGTTGTGGGTGGCCGCTGGGACGGCCTGTAAGCGCTTCAAAACGGATGTGTATTGAACGATTGATGCCAATTATGGCACAAGAGGCAGCTGAATGGAAGGGGGGTAGGTTGGTCAGGTTGTAGGGAGCAGTTGGGGGAAGGGGAGAGCATACGGCTGCCATTTTTGGGACAACGGCGTTAAATGAGCTTCAATTGCCAAATTGATGCAAACGAAATTGTTTAATAAAACCTGCGACGCACAGGCGTCAATTATATAATTCACTACTTTTATGAGCTCAGATGGCAGCAGCCCTCCCCCAGCCCCCCGTCTTGCCCCTGCTCCCTCGCGCGTACGCAAATGTTTGTTTGTATGTGGGCGCTGGCTAAGTGCGAAGCATTTTGCATTGACGTCGGCGTTGAAATGTTTACATCAACTTGAATTTATTTCGTTGCTCCCCTCCCCAACTCCCTCCATCCCACCCTTTTACCCTTTTACAGCCACATCTCTGATTTTTGGTTGCTTTATTTAATCTTACACTGTTTACAACATCTTGAATTTACCCCTTTAACACCCACGCCTTTGCTCTTTCTTGCATACGTTGATTTGGCTTCGCCCCCTTTAATACGCACGCCTCTATGCTATGCTTACAACAACTTAATTACATTCCATTGCCGCCCTTCCCCCTCGCACTCTACTTCCTTTTAAAAACCCTTCAACACCCACGCCTCTGCTCTTTCTTGCATGCGTCGCTTTGGCGCGTGCTTCAATTAACACTTTTTACACAGCAAGAACAACACCAACAACAACAAGGACAACAACAACTGAGCAACTTGCAACGCTCAGCAATCGATGAAGAAGAAGAAGCAGCAGTAGAAGAAGAAGAAGCAGTAGAAGAAGACGAAGAAGACGAAGAAGAAGCAGAAATTGTCATCGAGCTTTCATGTTAAACAAGCAGCAACAAGAAATATTTAACATCAACAATAACAACAAAACGTAACATACACAAACAAACACAAGTGTATACACACAGAAGAAAAAATATATAAAAAAAATAAATAAAACAACAGCAACAACAATCAAATAAGAAGACAAAATGAAAACACACAAAAAAACGCGAGTCGAGGCAAAATTGAATTAAAATTTTTTTGTTTAAAAATCAAATTTTGTTTTTGTTTTATTTGAAACAACCAAAAAACAGCACTGTTTAATATAATTGTTGTAGTTTGTTCTTGTTCTCGCTTTAAGGTTGTTTGTGTTTACTGTTTAGTGTGTGCTGCAGCTGCTGCTGGCGTTGGACGACGCGACGCGACGCGGGCTTGAAAAAACTCGCGGCGCAAGGAAAAAATTTCTCAAAAAATACAACAAAAAATATAAGAAAATATAAACTTTGACGGAGACAGCGACAGTGAGAGAGACAGAGCCCAGCCGCACGCGATCGCTGCGAAAGCTCAACTGGTCTGGGGGGACACAGACACAGCGCCAAAGCCGCTGCCGAGCGCCACGCGACGACGACGTACGTACGTCCGCGATGAGCAGCAGCAGCAGCGGCAGCGACGCTGCGTCGCTGTCGCCATCGGGGCAGTAGCAGCATTCAGCATTTGGTGTCCTAACTACAATGGACTTGTAGCTGATAACAGCTAAATGCTAATATACAAAAGCACTGAGTGCGCTGCTAAGCGAAGCTGAGCGGAGCGGAGCGTGGCGGTTAGGGTAAAGTTGGGTGGTGGTTGGGTGGCCAGGGCGAACGGCAGACACAAACAATGAGAATGGGAATTGGGTATTGGAATGGTAATGGGAAGCTTCCGTTGGCCGTCGGGCAAAGCTCATTTTTCAGCTGCTCGGCGCCCACTGTCCGTGTATGTCTGTTGTGGCCTGTGACGTACATATGTATGTACGTATGTATATATGTTGCAGCAGCTGAGAGCGCAGTGCGAGAGAGAGTGCGCGTCAGAATGAGATCAAGTAAAAGGATAAGAGAAAATTTTGACAGCAAAGCTTAGATAAGGCTTGATAGCGATAAAAAAAACTATTAATGCTCAAAAATAAGACTCTGATAAAATGTTAAGAAACGATTTTGAATATTCACGCCAGTTCCCGATACAAATTCGTTTTCGAACCATAAAGTTTCTCCTTTCTGAGGTTATGATCATATAGAGTTGTTATTCCTTTGTCTCAAAGGCAAAACTATGCAAACAGAATATTCAATCGCGTTTTGGAATTCAGAAGAGCTAACAGTTTTGATTCCGTGTGATTTAAACGAAATCGGAAATGAGAACAGGCTAAATTGTTGTTTGTACACAAATCAAAACTTGTTATTTCTTGGCCACGCATAAATATCACATAAATAAAAACTCTATTAATTTTGTGTTAAGCTCACAAAATTCTTTACTATAAAAATACTAAAATTACCACTGATATTCAAAAAGAATAATCCATCGATACTATCGAGAGTTCCATCAATAGTTGGCATCACTGGTACAGTATTTTGAATGTAAACATTTTTTAAGTTGTTTGTAATCATCGCAATTTTAAATTACATTCCTGAGATACATTTTTCAACTATTTCACTAAGATAGTACTATCAAAAGTTTTGCAGCTCTACCTAAAATCATTTGGACAAACGTCAAATCTGAAATTTCCCTGTTTAAGGTCCTCTTTAAAAATCTAGATTCTAGTCTAATTCTGTCGAGAACTTATTAGGGCATGGTGATCTTGTACAATCTTTTGAACAGTTTTTTTTTTTGAGAAGTATCTATGCTCAAAGTATAGGATACCAATCTAGGATCTAGGATAGATCCTTTTCGATGACTTCCTTTTTATTTTTACATATACATACTTTTAATAACCTGTCGCTTTCTCCATTTATCAAAATTTAAATCTTGCGCTTCTTTTCTTCATCTTATCCACTTGTCTTTTGCTTCCTTTTTATCTGCAACTCCAGTTTAAGCTCCTAGCCGAGTATTTGATATCTTACAATGGAAATAAAGAACTTTCCCTGGTATTCCAGCGCGCTCTTCCTCTCGCTCTTTTTCTATCACTCTCTTTGGCTCTTGCTTCACGCATGAGCTGCTGCTGCTGCTGCTGCTGCTACTCGGCGTGCGCTCTCCTGCTCTCACGCGCAGATGAGGGCAAGCGCGCACGTCGCATCATAACGCCTGTGACGTCAATGACAGCAGCTTTCGGACCGGTCCAGCAGTCCAATAATTCAATGCGACAACGGCAGCGACGACGACGACGCTGAAGCTGAGGCCAAAGCAGACTTGGCCAAAGCTGTCAACTGCCGCTGCCGGTATCTCGGCTGCTGCTGCTGCCGCTGCTTCCCCATAGCGTTAGCAACGACGTTAGCGCAAAACATTAACCTAAAAGCTCGCCGCGCTTTGATCGATGTAGTCAAGTTGCAAACCAGCTGCGAGCTTTTGCGCGCTCTGACTAAACTAAACACTGCGTAGAGTTACGCTGATGTTAAATCCCAACACCCCCCGCACAAGCGACATACCTTCTTCTTGGCCGCCTCGGCAGCGCTGATGACGTACAGATCGACAATGCCCAGCAGGCAGTCGTCGCAGCGGCAGACATCCTCGCCAAACGCCAGTGAGCCCAGGCTGCTCGTCGAGTCCAGCGAGTCGGTGCGACGCAGACGGCTCATAATTGAGGCAGCGCTGCCCGCAGCAACAGCCGCAGCGGCAGCAGCAGCGACGCCGGTTGCGTTTGCTTGAGGCGACATGGCGCTGGCACTGCCAGCTGCACCGATACCAGCAGCGCCACCTGATCCAGCCCCTGCACCGCCGCCGGCTGCAGCAGCGGCCGCTTCAATTTTGCGCGCCAGCAGCTGCTCCATGAGCGTGCGCGGACGCGAGGAAGAGGGGAACAACGCCATAATCCTGGGCGTTCCCCCCTTTTCTGTGCGCTCAGTGCTCAAAAAGGCGAGTCTGAGTAACGGCCACTGCGCCTGGGCCGCTGCAGCAAGTTCTTTGCTTAAGTCTTTTGTTTTTTTTTTTTATTCTATTCTGTGTTCGCTTTTTAGTCTGGAATTTGCTTTACACGTAACTACGCACGAATTGCAACATACCTGCAAAGAGAGAGAAAGAACAGAAAGAAGGTCGTTAGAATTAGAATATACAGAACTAAGGAACTATAGCTTGGCCCGATTTGTCACATTATACTACAACCTATCATATTACTTTACTATATGCTATACTATCTATGATATGATATCATACCTCAAATAATTATCAAATTAACTCTATATCCATAAATTACTAAGGGTAAACCATACACATCCATACTTTCAATAGTACTATCGAAGTATTAGTAAAGCCTATAAATAAAATACTATACCAAACTATACCGATGTACTATATAGCCTTTCAGCAAGTTTATAAAGAGGGGCGTTGATAGTTGTATTATATCTAGACTGTACAGAGGTAGTCAAAAGTATTTACACAACTGGTATTTTGAAATATTTCTTACTCAAGAATCACCATCAATCATTACTCCCTGTACCCATAAAATGGGTAAAAAGGGGTATTGGATTTGTGCAAAAGTATGTAACAGGCAGAAGGAGACATCTCCGACCCTATAAAGTATATATATTCTTGATCAGTATCAAAAGAGATTTCGATTTGGCCATGTCCGTCTGTCTGTCCGTCTGTCTGTCCGTATGTATGAACGCAAGGATCTCAGCAACTATAATAGCTAGAGACACCAAATTTTGAATGTAGCTTCAAGTCAAGTCAAGTTTATTTTGGATCCGAGATATTCCCCCCATTGCCCCGCTATTCAATAAAAACGTTTTACAGCCACAGTTTTATAGATATAGCTTTGGGATTTGGCATGTATAATACATTGGTCATTCTTGATATACTGTCCAAATTTCAAGTCGATCGGATAATAAACACGGAAGTTATTCAACAAACAAGATTCAGTTTTGCAGGCTTGGCAAGCAGCAACATGAAGGCTTCAGCATATGTACATATGTACATATGGGCGAGCGAGCGCGAAGCGCGTGCATTTTCTATTAAGTACTTAAGGCTTAACCATGTGTGCGAGCGAGCGCGAAAGTGCGGCGGGTCTTGTACTCGTGACGTCACGACATACCAAAACACACGGCATCAGCTGATGCACATGTCGCTTTTAAGCAACACAAGCCCATATGGTTTCATAATTGCTTATCGGTACGCAAACCATACGATAAATTTTAAGCACCTGATCTGCTTGACATTTTTCTTTGTGAGACATGCGCCATCTGCATGACTTTATTTTCTTGAAACATATTGTTATCAATGCTCTGCATAGTGCAGACTATGCATCAAAATTCAAAAATTGACTGTTGGCGCGCAGCCAATTGGCCTCTTCGATAAAATATCGATAAGTATCAGCTCTTCGATCAGTCTCGCTCATCTCTGCATTGTGCTGCTAGTATTTCTTTCACTCTACCGTCGTTCGTCATCGTCATCGTCATCGTTCGTCATCGAGTTCCGATTTTGATAAATTTGCGATTGAATGTTTTAGACCTGGGTACAGGGAGTTACGTAGTCGGGTATACTCGACTATAACATTCTTACTTGTTTTAGATATGGACAGTTTTATGAATCCCATTGTTATAGTATCTTATAATACCTGGAATCGTTTGTAAACAAAGCTTTTGTATAGGTATATAACCTCAGCACCCTGTAGATACTTATACTTTTTTGTTTCTCTTAAAGATAGATGAATCAAACTATGAATCCTACTATTATAGTATCTTATAATACCTAAAATCGTTCGTAAGTATTTGTACTTTCATGTTTCTCTTAAAGATATATAAATCCAACTCACTAGTTAAAAATTCTATTAATTTATACAGTTTGGACATAGGTTATCTAAATCGGACTATTACTATCCATAAACTTTACCATACTATGCTATATACTAGCAGGAAAACCATGGAAAACAATCGATTGATCATTTAGTGTACAAAGCTTGACCAGACTCTTTTTAGGCCCAGACCATATAGTATCTTTGGCACTCTAAAAATAGCTCTATATATTTATTCCCTCCCTCTTCTGTATGCCGCCTCTGCAGGGTTGTTAGGCTGCATCAAATTGATGGCCCACAATTTGTTGACTGTCGCATCTTATCCGCAAAACGGGGCGTGGCGTTTTTGTGGATGTGTGGCATTCGCATAATCGCAGCTGATAAAAATTTCTTGTTAATTAACATGAAAGTGCAATGCGGAGTCCGCAGTTGCAAGTTGGCAGTTGGATGTGGGTTGTTGGCTGTTGGCTGTTTGGTTGTGGCACGTATCCAGTTGCAGTTGCAGTTGCCTGCGAAAACTCGTCCAAGCAAACTGGCTGCACTCCTGGCCTAGCCTGGCCTGGCCTGGCCTGGCTTTTTGTTTTTCCTTTTGGCCAATATTGCAGTTGGCATCGTTTGCAGTCGTCGTCATATCGCCGCATTTATGCGCACATAAAAGTCAAATAATAGATCCAAAAGATACTTTGCCACAGCGCAACTCGTTGCAGGCAGACAGCCAGTTAGTTGTTGTTGTTGTTGCTGTTGCTGTTGCTGTTGCAGTTGTTGTTACCCGAATGATTTATAAGCCCACAAATGTTGTTGTTGATCTTATACCCTGACTACGAGCATAGCAAAGCGATCAGCCACACAATTCGATCGGGCCAAAAGATATATGCAATACAAACACGTTGTACAAAATACACATCATATCATATGCTTAACGATAAGATCTTGAAAATTGCATAGAGCCTATAGCTGATTCTTCATGCGATCAATCATGATTGATGATGATCAACATGAACAGTTTTAAATTGTTAGTAACTACAACAGTTTATAAGATCAATGATTTGATCGAAACTACAATCTTTGATCAGATTAAGTTGATCTATTTTGATTAAATGCAACGATTTGTGTCTAATATACAGATACTATCTATATGGTATGGTTATATCAGAGTTAGACAGTTGATGCTCATAAAGTTTTAAAGAAATCTACAGTTGATCTTCTATATAGTTGCTATCTTTATGGTAAGGGAGGATTTCTATCACAGGTAGAAAGTTAAAGAGCAGAAAGACTAAAAGAAATCGACAAGTGATCAATATATGGATACTGATTATATAGAAAGTGTATGATTATGTATCAAACGGATAAGCTAAAAGAGCATAAAGGCTTAAGGAACTACTTATTATAATAACAAATCATTTAAAAGTTATAGATGCCATTTCAAAGCTAATCATTTAATAGAAAAGAATGAAAATCAAATCTTTGCGGTACCAAATATTCAAAAGTCACAATGATCACCGTATGAGTTTAATAAAAATTAATCATTTTCGTTTGAAGAAACAACACTAAGAATTTATTTTGTGAAGATTGTACAATACGATAATTTCCTGCTTTTAACATACTCTGTTTTCATGATGAGCTGATATAAGAATCTAAATTCTTTAAGCGTTGTAGAAAAAACTAAC
Organism: Hirtodrosophila confusa; assembly: GCA_035043065.1. Classification (NCBI taxonomy): domain Eukaryota; kingdom Metazoa; phylum Arthropoda; class Insecta; order Diptera; family Drosophilidae; genus Hirtodrosophila; species Hirtodrosophila confusa. The sequence continues at coordinate 1,773,796 of JAWNNI010000078.1, forward strand.
TTAATATTGCTAAGGAAGAACATTTAGATTTGATTCAAGATATATACATATATTGTACGATATACAAATACGATATAAGAGCGATAATATTAATATTTTTTTATTTTCGTTGATATCGATCTTAAGAAAGGTATCATGATAACCTACAAAACGACTCTAAAAATAACTTGTAAAAATATGTTATGAGACTTCTTTCTTTTCATAAAAAAGGGTGGATAGTCCAGTTATAGTGATATGGCTTCTCAAATCATTGAATTATTACTCGTTTTTAATGAATTTTTAATAATAATGTATTATTATTATCATTAGTTTCATGAATTTTACTAGTTTAGCTTAGAGATTTGAAAAAATCGATCTTTTGCATGAAAAACAGTGAAAAACATCGATGTTTTCTATTCGAAATCGATTTTTACATCTATAGTTTAGTTAAGAAGTTATATTACTTATCATTTTAATTGATTGGAATTTATTTTAAAGTATTTTCAACTATAACTTTTATGGGTAAAATGTCACGCTTCATATAAATAATTGAAATGAAAAGATCTGTTGAATAATCGATAGAATAAAAAAACAAAATATTAAAGCTTTTGACATTGTGCTTAGAGAAGAGCAACTGAACGTCCACTAGGATGGTGAAATTATTATTTTTATCGATACCTTAAATTCAAATGAACACAATTATCGATGCTTTTGACAAGTCTGCAATTTGTGCTTAGAGAAGAGCAACGAAATGTCGACTTGGATAGTGAAATTATTTATTGATCGATAATATCGATACTTTAAATCAATATGATCACAATTATCGATGATTTTATGCTTTGAAACGAGCAACGAAATGTCGAGTTGGATAGTGGAATTGTTTATTGATCGATAGTATCGATAGCTTAAATCGAAATGATCACAATTATCAATGCTGTATGCTGAGAGAAGACCAACTAAATGTCCACTGGGATGGTGAAATTATTTATTTATCGATAATATCGTTACTTTAAATATATGATCACAATTATCGTTGATTTTATGCTTAGAAAAGAGCAACAAAATGTCGAGTGGGATGGTGAAATTATTTATTTATCGATACTTTAAATGAAAATGATCACAATTATCGATGCTTTTATGTTGAGAAAAGAGCAACGAAATGTCGACTTGGACAATGAATTGATTGTTGCTCATTTATGTTGCTGCTAATATTGTTGTTGTTATTGTTGTTGTTGCTTAAGCCAACTGTCTTGTACTTTTATGGTCGGTCGTCTTATCAATAATTTATGTCAGATTATACCGTTATGTCACAATAAATTAAAGTTGGCAACTTATTTTCCCGGCAGCGGCGTCGATGGTTTTTTGTTGTTGCTGTTGTTGTTGTTGTTTTTTATTATGGCCAAATCTGTCAGTTTAGTGGCGCATTTGGAAAATGGGGAAAATTGAACGGGTAAGCAGCAAAGTGGCGACCGCTTCTCGGCCAGGTCCTCAACTTGGCTCGCTTGGCGTGTGCGGCGGCAAATTTCACTGTCACGCCTCGTTTTCAATTAACTTGTTGGCGACCGCTGGCCAGGCCGATAAATCAAATGAGCCGACGACGACGACGACGGTGCCAGTGGCTCAGCCCCAAGGAGTCTGCTAACTGCTAACTTGCCCACTGGCCACTGCAGTTTTATTTGCTTAGTTTTTGTTGTTATTTTCATTTTTTTTAATTTTCCTTCTTTTTTTTGTGATTTATGAAGATCGCTTCATTTGGCGCTGCCGCTTCTGCACGCAGCCATGTCAAAGTTTATCGCCGGCTTGCGGATGATTAATGTGGCAAGCACAGCCACAGCTTGCCCCACTGTAGGCAGCAGCCACCACTGTGTCCCATTGTCTGGACCAGTGTTGCGCAATGTGGTTCAATTGATGCTGAGTTAAGTGGTTCATAAGCCAATCGAACGAACTATTTGATTGCTCGTTCTATTCCTTAGGATAAAGTTTAAGGGCTTGAAGGTATAGTAGCCTCTGTAGTTTCATTTGTGTGTTCGTTCTTTTAAAGGCATTTAAATTGATGCAGAATTGTTCAGGGGGTCAACATTCGTCTCGATACCAAATTTGATGACTCTGGCTATGAGACTGTAGGAGATATACCACTTTTTCAATGTCCAGCTCAACTCAACCGATGAGCTGAACTCGACTGTGAGTCAAATGTTTTCCGATAGGAAGCAGGAGAACAACTATCGCGTTGGACTGCAGTGTTGAACAACGTGTACGCTTAACTGGCAGCTAGTTAAACTGACATTGAAAAAATCGAAAAACTTAAGCAGCACTTATCGGACAGAAACAATTATATTATGTTTAGCTAAATGCCATCTTAACTAGATATTGAGTAAGCTCTTAGGGGCGATTATTATTTAATGTCTACATAAACTCCCCCATAGCTAACTGTTCGATAAACTTATCTGTTTCATTAAGTGCCCCAAAAGTAATTTCAAATTTTCAAGAGATTATTAAGTTTATGTATCAAGTTGAAATGCGATTGGCAAAAATGTTGCAATTTTTGTTCAAAACAGCTGATTTTTGGTGACAGCGGTCAATAAATTTTAAAACATTTACGGTAATATTATTATATTATTATTTATTCCTAGGTTGGCCATAGTTTTAAGCCCATTACTATTAAATAAATAAATAAAGCCAACCAGATGGTTCTAGAGTGTAAAAAATCTCCCGAAGGGTGAAGATAAAAATTTAGTTCGTAGGTTTGTTTTATCCGATCGTTGTTGTTTGTTTAGTTTTTTCGTCTTTTTATGCTCTGTTCCCGAAGGGAAAAAGAGTATATTGGACTTGGGAAATGTTCGTTTGTCCGTCAGCTCGTAAGAACGCAATTTTTTCCACACCCTTGAAGCTAGAGCAACGAAACTTGGTACACATGTTGGTGTATACACTCAGAAAAATAAATGCCATAAATGTAGAAAGTCGCCATACTTTTGTAGCCAAAATCAGCTAACTTTATTTTTTCAGAATTTAAGAAATATATTTCTTAAATTTATAAATTATTTCTATTAAAAAGAAATAATTTCTGGCTTTTAGAGTGAATTGTATTATATGGCGATTTTCTGATTTATATGGCACTTATTTTTCTGGGTGTACCCTCAGTTTATAAAGTTTCAAGGTCTTCCACAACCTGTACAGGTACAGTCATCAAATTTGACATACAGACTACTGTTTTCTTCACGTCTCTTTCCGAACCGACAAACAAGCTAATTATACCTGTAGACAGTGTCTTTTTAATTGATCTTAATTGTCTTTTCTTTAGTTTTTCGCAAAACACGTCCGTCTCGTTCAATGGTTATTACAGAATGTCCCTGCTTGTTATCTTCCTCTTTCTGTTCTGTTCTATGTTTGTGAATGTTACTTCTATGTTATGTCCATGTTATGTCTATGTTATGTCTATGTTATGTGTACATTTATCGATTAGTATAAGTATTTTACATTTAATTATTCCCTTAGCTCCTACATACCGCACTGGGAACAGAGTATTCTGCTGTCGGATGCGTCCGACTGCATTCTTATTTGTTTTATGTCGCTACTTCAATTGAGGAAATAAATTAAGTAGTTACATTTTAAGTTGAGAAAACTAATTGGTCGTATAGTTTGTTCGTTTGTTTAAGTAGTTCATTTGCTTAGTTCCTTCAATTGGTTTCTTAGTTTGTTTAGTTCGTTTAGTTCGTGTAGTTCCTTTAGTTGGTTTTAGTAACCTTCACATTCAATCGAAACGTATTTTCATCGATTATATAAAAACGCTGAAGAGTCACGGGACACCCGCACTTAGCGAAGCTGTTAATTAATTAACATGTGAGTTAATGTTAATGTTAATTGGAATGGAAGTCATTTTAGCTGTTATGCTTAATGTGATCCAATATGTTACAGATCTATTGTTGAAAGAAACATTCAAATTACAATAAACAAAGATTGTAGTTAAGTTTTTATATCAGTTTGCTTAATGCACTTTCTAACAGCGCTGTTATGCGCAAATCGGTCTGTTATGTTAAAGTAATTCTCGCTCACAGAGTTGCCCATCTCTAGATGGTTCATTTGTTCAGTTTGGAGAGTCGTTTAATTGAACTTGTTCCGCATGAATCGATGCAACTGTAGTCTGTGCAGCGTGCAGTGTCCACTCAGCCTGTTGCATGTTGCATGTTGCCTGTTGCCTGTTGCCTGTTGCCCGGCGTTGGCCATAAATGCGCAACTGCAACTGCCTGGCTGCTGTTTATGGTAGTTGCCAGTTGCCAGTTGCCAGTTGCCAGTTGCCAGTCGGCAAGGGTCAATCCGTTTGCTTGGCACAGATACAAAAGTATCTTTTAGCGTTTGCGCTTGCTGCAACACAAAGAACGCACAAACCAGTCTCTTTCACTTAGAAATGTAGCTCCTTTTTCTTTAAGCAAAAAGCTTCGACTCCAGTCTAACAAGTATCTGCAACTATCTCTAGGCTCAGCAAATTAATTGCGCTTGAGCCAAACACGAATTCATTGGCTCATCCCCAGAAATAGCGTTCTTAGCCAAGAGTATTAAGTTTTTATTGGTAGTTAATGCTCGCTTAAAATCAAATTTAAGTAATTTCAAAAATAACAAGTAAGAATGCTATAGTCGAGTATACCCGACTACGAAACTCCCTGTACCCAGGTCTAAAACATCCAATCACATCTAAGTCCACTTACCCATACACACACACATACACAAAGACGCACGCACACAGGCGGCAAAAGTGGCTGTGCTTCTTCTTCCCCCTCTCGCTGCATTACTGAATCTTCTTTCGTGAATAGCTTCCGTGTTTATTATCCGATCGACTTGAAATTTGGACAGTAGATTAAGAGAGACTAAAGTATTGTACATGCCAAATCTTAAAGCTATATCTTGAAAATTGTTACTGTAAAACGGTTTTAATCGATTTGCGGGGGAACGGGGGGAGATATCTGAAATATGAAACAAACTTGATCTGCGTATGCTATACAGGAACCTACATTCCAAATTTGGTGTCTCTAGCTATTATAGTTGCTGAGATCGACGCGTTCATACGGACAGACGGACAGACAGACAGACGGACAGACGGACAGACAGACGGACATGGCCAAATCAAAATCTCTTTTGATACTGATCAAGAATATATATACTTTATAGGGTCGGAGATGTCTCCTTCTGCCTGTTACATACTTTTGCACAAATCCAATACCCCTTTTTACCCATTTTATGGGTAAAGGGAGTAAAAATTAAAATTGTGTTTGAAAAAATATAGTATATTCCAAATATTTAGCGCCTAGAACTTTCAGAATAACAAGAGTAATGTGCCTTAAAATTCGCCGATATTCCTTAAAAATATCTTTAAAAACCAAAACCATTTTAAAGTCATCAAATTAGCTGACAGAGAATTCAGCTGCAAAGTATTCAATGAAAGTAAAGTTAAATAAAGTAAGAAAGTATCTTGTAATGCACAAGTATCTTTCAAGCAATGAGCTGCGATATCAAGATCTTCTCAAAACTGAATCAAATTTACCAAACAAACGACCTCAATACTCTGTAAAACAAAAGTATCTTTCAGACTAAAAAGTATCTGTTATGCAAGCAATAGCAAGATCATTAAGCTGTTTTTTTAAAGTAACTGCTTGAATCCAAAGTATCTATCAAATATAAAACTGCAAGATCATGTAAATAATGTTTTCAGAGCTGTATAAATGAAGCGCTGAAAAGTATTTAACAGTTGAAAGAAAGTATCTGTTAGTTTGAGAGCTGAGTAACTGGCAGCTGCAGAATCTCTGGATGAGTTACAAAATGCTTGAAAAAGCTACTGGATTATTAGGCTTGGAAAAGTATTTGTTGGCATCAAAAGTATCTTTTTGCTATAAAACTGCAAGATCATTAACAAAATGATGTGCTAGCTGAACTAACTGACAAGAAGTCATGTTCAGCTGCTAGTAAATGGACTATCTTGAAGATATATAGCTGCCAGATGAGTTAGAAAATTGAGCATAGCAGAGTATCTGTTAGTTGAATGAAATGTATCTGGCAGCTGTTTGTGGCTGCAGAGCAAATTAATAAATCGCATCGTCGAGGCGCAAAAATAACTTTTAATTAACAAGCTGGCCACAAAATCAACAAAATCAATTTGGTGCCGCAATTCAGCAAACAGCAAACCAAACAAACTCCCAGATAACTCTCGGCTGAGAGATTTTATATCATTCTTTTTTTTAAGTTTATTTTTTTACTTACTTGGTGCTGCCTGTGTGCGGGCGCTGTTCAGTTTCAGTTTGAGATACAGATACAGTTTCGGTTTAAGTTTTAGATACAGTTTCAGTTTGAGTTTGAATTTCAGTTTGAGTTCTCACAAAACAGTTAACAATAAATAACAAATAAGAAAAACAACAAAAAATGTATAGTATGTCTAATGTGATATCAAATATACTATATAATGAAGAATAGTTTTTCAGGCACAATTTCGATAGCAATCGGAATGCTGCCAGCGGCAGGGCTAGGGGTGGGCAGGCGGGCGGTCGGTTGGTTGGCCGCTCGCTCGGTCGGTCGGATGTACAAAAGAGAGCGGGACGCGTTCGCGAGGCGGTGCTTAAGTCTTTTGGGGCGATCGCTTGTTGACTTTGGAACGGCGCACGAGCAACTGAACGCTTCGCTGGGCCGACAGCCGCAAGCAAAGCTCCAAGATGACAGCGTCGCTCGGCTCAGGCCGAGGAGCAGCCGAACGGCGAGCCGAGCGACGACCCGAGCGCCACGATCAGCAAGCGATGCCTTATTATGCCCTGTAAGCATTTCTCAATGCGATATATTTAAGTTGAGCAAGAGGCGAGAGTGGGCAAGGTATATGTACATATATATGTTCCTGATCAGCAGCAATAGCCGATTCAAAGATGTTAAAGATATATCGATCAAGCGCACATATATCGATATTTGTAAGTTAATATATTACCCCCATCAAATATGTTGTTTCTACAAAAATTGTTGATCAGTTGATTCAAAACAGCTTTAATCTATTTAAGCCTGTTAAATATGTATCGATAAATTACCATATATCGATATTTTTATGGTTATATATTGCAAGGTATGATGTTGCTTTTGTTATATTCGTACATAAATTGTTGATCAGCAGCAACAACAGATTCAATCTAGCTTAACCATGTTAAAGGTGTATCGATAAATTCCTATATAATAAAATATCGATATTTTTAAAATAAAGTCCCTTTGTATATTCAGACACATCGTTTTTATATCTTTATATCGATAGTTGAATATTAAATATCGTGCTGACCCAATAAAATAGTACTTGGGTGAATAAGTACTTGACAAATATAAAGCCTTAACTTTGTCAAATGCATATAATAATATTGCGCCCAAACAAAACTGTTACCATCCCGATCCTGCTCTTGCCAGGTTTTTTACTCAAAGTTTTCTGCGGGTCTCGAATCTTCTAACCTTTTCTACTTCCTTGCAACCTGAACAATTTCATTAACTTTTTCTTTTTATAGTGTGATCAAGCTTTAAAACTCTGCCAAAATATATATTCAGTGTAGTATTCATAATTCAAATCATTCTTTTTTATGGTATTTAAAAGGTTTGGGTTCGGTGGGACTTGCGGGTTGGAATTTTCAAATTTCTCCCGATCGCAACGAATTTTTCAGTACCGGCGGACTGCCCCTCCCGATATTATCTCTGCTTCGAATTCAGAGTCTGCTGGAACTGTTTCTCTTTTACAATACAAAAATCAAGATTGTAAAATGCGATATTTTTCTTTCCACACACCACCGGTTAATCGCCATTTATAAGGCCAATTTGTAAATTATTGACTTGATTTTTGCTACACGTATACTTTAGCATGCCTTTTATTAATAGTTTAAGTTTCATGGCGATCGGAATATAATAACTAAACTTATTTAAGAACTTAAAGAACCATATTGCTTGAAAGATTGAAAGATGTGTACAGAGTAACTGCCAGTCGAGTATATTTGATTAAAGTACTCTTACTTGATTTTCTTCTATTTGTATATGTCCCTCTTAGTCTCTCCCTCTCTTTTCGTTGTTGTGCCAACTCCTCCTCTCGGGCTAATCCTAGGCACTGATCGCGGCATAAATCAACAAGCAACAACCACGAAACAACAACAACAAGAACGCCACAAATGACAACATGATGGAATAATGGCGCTGATTGAAACATGAAAAGCATTGCGACAACTGTCAGGATACGGCAGGGTCTGGGCATAGGATCGTGCGATCTATACGATCCTCAACAAGGCTGCTAATTGCGGCCGGCAAATTGTCGGCATGCATTTGATTTGCATAATGGTCGGCTCCGAACGATCCAAGCGATCCCAGTGGAAACCATGAGTAGTATCCAGAGATCAGGCTGTCTACCGCTGCTTTTTCATATGCAAATTGGCCATGGCCTAATCGGACTGGCCGATCGGCCAGCAACTTTATGACAGGCTCTGGCGGCTGTCACAATATTTGTACGCTATTAATTGCCCACTTGACGCCTGGCCCCAGCCTTCAGTCGCCCAACTCTTCCAGCCCAGCTGCAGTCCCCCATACCCCTTTTACCGTTCCCCGTCCCGAGTAAGAGAGAGGGAGACTGCGTTTAAGTGTTTTATGAAGTCAGGCAGATGGGGCTTCCTGATAAGCCACAGGCAACGACGTACTCGCATACGAGCCCCAAACACGCCCAGACAAACACTCACTGAGACTGTTGGCTCATAGCTCATAGCTGTCATAGATATCGACTGTCCGGCCACATGCAACAGATACTCGCACAATGAGATACATTTGGAATGAGCACCAATGCGAATTCGAAACCCAATATTCAACCAAATCGACGATGTAAACAAGAAATTCATCTATTTGGAATTGGGAATATTTTCAAAATTCTTTCAACAAGACAGAACACTTGTCTGCAAATTGTCGAAGCCATTTATATACTCTGTTTTTCATACAAAAACTTAATTTTCCAATTATAGTTCCTATTCCTGCATGATATATTCGACTTGAATCAATAAAACTAGATATGGCATAGTTTAGTTGATAAGTCTGTTGATATATCTGTAAGATGTACTACAACTCTCTTATCGACCAATTGATCCTTTAAGTTATAATAATCAGACTGCAATCGAATTAAAACAATATCTGACACGCATTATAATATATTTAGTCAGCTTTGTTGGTATATCATTATAAACGAAAAGGTTTTTCATACAAAAACTAATTTTTGGGCTAAAAGACTTTGATGCTGATAAGGATTCCTTACCTAATGGGATCGGAAAAACCTCTTTCAATGGGGAAGAATTCTAATATCCGCAGTTAAGATTTAAAAACTTGTCTTGAAAGTTGTTATCGTCGTTGGAACAACTTAATATATCGGAAATATAATAGTGACAGTTAGGGATGAGAAAAACTGATCCCATATTGTTGACTAGCCTATAAAGTGTATATTATAGAGTCTCTCAAATAACCATGCAATTGAAGTTCAACTTGTTTGCTTTTTATCGATAACACACGCATTGCATTTATCTTATCTGCCCTTTGGGCTATTTTGGTACTTGCTTCCAAAACATCTGTATACTACAAGGTCTGGCAATCATCTGTTATAACAAATCAACAGAGTAGAACTCTACAGTTTTGAGCGACCTTCAAGCGCAGTTACATATTACTTCCTACGTGTGAAGTCATGATAACTTTGTTTCTAGAGATTCTTTCGATTATTTCAAAGATTCTATCTACATTTTTCTGGAATATAACATTGGCACATATTGGAAATTCAAAGGGTTTTACTTCATTTTGAATATATGGACATCTTTAATCCTTATCATAATATGTGAAATGAATCCCTTATGTTGATCGGGAAAGGGTATCTAAATTGTGCTATTCTCAATCGATTCAGCTGGTCTTAAATGTTCTACTGAGCAATCCTTACTGTACTGGCGCCCAACTGGCAAAAGATCTTTAGACTGGGAACACGCTCCATTTCCTGTGTTGCATTTTCTCTGTCTGTCCCAATGTCTGTTTGTGACATGCCACAAAATGTTGTCGCCATAATTTCCCGTTTACACTGCGAGAAATTAATCAGCTACATTAGTTCACTAGCTGTTCTTGTATTTATAGTAAATTACTTAATTTGTTGGGGTTTGTGTGTTTCTGCGAAAGTAATATTCATACAATGATTGATATTCCGATTTTCATCCTTCCATAATTTCTCTATTTCTAAATATTTTTGGTTGAACTTTTTTAAAATATTTTTTATTTATTTATTTATTTCTGAATAGATCTGAATTAACCGTAAAATGCCGTTGCGGACGTGACAAAAAAGTCCTTTAAGATGCCCATATATAACCAAACAAATGCGTTACTAACATAACTAATCCACAGAAAAGTGAGGAAAAAATCAACAGCCAATACAACAACAAAACGTATAAAAACTAGGAAAACTTATAGTCCCTATTTTCGTAATATACTTAGAAAGATTATACAAAATCTTATATAATTGATTTTTCTAAGAGTATGTTAATAAGATATCTAATCTTTCCTGGAATCTGGAAAGAAAATCGAGTTCCATTCCGAATCCCAACCGATTTCCTAGTAGGATAAAAAATTGAACTGAATTTTATTAATGTTTCCCTATTTTTGTTAATACTTCTTGTTTCCTCCATTAACACTTGCTTTAAACATCAAATGTTGAGGGATCCGAGATGAATTTCGGAACAGTCGAGATAAACGGAATAGCCAAGTTTGCATTGCTTCAGGAAGAGAAACGAATCCCGATCCCGACTGTCGGTATTCCCTTTCCGATCTAATTTGGAGTAATTTTAAGGTTTTTCCCCTGGCTTTGCCACAACTAATACTGAAGGGTTTAGTAATTGTAGCAGCGGGGCAACTGTTTGCAGTGTAGCGACATGCCACAGCTGTAGAGATTGCGGCCGTGTTGCATGCACCGCTTTTGTGCCGTGTGCGAGTTGTTGTTGTTGCATCGTCGTCGTGTTTGGGTGCCGCGCGACAGGCGACATAACCTTTAAGGCAATCGGAGCAGCAGCAGTTGGAGGAAGTGCGGAAGAGAAGTGGCAACAAAAAACACTGCCTGCAACTTGCAGCTTGCCACCAGGCGGCCGAAGGAATGACAAATATGCTGGCGGCACCCGGCACGCAACTCCCGATGGGCCCAGGCGATGCCAAGAGCGACTCCACTCCACTCCACCCAAAACACTCGGATTCCATTTGATCTGCCGGCAGCGACAACGACAACGACAACAACTCGGATTCGAAGTTGGATCAGGATTCGGATTGCATTCAGTGAAAATTGAGAACGCAAAAGCAGAGACAAAACAAGTAAAAACACTGCAGTCGGAAGCTACTGACTGATATATACTCTGTTCCCATCGTCCAAGGAAATCAACAGAAGTCCTCATATCAAATTTGCTGACTCTAGCTATAAAAATGTGTATGATAAAGGGTTTCTGACTTTTCAGTTTATCTTTGTATTTTGATAGTATCGAGAGTGCTAGAAACCCTAGATAGTGGATCAGCCATCAATGCTATCGATAGTGCCAAGAGATGTAAGACTTTCAATCAATCGATTATAATCGGCTACGATTAAAGTCATTTACTGTATCTTTTTTGGTTGCTTCGGACGTTCAATCATCGTACTACGCGTATCAGACTCAAAAAAAAAACAGATTGATCTTGAATGAGATGGATTCTTGAATATAAATAGAACGATGTGGATTTTAGAATATAAATTGACAGATCTTGATTGTAGAATTTAATAATATAATGATGTTGGTTCTAGATAATAAGCATAAATATTTTCATTCGGGAATATAAATAGAAAACTATTGATTCTAAAATATGGATAGACTTATATTGATTCTCGAATATAGTAAGAAAGGTATTGATACTACAATAAAAATAGAATAAATGATCTGGATTCTGTAATTTAAATGGAATGATCTGCACTCTGGAATATAAATATCAAATATCATTATATTCTAGAATATAAATATAATGATCTTGATTCTAAACTATAAAGGAAAAAACGCATAAAATAGAAAAGGATGGATTCTAGAATATAGGTACAATTATCTTGATGTTGGAATATAAATTGAAAGATCTTGATTATAGAATAAAAATATAATAATTTGAATTCTGGAATATAAATAGAAACGGATTTATAATATAACATAATTAGGAAGATCTGGATTCTGGAATATAAATAAGCAGGGATTGATTTTAAAAATATAAATAAAATTATCTGTATTCTGGAATACAAATCGAATGATGTATATTCTGGTGTATAAATGGAAAATATCAATTTATTTCCAGAAATAAGAAAATATTGATATTGATTTTATAACATAAATATAATTATTTTGAGTCGGAAATAAAAATTGAAGGAAATAGATTTTAGAATATAAATTGAATGATCTATGTACTGGAAAATAAATCGAATAATTTGGATACTGTAAATCGAATGATCTATATTCAAGAATATAAATAGAAAATATCATTATATTTCTAGAATATACATCGAATGATCTTGACTCTGAACTAATGTTATATTTATCGAATGATCTTGCTTCTGGAATATAAATGAAATTAGCTTGGTTCTGGAATGTATATCGAATGATCTTTATTCTGGAATATATGTATGTATAGAAAATATGATTACATTTCTAGAATATACATCGAATGATCTTGACTCTGAACTAATGTTATATTTATCGAATGATCTTGCTTCTGGAATATAAATGAAATTAGCTTGGTTCTGGAATGTATATCGAATGATCTTTATTCTGGAATATATGTATGTATAGAAAATATGATTACATTTCTAGAATATACATCGAATGATCTTGATACTGAACTAATGTTATATTTATCGAATGATCTTGGTTCTGGAATATAAATGAAATTAGCTTGGTTCTGGAATGTAAATCGAATCATCTTTATTCTGGAATATATGTATGTATAGAAAATATGATTATATTTCTAGAATATACATCGAATGATCTTGATACTGAACTAGTATGTATCGAATTATCTTGATCTTCTCGAATATATACATATATAGATCGAATGATCTTGAATGTAAATCGAAAGATCTTCCTCAGTTACACACCCAGTGGCATAGTCATCATACTCTTCGCCAGGGTATATCAACAACAGCGACAAGAGCAAATGACGCAAATTGCGCACAGTGAATACCCCAACACTGTTCTTTATTTTCGTGTTGTTGTTTTTGTTGTTTGTTCGTTGTTGCTGTTGTTGTTCGCTCATTGTTGTTGCTGTTGTTTTTGTTTTGTTTTTTGCCTTATGCTACTCTGGACTCGCGGTTTTTGCTGCTATTTTGTTTTATTTTTTATTTTTTTCGTGGCTTACAGCAACGCCCGCTCGATCATGTAATTACTTTGACGATCACACGGTGGTCGTTGATGGGCTGCTGACGTCAACGGAAGTCGCCGCCAACGCTGACGGCGACGGACGGGAAGGGGCGGGAGGGGGGTTGGCCACCGCAGAGGCTGTGCCCCGCGACCGAAACGGAGTCTGACTCGGAGACCGACAGCGAGCCGCATTGAGCTTAATCGATTTCTCGCGCCATTAGCGGACGTCATAATTCAAGCGGGCAGCCACCCCCAACAATCAAGCTACGGCAGGCGGGCGATCAGGCGGGCAGCGACGCCGGCGTTGATAGGCTGATTAGATACGATTGACTACGTGCCGACTGGGCGGAGGAGGGCGGAGGGGGGTCGGCAGCGGCGGCACTGTCACAGCCACGGGCTGACGGAAGGCCGCGACTATGTCATAAAAAACATACAACAACAAGCTCCCCAAGCAGTTACTTAGCTCCAACAACAACGACAACAACGACAACAACGGCAACAACAAAAGCCAACACTATCCAATAATAATGCTAAGTGTTATGCGGCCCATCAACAATGATCGCCGTGCAACGTCATTCAACAAATTTTCATATCAACGCAGTTGGAATCTAAACACATCTACATGAAAAATGCGTCCTTGATCTCAAGCAAAGTCATCGATAGCTTCGAGTAATATCGATAGGCTATAAATTACTTTCCTGAAACTATAATAACCTTTTTATTCTCATCGAAAAATAAATCTTAAGAAACTTTAATTCTTAGAAAAACAATACATAGTAAAACTCAAGAAATAGAAACAGAAATCGACGATGAAGTTTCTTAGTTAAATTTTTGTTTGTAGAACAAAACTCAAGATGCAAATTTCATCCTCAAATACCAATTTCCTAGCAGTTATTAGAGTAAAGGAAATAAAGCCTAACAATAGTTTAGTTTAGTTTGGTATCTATGAGAACGTTGAGGTTTGTTTTACTATCATTATGGGAATCGGGAAGAGAATTTCATCCCGATAACCATCCAACCATATTTCTACTCCCGATTACAAAACCTCCGGGGGTGTTTGCTTCAAATACTTCCGTGGGCTCCGATCCCGTTTGAAGCTCTTATTTAAGAACACATTCACACTTATAGATCGGTTCCGTTTTGATAATCTTAAAGAGCTGAAAGTCTTTGAATCCTTGATCTCTACATTTATAAAGGGTAAGGGCATCTAAGCTTCGGTGTGTACAAACATCTTATCTATCTTGTTTATTATTTTTACATTTTATTTAATTTTTTTCTTGCTAATTTAACTTGTTGCTGTAAAGTTTTATGGCCTCGGGCCCGCCAAGTCAGAGCCCAGATTTGCCATTATTAATGACCGCGACTGGAGCCCCAAGATACTTAAGGCAACTGCCCAGTGACGTCACAGCACTCGCTGCCTTGACACCCACGCAGTGAAAACAAAACAAAAACAAATAAAACGCTGCAGTCCAAAGTTCACGACTGCTGCATACTCTGGTTTCCAGTCTAATATACTGTATCTCGACACTTGATGTGTACCAAGTTTGTTTGTTCCCCAAGCTCATGCGGATGGATGGTCATTGCACAAACCCAATATGCTCTTTTCGTTTTGGAAACAGAGCATCAAAGCAACAAATCTTTATCTTAAGTAATCAACGGATGAGATTCCTATGAAGCGCACGTCGCAATGTTGAGCCCAGAATCTCCTAAATGGAATGCAAAATTTGGTTAGCTAAACAAATGTTGCTCCCACTCACTTCCTCCTCCCTCTCTGTGTCACACTGTTTGAGAGGATACGAGGAAATGGGGTTCCAAAGAATGCCAAATACTGATGTCATCCCAACTTTGAGATGATAAATATTTATGTATATTGCATATGCTGACACAATTCCTTGGAGAATTTGTATGTTATTGTGAAATTTTTGGAAATGTTGCCATTTTTGGCTATCAGATAGCAATTCTGGAAAAATCTTTAGAACTTATATAATCATCTGGCAGCTTAGAAACATTTATTTCTTACTTATGTCGTATATGCCAAAATTTGAAAGTAAAATAGAATCCTTAAACTTTCCACAATCTCCGTAAGGTCATTCATTTGTCCATTGCTAATACCATAATGCCACATCATAAGCCCATAATCTTTTTGACTTAAAAAAGAACACGCATGGTAGAAGGAGGAATAAACAAGTGCAGCAGAAAGTGCCCGACTGACGTGCACTCTATTCACCAGTCTGTATTTTTTTGCATACTTTTGGGTATGTCAAATTTGGTGATTCCACCTGTATTCTTTATGGATATTTTCAATATATTTATAATAGTTAACTAGTGAAAATCCCTTAAGTGTTCCCACTTTCACATTATGCTTGATTTTGCGGATTGAATTCCCTTGCCATTGATATAGAATTCAATTCATAGAGCTATCAAGACTGCAAAGGAAGATCCCGCTGCAGGATTCAGACTGAACTTCGGAGAAGAATCTTGGTGCCTGACCGGTGCAGTGAGTATATACTCGTAATCGTATAGTATATAAGTATATTCTCGCAAGTATATTACAAATTTCCACCTCGCGATTCTAGACAATAAATATTCCCACAGGTTGTGCTTGTGACTGGGTTTAATTTTAATTATGGGTTTTCACTTACCAAATCAACGAACTTTCTGTTCTTGACACTCATTTATATTTATTAGTCAGAAAAAATACATTTTAATACATCTTTTCATAGAAAAGTAATACAAATAAAATGATTGTTCTGTTAATGGAACTCTGAAATTTTGAAGCAATGAATATCTCACCTAATCACATTATAAGCGTTATTTAAGATTCTAAATTATATATTCCGTATTGTAAAGATATACTCGTACACTTAGCTGAAGCAACCGGACAGGGTTAGATTTATTGGGTAAAGAAGAAGTTTTGAATGAAACGTAAAAGCAAACGAAATAATATATGAGGTTGGGTTATAAAAAAGATAAGCGAAACTAGTTCAGTTATACTAAGTAAAAATAGGCGTCTAAATACGAGTACATTTTAGGGAATGTGTAACGAAGTTGATATGTTTTCTAAGCTAGAAACACGCAGAGAATATTAAACGTGCCAAAATCAAGAATACACCTAAAAGTAATGAGAAACTGGGTTCTTCAATGAGAAACTCAAGAAATCGTTAAATCTTTTGAACAATTTTATAATACTAGATATCAAATTGAAGATTAAAAGGTATACTAGTTTAAAAGTAGTTCATCAAACTAGCATTAGCAGCGATTGGGGTCTTCGAGTCAGATATCAGAATGTTTATATCCTAACTTGGTATTCGAGCCCACAACTTTGTTCTTTAGTTCCATCAAAGACTTCCCCACCTGGGAACATATGGTATAGACGCGTATTTCAAGATTTGTGCCTGAGGGTTACATAAAACTAGGCTGAATTCCAAGTAGAATTTCGTGTGTAACTCGAACTTATAAAACAGGTATTAATGCACGTTCGTTGAAGCCCATTGCGAGATTTTGTCCAACTCAAATACCTAAGTGACTAGGGGAAACCTATTGGAAACCTGGTACTGATATCGTTTGTTTATTTTGATTAGCCTAATGGCTAATGACACGCCTTCCAACCCGATAGCTGCAATTGCAGCTAGTACCTTGGAGAGTAACCGAACAGAAACTCTGATGTCAGAGGGTTATAAAACTGCCATAGATATATAGGGCCAGATAAGCGCAAAATATCATATCATGTGAGTACATGAATAAATGTACTATATAGTATATGTGATTATAAATATATATTTATGTATTGTAGTATACGGTTACACATACGTACTTTGATAAATATTTATATTATGATTTAATTACATAGTATGTAGTATATCCAAAGATGTTTTTTGTTTTATATTCAACACATTTGTGCAGCTGTTGTTGTTGTTTCCGATATTGTTGCTCTATATACTACATATGTAGTAATATGAATATAAGGAGAAGAATGTAATACATATATCTATAATACAATACATAGAGTTAATCACTAAGATAAGCAGTTGTTGTCGCCCTAATTGTTGTTGCTGGAACTTTTCTTGTTGTTGCTGTTGTTGTGATAACACAGCTAGCTTTGGTTATATAGACGCATATAAGTCTGTGCCACAATTTTTTATCAGCACACCCAATTTCAACATCATCATCATTTGTCGGCGCCGAGTCATAAGATACAAAAAAAAAAAGAGGAAAAAATGAACAACAACAACGTTCCGCGGAATCTCATTTATAAGATAAGATAAGAGCCAAATTAATTACCCGCACACATGCACATGCTCCACACTCCACACATTCTAACTCTTCCTATCTATTTTAACTCTAATATCTGAAACTTCTGCTATATTGTGCAAAAAAAAAAAAGGAAAAACCTTCTGGTTCCCGAATATACTACATAGTACATACCCTTGCAGAAAAGTATTCCATACAACAGCTCCATTTTCGACCGATCGTTCCTATGGCAGCTATATGATATGGTCTTCCGATTGTAATACAATTTTGCCTAACTATATAAAGTATAATTAAGGTCGCAGTACCTAAGTTTGGTGTGAAATTAAATAGGTTTTTCAGTTGATTTCACACAAATATTCAATTTTCGCCCGATTTTTCATTGGTTCTATGACAGCTTTTAGATATAGTGGATCGAAACTTTCATTAGGTGCGTGAAATTGAGTTACATTTCTTTAAAAACAAAAATGTTTTTCATACAAATCAATTTTCATCCGATGTTATACTATGAGAGCTGATCCGATCCAGTTCCGACAAACTATGTTCTGCCTTTCGATCCAAGTTTTATCGAAATAAGTAGTTCTTACACTGAGAGACTAGATTGAAGAGAAACAGACAGACAGGCGGACATCGCTAGACTCGGCTATTGATGCTGATCAAGAATATACATACTATATAGTTTATGGATTCGGAAACGTCTCTTTCGAGCCAAAATTATATTACCGACTGCAAGGGTATAAAAAAAAAACATAGTACAGTTAAATATACTTATATAAGCTATAAAAATAATAGTTATTATATTATAAACAAGAACAGGAAAAAAATAATACAAAAATTGTGTCTTCGTCTGTCTTTTATCTTAATTGAGATTTCCTATAAATGTGACGTTGGCATCGTTGCTGCGGCTGCTGTTGACGTTGACGTTGACGCCGACGCCGACGCCGCTGCCTACCTTCTTAGAGCCATCGCCAAGCTGCGTGGCAGCCAAAAGCTCGCTCAGCTGCCGCTCCCGCTCTCTTTCGATCCGCTGCTGCTCCAGCTGCAATTCGACCTCCTGCAAATGCTCCTCCTCATCCTCATCATCCTCGTCGCCAACGCTGCTGCAGTGGCTCGATTTCCTGTTGAGCGTGACGCGTACGCCATTCACAATGCACTCGCCGCCATCTAATGCCGATATGGTGGAGCCGCAGTAATAGAGATTGCTGCAGCTGCTGGCAGCGCTCACATCCGACTGAGCTTCATCCTTGGCATTGCCGATGCTGCCGGCGGCAGCGGCGTTCGCTTCCAGCGAACAGCGACGGTGGCAGCGCGAGCGCTGCAAGCGAAAATACTCCATTTCCTCCATGCTAATGCCGCAGGCGGTTATATCATCTGAATAATCGGATACAACCACCGATGGGGTGCGCACATAACGCACCCCGCCCATGCCGCCCATATCGCTGAGGCAGCTCTGCGTGGACTCGCGTCGCGAGCTGGGCGGCGCCGACAGCGCTGCCACGACACGCTCCTCAAGCAGCACTTTACTGGGCACACCAACGGCAGCGGCAGCGGCCGCGGCTGTCGGCGATGGCAGCGGTGAATCGGGCAGCGCTGTGGGCTCAGCCAACGGCAAAAGCGCTGGACGTAGCGGCAAATCAGTAACGGTTAATGTCATGCGTCGCTGCGGTGGCGGCAGCATTTCCATATTCACATCATCCACTTCCAAGCCCAGCGCTGAGTCGCTGCTGGCGCAACGCGTCACTTTTGGCTTGCGTCTGGCGTTGACGATGGCGTCGCATTCATTGTCACTGCTGCAAGGACTCAGGCCGCAGCCAGCATTGCAGCCCTCGTCCGAGTTGGCAGCACTGTTGGCTAACGCTGGCTTTTGCAGCTGAGCCTGCTGCTGCTGCTCTGTTTGCTGCTGCTGCACAATCATGGCCTCAAATTTCTCAATCAGCTGTTGTATGCGCCTTGTGGAGTCAAAAGCTTTTTGAAGCTCGCGCTGCTGCTGCTGCGACGTTTGCTGCGCTGCAAGCGCGTTCAAATCCTTGAAGAAAGTGGCGCGCAGTTGCGTCTTGTGCTCAGCCAGACGACGCTGACGTTCATGCGCTGTTGTTGTTGTTGTTGTTGTTGTTAATGTTGTTATTGTTGTTGTGCTCTCTGCTGCTGTTGTCTGCTTAAAGCGTGCGCAACGCTTCGCTGCTCTCTGATAACTAAACGTCGTTGACGCTGCCGCCGCGCATTTATTTTGAACGTTAAACGTTGTCAGCGTTGTCGCTGCCGTCGGCGACGCCGGCATCGCTGTCATTATCTTGAGCATGAAATCAGTTTCGTTTATGGTTTCAGCTTGGGCCTCAGTTTCGTACGCGTCGTCATTTTGTTGACCGTCGCGGCGCGCACTCATTGCTGCTGACGTCGCCGTCGACGTTGGCGTTGGCGTTAGCGTTGCCGTCAGCGTTGCGTTATTTTTAAGCTCGATTTTTTGTAGTTTTTGACGCGTCCGCGCACTTTTCAATTCAAATGACACCTGCCGCTGCCGTCGCTTAACTGTCGCTCTGGCTGTAAACTCGGTCTTCAAACTGCGACGGCGACGGCGACAGCGACGGCAGCGTTGACAGCGACGCTATATCGCTGCTGGCGGCGTGGCGGCTGCGGCTGCTGCTGTTGAAGGTGCTGCTGCTGGTTTTTTACGCCGTTCTATTGAATTTTTGTAATTGCTCATTGCCCGCGTACGCGACCGCGGCCGCTGCGGCGGCACACAGTTGCGCTGACTGTTTGATGCCGCTGCTGCTATCGCTGCTGCTGACTGTGGCTGCAATTGCAAGCAGAATTGGAATTGGAATTGGAATTGGAATTGTGTGATCTTGAAACGTTGACGCAATGTGCAATGATCTCGCACGTATACACACACACACACACATAGGCACGCACACACTTATTGCTGCTTATTTATTTTTTTCGTTTTTCTTGCTGCGCTCCAATTGCTTTGCTAGTTTTCTTAACTTGAGCGCGTAATTGCATTTAAGCACAAAAAAGCACACACACACATGCAAGCACATTGACTGACAGACTGACAGACGTCGTCATATGCTGACGCACAGTGGGCCGCAATGCTTGGCTGCTGCGCAAAAGCTCTTTGTCGGTTTTCATTAGCAGCCGGTCTGATTGGACTTTTCCCATTTCCATTCCGTTTCGCTTTCGATTGCCTTTAATCGTTTTCAATTTTATTTTTTTAGGTTATGTTCGCCTAGTTTCGATAGCGCAGGATATGATCGTTATCGGAAATGGGAACAGGCCTGAAAGTTTCTGAACCTTATATATATTTTTAGTTTCCCGAAAAATTAGACTGTAATATCACAAATTTTCAATGTACATATACCTCATACAAAAAATCAAGAATAACACATGTTAATTGTAAATTGAATATTGTATATGAATAATAAAAATAATTCAAAACTTATTTTTTTAGACACTGCGCTAAGGGCATCTAGCCCTATTTGACTGAAATTTACAATTATAACTGAGATTTACCAACTACAATTGCTAAGAAAAATAAAGTGATATTTATGGGTATTATCTGAAATTTTAGCTGTTTATTAGCGTATTCAATGACTTGCGGCTCATAACTCCAATTTAAACAAAAATATATTTCATATTAATGTACGTAATCCAATCCCTTCATTAGTTTGTTTATACGAAATCGTGCAATTCCTTGAAAATGTGAATAAGTGAGAAAATGAACATAAAACACATTTTGATATAAACCCAACCTTAACTGTTTAAATAAGGTATCGAGTGATGCGCAGCTGGGACTATAATTTGAGCAAAAAAAAGGTTGAATATTTATATTATTCAATTACTTCATTACAGTTTGTAATCATACAGTTCCCGGAAAAATTTGACACTTGTCATGTGCTAATATTTTAGTTTAATTAGGGAGATACTCGTGATATGGAACAATAATAATTGTATACCATTTTGTTTTTAAATGCTTGTTTTTTTCGAGCTATAGAAAATTCAAGGGAAATTCAATTTGAGCTAGTTCTACCCATTGTTCGGCAACTTAACAATGATCTGTGTACGGAAGTATGTGTGTATATTTGTATGTATGTACATATGTACATATGTAGGTCTCACTTAGATTTGTAAATTGTTGTTAATCTATTTCTATTTTCTCAATTGTCTTAAACAAATGTTCGCTTTAAGTAAGGCTCGTAAAATGTTGATTTTATGGTATAGCTTTTACGGGACCACGTTTCATGCATTTATTTTACGAGCTTGGAAATTTAAATAACATCAAAACATCGTTATTTGCTGGGACAATGTTTACCGATGTAATCTCGAGGCTTATTTTCATCGATGATATACGAATTCGAACTTAAAGGAAATTATAATTTGTATACTTTCTATTGTCGGGAGAGTTTAATTTTGTCATGAAGATGTAGACGTTTTCAATCCCAAAAAGTATAAATATATATTCTTGATCAGCATCAAGATCAGTCGACCTGGCGACACAGTCTATTTATGCTCGTCTGAGACCAGCTCTCACTTGTAGATTAGATAAATTTCTTTATGAAAATTGGCAGAGACGCTATTTATTGATGTACGTACATATCGGAACCAGCTGGATCGAATCAGTATAACATATAGCCACCATTGAACCGACCGTACGACAATCGAATTGTTGAATTAAAATGTTTTTATATTTATGTTTTTCAAGATATCTTGACCAAACTCACAAAATCAAAATTATTTTTAATCTCTAATCAATTTATCTTAGTTTGATGAAAATCGGAACACAATATGTATCTTATGGCTGACATAGGAACGATCGGTCAACAAATGAGTTGTTCCATGTTAACTTAACTTAAACTTAAATTGGATCATAATGATTGATCATCGTTTGAAAATTGTGTTTTATATGAAAAACATTGCTTCAAGGGTATATAGTCTTCGGAAAGCTGAAGATCTGTTCTGACTTGTTTGATATATCGATCGATCCCTTGATAAACCTTTTCATCCATTCCAGATTTGCATTACTAATGTAAATATACAAATATGTATCCCAGATAGCTTGAATAATTGCAAGTTGCAGTTCAGAATAATGTGGCCATAAAAACAGCTGTGCTTGAAATCGCAGCACAGTGGGAAAGCAGCCATGAATCAGCAGACGGGTTACATTGTTGTTCTATTGTTTGGCAGTTTGTCAGGCCCATCAATCAAATGTGACGCAGATGATGAGTTAATGTGGAATGCGATAATGGCCCTGTTCACCAGCATAACTGATCCATGATCGATAATTGGGTGTTATCGAAAAGTTACGTTTCAAAGCTAAGTAATTATAATAAAATATTCAAATTATTATAAATTTTTTCGTTAAAGTAAATTGTAGTTTCTGACGAAAGCTGGACTTCGAAAGCCACAAAGTTGTTGATGCAATTATATTCAGTAAAGAAAGAGTATTTTCACAATCCAAGAAGCTTTTCGGAAGCACATGCTCATGTTTGAATTTGCTGGCTTAAATAATATTATTTTTCTTTGTTTCATAAAAAATGTCGATAATTTTAAGACGCGTTTCGATAAAAACACACACATTGGAACACAATCACTTAAATTGATTGTAATTTTTCTATGATACATTTTCATGGATCATGATACGACAAATTTTGTATCGATATACAGTATCAGTCGCGTTCCTCAGAAAGATCATCGTAATCAGATATATGATCAGGGATCAAGGCATGCTGGTGAACATGGCCAATGATTCCATTTTGAGCAGGTAAGTTATTCATTTCATCATTTTCAATTGCCAATAATGATAATGACGTTGATCGATTGCAAGCAGCTAACGGACGGATTAGTATGCCAATACAATATCAATTTCATTTGATATTTAGCAACATTGCCCCATGGTGCGGCATCGCAGCTTATGCGGCGTCGTGCTGGCTATGACGTCAGTGGCAGTGGCCGACGTCGACAGAATGACGCGCGTTTATTGTCCGACGCAGACGCAACAGCGGCCAGCGACCAGCGTTCTGGCAGACAAAGAGAGATAAAGATAGAAAGACAGAGGCGCACCTACATACATATGTATGTAGGTGTGTATGTTTGTATGTGTAGCAAAGCCATCACTCACGATCAGTCATGCAACCTGTGGGCGGCGTCGGCGGAGTCGTCAGCGTCGTCGTTGGCGTTGGCGTCCGGCAAGCAGCGACGCATGCTTGACAGCAAAATTGCCGCCCATCCAGCGGCATAAATAACAAGCAATTAAAAATAACAACAAAAATATGTATACATACATATGTATGAACATATGTATGTACTTATGTAAGTATGTGTGAACACACACATTTAGAAATGGCAATTTTTGACAAGACGCACGGCAGTGACGCTGACGCTGACGTTGCTGCTGACGCTGATATGACGCTGAGCAACCGCATTCTCCCACCTGGCCCCCCGCGCCCCTTTGTCTAGTTGCGAAATCGAAACCACTTTGGGCTACACACCTGCCGTGTTTGTATGTGTGTGTATATCTTTGGGTTGAACAGCAATTGCATTACGTCAATGCATTTGACGAAATGGCAAACGAAGGATAATAAATACGCCGACACCCCGATCACACGCTCGCGCTCGCGCGCTCTTTCTCTCTCTCTTTATCAATTGCAAGTGCAAGCTCATGGTGTAATTGTGTTAGGTGACGTCATGCGAATGCCCGGTTACCAGTTGTTAAGAAGCTCTGTCGTTTTTAGTAGTTGAAAACTTCGATATTATCGAGAGTGCTATCAAAAACTTAATAAAGCGTAATGGACTTAATGATTTGTTTAATAACCAAAAGTGTTCGATCGCAGAAGTGAAACACGAGTCGTAAAACACACCCAAAATGTAATATGATGTTTGTTTTTGAATATATTTAATTTCAAGACAATTTATAAACAACATTTACTGTAAGGTAAGCAAAAATAAATTATATGAAAGATATAGTTTGGGAATAACATGATGTAATGGCACGATCGATATATCGAAGAAAACCATCGTAAAAAATTGTTACCGCCCAATATCGGTACGAAGTGCCGATTAACAACACTATGCACGACTGGTAACTCAATATTAATAGCACCAGCTTACATGACACCACCTAGTACAATTCCACCATGCGGGCAGTGGCCCACTGACCGAATTAGTCAATTTGTTGAGCAAACTTTCAATTAAAAGCTTTCGATCAAAAAGCTTTCCACAATGATCAATGATTGATTTCGCCGTATGTAGTACAAATGTAGAGGGAGGGACGACGCAAGGGCAGCTTGGCAATACAATTCGCACTGTTAGCCTTAGCTATGCGTTTTTTATTGCACATTTGCTGTGCACGAAAATGGTCAAAGCAAGGTGCGCACGCAGGCGCTATTATCGTAACCAGGGTTGGCACGCAAGCGCCAAAATCAACAAATGCGTCTTATTTAGAAAACTACTTAAAAATGCTATAAAACAACAACATATTTATATTCAATTGGTTTTGTGTCAGTGTGCCAACATGTGTATCTAGGGGAATTGTAATTGTTTTAGCAAAGAGATGCAACTATTGCAACCCTGGTTATTTCATTCATTGCATTTTCCCATGCGCTGACATTGATCAATTGCAAATGTCTGTACGTTTATTTGTGTGTGTGTGTGTGTGTGTGTGTTTAGATATTAAATTTTAGCTGCTGTTTGAAACACATGCAAATTACATTTTTAACTCTTAATGCTTTTGGGCCCGCAACGTATTTTATATTTGTATCTGTTTTATTATAATTATTATTCTTTTGTAACGGTCGGCGCGACGGCAACACGTTGGCGCTGGCGATGACGACTGAGCGGAGGTGAGCGGAGCAGACAACGGCGACGACGACGCTGGCAGCGCTTGTTTCGCGTTTCACTGTGCGCAAGCAACTGTTTTCTTTTTTTCTTTTTTATTTATGTACATATGTATTTTTTTGTTTCGTTCAGACCAACTGAAACAGACTGAAATTCTCACACATCGTTTGCAGCTTGCTGGCAGGTGCGGGCTGATGCGGGCGGGGCTGCGGCGTGGTGGCTTGCCCCGTTGTTTTTAAGCTTCTCTGCGCTGCTCTCCACTGCTCGGCTAGTTAATAATCTAGGCTAGCTTTATTGTTGATATACATACATACATATGTACATACATATACATACATGCATACAAGCATAAATAAATACATAATACGCATACAGTAAAAGCTCCTCTTGTGGACAGCTTTCTAAGTCCAGATATGGAATTGATCAGATATGTTCCCATTTTCACTTTCCAGCTTTCCAGATATTGCATTTGATGTTAAGTCGATTTCAATTTCAATTTAATATAAACCGAGCAATATTTGCTATAATAAGTGTAATCTATCTAATGTTTCTCACACGCAAGTTTTCATCCTATAATTTGACCATTGCACGCAATTTTACATGCAAGCATTTTACAAAAATGGATACGAGCAAGAAGTACGAAAGGATCCCGATAAACTTGTGTATTTTACTATCTAAGTATGTAATATGTGTGTAGTATATTCTTAATAACTTCGACGAACCTAGCCCTTACAGGCAGTTTGTTTCTTTGTCGATCTGCCCGTCAGTTTTGAAATTGATCAAACTTTTTACATATTGTTTAGCAGCGAACGATAGAATACAAGGGTCCTGGTTCGCTTTGATTTGATCTACAGATGGGATCGGGATAGAAATGCGATTCCCATCCCAACAAAATTAAGTTCCAACCCATGGGCCCCGAATCTCGTGAGATTCCTTATTTCCTATTTTTGCTTCCCTCACTTTCTATTGAAAATTTGATCAAATTTTTAAACTATAAATGCCAAAATATGAACTTAAGCTTAATAATAATAACATTTGTAACGCAATATTATTTTAGATACAGATTAGAATTTTAGGTGAAATTTTGGCGAACGTTGATAAAAATTTTAAAAATTGGTCCCGATCCCGCCTGATTCCGTGAGAGCTCCCTAAACAGGCGAAGAGTACTGGAAACGTTGGTGTCCGCTTTACAGAGTACTCACTGTGCACACTTACATATATGAATGTATATGTATTCACACACATGCACACATATGCACACACATGCACACAGTACAGATCTCGCACAGAGAGACAAAGGAAAAAAAGATCTTGTTTACTTTGGGCGCGCATTTTGGCTAGTTAAATATTAAATATTAACATTAATTCATTAAACGCACATTTCGCACTCGTCTGCTAAATGCAAACTCAATTTTGCCGCTCGCACAGTTGCCCATATATTTACTTACATATTTATTTATACTTATTGTGTTTGACCTCAAACAAAAATGTTATTTTTATGGTAGCCAGTGAAATGGTAGGCCTCCCGAAACGACTAAGATTTGTTAATTTCTTCATGCTTTGCTCACTGTTTGGAATGTGGGTTCCTCTATACCATCGGAGGATCAAGTTCCCTTAAAATATCAACCCGCCACCCTGGCGTTTTATAGCAACAATCTTAGAGATTCTTAGGTCACTCTTGATCTATTGTTCAAATTTCGATTGGATAATAAACACAAAAGCTTTTCAAGATACTAGTTTCAGCACTGTAGCCAGCACTTGAAGTGCTCTGCTTGCTTGCAATGCCGCTGAACTGATTGGTGCTAGCTGGTAAACGGCACAGCTTTGCCGGGTGAAGTATTTTTATTATAAAACTAAATTATGTTGAATTTACCTACCTAAAAAACAGCTCAACACAATTTAAAGTCGATTTTTCTAAATCTTTGCGACACATTACCTCAAGGACTTTTTGTGCAATACTTTCTAAATTTCTGACCTGTTAAACATTTCAACAACTTGCCGCTTTAACCATTTGGGAATTACAAGCGCACCTGTGCTCTAATATAATATAATACCTTAGGCAATAACAGCACTAATCAAAACATCATAGTCAGTAAAAGAAAAGAAATAGACTTAAACAAATGTTACTTTTATTTTGCATAAACACAACTTGAAAAATGCAGAATTAGCATTAGAGTTAGATAGTTACAAATTACAATAAACATAATCATACTGCCAATGCACTATGGAAAATATTAACACTTTTTCTGGCATTAACTCAAATTTTAATTTCGAATTTATATTATTATACATTAAGAATTATATTGTAGTTGGTATATTAATAAGAAAATAAAGTGTGCTACTTGGCGATTCCACGCCAAATTTGTTCAGAAGAAAATTAGAACGTTAACAATGATAATAAGCCCTAAAATAGTCAGTTAATCTATCCTTTCATAATATTTGACAGAATAAGTTCCATATTTCTCATGGTGCAATTGTCTATATGATTAAGTTTGTGTGTGTGTGTGTCTGTGTGTGTGTGTGCGTGTGTTTTAACCTGAGTACGAGTCCAGCAGGCGGCAGGGCTCGGGGATTGGATTTGCATCGAGAGTGAGGGAGTAGGGGACGAGAATAACGTAGGTTACAAAAAAAGGTATATGTTCTATTAAAAACAATGTTCAGTTTGCTCTAATTCAAAACAAAAAACAACGTCGACAACCTCAATGATAGCGTCGCTCCCGCTCCCGCTCTCTGTCTCTGGTCCGCTCACGCTCCCGCTCATCGTTATGCCGATGCCGACTGCCACGCTCGTCGCGCTTCCGCTCGTGTCGCTGCCGTGCATGGCTGGCGCTGCGACTCCTGCTCCGACTGCGACTGCGCGAGCTCTGCCTGTGCTTGTGCTTCTTCTTGTGCTTGCTGCTGCGCCGCCGCTCGCTCCTATCCCCACCATGCGCCTTTTCGCGCTCCGAGCTGCCATAAGGCAGCATTGAGGACATCGCCAGCGGTGGGTATTCCTCGTAGCCGCGATTCCGTCCATAGGATGAGCCAGAGGCTTGAGTGCCATAATAGTCGCGATCATCATGATCATTGCGATAGGTGCTAGGCGGATAGCCGCCACCACCCATGCCGTGGCCGCCCACCACCACCGCCGCCGCCGGCACGCGCCATCGCATGACCACCACCACCGCCGCCACGCCCGCCACTGCCACTGCCGCTCCCGCTGACCTCGTAATCATCGCATCCCGTGGCCACAGCTGCCGTAGCATTAATCGCCACCGTTGCCGCTGGTGGGGCACGTCCCATGCACAGTTGACTGACGGTGATGCCCTGCTCGCGGCAATACTGCTCAATCTTTTTCTCGATCTGCTTCTGTATGGGCACAGGTATGCGCGGAAATAGCGTGGAGAACCAGTCCAGTTTGGTCATGAACTGATACACCATTTGTCCAATAGTCAGCACCTGTGGGAATTGATTAAGGTATTATAAATATATTACTTTAGTTAACAGTGCGAGCTTAAGGCTATGATTAGATACATATTTCTATATATTGATTGGTGGCTCATACAGTTGACTCACCTGGCCGCCGCCCGCCTTAACGTCAATCTCCTCCTCGTCCTGCAGATAGTCCTCGTACCAGTCATATAAGTCGCCCGGCGGCTGCGTATAGCGTAAGTACATAAAACCTGTGATAATCAATGAATACGAAACACACGCAAATGCGATCATTAATTATTGATTGGCAGACAGTTGACAAAACACTTGAGGCTAGTACGATGGCACAGCGAGATAAACGCTACCCAAGCCGAGATATCATTCTGAATTGTTGCGACTTTAACTATTGCCCTTAAACCTTTCGATTTGAACTATATCCGTTCATCTGATGAAATGTTATCAAACAGCACAGGCCTGAATGCCGTCAAATACAAACATTTTAAACTCAACTGGTGAATTGAGTCATCTCTTAATGAGAATTGATAATCTAATACAAAGAATGACAACATTTAAGGCAAATTTACTTTGTATTTAATTGCCAAAAGTGCAAACGGTAAACCTGTTTAGAACTACAAAGTATTTGTATACATATTATTTGTAAATAAAACAATTAAATGACTCTCGAATGACACACACACTATAGCTATATTACAGGTCGTGACTGGGGTTCGAGCCCAATTACAAACAGTGGCTTTCACAAATACATATATCGGGCTGAAGAGCAGATAAGCGCAGGGATCCAACAGAGTGTATTAAGGTCAGTATTGTAAGCAAGCCTTTACCAGATTGTACAAAGTTTAAATTCCAATAATCTTCCTGCCAAAAATCCACTTATCCGAAGGATGGTATCGAACAAGCCCGGAACTTGAGCTTCTAAGAAGAACAGTCTTTTCTTTCGTTTTGACAGTTTCTAACCGAAATAAATATATTTTAGGTGTTTCGTACATAAGAACCCTTTTCAATTTAGCACAAGAAGTGCTTAATTATTCAAACTAGTTACAGAACATGTTTCGGAGTCAAAGAAAACAGACTTTATAGCCAAGTATCCGTGACAGTCGCCTACATTTCAAATGATATTGACCGTAAACATGTGTTTTCCTAAGTTTATGTTTAAGTTGTGTTTGTAGAGACAATGCTTTAATTAAATTTGTAGACATAAATAATAATTCTATAGGAAACAAAGTTCTTCAGTTTGCTAATGCAAAAATGTTACGAAATAGGTTTTGCAACACTTGATCTACTTATGGTGTTTGACAACATAAAGTTCGGCTGCTCTAGCTTGAAGGCTATCGAAAATATAGGTTTTATGTTTTTTTATAAGCGGCCGCACAAAAATCCAATTAACTCTTTAATATAAAAATTGTTGGCTCCAACTTTTTAGTCTAACGCATGTACAAAATACCCTTGTACCCGACATATCTCAAGACACCCTCTATTATTCCTTAGCTGCCATTTTATCATACTTCTAAGTACATTAAATTGAAAGATCAAACACGTACTGTAATAAAAACAGTTGAAATATTTGAGTTTTGGTAATATACAAAACATAAAAGGACGTCAGTTGGTTTGTATGTTTTTCATCCTTAGGATAACTGGATTTTTGGCAGGAAGCCTGCAGGAAGGCTATTAAACCTTAGCTAATATCCGCTCCCAGTGGTAAAGGCTTGCCTTTCAGACTGATACTCTACTGTCTATTGTTAGTTTCCGTCTTCCCTCCGTAACATTAGATTTACAATAATAAATATATATAAGTTAATCATAATATAAGCTAAAAGCTATAACCAGTGCGACTGAGTAACTATAAATATCATAAAGCTGTTTGAACTTTCGCTTTTAAGGTATATATTTTCTCGCTAGCGTTTATCTCGAGCTGCATACTGCCCTGTCGATAAGACAGACAGTGATAGAAAGGTAGGGAGGAGCAGGAGCAAGCAACGAGTGACACGGCTGAACTCATGCGACTTACCAACACCTACCTAGTGCCCGTATATAGGCCGAGTCAGTATGATTGAGCAGCCCGTTAACTTGCTTACGGGTCAGTCGCAGCGTGTAGAGCTTGTAGAGCAGACAGTAGGCGGTGGATACAATGCCGCCGGCGCCAACACCACGCACCTGAAAATCGCAAAACGCCCATAAGGGTAAACGTTTAGTAAGTTAGGTGTTTTTGAAGATAATATATTAATATGATCGCCAACGATTAGCGCTACATTTCATAAACTCACACCGCCGCACATGCCAGTCTGGCCGGAGGTTTTCCGTGAGCCACGCTCCCAGGGCTCCATGTGCTTCACTTGGTAATAGATCTCGTCGACGACCTCATGATAGGTTTTCAGCTTGAATAGGTGTACTGTATGTATGAAATTATGTTGTATTGCAAAATTGGCGGGTAAATTTTTAATGCGAGTGTGTACCTTTGAAGTAGCTGGAACTCTGTATGTTGGCCAGTATAAGCGGATTCAGATTCATTGATGTCTCATTACCCCAAAACGGCAGCGTATTATGCTGTTTACCAACTCCGCTCTTTTTACCGCCGCCGCCAACGGCCGAAGACGCTGCCGAATATTCTGCAAAAGTAAACGCCAGCGACGCGGATAGAGAGGCGAACACCATAAAAAATGAGTTAACACACATGTTTGAAGCACTTTGGTTTGCCCAACGATGGGGGGCGCACACTACCTTACCTTCGTCCATGGCTCCACTTCAATTTGATCTATTAGTGTCTTGCATTAATTTCAGTTTTAATAGATGTCGACCACAGCGATCCCGATGTGCAAACGTTTACGCACAGTGAAAATGCCAAATGTGTGTTGGTTAGCGATGTACAAGATGCATCGATGCAAGCCGATATACGTATCAAGCGATAAATTTTGAAGCGCTGCAAGTATCGATGTGCGCAAAAATAAACTTTTGTTTGAAATTCATTAAAAAATCAGACCGGCACGTATTATCATCTATTAAATCATATCAATATCGAAGAAACAGTATACTGAAACAGCTTCAACAATGTCAACTGAACTTTGCCAGTAGCTTTAATATCGATATATCGGAAAGGACAAATCGAAACCACGGGCTTCATAAAATACAAGCTTTGAGCAGCCTGAGACGTGCTTATGACAATTATAAATAAAATTAACGTGAACAAATTCCAGTAATAATAATAATAAAAAGCGTTTTTGACCTTGATAGCTCTTAAAAAATATATATCGATTACTGCCTTATTCGCTCACTTAGTTCATTTAGTTCAACTCACTTAGTCTTATACTGGTCCCATATTGAAATGAGTCTTATAAAGTTTCTTACCCAACAAATATACATAGCTTATTTAACTATTGAATAATTGACATGCATTTATACTATGTACATATATTGAGAGTGCATTGATAAATATATATGTACTTTGATTAGTCTTATACAGTGCGATAAGTTCATATCTGCTAATCTACTAATAAATATATTTGATTGGCGGCTATAAACATTTCACATTGATATTATCCTTCTCAGTTGCTGGCGAAATTTATTAATGTACATATGTATGTATGCTAAGACTACCCACGCATTTGCAAGTTCTCTTGGTCTGTATGTATCCGGAAATTAAGGCATGCACGCAAATGGCGGGCTTTCATCAGTAGCGCAAATATGATATATCGATAAGTACGTGTGAACTATTGAGCTAAATGAACCAGTGTCGATAGTGATAGTGAGTTTTTGCTTCATTGCTATCGAGCTAGCTCAGTACTAAACGAAACACCGCTAAAATATACGCAACGCAGCAGCAGCCGCCGCCGCCGCCGCAGCAGTAGCAGTAGAAACAGAAACGTCAACCGCGGGCCGCGTTTTAATCAATTAAAAGTCGGGCGAGTGAAAAAATGCAGCCGCTGGCTGCCAGCAGCAGCCGTCGCCAACTGCTGGTTCTGGATGTGGATGTAGATATAAATGTCGTTGCCGACGTGGGTGGTATCCAGTGTCAAGCGAGCAATTTCTGAACGCAAGCGCAAACAAACACGCATAAAGCGAAGCAAAGCAACAAAAATAGACACAGCAAAAACAACAACTGCAAAAACCAAAGTCCAGGGTCATGGTCACGCAGCTGTAGAGTTGGAGTTGCGTATTTGAAGTGCCGAGTTGATAAACAGCAACAGGAACGGGAACAGGGAACAGGGACAGCAACTAAAACAGCAACAGTAATAAGCTGCTTGCTATAAAACACAACAACATGTCTAGCGAAGCATCAACGGAGAGCGACAGCGAACTTTACGATCCGCTCGCCGATGAGCTGCACAATGTGCAGCTGGTAAAGCGTGTGACGCGGGAGAACATCGATGCACTCAATGCCAAGTTCGCCAATCTGCAGGAACCGCCAGCCATGTACTTAACAGGTGGGAGTAAAGTGCCGCTATACACGCCAATAGCGTACTCAGTCGAAAGTATCGATTCTGATAGAATTGGATAGAAAATTATAAAGCCCAATGAAAATATGTTTATTTACAAGCTGGAGCTGGAAATCTTTGCAAACTATCAATGTCAATTCTAAGAATTTACTTGATACCTTGTGTCTTAATTTCGCCATGAATTGCGTTTGTAAACATAAACGCTCTTTGATGCGTGTAGTTATTAGAGCTGGACATCCATGGAGGGTGCTCTCAATTCATTATTTATTTATTTATATACTAGAGCAGCGTTTCCCAAACTTGTGTGGCCGCGACCCGGCATGAGCTTTAAACATTATTCGCAACCCACCTAATGAAAGAATACCGAACGTGCCCATTTCGAGCGCTATCTTTTTTACGAAATGGAAGCTGCCCTTATGCCATTATTTTTTACTGCGTTGCGTATCTTGTAGTATTGTATCTGATTTTCCCCTTTTTACTATTTTGTTTCACGACCCGGCAAAATTGTTCTACGACCCGGTACCGGGTCGCCACCCACAGTTTGGGAAACGCTGTAATAGAGCTCAACAATCAATACAATTCTTTGTATGGCAAACCAAAGATATAACTTATATCATATATGGCTCCAAATATTGACTTATCCCTACCACTGCGATTGATAATACGACCTCTATAGCCGCTTACTAAAATTAATTTATATTATCTTCCTGTAAACTGCTAACTTAGTCTTTTTCTTAATGAAAAATTAACAGATTCATGAAAAAAAGATTTCTTTACTGATTTATTGTCATATCCTAGCACTAGTGTAAAGTTCAAAACTTTTACTTTAATGCGCTAGTCACGAATACATAACATTATTCGTATTATTAAATAGTTTAGAAATTTTAATCAGATAATGAAGATTAGGATTTACTATAAAAGAAAACAATTTTAAATTATACTAATAATTTACTAATTATTCTAAATTATACTAAATTATGATATTTACTCCCTGTACTCATAAAATGGGTAAAAAGGGGGTATTGGATTTGTGCAAAAGTATGTAACAGGCAGAAGGAGACATCTCCGACCCTATAAAGTATATATATTCTTGATCAGTATCAAAAGAGATTTCGATTTGGCCATGTCCGTCTGTCTGTCCGTCTGTCTGTCTGTCCGGATGAACGCGTCGATCTCAGCAACTATAATAGCTAGAGACACCAAATTTGGAATGTAGGTTCCTGTATAGCATACGCAGATCAAGTTTGTTTCATATTTCAGATATCTCCCCCGTTCCCCCGCAAATCGATTAAAACCGTTTTACAGTAACAATTTTCAAGATATAGCTTTAAGATTTGGCATGTACAATACTTTAGTCTCTCTTAATCTACTGTTCAAATTTCAAGTCGATCGGATAATAAACACGGAAGTTATTCACGAAAGAAGATTCAGTAATGCAGCGAGAGGGGGAAGAAGAAGCACAGCCACTTTTGCCGCCTGTGTGCGTGCGTCTTTGTGTATGTGTGTGTGTATGGGTAAGTGGACTTAGATGTGATTGGATGTTTTAGACCTGGGTACAGGGAGTTTCGTAGTCGGGTATACTCGACTATAGCGTTCTTACTTGTTATTTATTGATTTAGATAGTTCTTGAGTATTGAAATCAAGTCACTTTCTTTTTGAGTAACATAAATGAATTCAATATGTTTCTAAAGGGAATGATTTAATTTCTTGAAATTTAATATAATACCGTATCACTTACAGCTCTGATAGGCAACATAGATTGTTTATCAGTTCTATTACACAGGCCAGCTACTAATTGCATGTATTTTGCGTACTTTCTTTTGAATGTCTAGAATACCAGGAGCTGACTTCGAAACTGCACGAACTGGAGGCCAAGGAGCATGAGCTGATGGAGCAACTGAATGCCCTGCAGCAGGAGGATGAGTGCCAGAGCCAGGGCGAGCAACATCATCCAATAGCTTCCGATCGATCTGATCAACCACACTATCAAAATCAAACGCAAATATTGCAACAACAACGTCAGCTGGCCCGGCATGTTCACGAATTATCGGACAGTCTTGTTTCCAGCTCGGGCATTGGCTCGGGGGGCAGCAGCAGCGCGGGGGGCACCGGCTCCGGTACGGCCAGCCAGTGCGGCACACTCACCAGACAGCCCAAGGTGCTGCTGCGCGCCCATTTGCCCAATCAGCAGCGCACCTCCGTGGAGGTGGTTAACGGGACGCGTCTCTGCGATGCGCTGATGAAGGCGCTCAAGCTGCGCCAACTGGAGCCGTTTATGTGCGAGGTGAGCACAACACCGCAAAGTGGACGACATATCATACCGTGGAACACGGACATTGGCACGCTGCACGTCGAGGAGATCTTTGTGCGACTGCTGGACAAGTTTCCATTGGGTCCGCACATCAAGCATCAGTTTATACGCAAAACCTTCTTTTCGCTGGTCTTTTGCGAGGCCTGTCGCCGCTTGCTCTTCACAGGCTTCTATTGTAGCCAATGTAACTTTCGCTTCCATCAGCGCTGCGCCGGACGGGTGCCCATGCTGTGTCAGCCATTTTCCGTAGATAGCTACTATGAGCGTCTGTTGTCTTCCTATGCAGAGAACTCAATTGGCTTGCCCATCGGCCGCAGCAATGCGGTGCGCTTCAATGTCAGCAATAGCCGCAGATGCAGCAGCAGCGGCAGCACCACAACAACAACCACAGCCACCACCAGCAACTCTAAACCTTCCGCCAATCGACAGGGCCGTCCGCCGCGCATCAGCCAGGACGATCGCTCCAATTCAGCGCCCAATGTTTGCATCAACAGCATTAGACCCCTGACAACCGAGACGCAGCGCAGCCTCATCATGCAGGCCAGGCCACCATTGCCGGTAAGGCCATTGGACAGCTGATCACATTAATAATTAATCATATTTCACTCAGTTCACTTGATGATCTATTGCCATAACATAAGAAGATATAGCTGTAATGATATAGTCTGCAGAAGCATAGCCATACTGTCTGATAGCCAAGCAGCAATAAGCGCTTTAAGCAAGACAAAAATAGCATCGAAGTTGCTTCGAGAAGTGCGAACCAAATTATATCACCTAGGCAGGAACAATAAGCTTGCCCTAAGATGGATCCCAGGGCATGGAGAAATACCCGGGAACGAAGCAGCAGAATGGGAGCAGGAAAACCTCTTGTAGGTCCAGAACCGTTTTGTGGCATAGGGAGACACACAATATGAGAACATCTAAGGATAGAAGAGGACAACAGTCAAGCTGGATAAATGCTCCAGATCTAAGACAGGCCAAGTCACTCTTAGTAGGCTATGATCAGAAGAGATTCAAGCAACTAATACCAATGGGAAAGAATTCATTTAGAATAGTCACCGGCTTGTTAACAGGGCACTGTAGGCTGAGAAACCACCTTAGTAAGCTGGGAATTGTGAGCAGCGGGACACGCAGATACTGTGAACTGAGGAGGAATCCTCATTGCACATATTAACAGATTGCATTGCCCTTGCCAGGAGAAGAAACAGACACCTAGATGTGTATATCCTTTAGATAAGCGATTTAGCTACTCTCGACCCAACTAAAATTATTGCATTCATGCAGGAGATAGGCTTGATGAGTGAACTTTAGGCTCAGCAGGGAGTAAAATAGATGTTATAGGTCGCAGTGCAACGCCCCATCACCAATAATAATAATTGTCTACACTTTGACAGTGTTCAACGCAAATGCCAGCAATCCAATTATCTAGTTATCTTTAATTTTCGGCCGATTGTTTCCTTGACAGTGATTTTACCAAGTATAGGTATCTTGAAAAACATAGCCATAATCATATATAGTCAGATTTTGACCATATTCGGTATACATCTAAAGAGCATAAAATACTTTGTCTTTTTAGCTAGCACAACGTAGCTCAGAACTGGTGAGTTTGCTCGAGATAATTTCAAAACCAAACAAGTAAGAACGCTCTAGTCGAGTATACCCGACTACGACTACTCCTTGTACCCAGGTCTAAAACTTCCAAACACCTCTTCGTACACTTGCACATGCACACACACATACAAAACTATGCACGCATACAAGCAACAGTGCTAGCGAGGCATTTCAAGTGAGAGCTGCGCTTCTTCTTCCGCCCGCTCTGCAGTACTGAATCTTCTTTCGTGAATAACTTCTGTGTTTATTATCCGATCGACTTGAAATTTAGACAGTAGATTGAAAGTGGCGAAAGTTTTATGCATGCCGAGTATTAAAGTTATATCTCTAAAATTTTTTGTCGAATTGTTTTTTGTCGGGGTGCGGGGGGAGATATCTCCAATCAAACTTGATCTGCGTATGGTATAGTTGCTGAGATCGATGCGTTTATACAGACGGAGACGGCCAAATCGAACTTTCTTTTGATACTGATCAATAATATACATATATACTTTATAGGGTCGATGTCCCCTTCTGCCTGTTAGACACACTTGCACAAATTTAATGCCCCCTTTTACCCATTTTATGGGTACAGGGAGTAAAAATAATGACAAAGAATAACTGAGTTCTTGGCGCCTTCAATGCGCTCAAAATGATAAAGGCCTCTGCAAACGAGCTACAAATTGAAAACTAACATTTTTTGATTTGACCTTTTTGCAGCATCCCTGCACGGATCACTCCAACTCGACGCAGTCCTCGCCCACCAGCACACTGAAGCACAACCGGCCACGCGCCCGCTCAGCGGATGAGAGCAACAAGAATCTGCTTTCGCGCGACAACAAGAGCTCCGAGGAGAATTGGGTAAGCGTTCGGCTTAACAATCAATTGACTTCAATTATAAACAAAAGATGTTGCAAATTCACAGAACATACAGGCGGAGGAAATACTGATTGGACCCAGGATTGGTTCCGGCTCGTTTGGTACCGTTTATCGTGCCCATTGGCATGGATCCGTGGCGGTTAAGACGCTGAAGGTGAAGACGCCCAGTCCGGCACAGCTGCAGGCATTCAAGAACGAGGTGGCCATGCTTAAGAAGACGCGCCACTGCAACATTCTGCTGTTCATGGGCTGCGTATCGAAGCCATCGCTGGCCATCGTTACCCAGTGGTGCGAGGGCAGCAGCCTCTATAAGCACGTCCACGTCAGCGAGACGAAGTTCAAGCTCAACACGCTCATCGACATTGGACGCCAGGTGGCACAGGGCATGGACTATCTGCATGCCAAGAACATTATACACAGGTCAGACTCTTGGACCAAACCAGGCCAATAAGACTAATAATAATGTTTATTTCTAAATTTGCAACAAGTATTAAATATCACACGTACTAAAACGGGACTGGTACTTGCATAAGAAATGTGCCCACATTATCCTTGTTTCTATATAGTACATTTTTAAGTTGTTTTTATGCCTTTGCAGACGATATTATAATTTTGTCACATTGAAGGAGACGTTTCCGTTCCCACAAATTACTATATCTATTCTTAATCAGTTTCAATAATCAAGTCGAAATAGCGCTGTCCGTCTGTCTGTTTCTAAGCAAACAAGTCTTTCCGTTTTTGAGCTACCGTGATCTGTCAGAACCGGCTGGATCGGACGACAATAACATATGGTATGGCAACTATACGATCTGTCGGCAATTTTGTTGTGTGAGAAACAACTTTGTTTTATGAAGAAATGTTGACCAATCTCAAAATGATTATACAGATGTGTTATTTAAGTTTATATGCTTTCAATTTATGAAAATCTGACTACATTGTTATATAGCTGCCGTAGGCAAAATTGCGTATTCATATATCTACGGCGATTCTTGTTTTTTCTTGTTTTCAGTTTTATACAACATCTCAATCCTAGACATTTCTTTTCAATATTCATTTTAGCTCCATAACTAACACAATTTTCCATTTTATCAGCTTAAATTCCTTATATGGCGTTATAATAAGAGAGCGTTGCGTTATAATATCATTTAAAAACACAATTAGAACTGGCTTTAACGGTTAAAGATATCCAATTATTAGAATTTTTACGATTTCCCGAACTTTCTTATTGTATATATTTTTTTTATATTTCGATTTAATTAATATCTTTTGTTGCGCGGTAATAAAACTTATTTCTTGAAATCTATTTTTCCTCCTGTATGTACATATGTTGTTTTGAATTCTGCTGAAAGAATAGAATGAAACCCAAGAAATATGTTTTTTTTATGGATTATTATATGAAACTCAAGAATATTCAAATAACTTTCGTGATATAACTGAAAACCCAAGCGCTATCCGAACCTAATTGATATCCATTGTAATACACAGGGATCTCAAGACGAACAACATTTTCCTGCACGAGGATCTGTCGGTGAAGATAGGCGACTTTGGACTGGCCACCGCCAAGACGCGCTGGTCGGGCGAGAAGCAGGCAAATCAGCCGACGGGAAGCATTTTATGGATGGCACCGGAGGTAATCCGCATGCACGAGCTGAATCCCTATTCATTTCAATCGGATGTCTATGCGTTTGGCATTGTCATGTACGAGCTGCTGGCCGAGTGTCTGCCGTATCGTAATATCAGCAACAAGGATCAGATATTGTTTATGGTCGGACGCGGCCTGCTGCGTCCCGATATGAGCCAGGTGCGTTCGGATGCGCCACAGGCGCTCAAACGTCTATCCGAGGACTGTATCAAATACAATCCCAAGGAGCGTCCACTGTTCCGCCCTCTGCTGAACATGCTTGAGAATATGCTGCGCACGCTGCCCAAATTCCATCGCAGCGCCAGCGAGCCAAATTTAACGCAGCTGCAAAACGATGATTTCCTCTACATGTGCCCCAGCCCAAAGACCCCGGTGAACTACAATAACTTTCAGTTCTACAATAGTGCTGGCAATATCTAAGGAGGAGAGAAGGGTCAAGTAGAAGGAGGATGATAAGGATGATGAGGAGGCTGTACCTGTACTTACTACCCATTGATGGGAGGCGTTATTAGCATGCTTTCCAAATTTGTTGTTTTTCTTGGTCAATTTTATAAGCAATCAGGCCAGCACGAGTGGGTAATAGAGAGAGAGAGGGAGCGACTGTGTTAGAGCAAGATGCAATATAGCTTGTTTGCTGCGCTCTCGCTCTTTCGGCCCACCGCTGCTGCCTAGCCTTTGTCTACTGCTGTGTTTCCTGTATTGACCTCAGCCTGGAACTTCAAAGTGCATTTCTGTTATTATATAAAGAAAAAGAAAACTAAACTACGACTATTACTGTAAACTAACTACAAAAAGAGAGCGCGCATATGTACATACAATTAAAGAGAGATATATATATATACACCTATACACACATACACCCACGCACACACACATACGTTAGGCAACTACTAAGCTAGCTGATGGATAAATAACATTATAAACAACAAATATACTACTTATTACTATAACAAACGTATTTTTATTTCGCATTTAATCAACACACATGAAAAACCACATGAGTTTGGCAGCTAAACGTAACGACTGGCGATGGCCAGCACCTTGGTATAATCGGCGCCCTTGGCCAGCGACTTCTCCTTCAGTATGGTCCTCAGCACGGTTGGTATGGGCACGTGTATGCGTGTGCCCAGCGGTGTCCCACTATCATCGATTAGCACCAGATTATTGCTATCAAATTGCGGCTGCTTGGGCCGCTGCTTCTGCTTGAGTCCGACGAGAATGCCCTTCTTCATTTGCCCCTTGATGGCCACCAGCACCTTGTCGCCAATGAGCCCGACGCCCCGTTTGTTGTAGACGTGTATGCAGCGGGGTGGACGACCCTCGGCCATGGCACGCTTGCCCAGATCACTGTTGTCCACCACACGCAGCCTGGCCAGCTTCCGTATCTCACAGCATGCCGGCGTTGTGTGCAGCTGACGGTGCAGCGTGTTGGCGGTTTCTGTCAGTAGGGCGGGCAAGAGGCTGGAGTTGGCCAACGCCAGCGGTGTCCCATTGCTGGTGGCTCTAGAGAACACTCTCAGCAGGTTAATCGCCATTGGGTTAAATGGTGTTTCCTTTTTTCCTCTTGCCGATTTTAATACAACAGCTGCAATTATACAATGCCTATCGATATATCGATAGCAACAGCCAGTGCTGCCAACTTGGCTATTCGTGCGTCAGATCTGGCACGTGCCTTCAAATCTAGCTTTTTTTCAAAACGTAATGTCTTTTCTGTTCACTATGTATATATTCAAAGAAAAACATAATTACTACGAGAGTTAGTTACTATTCGGCTTAAAAACTATTGAAATTTGAACGATATCATAATTTATGGTATAAAAGTGCGTATTAAGTGGTATTAAACGTTTTTAAAGTGTCAATTTTAAAAAATATATATACAATTAAATTAATTATCCATATTAAACAACACAATGAAAATTCAAGCATTTAATTCAGTTTTGGAATTTATACATAAAACAGTTAATAATAAGAAATATTTTTGAAGGAATTAATTATAGTTAGCGGTTTTTTTTAGCTAGTCAAAACCTCATCTCAGCTTATCGGCTTATCGATAATTGGCAGTAATGGTTGTTATCGCAACAAATGAGAGGGCGCATTGCGCACCTATCGATGAGATTAATTATATGCGATAGTTACGAATGACGTCAACATAGACATTTATTTGCGCGCGGATTTCAATTGCCCATTTTAATGGAATTTATTTATGGATAAACACATCCGGTATTAAACGCTATTTTAAAACTTGTTCTGGTGAAGTTTATTTTGCGGCTTAATTTCAAGCTAAAAATTTAACCAATTTGGACTTGTATGGTTTTAAACACCACAGTAGCGCTACCTCCCATTTTGCCAACTTCCATAACTTTATCCAAACTTAATTGATTTCCATACGGAATGTCTTTTTGATCATGTTTTGTACTTTAAATTGGCATGGCATTTTTATTTTTCCCATAAAAAAAGCTGACCAAATTTGGTCAAAATCGGACCACATTATATACTACATAGCTGCCAGCGAACTATTGGAAGAAAATTGAATTTTGGCTTAAAAAACGTTACTTCAAGGGTTATATCATTACGACAAAGATATCCGTTCATTCTTTTTTTGTAGTTGGTGATATTTTTATTCATTGTTTAGTATTTTTCGCCTTTCGAAAATACAATTTAGTAAAATGTAAAAAGAACGGAATAGGTTAATTTCCCCCACACAAACAAAATTTATTTATGAAAATTAAAATTTTCCATTGGGTAAAAGGGCAAGATTCCGTATTCTGGCACTTAACTGTAATAAAAAAAGTACACTTCCTTAAATGTTTGTACCTTACTATCCAAAAGTTATTAAATATTAGGAACGTAAGTATTTTTGAATTTAAATTTGGCGGCAAGGACAATGTCTTCTTCTTCGATAGCTGTAAATAGATGCGCAGAACAGTGCGATAGTTGCACAACTGAATGCGCCCTTTTAGTTTCGATATTCTCTAGTTTAAATCGATACTCATCGACGATACTTATCGGCGATACTTTCTGCGATAGTATCGATGCTTAACGGTTTTTAAATTTAAAAAAGACAACGCGTAACTCGTATGGTGAAATCGCTATTTTTATTAATGATTAAATTAATGCTTGCATCTACAAGCGTGTGTGTTTATAGTCATTAATTAGCTTAGTTAATTGCTAGCTTGGTTTTTGTGCTATTTGTTGGCTATTAACTATTTTATTGAACTAGGTTTAGCATCCATATTTCTGTAGTAAAGGTAATTATTTATTCGAACGAACTGTTTTAAAATATTAATTGTTTCACATGATTTAATTACATAAAATATTTCTATGAAAATACGGTGGGCACTACCTAAAATGGTTTTATTTAGTTTTTGACATAAAATATTGTTTTTGTTTTCGTCTGATTGTGCCTATGGGAGCTATATAATAATGTGGTTAACTCTCTGCTAAGGTATAAAAAACTTGTTTAAATAGTATAGAAATAAAGGTGAGTCACTCAGCTGGCTAAAATATTTTGGTTTAGTTGAAAATGGAAAAAACAATCGAAGTAGGCTAATTCGAGGTTTAATTTTGTTCGTTGCATGGCTCTGAATATTTTTATAAAATCAGTTCAACCAAAATCCCAGTACTGTACACATCTAGTAAAAGTTTTGTGAAAAATAAATTCATTTAATAAGTTAATTGTATATTTTTCCCAAATTATAAGTATTTTTTTTCTTCTATTGTGGTTCTTAAATATCTACACAACTATGTATAAAAAGGAGATTCCCGGAGCGATGGATGGGCTTTCCGAATTGCACGCTTTGCAGTTTTTAGTCGGGACTTTCTGCATGAGTAACTTTCGCATTACAAACAGAGATTCTCAGACGGTTGTCGAATCGATCGAGGAGGACCCGCGGGCAGCCTTGTTCGGAATCTATGACGGAGAAAGCGGCAGAGCCGTATGCCAAAGCAAGATGAAACACTTGCAACAAATAATTGTGGATAGGCCCTCATATAAGATGACAAGAATCGACTTTCTGGTCCAGAAGGTAAATATCACAGACTAAACCCGAATTTAGGCAATCGACAGTGAAATCAAAGTTCGACTGAATTCATACAATTGGCATTTAAATCAAAGTACAATTAAGTCGGATTGAATTTAGGCATAGCCATGCTTTGTCCCTGTTTGTTCTTCTAGTTCGATCGATAATAAATATATCGAACGATTATGTTACACAATCGAACCAGGCAGAGCGATCATCGGACTCAGACGAACGAGCGAATTAAGTGAACGATTCGCACGTTCGTCAAACGATTCAATTGAACTAATTGAATCATTTTTGGCACAGCCTGGCGCCATAAATACTGGATACATTCGGAATGCAAACGAGGCGGATGATCTACTGGTTGGTACCACAGCTGCTGTGATGATCATAAAAGATGACATGGTACATTGCGAAACGGCAGGTGATATCAAAACGTTCGCCAGCGTGAATGGGGAGCTTGTGAGGCTGTCAGGCTACAGCAGCCCCACAGAAGATAGCGACGAAGCCGAACCCATCCTAGGAACATCACCCATCAGCAAGGATTGGGAATTTATTATTATGGCCAGTAAAAGCACATGGAGGGTCATGTCCGAGGAACAACTACTGGACGTTTGTCGGCAGTGCATTGCTCAGGGCATGACACCCGAGCACATAACCACAGAGGTTATGAGCATTTGCTGCGGTCAGAGTTCTAATGGCACAGACAGTCGGTGGAATGGAAACCTAGCCGTTATTTTGGTGTGCATACTACACAATAGGCCATACAGCGATCTGATAGCACGTTGTGGTCAGGAGCCCAAGAAGAAAACTATAAATTCTAGAGAGAAAAATTGGAAAGTGCGAGATAAATAAGTTTATTGGTATTCCAAAAATACATTTGAAAAACAGCACACGGAGGTAGCCTTCCCTCCTTAACCAAAGATGCGCTCTTAATATTTTGCTCGGGTCCTCAGGAGACGGACTCTGGAGCGCAACATCGTGATACTTATACCGTGGTCGCCCTGTTCTTATCCTTCCCTATCCGGACGATGAAGTACGTGCAACTTTTACTATTAATAAAAGTACAAGGAAGTTTCCGCCATGCCTAATCTCCATATTGGCTTGCGATAAGGCCGTTTGGGTAGATCTCGACATGTCGTGAAGTACCGATAACCAAAGATGCGATCTTAATTCTTAATACTCGGGTCTATAGGAGACGGAATCCGGAGCGCAACATCGCG
This sequence comes from Hirtodrosophila confusa, assembly GCA_035043065.1. Taxonomy (NCBI): domain Eukaryota; kingdom Metazoa; phylum Arthropoda; class Insecta; order Diptera; family Drosophilidae; genus Hirtodrosophila; species Hirtodrosophila confusa. Next base: position 1,818,779 of record JAWNNI010000078.1, read on the forward strand.
ATACTTATACCGTGGTCGCCCTGTTCTTATCCTTCCCGATAACCGAAGATGCATTCTTAATACTTTGATCGGGGGCAATACCGCGCTACTTACGTGCAACCTTCGCCATTAATAAGGATACAGGGAGGTTTCCGGCTGGCCAAATCGCCACCTTGGCTTGCGACGGGGCCGTCTGGATAGATCTTGGCTTGGCGTGAAGTAACGATAACCGAAGATGCATTAATACTTTGCTCGGGAGCGCAACATCGCGATACCTATACCTTGGTCGCCCTGTTCCTAACCTTCCTGCACCGGATGAAGCACGTGCAACATTATTTTTAATAAATGTACAAGGAAGTTCCCGCCATGCCTAATCGCCATATTGGCCTGCGATAAGGCCGTTTGGGTAGATCTCGACATGTCGTGAAGTACCGATAACCAAAGATGCGATCTTAATTCTTAATACTCGGGTCTATAGGAGACGGAATCCGGAGCGCAACATCGCGATACTTATACCGTGGTCGCCCTGTTCTTATCCTTCCCGATAACCGAAGATGCATTCTTAATACTTTGCTCGGAGGCAACATCGCTAATAAAGGTACAAGGAAGTTTCCTGTTTTGACAAGTCGCCGTCTTGGCTTGCCACAAGGCCGTCTGGATAGACTTGGCTTTGAGGTACCGATAAATGAAGATGCATTCTTAATAATTTTCTCGGGTCCGGAGCGCGACGGCGGTCTGGATAGATCAAGACTTGGCGATGACGTACCGTGCTTGCAACCTTTTGTTAATCAAAAATACGCATACCAAAAATAAACTTCTACTTAATGAATTTTTGTGCATTACTAGGAATATCATCCTGCTTCATCCATTAATGGAGAACCGCAACGCGTATTTTCAGTCTCGACATTCTTCAGCTCAGCTCAGTCGGCATAACTCAAATTGAAGCAAAGGAACAGTGTTTCTTGTAAGGTTTTGCATTTTATTTATTAATGTTTCAATACAAAGCTTAACTACATGCATGTGTAAGTGTTTACAATAATTTATTAGCATAGTTAATCGCTTGCTTTGCTTTTGTGCTATTAGTTGGCTCTTAAAGTAGGATATACAATTGCTTTGTTTTGCTTTCTTTTGTTTCTTTTGTTGTTTTGACACGACTAAGTAGACCAGTCCCATTGGTTAGAAAATTGGTTACTATAATTCACTAAGATATATCAAATATTATATTATAGGCATATAATATTTATATATTTGTATAAGTTTGCTTTTCTCTTGCCTTCGTTGTTGTTTTCCTCTCGTTCTCTTTTTTGGGGTTCTTGTGACCTTACGACTAAAACAAAGTATTTAAAAAAATAGCATAAAATTACATACTTCATAACAAAAATTAATAATAGTTAAAAAAATAGATATAGATATAGATATAGATATATATATATATATATTTATATTTTATATTTTATATTGTATGTATTGGGTAAGCACACACTTTAAAAGCGCGCCAAACATTAAATTGTTACTAAAATTTCATGTACAACATTTGTTAATTATTTACAGTACAAAAATTAAATAAAATAAAATAAAATCAAAGAAATTGAACAGCAAACAAAATAAGGAGAAAATAAAATGGGAAATTCAAATTTGCGCATTCGCTTTGTGCATTTCGTTTCGTTGAGGACTCCAATGTCTCAGGTTGCCTATACCTCGGCTTTATCTGCTGTTGCTGGTCCTTCCTTCCCTACACTCAGGCACGATTGAGCTCATCGCGTTTAAAGTTCCGTATCGCATCCAGCAGCTGGGAGCGTGGATCAGGCGTCGGGGTCACGGAGTTTACACTGCGTTTTGTCGTTGTTACCTTTGTCAGTGTTGGCAGCGCCGGCGGGGGTGGTGGCGTGGGCGTGGGTGTGTGTGTGTGTGTGGATATATGGGTGACTGTTGGCTTATTCGCTATTTGGCTGGTGGGTCGCAGCTTCACCTGCATCATGGCCGCTACGAGCTCTTCTGTTTCCGGCTGCTGTTGCAGCTTCAGCTCCAGTTTGCCGCTTCTCATAATGGTTTTTGAGGGCAGCGTTGGCTTTGCTGCTGTGGCTGGCATTGTTGTGGTTGTGATTGTGGTTATGGGTGTGGGTGTGGGTGTGGCTATGGCATTGGTTGTGCCATTCACAGAGACGCGCACACGCAGCGCCTGCTCCTTTTCCTGCAGCTCCTTGGCCAGCATGCGCTCCTTGAAACCCGTTCGCCGCAGCGTGTTTTGTCCAAAGGGCGCTGCCACCGGCTCTGAAGGAATCGTTGTCGTTGTTGTAGTCTTCTCCAGCGTGGACACTGGACGTGGCAGCGAGTTGCTCGACGTTGTGCTCATTGTCGCATTGACTTGACCACCAGCTGGTAGAGTATAGCGATTGCTTTTAGCTGGCCGGGGCAGCGTTGACGGTTTAACGGCCTCCCTAAGCGCTGGCTCCCGCTCTGATTGCTGCTCCTTCTCCTTCACAATTTGCTGCGCCTGTGGCTGTGGCTGTGGCTGTTCCCGCTCCTTTGCGCTCTCACGCTCCACGCTGTCATCGCGCAGCGGCTTGACCGTTATGGGCACATGGTACTCCTTTCTGGGTATGCCCATGCGCAGTATGGGCGAGGCCACCTCAATGGTTAGCTTGGCCGGTGCAGCGGCATTCGCTGCTGCAGCTGCTGCGTTTGCTGCCGCCGTGGCGCCACCAAAAATGTAGTCACCTTCATTCTTAATAGCCACCTGCGACTTAGGCCGCTCGCTCCACGTGGCAAAGTTAATGCTGGGCGGTCCAGAGTAGCGATAGGTTGGCGGTAGCGGCTTTGGCGGCAATGGCTCTGACACCGGCTCCGGAGTTGCGGCAGGGCTTGAGGGTGAGGGTGAGTGTAAGGCTGCCGGCTTTTGTGGCTGCGGACTAGCTCTGGGCTGGCTGCCGACAACGAACAGCTCTTCAACTGGGCTGGCCCGCACGGAGGCAACGGGCGATGACTTGACGGCCGCTACAGCAGGTGTGGGGGAGACGGGAGTGGGTGTGCTTGCGGGTGTGCTGGCTATGGTTTCGTATGTGTTCGTTGCAGCGGCATTCACTGGCGAGCTGCTCTTTGGTTTCACCGCTGACTCTGGGCTGTCCGCCAGGCTGTTCTTGCGCGAGTTGCTCAGTATGGTCTTGATCAGCTCCAGGCTCTGCAGCGATGGCGACTCAGCGATGCTCAGCTCGCTGGAGGAGCGTCGCTGATGCAGACCTCCATTGCCATTCAGCTCCAGCTTGTTCAACGATAACTGTGAGGAGCTGCGCAGCCGCAGGCTCAGGCTGTTCCGTGGCGATTGGCCCACCGCCTGAAAGGAGTCGGCGCGCGTTATGGTGGGCGAGCTGTTGGTGCTGCTGTTGGAACTGCCGTTTCTGGGCAAACCATTGCCATTTGCACTTCCATTCCCGTTAGCAATGGCTGCAATGCTAAAGTTAGCCAAGCGATTCGGCTTGGCAGCCTCAATCTGCGGCTGCTCGGGCGCCTGGCGTATGAGCGTGTCCAGACGCTGCTGGTTGATGATGGACGACAGCTCATCAACGATCTCGTCCAGCGGCGAGGCAGCATTGCTCTTCGCCCGCGTCTGCGTCTGCATATGTGTAGAGTCCGAGAAATCTGGTGGCGGCGATATGGGCACGGCATAGTTCCAGGAGGACAGCGAAGTCAATTCGCTGGCGCTGCTGGGCGTGGCCAGGGCGCCATTGACGGGTGACGGCTGCTCATCCGAGGTCAGCGCATCCTCGTCCTCATCCCCGGCCCCGTGCTGTCGTGCCGTCAGCACGCTTAGCTCGGCCAGAGTTGTGGGCTGCGGCATCGGCTTCGGGTTGGACGCTTGCAACTCCTGGTTCTTAATAGAGCTCTGGCAGGATGTGGCAAAGTTATACACCTTGATGGCCTCGTCATCATCCGAACTGGAGTCTATGTGACATTTGGCTGCCAGCTGCGGCTCTGGCGAGGGCGAGACCGAGGGCATTGGCTCTGGCGAGGGAGAGGGCGCTGGCTCGCCAATGCCAGAGTCGGCCTGCTTGGAGGCAGCATCATTGTTGTCCTCCTCCTCGGTGGCGCTGCCCAGCGAGCGCGGCTCCGGCGTGGGTGTGCGATTCAGCAGCACCTTCGACACATTGTGATTGGTCAGCTGCGGCGCTGCGCTGCCGGGCAGCGGCGGTGGCGGCGTCTGTGGCAACTCTGACTGCAAGGACACGGGCATGACCGTGGCCAGGGGAGCGCCCATGGCCGCAGGCGAGGGTGTTGTTATCCTGGGCGCCGGCTGCGGCGTTACGGGCAACATCTCCGTTATGGAGGCCGTCGTGGACGCCAGCGATATGGTGTCCGCTGCCGCAGTGGATGCCAGCGCATCTGGAGGCGGTGCAGGCGCCGTTTTCTTCTTCAGCTGAAGCAGACGCTTGCGCGGCGTGGGCTCTGGTAAGCCCAGGGCATTGCCCTTGAGCTCCAGAGTCGCATAGTGGCCGCCATCGGCGGCATCTGGCGTCTTGGCGCTGTTGCCATTGCAGTCCAACTCCGCTTCCACTTCCGCTTCCGTTTCCAGCTCTGGGGTGCTGGCCAAGTTGGGCGTGGACATGCATAGCTGTGGACGCTTCACAATCACCGCATAGGCGGGCTCCGAGGGTGAGCTTGCTGTTGTTGTAAACTGCGGCACAGACTGCTCCGGTATGGCCAGCTGGCTGGGCGGCCGTGGCGCCACACGCTTCTTGCGGGGCGGCGGTGCCAGAGCCTTGGGCGGCACCACCGGCGTGCGCGTGTAGTTCATGCCCGTGGAGTCCATGGAGTTGAGTGAATTGCTCGAACTATACGGACTGGGCGTCTTAGCGGTCAGCTTGGAGTGCGAGTGCCGGCTGCTGCTGAAGTCCGAGCTGCTGCTCAGCGAGTCCCGTGCGGCGGCCGTGCGCTGAAACTTGAGCATTGAGTCCGCATTGAAGCTGTCGTACGACTCGGACTTGTGGCACAAACGTATCTCCGACAGTCCCACTGCTCCGATGCTCGAATCGCAGCTGTACACCTGACTAGCATCCACTAGAGAGAGAGAGAGAGAGAGAGAGAGAGAGAGAAAGTCAGTTGAAGAGTTAAGGATAGAAATCCAGGTAGATGGATTTGTTTGAATGTAGATGGATTTGTTTGAATGTAGTTTAAAACTGGCCAAGTGACGCATAAGTTTCAATGTTCGAGTCTGTCAAGCTTTTATTTAACTGTCAATGTCAAAAAAAAGAGACTAAGCTAGCGAAAGGTCTTTAAAATCAACTTGTGTTGCAGCTGGGTGAAAAGTAAAAAGGTTGGTCTTTGTAAGAACCGGATAGGAATTGGCTAAGACAGTCCTTAAACTAGATACAGACGGTATTGAATGTAAGTTTTAATGGAGCTTAAAACCTCCAAAACTCTTTAGCTATTGAAAATAGAATTGCCTTCAAAAGACAATCACCTAAATTATTAGTTTATCAATCATTCTGCAGTTGTTACTAACGCAATGATTAAGCTCGTCGTACCCGAAAAGCAAAAGTTATTGGATAACCATCTTAAGGAATTCAGTGTGGGCAGTATTTGCATGAAGACCTTTCGGATTGCCAAGGGGGAGGCGCTGACATATGTCGTATTGCCAAAGGATGATCCCAGAGCTGGCATCTTCGGTCTTTATGATGGACATGGCGGGGAAGCAGTTGCCCAATATGCAACTAAACGCTTACACCAAATTATTGTGCAGAGTCCCGAATACAAGGGCAATAAAATAGAGCGGGCACTAAAGAAGGTAAATGAACTCCAATTGCAAATTTCAGTGTGAACCAGATCTACATAGTTCGATCTTTTTGATTGTTTAAGTTAGCGATCTTTCAAGCTGATGGTTAAAAGCTTGTAATTAGGAACAAGATTGCTGCTTAAGCAAACAAAAAGATCGATCTTGGGACGTTTGGCAAATGAGGAAATGTTCCAATTGCTCGACAATTTAGTAATCAATGACATTGCAGAGCTTCTTGGACATTGATGGCAAAATAAAAGAGAATGTTTCCGGGCCAGGTGACCCAGTTGTTGGCTGCTCAGCCCTTGTTGTCCTCATCAAGGATAACACGCTCTTTTGCGCCAATTGCTCTCGAATTGCCAGCATGAGGGGTCAGCTGATGAATCTGTCCATTGAGCACAAGCCCACCGATGACAATCCCCGCTTGAAGCGCTCGCTTGGCAACTTTCAGCTGAAGCTGGCTAATGAAAAGCCCACGGAGGAGCTTTTCACAGCCTATCCGGACGTGGGCTCATTCCACATGACCGATGATTGGGAGTTTCTTGTTTTGGCCTCTAATAGCATTTGCGATGTTATGTCCGACAAAGACTTGCTGGAGTTCTGCCGTCAACGCATTAGCCAGGGCATAATGCCGAATGACATCGCCAAGGAGGTGATGATCAGCTGCTTAGGGCCAAGTCCCAATCGCAAGGACAGTCGTTGGGACGGCAACCTAACTGTTATTTTGGTATTATTACTGCACAACAGCGAATTGGCTAAACGTTGCTCGGAGAGTCCCAAAAGTATCAACAAACTCACCAAAGGTACTGCTCTAAGCAACAAGAAAACCACCAAAGGGTAGTGCTGATCTAGCCAAGGAACCCTAAGAACTCAAGATGACCTAATCGTTCTTAACATCATGTTCAGTTCAACCTTTTTCGTGTTATTGATTCCATTTCATGATTGGTTATATTAAATATTTTGATTTGGATTATTGCAACTGTCAAAGGGGTGCATATGTACTGCGATTGTACCTCCACTATTCGATTTATTATCCTGTAGCCTAAAATCTAAGCCAATTGTTAGATGGAACTAAGAGGCATGGTATCGGGATGGGAATTCAGCCGAACTCGAAAAATTCTTCAGGAAAGAGACATATTTGAAAATTCCCGCCAACGAAGGTTATCTTGGCTATCCCAAATATCTAGAATTAGAATATATTCATCCAGCTTAACAGTCTTATGTTGCCTCTATCTTTGCTTCCTTTCTATGACCTTCTCTGCTCTAATTCTGACTAGTTGAACACGTTTATCGTTATTACGTGGAGCCCATCTCAGGACAAGCTTATTATTATTATTTCTAGCTAGACGATGGATTCCTGCTTCTGGGACCTCCTTTGGATGTAAAGTCCTACAACCTGCTGAAAAGTGAGCTTTACCTGGACTCCGGAACTCGTATTTGTCGGCATCCAATTGTTTGTTGTCACAGACCAGGGAGAGCAGCTTGCTGAGTGGCACACGGGCGCCCAGGCGTGTCACATATAGCTGATCCTTGGGCAGGAGCACGGTGATGCGAAAGGTTTGCTCGAAAGGTGCATTGCTGGTGGCCGCCGGCAGCGGCGTTATGCGATTGTAATCGAGCTGACTAGCCTCGTTGATGTGCATGCCCGTGTCCGTGGACATATGATGGAGCTGTGTGGTGGACTTGGACAGCTTGCCATTGGATGCGATGCCAGATTTGTCTGGTATAGATTTGGATTAGTTTTTGCTGGGGTTGAGAGCAGGACACAAGGACTTACCCTTTTTGCGACCAAACCAGCGATTTAGTGTGGAGAAGCCGCCCTTCATGCTGCTCATGTTGGGGCGTGGCGCGCGCTCTCTCGCTCGCTCACTCGCTGTCTCTCTCTCTCTCGCTCTCTCTCACACGCACACTTGGTATTTCCTACGCACTCTTCTTCCTTTGATAAACCCGCGTGTGTGTGTGTGTGTGTGTTGGTTCCGCTTACTTTCGTCCTTGCTGGGAATGTTGTTGGTTCTGGCCGTTATTGATCGTTGATCGCCCTCTTTCTAGAATGTTTCGTAATATATCTGAAGCATGCTACAAAATGGCGTGCGATTTGTGCGCTGCGAAATCTGCAATTGAAAAGCATTTGAATTCTGATTACGATTATAGAAACAACAGCGCTGCCAAAAGACGCCAACCGTCTTATCAGAGAGAGAGAGAGAGAGAGAGAGCGGCAGCCAACGAGCTGATAAAATTCCCATCCAGCTTGACTGGCCCCTTACTCCACCACCCTTACACATTCCTTGTGTAATGAATGGCCTCTTATCGCACACACACACGCACACTCACACACACACATACATACATTATAAACCTTTGTAAGGTCTGATAACTTTTAAGTGGGCCTTGCAAGGTAGCTGGGAGGAGTGAAAGAAACCGTTCTATAATTATAGATTCGAAGCGGATGTCATTAGACAGTTGAGATTTTCACTTTAAAGTTGAAGCCATAAAAACAACAATCTTTATTGTTTGCTTAAACATTTAGCATTTAAACATTTCTTATTGAAAACTTATTGGACGTCTCTACGAAACAAAAAAAGTCATAAAAAGCAAAATAGACGCCATATAAACTTCAATATTTACAACTCACAATTTGCATGGGCTCATAAACGTTTATTTTGCTTAGCTAATATTAACATAAAGTCGGAAAGATGTGTACGTCTTATACTATAGTAGTAGTATAGTAGTATATAGTATGTAGTATACTGCTCTACGGCTCTAAAGATTTCATATCTTTCCCCAACTGTTCTCTAAGGATGATAACTGTCGATAACTTTGAACATCAGCGCTGATCGCGTGATTAAAGTTCTGTGTCTTTATGGATTTATACTAAGAATATGAATCATTAACTGATTTCAAGTGCTCTTCAAATACATAAAATTTACGTTGAAGTGGTTTCACTTTTTATTTGAATATCTATGGACGTCACAGTTCAGTTTCAGTGCAGATAAGATAACAGATTTTCACATACTTTGGATAACCATGACTAAAATTAAATATTTAAAATTCGCTTACTCATTGAGTATAATATAATAATTGTGCAGCTGTGAGGTTCAACAGCCGATGGCACTATCGATACTATCGATTTATCGATTTATTACACCCTGCAAACATAAAATGTGTAAAAGGGAGTCATAAAATCGTGCAAATGATTGTCCCGTTGGCATAAAGTTTATATATTCTTGATCAGTATCCATAGACGAGTCAATCTTATCCCGTTTGTAAGTCTGGATAATATCGTCGATCTCTGAAATAGTAAGAAATTTTTTTCTAAATTTCCAGCGCATGTAAAGTTTTTTTTATCTATTTATATTTATCCCGTTTGTAAGTCTGTACGTTTGTCCGGATAAAATCGTCGATCCTTAACATTTTCCTGGACGTAGAGCAGGTAAAGGTAAGTTATTTTAATTTTTACTCCCTGTACCCATAAAATGGGTAAAAAGGGGGTATTGGTTTGTGCAAAAGTATGTAACAGGCAGAAGGAGACATCTCCGACCCTATATATATATATGTATATATGTATATGTATATATATTCTTGATCAGTATCAAAGAGATTTCGATTTGGCCATGTCCGTCTGTCTGTCCGTCTGTCCGTCTGTCCGTCTGTCTGTCCGTATGTATGAACGCAAGGATCTCAGCAACTATAAGAGCTAGAGACACCAAATTTGGAATGTAGGTTCGTGTATAGCGGGAGCAGGTCAAGTTTATTTTAGATTTGAGATATCTCCCCCCGTTCCCCCGCTATTCGATAAAAACCGTTTTACAGTTACAATTTTCAAGATATAGCTTTAAGATTTGGCATGTCCAATACTTTAGTCCCTCTTAATCTACTGTCCAAATTTCAAGTCGATCGGATAATAAACACCTAAGTTATTCACGAAAGAAGATTCAGTGCTGCAGCAAGGGGAAGAAGAAGCACAGTCACAACTTAAAATGCCTGGCTTGCGCTGTGGCTCGTGCGTGTGCGTATCTGTGTATGTATGTGTAAGTTAACGAAGATGCGATCGGAAATATTTGACCTGGGTACAGGGAGTTCGTAGTCGGGTATACTCGTAGACTATAGCATTCTTACTTGTTTTAATTATTTATTTAATTCTTTTTATTATTTTTTTAAGTTTTGATATTTCTCCTTTTTGAGAGATGGTCTTGATCTTATAGGTCATTCTGAATTAACTGTTTATGTAAGGAATTATATTTCCAACAAGTAAGAATGCTATAGTCGAGTATACCCGACTACGAAACTCCTGTACCCAGGTCTAAAACATTCAATCACATCTACGTCCACTTACACATACACACACACATACACAAAGACGCACACACACAGGCGGCAAAAGCGACAGCGCAAGCGAGGCATTTTAAATGGTGGCTGTGCTTCTTCTTCCCCCTCTCGCTGCATTACTGAATCTTCTTTCGTGAATAACTTCCGTGTTTTTATTCGATCGACGAAATTTGGATAGTAGATTAAAAAGACTAAGGTATTGTACATGCCAAATTTAAAAGCTATATCTTTAAAATTGTTCCTGTAAAACGTTTTTATCGATTTGCGGGGACGTGGGAGATATCTGAAATATGAAACAAACTTGATCTGCGTATGGTATACAGGAACCTACATTCCAAATTTGGTGTCTCTAGCTCTTGTAGTTGCTGAGATCGACGCGTTCATACGGACAGACGGACAGACGGACAGACATGGCCAAATCGAAATCTCTTTTGATACTGATCAAGAATAAATATACTTTATAGGGTCGGAGATGTCTCCTTCTGCCTGTTACATACATTTGCACAGATTTATTACCCCCTTTTTACCCATTTTATGGGTACAGGGACTAAAAAGCGCTGCTTGCTGGCAGTGCCGCTAACAGCTTGTTGTCTATACGTGAGTAGATGTGTTTGGGAATTTCAAACCTGGTTACAGGGTGTCTCGTGATAGGTAATGTTGTATATTGATAGATAGTACTATTTCATTGTTTTGAATTCTGTTAATACTCGTTGATATTGATATTATAAAAAGAAAGCTTGTCACGAGCTTTTAAAGCTCACGCAACCATCTTTACTATAAATGAACGCGTTGAATTTGTTGCTATTTGCGTTAAGCTTAACGCCGATTGCTGGCTATAACGGTGAACAAATATACTCAAACACACACACACACACAAGACATAGTATAGGTCTGGATATAGTGCATTATGGCGGCTTTATCTGCTTCGATGTGTGCTTTTTGGAGGCCTCTGCGATAAGCGTGCGTTTAAAGACGCGCGCGCACGACGCCGCCCAGCGACTTGGGCGCGTTTTTTGTCGCGTGCGTTCAATTTACACACAATGCGGGCGCCAAGTAGCGCGGGGGTGGCTGCGGTGCTAAGGCGGTGGGTTATAGGTTTGAGGGTCTTTCGGTTGTATAATGGCACAGTTCAGACGGCACTCATGTGTGTGTGTGTGTGTGTGTGTGTGTGTGTGTGTGTGTGTGTGTGTGTGTGTGTGTGTGTGTACTCATTGGCTATGCAAATTACGCGCAATTGCAACAGTAACAAGCTAGAAGCGATTGTCGGCAGTGCTCGACTAGCAGATACCACGCACCCAGGATTGAAGCATCCTATAAAAATGAGTTGCTTCTGCATTTATTGAACGCCTGTTCAGAACATCTCATATTTACGTGCAATCTTGCGCTGCACGTAAGCAATATGACACGACATTGTAATTTTTAACCGTATTTTACACTTTTCCCCAAAGAACTCAGTTAGTGCAGTATGTTCTTGCGCAATAGTTTGAACGCCAAGTAATATATGAATGTCATTCTTGCGCGAAAATCAAGTTGTAATATTCTACGAATATATTGAGTAGTTACTAGATCTTCCTCATAGATGTTAAGGAAGATTTAACTATAAATTGGATTGGCTCTGCAATTGTTGTTCTTTAGCTCTGGAGACAAGTCGACAGTTCAAGAATATAGTACACTAATATATACTCTATATTCACTTCTACTCTTACTACAGAGTATATAATGGCAGCAACAACTGAATCATATAAATGTGTGTGGATTATAAGTAGTGTAATCGAGACACGTGCCCGACATTTACTTAAATCTTCACATCGATGAACCCTGCCCCAAAGCCTGCCACTGCCCTCCGCTCCTTCTCCACTTCCCACTTCCCCTATATGTACATATGTACGCCTTGAAGCGTCTGTAAATCGATTTAGCGCGTTTTGTTTTTTTTAACGAGTTGCCGCACTAATTAGTCGAACTATTAGCTTGGCTTATTAAATTTTACTCACTGTTTTGCCGTTTTGTCGTTTTGTTGCTGCTTTTGTGCACTTTAATACCTTGAGAAATGGAACCCGACCCCGTGCAAACTTTGGCAACAAATCGCATAGAATCTTTTATATATTTTGTTTGTATTTTATACTCTTGCAAGGGGTATTCGAATTTTGACAACGAATGTGCTTAAAACGATAGAATTGTAAGAGCTAATATTATATTTTTGAAGAAATCAAAGCCAACAATCAATCAAGTCCTATCAAAATCGAAGCACTAAGATATAGCTGTTATGAGAAAGATCGGAGGGAATTTTAGTTTTTGTAAGAACAACCTTTTGTTTTTACTCCCTGTACCCATAAAATGGGTAAAAAGGGGGTACTAATTCTGTGCAAATGTATGTAACAGGCAGAAGGAGACATCTCCGACCCTATAAAGTATATATATTCTTGATTAGTATCAAAAGAGATTTCGATTTGGCCATGTCCGTCTGTCCGTATGAACGCGTTGATCTCAACAACTACAAGAGCTAGAGACACCTAATTTGGAATGTAGGTTCCTGTATACCATATGCAGATCAAGTTTGTTTCATATTTCAGATATCTCACCCCGTTCCCCCGCAAATCGATAAAAACGTTTTACAGGAACAATTTTAAAGATATAGCTTTTAAATTTGGCACGTACAATACCTTAGTCTTTTTTAATCTACTATCCAAATTTCAAGTCGATCGGATAATAAACACGGAAGTTATTCACGAAAGAAGATTCAGTAATGCAGCGAGAGGGAGGAAGAAGCACAGCCACCAATTAAAATGCCTCGCTTGCGCTGTCGCTTTTGCCGCCTGTGTGTGTGCGTCTTTGTGTATGTGTGTGTGTATGTGTAAGTGGACGTAGATGTGATTGAATGTTTTAGACCTGGGTACAGGGAGTTTCGTGGTCGGGTATACTCGACTATAGCATTCTTACTTGTTTCTTATATTTTAACCAAACTGATCAATTACAAGTTGGATTATAGTATGTCATTTCTATTAGGCTATTCTATTCTTTTCAAATTAATTATCCTAATATGTTTCATATTCTAGGCGACAGCATTGTTTGTCAGCCAAATAAATAAAATAAAATACAAAATAAAATAATATTAGTTCTTTTATCTATAATTGTATAATATATATATACATATAACAAATTGTAATATTAGAAAAACAGATATATGGCATGCCTTTCCTACTGTTTATCTTGATTCTTTTTCTTTAGTTTTATGCCTTAAATGAACCTTAAATTCTATGTATTTTTTCTTTATAACTAACTCTACCATTTTGCTATAGGCTCTAATAACGCCACCTGGTATTCTTAGCTGAGAATAGGGGCATGGCTAGCTGGACTGGCAACTAAACTTCCCCCAATCGATATTAGATTCAATTGTAATTTCGTATAGGCTTTGAAATGTTGTCTATGTTTTGTATTATATTTTTGATTCGGTTTTGCCTTCGTAAATAAATAAAAATAAATAAATTTCAGCCGTCTGCATAATGTTAATTTACATAAAGCAATAAGTTTTTTACATAGAAAGATACACAATATTTACTCAGAGAGTCTCCCTTCCTTCCTCCATATACTTTATATAGTTTTCAATTAATCTGATTACTATATGCCGCAAGAACAATCGGTTGCAAATTGAAAAAACTTTCCGCAAGGGTGTACAGCTTCGGCAACCCGTCGAAAGCTATTCTTTCTTGTTGTTTATCAATTTTTGTTGTTAACTCTTTTAGTTATTAACGCCCATAGCCAAAGGTGTGTGTGTTTGTGTAGGAGAGAAGAGAGGGAGAGGAAGCGAGGGGCTTTTATAGTCACTTAGTTAAACTTGAAATAAACATGAGTAAGTATAAATACCTCGGCTATCAAGCGACAAGGCGACGGCGCGTAGTCGAAGCAATTTTCTAAATCATCACGTTCCATAAACATGTCATTGTTATTGTTCTTGCCAAAAAAACCAACACAAAAACCAACACATATATAAGGAAAAAAAAGAAACAAAAAATAGAAACATTATCAACTAAAAGCTTTAAATAGTTGATCACATGAGGCAGCAATTGGAAACCGCTTAAAAACTAAATATTCGATCTCGCCAGCTGACAAAGCTCCAATCTGAAGTCTATATGTAAGTGTTTGCCTGATAAGCACTGACAATATATATATACTTTATATATATATGCCACACGTATGCTATATCTTTATAATACTTGGCTCAATCTGTCAAAGGCCGGCCAAAAGTACACCATCCGATTATATAGACTGTCTGCAGTTAGTATTCAATTGCAACTGGAAATTGACATGGTAAATGATCGACTCGTTTGAGCAATCAAACGCAATTAAAATGTTGCTTCATCATTAACTATAAACAGATCTGGTTATTCATAAACATATTATGTACATATATTTATTATAACGATTACAGAACCAACGTTTATATCAAGAACTGCTCAACAGAATTCAATGTGAGTTTCGTTGCCTTTTATGAAAAGTTAAAGAACTTTGAATTCTCCAACAACAAGTAAATAAAACGTTTAAGAACATAACCCAAAGAAGAATTGAAGAAAGTCTATTGATCGAGCTGAAAATATATATATTCAAAGCGGTTTCCGAGTTTTCACTTTCGGCAACAAAACATTATCAGTTTCGGAAAGGAATCCCCTAAATTTTCCAATTATCATAGAGAATTCTAGATCAATAGAAAGCGAATTCGATCTTAGATCAAAGCCAAGTTCAATGTACAAACTCACATCAAGCGTAATAATACTAGAAACATTTTAGAGTAATTTACATACGCAAAATCTAGCTCAAAAGTGGAAACAGGAACCGGTATGATTATTTCCTGTTTTTAGTATTAGCTGGAAACCAGAGTTCAAAGACAGAAACCAGAGTTCTATAAGACAATTTTGATATCCCCAACGCGTCTGTACAAAACTATTTGATCGAAAGGACTACTTATTATCCCAAGGAATAGGATGATTATAACGTCATCTTTTAAGGTGACATATGAGAAAGACAATATCTAATCCACTTCGGACTTCTTCAGATTCAGATAACCTGTAAAGGATGAAGTACGAACCACTTTGCATCATCTTAGGATGTAGTAAATTGCTTTTTGTTGATCTTAAGTGCATATTATACAGAATAAGAGTATGCCTAAGGAATATCCATTAAGGCTGATGTCACAAAGTCATCAAAGTTAACAGCCTCTGTAATTTATATTTAAATGAAGACTTAATAGCTGTTGGATTGACTGCTTAGTCACGTATTTGTTAGATGTGCTATTTATAATCTCAGTTATATCAAGTTGCCTTTTGTGAATATATTTGCTATTTATAAGCATAATCATCAATTGATTTCGTAAGCTGCAAGTTTCTAGATATATGTACATATATATTTGTCTCTATTTTGTTTTTGGCTAAAACTCATTAACAGTTTAGAAGTTTGTGTTTGGCATTTTAAGTGGTTATATGGTATAATGATGTATATTGAAAGGGCGCAGATTGTTATGGATATTGACGCAACTGATTACCGTTAGGACACAAAATTGGCAACTTTCTACCGTTATGGCATGTCTATATAGAAGTATGCTCAAAAAATTACATGCTAAGATCGATTTGGGGCGCTCCAAGTACGCTAATAAGGCGAATCAGAAGTACAAACATTCCAAATCGAAATTTCCCGAAAAAAATCAAATAAAATATAAAAAAAAAACTCCGACAGATGATTAATTATGACATTGGAATTGTATTTGGGATATTGGGATTTTTTGTTCGTTTTGAAATGTGTGCCAACTCATGCAGCTATATACTATAGGTTTAAATATGTGTAAATGTTTTGATTGTTTTCAGATATTGTGCAATGAATGCGACATTGGCATTGGCATTGCAGTTGAGGTTGAATCTGGGAGCGAGACCCGAGACTGGGACCTGAGGAGACTGATCCAAAGTTAAGCGATGATATCACACATAGACGTGCGGGAATTTTTATTGGTGCTCATCATTGTGTTTTATTGTGCACTCAGTCTCAGCCAACTAGTCAAAGCCAAACAACCAGTCAACTATGCAAATTCTGTCTAAGTTTGGGGCATGGGATCGGGGACTTTGGAGGCGAGAGACGTGGGCTGATAAACGAGCTAAGGCCCCGTGTGGAAAAGTTTAAACAAAAGGTAGTATCTGCTTTATCTGCATACGAAACTTATCAGTCGGGCCGTGACTAATACTAGAACTTATGCTAAATAATCTTACAAAAATGTTTAGTTTTATAAGAACATATTTTCAATTTGTGCCGCAATCTGAGCGATTTCATTAGGGTTAGTTAGTTGAGAGTGGGTCACAAACTGCACGCTGGCCACTCAGGGGTTAAACTTCTTAGCCAACTGCTGGCGTTCGAGAATCTAAGAGTTAGCTACTTAAGATATAATATCTCAAGATAAGCCAAAATAGAACAGGGATATGTAGAAATGTATTTGTGGTGTGCTTGAAAGAGCTTGATAGCTTTTAAATGGATGAATCAACTTGAAAGAAATTTTGCATAGATGAAATTTTCTAGGAAATTCGGTGATATGATCAAATATGGTATAATATATAAAGGTCTCCATACTAACAATAATAACCTAGAAACATATCTTGATGTTTACCAACCAACTGTTCAAGATTTTTATTAAGATAACCATCTAGGATCCCATACCTTCACTTCCCTGGAGAGTGTATCGAGAACATCGCTGAACCAACTCTTAAAATTCGCGAAAATTATCTTCAAGGAATCCCAGATGTCGCAAGGTTCAAATATGCGGTAAGGACCAGATAATCTATGTGATGGTGACCTGGGGGTAGCCTGCCGTCTCAACCTAACCTAACCTATTAAGGTAAACATTTCGGTTCTGAATTCCAAATGCTTGTTGAAATTGAAGTAATTTCTTCCTTTATTGCGGTTAAAAAAATAATACATATGTATATTGGTTAATATCCAATTAAAAATCGAAGTAATTATCTACAATATATAGGCCTGTTACCAATCCGAATCGGCTTTGATTTTGTGTTTCGCAATCGGGAATAAGAGCACAGCTGATAATTTTCTATTTAGTAATTTGTTAAACATATTGTGTTGATTGATTTACAAGGTGTTACAAGGTCTGAGACTTGTTATTGTAGTACCAATGTGATAGGAGTTGAGTGTAATGACGCAGGAGGGTTAGGAGGAGCTATAGTGATCGAGAGTCTACGCTCAAAAAACAAAGCCTAATAATGCGAGTGAGTAAATTTACTTAAAGCTTGCAATCAGCAATATTTATTTGTCATACCTGTGCTAAAATCGTAGCAGCATTAAGCAAATAATTATTCAGCATTTATATAAGACTTAATCCGCTTCGTCTACTCAAAACTTTCTGATTCACTTGATTTCTTTCGTAATTCGAAAAAAAACCAAATCATAAGACGTTGGGAATTTATTGTTTTGAATTTTAAAACACGTGCGAAATGCGGAACAGAACTAGAAAACATCATAAAATAATAAATATATATAAAACAAGTAACAATGCTCTAGTCGAGTATACCCGACTACGAAACTCCCTGTACCTAGGTCTAAAACTTCCGAACACCTCTTCGTACACTTGCACATGCATAAAGCCGCACACGCACCAGCGACAGCGTAAGCGAGGCATTGTAAGTGGCGGCTGCGCTGCTTCTTCCCCCCGCTCTGCAGTACTGAATCTTCTATCGTGAATAACTTCCGTGTGTATCATCCGATCGACTTGAAATTTAGACAGTAGATTAAGAGTGACCGAAGCATTATACATGCTAAGTCCCAGGGCTATATCTTTATAAATTGTTGGTGTAGAACGTTTTTATCGAATTGAGGGGGTGCGCGGGGAGACATCTGCAATCAGATATTGATATTGATACTGATCAAGAATATTTGTATTTTATAGTGTCGGAGATGTCTCCTTCTGCCTACTACATACATTTGCACAGATTAAATACCCCCTTTTTACCCATTTTATAGGTACAGGGAGTAAAAAATAAACTATACAAAAGTTTTGCGTATAAATAAACAAGAGTTTATAATATTGTTGCAACTGAAGCGAAGCTCTTTTGAGGCTTCAACTCTCACTGACTGGCAACAAAATTTGTTCCACTTTATTGTTATTATTGCCATTCATCATTCGCCGATCGGGAATTGTGGAAGCTGTCAAAATGACAATTGGTGTCGCAATGTCAACAACGCTCTCTGTCGCTCGCTCTCCTTCTCACACTCGCACGCTCTCTGCGTGACGGCCCCTTGAGGGTCAGTTTTCCAATTGTCATTTGCTTTTTGCTAGAATTTCGCGTGCCACTTTTCTTAATGTTTGTTTTTGTTGTTTTTTTTGTTGATTAATATTGCACAGCTACTGCAGTTTGTTGTGGTTTTTTAGCAGTTACTTATTGTTAAACAATTTGCACGTTGTCATAAACAAAACAAATAAACACCCACACACACATACACATACACAAAAATATAAGCCGCATTTAAAGTAAACTGGAATAGTGCTTAGAACTGCGTACCAACTGCGACTAGCGGCTTGTTTGCTTTGGTTTCTTTCTTCGGTTCTTGCTTTGTTTTCTTCCCCTTTGTGCTGCGACTCTGCTTTGGCAGCGGCGTTGCGAGGCGGCGGCGACGACGACGTTAACAAAACTGAAAACAAAAAACGCGCAAAATATGCACAGAACACGAACACAATACGAACACTAACACTAACGCTAACACACACACACATGCGAACAATAATAGTAGCAGGCAATAATAAAACAACGGTAACTCTCTAATAATAGCTGCAGACGAAGTAGCAGGCAGCAGCTCCACCAACAACAACACTCTCTAGGCTATGGTGTTGCAATTTTAGCTATTTTCACGTCAGATCTGGCCCAGGAACGGGAAACTAACAGTTTTGCATGTTGTAAGTCTAGAGTTTTGTCATAAATTAATCTGCAAACTTTAACTACTCTTCCAAGGCTGATGCTCTCTCCATGTAGAAGATTTTAAGCGGCCCATTCACGATACATTTAAACCACGCTCAAGCGTAATTGTATGCGTAATATTTCAAAAATTCAATCAATGACTATTTCCCATTGCTAAATGCAGAGAAAATCGAGTCTTAGCCATTATAATATGCAAATTAATTCACATTGTAAGATTAAATTTAACGAACTCAAAATGTGAGGAAATTTATTTATTTTTACTGATTTAAGCACAATTCTGTTGCCCAATCAGGTTTACGAAACGAAAGTTTGTGAAGATTGAGTTATCACTTTACTTAAGAATTTACCTGAAATTTTACTCAGCAAATAATACAAAATTTAAAAATTTATAGCCAAATTAAGCGTATATTTTAGCTTTTTTGTGCTTATCGATAGTTGGCAGCACTGCTGCCCTCAGCTGCGTGCGCGCTCAGAATGCCCGCACTTGCGCTCTCTCAAACCCGCTAATGTTCTTGTGTTGTTGGCTGCTGCTATTTTATCTTATCAGCTCCAACAATAATAAGCGCAGCAGCAGCAGCGGCGCCGGCGCGGTAAAAGGCAAGCATAGAAACTGCAGCCCACAATTGAGAGAGTGTAGCAATGTTTACCGTTTAACGTTTACCGTGTGCTATCTTCACTTGTCGCGTTAGCCGGGCAAACTGAACTGAGAATTGAAGCGTCGTGCGTTGCATAAGACAGGTGACGGCGCGTCGCTGTTACTGCGCTGCTGTTGCTGCTGCTGCTGCTTCAGTTAAATTGCGCAAGCTTTTCATTCTGACTGCGACGCGTCGCGACGCTGGCGACCTTCAGCGCAGCGTTTGCTAGCGTGGGCCTAACTAGGTGCGCTCCTGACTGTAGCAGCAAGCTTTTGCATGGGTGTTGATGTCAGGAGTGTCTTTTGGCACATGCGTGACCATTTTTATCGCCTTGTCTATCGATTGGCATTGGCTAAGGAGGCCGGCTCGCCTAGCCCCCAACCCTCTCCCCACATCACACATGTATGACATCACCACTGCCTCGACATCTACCATCTTCATTAATTGCTGCCACGCACCAATTTCTAAGCTCTTGCCCCCAAAGATGGGCATCGGCAGAGGGCGCGCCTCAAGACAATCGATAAATGCTTAACCGTCAGTCAAGTCAGCTTTGCTTTGGGCTCGAATTTCCGATTCAAATTGTTTAATAATTACTTTAATGCCTACATTTCAATTCTAACGCTAATGGCCATAAAAACACCAGCTTATTAAATGTGTGGGCAAGAAGCTTTGTAGTTAACATGCTTAATTTTAACAAGCAAAATAAAATACATCCTAAAAAGAAAACATCCGAAATTATATGTAATATTGCAAAATATTCTTAGAAAACGTTAATTATATAAGTGGGGGTGAATCGGAGTACGAGTTGTAATTATCTGGCAAGCCTACAATTAACCAAGGTCAAGGGAAAACTGTGACAATTAAGCAGATGTTTTGCTTCAAGGACTCACTACCTATGACTAACCAAGGTTAAGGAAAGAAAATCTTGTAAGCTTAGCAGATGTTTCAGTTCAGTGATTCACTTTCATAGCGCACATTTGAGCTCTCAAGTTACCAGGTACGTAAAATTTAAAGATTGACCAATTTTGGTGCGCAGTTCTCTGAGAAACTTACTTTTCATCAAAATCCGAAAGTTTGATTGTGATAGTTACGTATTTGTTTAACTTAAAAAAAGCGCGAAAGACTCGGTTTGATCGTATGACTGTTTTGTACCCTCAAAAGCAGTTTTAATATCCTCGAATATTTCTTCTTTTTACTCCCTGTACCCATAAAATGGGTACAAAGGGCTATTACATCTGTGCAAATGTATGTAACAGACAGAAGGAGACATCTCCGACCCTATAAAGTATATATATTCTTGATCAGTATCAAAAGAGATTTCGATTTGGCCATGTCCGTCTGTCTGTCCGTCTGTCCGTCTGTCTGTCTGTCCGTCTGTCCGTCTGTCCGTATGAACGCGTCGATCTCAGCAACTACAAGAGCTAGAGACACCAAATTTGAAATGTAGGTTCCTGTATACCATACGCAGATCAAGTTTGTTTCATATTTCAGATATCTCCCCCCGTTCCCCCGCAAATCGATTAAAACCGTTTTACAGTAACAATTTTCAAGATATAGCTTTAAGATTTGGCATGTACAATACTTTAGTCTCTCTAATCTACTGTCCAAATTTCAAGTCGATCGGATAATAAACACGGAAGTTATTCACGAAAGAAGATTCAGTGCTGCAGCAAGGGGAAGAAGAAGCACAGCCACCATTTAAAATGCTTCGCTTGCTACTGCGGCTCGTGTGTGTGCGCCCTTGTGTATGTATGTGTGTGTATGTGTAAGCTTACGAAGATACGATTGGAAATTTTTGACCTGGGTACAGGGAGTTTCGTAGTCGGGTATACTCGACTATAGCATTCTTACTTGATATGTTATTTTATTATTTTTGTTTATACTGCGAAATCCGCTGAAAACAACGAATTGACTTCTGTTTATTGTAACGTCCGCGGCATTTTACTCTTAATTATACTCTTAAATTTATTGCTCATGAAACAAGTTAGAAAATATGTTTTTATGCCATTTGAAAGTAGTTTCAAAAAGCTATACCTAACTGCTAACTAAGTAAATTTAAAATATTTAATTTAAAACCAAAAAACAGGATTATTACGGAATGAGTTTAAGTGTAACATCCGCGACAATAAGGCTTTTTATTGAAATCAAGTTTAGTTTCAAATGTTTCATGTAGAAAATATATTAGTATTAGGATTATATCTGAGTACAACACTAAGGGTTTAGTTTTTCGGAAATGTACCATTTCAGTACCCATATACCATAAAGGTCTGAATTCTAAAGATATGGTTCCATTGACCGATGTGACTATCTATACTAATACGTGTTTTACATGTGAGATAAGACTTTAACCAGTCTACTATAGAAAACGCACCATAAATAATATCGGGAAACTCCCCCCGGGAGGTAAAGTACATCTATAAATTGTCTACTCTTCACGCTCTAAGTCAGTAAGTCAATTAGTCAGCCAATTATTTATGCTATTGTTTTGTAGGAGTTCGAAAAGTGTAATATTATGGTTATTTCTGCTGTTTTTTCTTTTTGTTAGTATCATATCTCTCCGATAACGGATAGAGTGTCTGGTTTCTGTGGTATCTGCATCGTATCTAAATCACTTAAGGCTTGTTCTGTCCACATATCGGAGCCCCTTACAAGTAACGCGTAACAGTTTTCGCTTATCGGAAACCACTCGATAGTGTAAACATAACAAATTCCACATGATGATCATTATGTTGATAGTGTTCCAAGGGCCAGTCCAAGCACCTGGCTGGGAGACCGCACCACCCCCCACCCACCCCTCTATCCACCGTCCAATTTTTTATCAAATGTGTTTACATTGTTAAGTATTTGGCGTGCCCTTGTCTTTGTTTTTATATTATGTACTTTAGCACGTTTCGTGCACTGATAACCTCAACCTTAACATAGAACATTGAAAGTCGCTTCGTTTTTTGTTTTTGTTTTTATACTCTGTTCCCGAAGGGAAAGAGAGTATATTGGGTTTGCGAAATGCCCACACTCTTGAAGCTATAGCAACCAAACTTGGTACACATGTTGGTGTATACCCTCAATTTATGAAATGTGTGAATGGGGAAAACCTGTATCTTTCACATTTTTGAGGCTATAGTCACAAAATTTGGCATACAGACTAATGTTACGATTCCTGACAGATCTGCGTCAAAAATTTGTTGCCACCCCCACCCCTCTTCCGCAAATCAGCATATGATATACCCAATACACGTTTTCCAACGGGTATATCTCCTACAGTTTCATAGCTAGAGTCACCAAATTTGGCATACAGACTAATGTTGACCCCTTAGATAAATCTGCATCAACAAATTTTTGACCCCTCCACCCCTACCCCACAAATGAGAGAAATCTATATCTCCCACACCTGTACAGGTAGAGTCATCAAATTTGACATACAGGGGATCTTTTTCCGAACCCACAAATAACAAAATTTTACCGGACTGGGAACAGACTATTCTGCTGTCGGATACGTCCGACTGCAACGTTCTCACTTGTTTTTTTTGGGGGAGGTGGCGCGTAAGGGGTAAGGTAAAGTTTTCGGTTGTGTCATTACTAAATAAATACCATCAACAGGTCGCTACAAATAACTATGCAAATAACAACAAAAAATCAGCAATCGAGTGCCAGCATTTCACTGGCCAATAAAAAACAAAAAAAAAAGAGTTTGCTGCGAGTACTCGCGCTGGTGACCCCGTTTACGGAAATTCTTTTTTATGCGCAACTTGAAAAAAAAGTGGCACAAACTCATTCCGACAAAAAACAAAACAACAACAGCAACAACAGAAAATACAGAACCAGCAAAAACAACATAAACAAGTTTTTTCGACGGCAAATTCGACAATAAAACCATATGATCAGCGTAATGATAGTTATGATCATTGGCTCTTTTGTTGTTGTTGTGTTTGTTTTCTGGGCTGCAAAGATTTCTACATTTCATGTCTCAGCCTCAGTCTTAGCCCCAGTCACAGCCACAGCCCCAGCCTCCAACCTCCAGCCTCCAACGTTTTACTTTTTCTTTTCTTCAATGCGCAAATCTTTCTTAAATACTTATTTTGTGACACGCCTCGGACCCCCAACTTGGCTCTCATTTGTTTTCTCTCCTTGTCAGCTTCTTATAGCCATTAGTGCTGCAAAACGTTCTATCGATAATATCGATAACATCAAGTGTAATCATTTAACCAATTGCGATGTTGAAATAGTTGCTAAAATGTAGCATTATTGCTTAACCTTTGAAATTCCTAAGTAAGGATATTACAATGTAATTATATGTTTGTTTGATTTGGTGAGTTTGGTTAAGATAAGAGTACTTATATTCATAAACCACATAAGAGCTGGAAATCTAAGAACGATTTAGATTTTTTTTTTTCAATTTCCAGCATGAATTTTGATCCATCAAATAAACGGGTCTCAGATAAGTTTTAAAATAACGTCTTATACTAACATTGAAGTTCGCAAACGATTAAAATATAAGTTACAAATTTTGCTTTTTCAAAACTGTGAGGTTTCTAAAGACCATAAACATTTTACTTGGGAATATTAGTAAAATTGGAATTCCAAGTCGATTTAGAGTACAAAGGATGATCAAAAAGACATTCCGTGTAGAAATTGTTTAAGTTTTGACAAAGTTATGAGAGTTTGTAATCTAGAAGGTTTTTTTTTATTTTTATTTATTTTTTATTAATATCACAATAAACATTTCAATATTGTTAGAAGTGGTACGGCATCTAGCTTAATCGCCGAGATTGTAGGAGGTAGAACTACTTTACAAGTCGAAACTTTTTTAATGCTTATCATGTTTTTTAGCAAGAAAATGAACATCCTCAGTGCAAGTTTTAGCGTTTTATACTAACACTACACTAAAGGTGAAATTTCCAGATAAACATTTGATCAAAATGTAGCTTTTGAGAATTTGTAGGGATTCTCGAGTATTGAATAGCCCGCTGAAGATATTTCAAGCCATCGATTCGGACTATTCACTATCGAAATGGACTCGATTGGGGCTGTTATCGATAGTTTTGCAGCACTAGAAGGCAACTTGTGGCAGCTGCGGCTGCCGCTCCACATACTCGTAAGTAGGTGCCACTAGACCCGTTAGTAGGGTCTTTCGACTTTCGTCTTTTTCTTTAATTAGGCTTCAATCAATGCCAGCGGCAGAACTCGCGCCCTAGTAGCCCACTCCACTCCACTCCACTTCAAGCGACTCTGCACCATTCGCCTCGACTCGATTCGAGTAGAGTCGACAGCGGCGATATCAGCCTTAATGACTGGCCTCCCAGCGCTGCACAATAGAACAGAAACAACAAAAAAAAAACAACAAAGAATTGGGTCAATTGCAGGCCAGACCTCAGCCGTAGACCCACCCGTCTCTCCTAGCCCAGACTCAAAAAACGCAACGAAAACTTTTGCATGACAATTGCATGCGTCTCAGATACAATTACGGCTAGATACAGATACAATTACACCCAGATGCTAGTGTCTGTCGTGCATATCGTTATATCTGTTAAGTATGTGGATATATTCAAAACAACATATCGTTATCAAAGTGAGCTTTGTGTCGACCCTTTGCCCACTTGATCCGACTGTACGTTGGACTTGAATGCTACTTAGTACGAGTACAGGTTCCATTTATATCTCAAAGTGTTTGATTATTTGAAGCAGATAACTATTAGCTAACTTAAATTGGACAGTGAAACCTTTTCTATGTATTGTACATTATAGATTATCAGGAAGGGAGTTCAGGATATAGCTCTTAAGAGTCTATATTGAACAATAACCATATTTAAGTATGTATTTATTTATTACAATATTACCTTAAGTCCCGAACTGTGCTTCAGAAAAGTGTCTCTGAGAATATATTCTATTTTCTAAAAATAATCAATTGTCACAAATACTCATATCAAATATTTAAGTTGATTCTGTTACCTAACCTAACCTCAAAATAAATTATTCTTATTAGTGTAACCTAAGTTATTTATAGGTCCTGATAAGTTCCTTTCATCCTTTTGAATGAAATGATAGTTTGAATAAATAAAAAGACCTGTAATATAACATAATTTAAACAACTTTAGGATCTCTGTTATTAGTACTAGTATTATTAGTAGGAATAAAGAGATCAATAAAATATGGTTTCGAAAAGTTTAACATTTTTAAGGATTTGTCAACATTTTCAGTGTTTGAAAGAATTTAGCTGGCCTAAAAACAAACTTCAAAATATAGTTGATTTTTATATAATAAATTTCAATAATTAAGTAACTTTACGCTATAACACACATCCAAAATCATAGATTATCTCCCTCCCAACTACACTTGGTATTAATTAACATATTAGATAGGAAATTATATTTTTAGCATATAGTAATATATAAAATCGCTTGTTAGTTTCAGTTTTGTAAACTGTTAACTATCAATATGAATAAAATAAGTAAAAGATAAAAGAAAGTTGACTTGCATGGAATTTGTTTGAGACTTGATTTGGTTCTTAAGAATTTGAAAGTCATGGACACTGCTCTCTCACTCGCTCGCTATCTATCTCTGTCTGGCTGTGTTTTCGATTTCGTTTCAATTAACATTATTATTATTTTTCTTTGAAATGCGAATTGTAGGCATGTCATGTGATCATACGATTGATCAAAACAATTGCAATAGAAAAGTTGATCTCTCTGCCGACACGCAACTACGCAGCGTCGCTCTCACTCAAACTCTCTCTCTTCCTCTCTTTCGTTATCCCCCTCTCTCTCTCTGCTTCTCTTTGTCACTCTCTGATGTCTGCTATGCAATCAAAAGCTGCCCAGCTGCAAGTGTCGAACGTTGAATTCCGAATTCCGAATTCCGAAATCCGAATGCCGAATATGTCGCCCAGCGGCAGCAGCAGCATAGCCAGGGGGACAACCTGTCAGGGGGGCACCTGTCTCCCAAAAAATATAATGCAACACAAGCCAGACTGCTCGACTACAAGATACCATGCACATCTCTGTATATACCTATCGACAGGTATAACTATCGTTATATCTTTTAAAGATGACACCTAAGACCCAGCTCAATCAATAGATAGTATCCCAAAGTTGGAAGAAAACTTCATATATCGTATGCAGCAAAGTAAATGCTAAATTTGGTATCCCTAGCTCTTAAAGTCTTCAAATTGGACTCGGCTTTTGATACTAATCAAGAATATGAATATATATGCTCTATATAGTAGAAGATATCAGCTTCTGTCTGTTGCATTCATTGCAACAAATCCTTTATACCCGTTTTATTCATTTTTAATGGGTAAAAACAAGATAAAGCCCGGGACCGGGTCTATGCCTGTTGTTGCCGCAGTTGCTGTTGTTGCTGCTGTTGCTGGTGTTGCAATTGCAACTCCACATACACACAGCCACATCAATTGCAGCGGCGTTCAAGTGGCGCTCATAAATTTGTTAGAGCGCGCACATTTTCCACATTGCAATGTGCCACAGCAGCAACAACAACAGCAACAACAACAGCAACATCAACAAGCAACAAAAACCTAACTAAAGTTTGCCGATTATCTAATACCCTTGCTAAAAAGATTGTACTACAGCAATTTAGTTCTCAATGCAGCTATGTGATATTTAAATAGTGATCTGATTCGATCAAGTTTGATATATCTGTAAGAAAAATGAGATTTTTATGCTACAACTGAACCCTTGACTACTGGTATATATCCTGTCCGATTTGCTTAAAATTTCCTCAACTTTTAAGGAACAAAATAAAAGTGAAACTCTGTGGGTTAGATCCCTAGAAACATCAGCAATGCTCCATGGTACATGAGCACTAGTGACATTGAACGGGACCTAAGAGTTTCTAAGGTGGGTGACATGATCCAAAATCTTTCCTCAAAATATCCTGAGCGCCTTTGCGCACATCTTAATCAGCTAGCAAGGCGACTTACTTCTTCTAGAGTAAGAAGGAGAAGATTAAAACGAACCCATCCGCAGGATCTACCTACTCGGATTCATTAGCTATAAACTTGCATTTACAATCCTAAAAGTCTTACATGTACAGTTAAAAATCAATCAAACTCTTTGCCCTAATTTTAATAACCACTTTAGTTTAATAGCTGTCAGCCTGTTAAATTCGTTAAATTCACTATTTATAAATATAAAAATATTGTTGATTTGTTTGGGATATCATTGTAAACAATAAAGTTGTTAAATCTCGACCGATTATTCTTCTGGCAGCTATAGAAATAGTTTCTGCTTTTTATCAAACTTGATCTGTATCTGTATGGATCGTAAGCAACTAATAATATTTAAAAAAATAAATAAAAACAGGTCAAACTCTCTAAAGCAGCATGAATTCGTTAGAGTTGCTGAGTTTGATCAATATAGCTCAAAAATAAACCTCAAATGATCGTTCCTATGTCAGCTAAAATTAATAAATAGTGAATAGATCTGTCTGGTTCCGACATATGTATGTATATACAGATACTCTATATGAATATATCGCCTCAGCTCAATGCCCAGATCAGATATATATACTTGAGGTTGGAAACCTGAGGTTACATATTATGTGACACAATGAAAATACCATTCTGCAGAGTATATAATAACTGAAGGTGCCGGTTTTTGCGGCACAGCCAGCGGCTGTCTGCGGCATTGCCACAGCGGCCCGCGAAGCTGCAGCACCATTATGTTGCCATGGAAGAAAGTGAAGAGAAATGATATGTAGTTGTAGTTGTAGCTGCAACTTTTGCTGCAATTTGGCTGTTGGGGGCTTTCTTATGCACTTACCTGGCTAAATAACTGGCTTGCATTTCATTTGAAAAGACGCTTAGCGCGTTGCCTTAATTGCAGCGAGTGGCAAAAACCTGTAACTGGGCAGCGCCAACGCAATGCAATGCAACGCAACGCAGTTGCCAGACACCAGCTATAGATACAGATACAAAATGCAAGTGCGCGTACGTGTATCTTTAAGATGCTCTCATGGCCGTTGCTGCTGCTGCTGCTGCTGGTGCTGCTGCTGCTGCTGCTGCTGCTGGGCTTGCCAAACAACCTTGACATGCAACTAAACTAATGACAGGAAACCGACGACAAGTGCCGCGCGCATCCAATCCAATCTAAAAGCAATCCAATCCAATCCAATCCAATCTGATCCCATCCCATCCAATCCATTGCATATTTGCAGTCCCACACAGATGAGCATCGGTTTGCCTTGCCTTTGGCTGGCCGCGCTTTTTAATTACAATTACAAGTACAAGTGTCAGTACGAGTGTGAGTCTGAGTGTGAGTGCAGCAATGAGTGTACTCGAGTATACTCGCACTTGCACTCACAGTCACAGTCGCACTCGCATTCAACCGGTTGCCAGTTAAACAATTGCCGCCCATGCCAAAGAAATACACGTATGTATCTCAAAAATGTATCTGTATCTGCATCTGCAATTGCCACTCCGGCAGTCTGTTTGTCTACTTGTCTGTTCGTTTCTTTGTTGGCCCTGTCAAATATCCAGCAAAACGTTAAACGACCAAGGAAACCTAACTGCGCTCTGCCGAATATCTGATGCCCTTGCTAAACAAAACAAGTAAGAATGCTATAGTCGAGTATACCCGACTACGAAACTCCCTGTACCCAGGTCTAAAACATCCAATCACATCTAAGTCCACTTACCCATACACACACACATACACAAAGACGCACGCACACAGGCGGCAAAAGTGGCTGTGCTTCTTCTTCCCCCTCTCGCTGCATTACTGAATCTTCTTTCGTGAATAACTTCCGTGTTTATTATCCGATCGACTTGAAATTTGGACAGTAGATTAAGAGAGACTAAAGTATTGTACATGACAAATCTTAAAGCTATATCTTGAAAATTGTTACTGTAAAACGGTTTTAATCGATTTGCGGGGGAACGGGGGAGATATCTGAAATATGAAACAAACTTGATCTGCGTATGCTATACAGGAACCTACATTTCAAATTTGGTGTCTCTAGCTCTTGTAGTTGCTGAGATCGACGCGTTCATACGGACAGACGGACAGACGGACAGACAGACGGACATGGCCAAATCGAAATCTCTTTTGATACTGATCAAGAATATATACACTTTATAGGGTCGGAGATGTCTCCTTCTGTCTGTTACATACATTTGCACAGATGTAATACCCCCTTTTTACCCATTTTATGGGTACAGGGAGTAAAAAGGTTTCTCATACAAAAACCTAATTCTCAACCCATCAGATACAGAAAGTATCATAGTACATTTGATTGGTCACACTGGTTGAGGTACACAAGTAGTATATGTGTAACTACACAAACAGAAACTCACTTCTCGACCGATCGTTTCGATGAATAATAATTCAATTTTGATTAAACTATGTAAAACATAATACAGCTCACATTTTCTAAGTTTGTTTCAGATATCTTGGAAAACATACCACAACTCAATTGTTCAGCAATTCTTTCTACAACTATAAAATATACAGACCTGTTCTGAGTTCCACTTTCGAATCAATTCCACAGAAATGTGTAAAGCATGCTTTTGGGTACGTCTCTAAAATAAATTAATATACAAGAGAGCAAGGTTTTTGATTAGATTCTGCTCTAAAAAGTATGCTACACGCAATTATGTGGAATTGATTCGGAATGGAATTCGAAACAGGCCTTACAATAGTTATGATTAAGGCGCCTTTAAGCCTGAGCGTGCAGTTTGACAGATGAATTATGAATATACTTCATAGGGTCGCCACTCTTAATGTGTGTTGCACAGAGATTACTGTAGGTATAATTAGGCACAACTTATGCATTTTAGGAATAGCTTATACATAAATTAAGCACAACAAGAAAGAATGGCAATGTTTTTTATACAAAACTCAATTTACGTCTGATTGTTCCTATAAGAGCTATGTGGTCCGAATTTGACAAAATTAAAGAAAACTGTTTGAAGTATAAGAAGACTCTCATTTAGTCTGGATGTGATACAAAAGTTGTTCATACATAAACTAATTTTTCACCCGATCCTATAGCAGCCATAGATATAATGGTCTGATAACAAAATTTTGTCAGATTGTATAAACTCTCTAGAGACTCGGTTTGGGTGAGTTTGGTGAGGATACCTTCATAAGCAAAAAAGTTTTTCATACAAAAGCAAAGTCTTCAACCGATCATTCTTATGGCAGCTATATGTGATGGTGATCCGATCCGGCCGGTTCCGACATATGTACTGCCTGCAGCAAAAAGAAGAGCCTGTGTCAAGTTTCATTACGTTAGCTCTAAAACTGAGAGACTAGTTCGTATAGAAATAGACGGACATCGCTATATCGACTCTGCTATTGATGCTGATTCAGAATATATACATATACTTTGTTGGGTCGGAAACGTCTCCTTCAGTCCATTACTCAATTCGAGACAAAATTATAATACCCTCTGCTAGGGTATAACGAGTTAAGAATAACTAATCAGAGATCTTTGCCTTGGGGATAGTTCAACCATTGCTAAGTGACAATTTATCCCCTGAGTAAGTCGCAGATTATACTTTACTAATCACTGATTGTGTATTGCTAGTCACAAATCGAGGCACAACCTTTAAGACATTGTAAGCCGAGTCCAGCCCTTGGCTCACTTCAAACTTGTGATTGAGTAAATCACAATTTGATGAAACTATAGTACCCTCAGCAAGGGTATCAAAAATGCAGCTTAATTCATTTAGCTATTTGTTAATTTTTGGCTACTTTTGACTGTCAGCCTGCCTGCAGTTGGGCTGGGTGGTACATTGCACCACTGAGGCGGCCAAATGTGGCTCACCTTGGCTTAAGCCAGCCAGATATGAAATTTAGCTGCATTTGTTGGACTCTGTGAGTATCTGTGTGTGTGTGTGTGTGTGTGCGAGTGTGAGTGTGTTTGTAAGGTGGGTGGGGCGAGCCACAACTTCATCAATGAACAACGGACAACTGAATGGGCAGCCAGGTGGCAATGTTGATTGCATACCAAACATTAATTAGCATTTATACTTGTTTATGGACATACACTATATGAATGACCAATCCGGGTTTATTAACCTGACCTAAGGTTGCCCAATGTTGCCCAGCGAGACCTCAACTAAGCTGAACTAAGCTAACTTAACCTTAACCTCAACCTCGTTGGGATTGCTTAACCCTAGGCCTAGTTCACATGGTCAATCTATAGCAAAATGGGCCTCATCATTGGTAGGTTTCTATGCCTATAAGATGAAATATACTTTGCTGAAGTCATCACGTTGACAAGCGATGGGATCGAGATACTAATTCGGGATAGAATTTCGATAGAAATATTTTTTCCATCCCAATTCCGACCCTCCCGGATATATTCCCACCCGAATTCCTTATAACATCAATAATTTGATTCAAGTTTGTAAAATGTTTCAATTATTTCCTTCCCTCCCTGAAAACGCCCTTTTAAAGTGTGACCAAATTTTAAAGAAGTGAAGATACTACACCAAATACAAATTGAATGTTGCTTTCATAATGCAAAAAAATACTAGTTGACTAATTTCGATAAAGAAAACATAAGCAGGGCTGTTCCCATTCCCGATATATATATTATATAGAATCGAAATTGTTAAAATCGATTGTATTATTTTATCTTAAAAGTTTTGTCAGTATTTTAAAAATTTCTAGTCAAAGTGAGCACGACTTTTCATCCGCTAAGAATTTAGATTTCAATCTTTGATCGTTTTACTTTTATAAAGTATTTGAAAATAGGCCTGAGTACTTTGGGAAGATTGATATAATGTTAATCTTATGAACCTTATTGAGAACCAAGAACTAATAGTACTATTTATGGGCATGTTATCTAAACGAAAACTGACCTAATCGCATGCCAAATATAGGATGATCTTCTTGAAAACAAATACTTAAGCACTCTGTGAGCTAAGCGGAACTAGAAGAAATGCATCCGAGAGAGCTGCGGTCTGGTGACCCTGTTGTATTGATTACTGCCACGTTCATCTGATACTCGACAAGTGTTCGAGATGGGTTTCCCATTACAGCTCGGACTCGCCTGAGGAAACTCATCGAGTTGGGGAGTTTCATGGGGAGGCAAGGTGAATGCATTGTGGCAGCCAAATGTCATTGACTTTCGCATACAAATATATCGTAATACGGTATACGATATAAGGTATACGATATATGGCATTTGAAATTTGTTTTCGAGTCTTTGGCGACTGTCAGCTGGGAGAGATTCCAAGATTCATTGCAATGGCGCTGTTGACAGACAGCTGGTGGTGTGAAAAGCTTGCTGACCTTGAATTGGACCCCCACAAAGTGCTAAATGCTAACTAGAAAAACCTGAAGATGTTGTTGTCGTTGCTCGTTTTGGCCAGGGCAGAGAAAGTAGCCAGGCTAACTAACTGAGACACCGACGGGTATTAAAACGAGTTGCCAAGCAAGGAAAAGTAAAATTATTTTAGGACATGCCGCCGAAAAAAGTATGTCACCTGCAGCTGTCCCAGGCATGCAACCAAAACAGCTGCGACAACAACAACAACAACAACAACAGCTATGAAATGGCGAGTGGCAAGTCGCGAGTATCGAGTTTTACTTTCTGCTGCCCCAAAATCGAGTATCCAGTATCCAGTACTGGCCAAACAAGTTGCAGTATCACCCAACTCCCTGCCCTGTCTCTATCTCTCTCTGTTCGCTTTGTGTTTGTGTTTGTCCAGTGCGTGTTGCATGCCTGCGAAGCAGGAAGCACTTGCAACACGCAAGCCGCATGATTTGAGCCGTTTGGCCATTTGGCTAATGGAATTCGCAAGTCTCCCATG
Source organism: Hirtodrosophila confusa (assembly GCA_035043065.1). NCBI lineage: Eukaryota > Metazoa > Arthropoda > Insecta > Diptera > Drosophilidae > Hirtodrosophila > Hirtodrosophila confusa. The sequence goes on from JAWNNI010000078.1 coordinate 1,852,220, forward strand.
CACAGCGCCAGCCTGCAGCCCCGCTCACTTATATAAATCGCTGGCTAAACCTCTTATAACTAGCCATGTCACGTATCTATCGTATCGTACCGTATCGTATCGTATCGTATCGTATCGTATATAGTGCTCGTTACCAGACTGCCTCTAACAACACATTATGCACACAATGGGCGCGTCTTAAGAGTATTTCACGCACGTCTTTATCGGGCCTTGCCCAACATCTTCCAGCTTAACATACATAGGTTCATAAACACCAGCTATAAGCTACAAGATTGGGGATACATTTTGCTTAACATTTCACCTCATGTATAAGTAGGAGGTCTTGGGATTGCTTAAGAATCGAATTTGAACTTTATTGTCTGTAGAGTCTCGCCCAACATCTTTAAATATTAATTCATTTATGTGAAATTTGGTATCCACTTGCTGGCGATATCGTCCCTTCGAGATGTGGTCTTAGAAACAGACTGAGTTTTCTGTTTGCTTTGAAATGAGGTTTAAAACTTTTTGGATGTCTTGGAAGAATTGTTTCTAGAGCTTTAGCAAATCTATTTTCTGTTTTCTCAGTTTTCTGGCTTAGACCGTACGGTCATGCAATACTCTTACTAGGTCCTTACCCAACATCTCCAAATATCAATCAATTGGTATGAAATTTGGTATCCACTTGCTGGCGATACCGTCCCTTCGAGATATGGTATTAGAAACAGACTGAGACTTTCTGTTTGCTTTGAAATAAGGTTTGAAACTTATGGATGTTTTGGAAGATTTGTTTCTAGAGCTTTAGCAAATCTATTTTCTGTTTTCTCAGTTTTCTGGCTTAGACCGTACGGTCATGCAATACTCTTACTAGGTCCTTACCCAACATCTCCAAATATCAATCAATTGGTATGAAATTTGGTATCCATTTGCTGGCGACACAGTTTCTTCGGGATATCAACTTAGAAACATGCTGAGGCTTCAAGTTTGCGCTGCGATTAGTTTTGCAACTTTATCGATCGGCTGGTATAATTTCTTGGGTCTCAGCAGTTCTGTTCTGTGCCTGCTCAGCTTTCTGGGCTACTCATAGCCCAGCCATATCACGTAGTCATGGGGATTATACAATGTTCGTAGTGTTTTGGGCACATCTCTCAAGTATTTGAGGCACGTCGCCATTGGCCCTTGCCCAACATCGTTGTAGCCCCGGTGCGGCGCAGTGACCCATTTGCCTCAATGTGAATGCCGCTCACATTTCAGCAGCAAACGCTACTCCCTTCTTCCTCTCCCTTCTTCTCCAGCTGCCCCTCTGCTCATGCTGTCTCTCACCCCACTTTCTGCGTTCCAGCTGCTCTCTGCCCAATTTTCAATGTCAGCGTTTTGGTGACAATGAAGCCAACTGGAATTGTAAGCTTTTGGTTTGTTTTTTTACATTTTGGGGTTTTTTCTTTTATTTTTTTGTGGCGCGTGTTTTGCTTTTCTACGTACAACAAGCGGCGGTTGATAAAAAATAAAACAGAAACAAAACAAGAATTTACAAACACAATTTATGTAAATAATTTGGCTCATTTACATATGTTGGCTGATGTTTTTCTTTCTTCAGTTTATTTTATTATATTTTGTATAGTTTTAGCAAGTTTCAGGTTCAAAACCATTAAGTAATAATCCAAATCAAATGGCAGACAAAACCCCCAAAAAACGCCAAATAGTCTAAAGACCATACTATATAAAACCAAAAATTATGCAAGCGATCAACATAAAGTGAAAAAAAAGGTAAAAAAATAAAATAAAAACCGACGATCGCCACGGCTCGTAGAGCACAACAACAAAATACGGGTACATATTTATACTCGCATATAAAAACCCTAGCATAGGGCAGACACTAAAAGCGCTGACATAGCTCGACTATAGCTCTGTTTATATGGTCTGTGAATACGCGTAGCCAATGATTCCTCGACTGTTTTCAACATTGGATTGCCAAATGTGGTCCAGTATTGCAGAGTGCTTGAAAGTGGGACTAGAAATGGATCACCAGCTCAGAACTGTTTGAAAGTAAGCTTAGGAGCGTATCGCAAGAATATATATACATATAGTACAATACTTTTGCGGTAAGAAGTATTTGCACTGTTTTCGCTAATCGCTTCAAAATACTCCATACACAGGAAACAAAGGGTCTGACTTATTTCTAATTTAAATTGTGAATGTTAGGAACTATTTAAAAATATCTTCAGCTACATACTATGTATAGTATTAGGGAACGCCCTGCGGTCGAACTATTCGACCGAATTCTATTTGAACAAACCAAAAATTAAGCAATAATTTTTGTGATTAACCGTTTCAATAGAACTTAATTATTTTGTTTACTTATATATATAAATGACTTCGTTCTGACTGATCGACTGATGATGAACTCACAAGCCAAATCGTAATTTCTTTTTCCCTTTCAATTTCTCCCTAAGATCTTAGACAATAAAACTATTGTATAAAACTAATCTGTTTATCATTCCTTCGGCTCAAACTTCATTTTCAAAGATCTATGGTGAAAATTATTTGATATTATCTTATATACCTATTTTGAAAAGTTCATCCCTCTGGGTGGAACATGGGGGATTAGGTTCTTTGGGTGAAAGTGTAAGCCGCTTCCCACAAAACAATTTGAAACGTTTCTTTCCCAGATGGTAAAAAATTGAACGCCATGGTCGGAGCACTTTAAAAATTAAAACTTTAAAACTTTATGTTTTTTGTGCGACGAGAAATAATATAAATTTTGGAAAAATCCAGCCCCACGGTCGGAAAATGGGAGTCAAAATCAAATTGATGAACAATTTCTAAGAAAGAGATGTGTACTAGGCGACTTTGGGCTTTACCAGCAATTATAATCATAAAATGTTGCTTCAAATAAGATATGTTGCCAAAATATGACTCTTATAATGGTCTTATGCTATAGAATTGATGATTAGTTCAATTTGCCAGCTCAGAAATGGCTGCGACTCAGTTTTTTATGAAAACAAGTTTAAAAGTCGAACTCATTAAAATGTTTTTATGAAATAACTCTCAAAATAAGCATGGCATAAACTTCATCACTCTTTTGAAAACATTTGATATTTCAGTTTATAGTTATGGAAAAATCTCCTGCTGTAAAAAAGCGCATTGGAAGGACCTTACTAGAATGTATTCCAAATGGATATGGTAGGAATACAAATGAAATATTTTGGGAAATATGTTTCAAATGGGGGTTGCTCTAGGGTAAGCTCTCCGATCAGTTGATCGCTGATCACTGATCTCTGATCATTTTTCCTAGTGTTTTCACTGTTTCCTACGCAAAACAATTGGAATTGAAATGGAAATGAATGCAATGAGTTTGTTGGACAGCATTATATGTTATGATAATATAATATTATAAAAATGATCGTACATAATGGGAGAGCAGCTTTTGAAGTCTTTGAAGCGTTGCCAGAGTCTAAAATATTAACCATATTCAACGGGTAGACGACACTTTCTGTGTGCGGCTGAGATAGAGAGAGAGAGAGGGGGCGGGCGGGCGGTTGTTTCATCTTATACCGGTTTATCTTGCTGTGTTTATCTTGGTGTTGGCTAACACGTTTATGAGCGTGTGCCCTTGTCAAGGTCAGGGCGCTGTACACAGCTGCAATTGAAGCGCCCGATCTTATTATTATTAATTATTTCATAATAAAGACGCTTCTTCAAATGGCCCGAACCGCCGCCCCGCCGCCCCGTCACCCCGGCCAGCTGTCCGCTCAGCGTTTATCATAATTAACTTGGCACATACATAACTCGGCCCGATGGGGAGTTCAATGACTCCACACGACAATTGGCCATTGTTGTTGCTAGTTGCTGCCGCTGCTGCCGCTGCTGCTGTCGTGGCATGCTTCGAGTTTGGCTGTTGGCTTTTGGCTTTTAGCTTTTAGCTGTTACTTCTAGTGCTCCCAGCTGCCCGGCCAATTAAAAACACGTTAATTTGTCGACTTTTGCTGGACGATGATACATGCACAGAATTCAATTTGCTGAGCCGTGATTAATGGCATCAGACATCGCACATCGCACATCGAACATCGATCCAACGATCCAACGATCCAACGATCCAACGATCCAACGATTCAACGAACGAACACCGAGCATTCAAGTAATCGCGATTTTGTTGGTAATCAATTTTGTAACGTTTTTGGCTTAAAGCTTTGGGCCAAAAAAACACAAAAAAATTAAAAACTGTTCAACTTTGGGTTTATTTGTTTGTCCATTCGGTTCTTTGATTCTTTGCCGTAATTGCTAAGAACAAACGCAGCCATGTTTAATGAGCGCCAGACCAAGCCAAGCTGCCTACACTGAGCTAAATAGTTGAGTTACTACGCATTTAGACGATGGTTTTAACTCGCCATTTTCACTTCAGAGTTGTTGGTTGTAGGGAAGAGGGATAGCGCAGCAAGCGAGTCGTACACTGGCAAAAATAAATGCCCTAAAGTGCAGACAGTCGCCAAAAGCAGCTAATTATATATTTTTCGGAATTTTAAAAACCTATTTCCCAAAGTTAGTAGGAATTATTTGTATTAAACAGAAATTATTTCTGACTTTCAGGGTGATTTTTATTACTATAGGGGGAGATTTTTGAATTCTATGTCATTTATTTTTCTGTGTAGTGTAGTAAAACTCATGACTCTTGATTTTTTTGCGCATTTTTGCTCCCTGTTTGTATGAAATTATATAAATCAGAGTTATCAAGGCAACAGAAACTCAATTATATTTTGTGATTTAAGACTCATTGTCTAAATGCGAGTGATTTGTTCACTAGTTTTCAAGAATTCTTTGTTGTTTATTTATTTATTTTATTTTTATATTTAGTATATTATATTTATAAATTTGAGTTTAACGAGTTTTCAAGAAGAAGGAAAAAAGCTCGTGTGCTTAAATCATCGTTTAAGTGCGGACTTAGTTCCAGTTCTTAATAGTTGCCAGCTTGAACTGAATCTTCAGATCTCAGCTCCTATATACTTTTAAGTTACTTTTCTTCTTATTGTAATTAAAAAGATATATAAGTTTAAATAACATTTAACTGCATTTAACTGTGAGAAGTTTTGAACACTAAAGTATTTTTATAATACATTTCAATATGTATTCAGAAAACAGTTTCAAATAAATGGGGTGTTCACGCTGACTGCTTAAACGCATTAAATGGTTAAGCTGCTACGTAACTTAAATTGAACTTGTTAAGGCCTTACTTATAGTGAAGATTTGCAATGCTGTCCTTTAAACCGTAAACGAGAGTCAGTGAACGCTTGCTGAAGATTAAATGCTTTCCTTTTCTTAAGCAGCTTAGCCGTTAATCACTGATTGTGAGCACCCCATTTAAAATAAGTTTGAAAAATGTAAAATTTGACTGTCAACCAGAAATCTGCGTAATCTGAGCAACAATTTAAGCTGACAAGCTCTTTTTTTTGTTTTTTATTTATGTGGTGGCTGTGATTGGCACCTTGCGATCTTATCCAACCATGTATAGAGTTTATTAAGCCAGGATCTACATATTTACAGTGTTAACTAAAGACTAACTTTCGCTTCAGCCTTTTGTTGCGTGATCTTCTGTTCAGTCTGTTGGCTAAGGGGTAGGATGGATCATTATAGCGATGGGCTTGAGGTATAGATCTCGCTCGATCACTTAATTTTTCATATACCAAGGCAGGACAAACTCAAGATGTATGTTTATTCCATAAACTTGCAGTTCAAAAACTATATATTTCAAAGAGTGAGTCCGGTGTTTCTCTCAGTGTATTGGGCTGTGTCTTCTGCTGAGGCTATGGCATGTGATTATGAGGCAGCTACAGTGGCAAGTTCGTAGCTCTCAGCGCTCGGCTTTCCAGCTACGGTTCTAGGCACAGTCACAGTCAGTCAGTCAGTCAGTCAGCGAACTCACACACACACACACACACACACGCACACACACACGCACACACACGAGAGCGAGCTATGCATGATTCTAATTATTATGTATGGTATAAGCCTAGACAATGCAGAAGCATGGCCAAGAACCAAAGAGCAGCCAGAGCCATCGTCACCGCGGTGGGGTTCCATTGTTCGTGGCAAGACAGAAGAAGAGGTTCAAGTACCCTGAAAAAGAATCAAGCGAGTTCTGAAGCGTACCCACATAGTATCAAAGATACATATACGTATGCACAGTCCAAGTTAATATTACAAAGATTTTAATCAGTGGCAGATTCTGAAGGGATCAGATATCATAACTACAATATGGTTCAATGATATTTACCATAACAAACAAAACAACTTTATTAATGTTGTTTTAGAGACTGAATATCAGTGTTTAGACAGATTTATTGTGGAATCCAACTGGGTATTGGGTTTTGGCTTACCAACTGTGTAATGAACAAAGATCATTGTCATAACGATCCACAGTTATCGATAAACAATGCCAAGTGAGTCAGGCAAAACGATTGTGAAAAGCGCATTGTGTATTAGCACTTAACCATTCGTTACTGGGCTTGTTATGTTGTTTATTTATATATGTATATATGTAGATAGGAAAGGTATTGGAAAACCCAATCAATTAGCGGATGCTCGCCAATTGGGGTGAGTGAAAAATCAAAGTGTTATCACACACACACAACACGGCGTTCCATTCAAATTAGAAAGGTTCAGTAATGATTTAAAATCTGTTCCAAATAATCGACTGCATTTGGGCTAGAGATGAGCGGTTATTGTAACTGTTACTTTCGATTATCAGTGACTGTTTTCAAATTAATATAAACGTTTTACGTGTTTATTGAATTGCTATTCAAAAATAATGACAACTCTTTATAGGGTCTTTGAGCGTTAATATAAGGGGTGTGACATAAAATACTTGAACTGTAACTGTTATCGGTACTTAGAATGTTATTACCACTACTGTTACTGTTAATAACACAATTGTGACTGTTAATATCTGATCTGTGAGTGTATTACCAGCGCTGTGAATGTTATCGACACTGTTACTGTTAATATACATATGAGCCCCTGTTAATAACACAATTGTAACTGTTAGGGCTACTGTGACTGTTAATGTATGGCGTGTGATTTTAAATACATGAACTGTAACTGTTATGTTATTATCACGACTGTAACTGTTAATAACACAACTGTGACTGTTAATATCTGATCTGTGGCGACTGCAACTGTTAAAATAAGAGCTGTTATCGCGACTGTGAATGTTAATAACACGACTATGACTTTGAATACTTGAACTGTGTCTGTTATCGCGACTGTGAATATTAATAACACGACTGTGACTGTTAACATTGCGACTGTTACTGTTAATATCACGAATGGACTCAGTCACAGGTACTATGATGCTGCTCATGTCTTATGCAGACAGATGAAAGTGAGTGGAACGTGGAACACGAACTGGTCAAACTTTATGTGAATGGGAAATGCGAATGGGCACCAGGTGAATGGGGTATGGGATATGGAATATAGGGAATGGGGAGTGGTAAATGGGGCATAGGGTTTTTGGGGAATGAAATGGGGAATGTGCTGCCCTCTCAAAAGAATATATATGTATATATATACATGTAGAACCCGGACAATGCTCAACAATTGAATAGGAACTTCAAATCCAAGCCGTTCAAGGCTTAACCGAGCTGCCTGTACATAAAGAATGCTGATGTTGTCTTCCTATTGTTGTTTTTACTTTTAAGAGATTTTTAAGCCTCAGACAGCTGCTGCTGACACTTTTCAAAAAGGGGTTGCTTGGGGTTGCTCGTTGTCACTGGCCTCTGCCCCTGCCCGTGCACCTTTCCCTGCCCCTGCCCCTGCCCTGCCCTGCCCGTAATACGCCTCAAGTACGCTTCAACAGAATTCGGAGCTTTTTTTGCGTCGTTCTGTTGGGTCAAATACCTTGAACGGTCTTATGAGCATGCCTGGGAGTAGCATCTTTGTTCGCACATATGTATATTGTTATTGAAATTGTTAAGAGAAAAAAACAGCAGAAATATACATTATAAAGGAAAACAACAACAAGTTTCAATAAACTGACAAACCAGTTTATCAGTCGACCAGTGAAATGTGTTTAACAAAAGTTGCCAAAAAATCACAAAAATAAAATCAAAAAATAAATAAAGACAAGATTCAAAATAAAAGTCGTCGCCATTCCCAAGTTACAGTCACAGTTCCCAAGTTCCAAGTTCCCAGTTCCCAGTTCCAATGATCATCCTCAGTCACAACAACAATATAAACATAATCATCATCATCATTGTTATTATTATTATTATTATCATTTGTCGGCTCGTTTTTTGTTGCTTTTTGCATTGCGTTTGATTTTTATATGAGATTTAATTAAAAAACTTTTGAGCAGCAATTTTTATTATACGAAAAAATAAAAAAAAATAAATATCTTTAGCCAACTTAGCGGGAGTACGCTCTGGGGGCAGAGGCGGGCTGGCGGGCTGGCGGGCTGGCGGGTTGGCGGGTTGGCGGGGTAATGGCTCTTCATAGCCAACCAGTTTGATGTTTATCAATTTTCGCAACAAATTTTTGCACTTGCCGTTTTTATTTTTGTGCAAACTTGTTGCGAACTATTTCGAAAAAAAACAACAACAAAAAAATAGAAAAAGAAAACAGCAGCCTAACTAACTAAACAAAAATGTGTATAAATTTGTTTGCATCCGCATATCCGTGCCTTTGTATCTCTAACTGTGTATCTATGTATCTTTTGGTTTGTTCTTGGCTTGTTGGAAATGACTTAATATGCATTTAGCAGCTGTATTTTGACCTTAGGCCAACTGATAATCGTAGATACAATACAAAACGGCAGCCAAAACGATCCAAAAGCAAGTGGCGCGTTTCCGTTGCGGTTCATCATTATCAACATCATTATCATCAGCAGCAGCAGCATCAATAGATAGTTATGCGGCCAGATAGTTAGATAATTATTATGGTATTATGGTTGATGGCTCCGCGCTGATGTTGATGGAATGCCAGCAGCAGTGCCTTGTTCTCAGCTAGCAACAGCTACAGATACAGCTGCTGATACAGATACAGATACAGATACAAATGCACAGACACACTGAAGATACAGATACTGTAGACGCAGATTTGACGCTGCTTTCACTGGCTTGCACTGAACTCCAGCGGCAGCTACATAAATATACTTACTACACACATATTGTTATACACACAGCTGCAGTTGCAGCGTCTATCTGTCATTTTGATTTGCCACATTTGCCCCGCACAGTGGCACCACAGCCTCAACTTTTGATAAGACAGCACGAAAAAAGCAAACTAGAAACAATGGAGGGAACAAATATTGTATCATCTTGTTTATTCTTGTAATGTTTGAAATGCAATAACAGTTTTCGATCGATTTTACTTTGCGATAAAGTCATCCTAATTTGATCAAATTTAACCACACTTTTTAGATTATTATCTGTGAAAACAAAAAGGTTTTCAGCTTTTGATCGATTGTTCGTAAGACATCTATAAGAGATACATATATATATCTTTATAGCATCATCTTATTTAGTTTTATAACGTTTTATTATAAAAGAGCGTTTCATTATAATACACAATTGGGACTGGCTTTGACGTTGGAAAGATATCGAATTATCCCATTTTACCACCTCCTAGATTATAACCACAAGCTGTAAGCTAACACTCAGAAAAAAAAGAACCAAGATTTCAGAAAATCGCTCTACTTTTCAAGCCAAGGGCAGCTCGAGTAGCTTAGAATAACTAAGACGTTTTTACTCCCTGTACCCATAAAATGGGTAAAAAGGGGGTATTACATCTGTGCAAATGTATGTAACAGACAGAAGGAGACATCTCCGACCCTATAAAGTATATATATTCTTGATCAGTATCAAAAGAGATTTCGATTTGGCCATGTCCGTCTGTCTGTCCGTCTGTCCGTCTGTCCGTATGAACGCGTCGATCTCAGCAACTACAAGAGCTAGAGACACCAAATTTGAAATGTAGGTTCCTGTATAGCATACGCAGATCAAGTTTGTTTCATATTTCAGATATCTCCCCCCGTTCCCCCGCAAATCGATTAAAACCGTTTTACAGGAACAATATTCAAGATATAGGTTTAAGATTTGGCATGTACAATACTTTAGTCTCTCTTAATCTACTGTCCAAATTTCAAGTCGATCGGATAATAAACACGGAAGTTATTCATGAAAGAAGATTCAGTAATGCAGCGAGAGGGGGAAGAAGAAGCACAGCCACTTTTGCCGCCTGTGTGCGTGCGTCTTTGTGTATGTGTGTGTGTATGGGTAAGTGGACTTAGATGTGATTGGATGTTTTAGACCTGGGTACAGGGAGTTTCGTAGTCGGGTATACTCGACTATAGCATTCTTACTTGTTTTTACTTCCGTTTAGTTATAATCGGAAAATAATCGATAATTCTGAAAGTTGGTCCGTTTTTAATGGATTGTTATTCGTCCCTTTTGTCCTGCAACACACACTGTGCTTTCAGCCAGTTGCAAATGCGAATTGTGCCACTGTGCGTGCTGCAAAATTTGTTTTTGCCTTGGGGAGTTACGGGCGGCGCAGTCCGCCGCCGAGCAGCGGCATTATTTACCGTTTGCATGCGTGCTCCCTGTGCCGCCGCATCCGAGTAACCCATGGATCTTTGTATCTTTGTATCTATGTATCTATGTGGCTGAAGCGCACTTGTTGTTGTTGCTGCTGCTGTAAGTGAATTTCAATGTTGGCACTGACAAACGGAAGCAGCGGCAGCAGCAGCCGCAGCAGCAGCAGCAACATTAACAGGAACAACAGCAACAATAAGGCAGAGCCACAACTCACCTAGCGACGACCTCAATTAGCGAGTCTTGGGCTCCATAGTTCTAACTGCGACGGCGACTGCTACGTTGACTGCGACGGCGACTGCGATGGCGACTGCGACGTTAGTTTAATTGCTCGCTGTTTCCTGTTAGTTCACATGCAGCTAAATACACACCTATGCAGTTTTTTTATTATTTATTTTTGGGAAAGCACAAAAAACAAAAAAAAACCAAAAAAAAAAGAAACTAATATTTACTAAGCGGCTGCCCACACGCACGGCATACAATTGCACTCGCTGCCCAATTAAAACGCCAAAATGGAAAACATGTAATGTATGTAAATAAACAATGCACATATACACACGGGCGCACACACACACATTAACACCGTGAGGCTGCGTCAAATTCTTTAGGGCCACCGACTGCGACTGCGACTGCGACTGAGGCAACGGACTGGCGCTGATCGACCGTTCGCCACGAAACTCGTTTTGAAACTGAGCGCACAGCTGAGCGGCAACAGCTTTGAGTTGGCCAAAGCTCAGTAGCAAACAGCTGCGACGGTGACAGCGACTGCGACTGCGGCGCCACGCTCTCTCAAACGAACCTCGGCAGCTACAAAGAGAGTGGCCTCGCTCCTCTTTTCGGCACGCTTCAAAATTGCATTTCACTGCACGCACTAAACGGTACTGCGGCGGCAGCAGCAGCAGCAGCGACTGCGACAGCGGCTGCAGCTGGGGTCTGGGCTAAAGCTTGGACTAAGCCAGGGGTTGGGCCTGACAATTAATTTGTTGCTGCCTTTTTTTTTTGCCATTGTTGTTGTTGCTATTCGAAGCCAGCGATGCGATGTGCAATCAGAACTATTCACACATACATACTACATATGTACATATGTATGTCTGTTTGTAGATCTATTTTTTTTGGAGCCGGATACGCTCATTGCTGCACATGACTGGCAAAAAGGGTGTGGGGTTGGGGGCTGCAATCGATCAAGGGAAGCCAAATAGAATATATGTACATGTATACATATGTTTCTCACTGCCCCCCTCATTTCCTTTGATATGCATAACTGTAAGGTGCCCACTCACTGCGATCATTAGCGCAATAATTGCAGTGCAGTAAAACCGATGTAATTTTCACGAAATCAAAGTCTCGGTATGGCATCATTATCGGAAAAATTGGAAGAAAAAAATTCGCATACGTGCGTGATGGTCACGCAATGATCACGTTCATGATCGCCGTGAGTGGGCGGCCCTTGGCATACCGATGCTACTTGATCGGGACTATGATCAAAATGATGTCCGCATTTGTTCACCTTGCCTTAAGATAGTAAATTGAACAAACAATTATAGTTATTTTTTAGTTTGATTTATTTTGACTTTAGTGTTTTTGTGTATTTTTTTCACTCAAATAATTGAATTTACGGTTGAATTTCAAGAGGAAAATTCATTTTGCTAAATTTGATCATTTTATAATCTAATGCACTAAAAATGTTTTGATCAAATTACATAAACATAAGAAGAAAAAAATGTATAATTTTTGCATCAAATATTCATCCTAAATGTGGGTTAAATCGTTCTTCAAAATGTTCTTAATGTTTAACAAAGTAATTTATCGAATATGTATATATAAGTATATACGTGTAGTACTCGTGACCGATAATGCCCGAAATCAGCAAAATAAAAATGTTGCCTACCCTTTTTGGGCTTTGAGGGGGGTTAAGGGGACGGCTCTATAGCTGTGGTGTAAATGGGCCCCACATTTACAATTCAAATTCAATGCATTCGGCGCAGTTGTCAGTTGTTGTTGTTGTTGTTCTTGTTGTATAATGATTAAATGTGATAAATGCCTAATAGTTCGATCTTGTACATGCTATTCAAAGTATTTATATATGTATGTATATATGTATGTATATCAATTATATAGCTACATCAGTATGTATATTAGAATTTCTATTAAAGCTGATAAATGTACTTGATCATTTGTTTGTTTGTATTTTGTTTTTATTAATTTCGTATAATTTGTTAGCTTCAACAATTTCAATGTGAAATAAACTACAAAATGCACATACATATACATCAGTTGCAATAAGTACTAATCTGTAATCTGTACCCATCCGTGTGTATCTGTATCTGACAAAAAAAAATGCATGTAAATATGCTGTAAATAGTAGAGAAAAATTCGAATTCTTAAATCGTTTTTTTTTTTGTTTTTTTTTTGTTTTAACTGTTTGCTGCTACTATGTACGAGTACTTTCTACCTTTTACTGGACAAATGACAATTGCAAAATGCCATTAAATGTATAAACTTGACCTTTAAGCTACAAATACAATAAATAGTTTATAATATAGTATGTAAGGCAATCATTGTTAATTAAAAAAATCAAAATTAATAAAAATAAAAAATTCAAAAGCCCCATTCACGACAGCTAATCTGATGTGAACCTAAACTAATTTGACTTGCTACCAATGCGATATCTATATCTAAAAAATAGTCTAAGCATATTTCATATGCTTTCCTTCTTCTTCATTCACTTTAGTTAATCTTTTGCTAAATTTTCTTTTGGCTGGATTTTGTCTGTGTGTGTTTGAGTGTGAGTGTGAGTGTGTGTGTGAGGTTATGTATGCGCCCTACGACCCGCCCATTGGTTGTTGCAATATATGTATTTTAGTAACAGATCCTAAAGCTTCTCTGCTCCTCGTTGTCTCTTTTTTAGCGATTTTTTGGCTATTTATGTTTCTACATTTGAATTTTGGCTTTGATCTTGGCCTGGATATTGTAGCTTCTTTTTGGAAACTTCTTGCCCAGCTGTTGGCAGGAGTCCACATTGGACTTGGACGTAATCATCGTATTCGTTAATGGGAATTCACTAGCTACAAAGTTGTGAGTATCAAAAAACTTAGCATAAGTGTTTTACAGAGTTTGTTTACCTTTTGGTTATCATTTAGCTTAAGTTTTGATGTATGCTTGCTCAAATGTACATATTTAACTACCATTTCCATCGATTTACATGCCTAAGTTAACACTGGCTGCAGCAGCACTGCCGTGGGAACGCATTGAAATTGCAGTACACTGCGATACCGTTATTTACTGACAGTGGCTTACTTCAGAAACAGTGGAAACAAACTGAGATGCTAGGGATACTTGAACTCTGCAGTAAGTTGCTGTCAAGATTAAACAAACACCTAGATATATAGGTCGATCATATATTTGGAATATCTGGGACCTGCTCTTTCTGACAGCTGTACTTTATTGCAGTGGAAACACTTCAACTTCAAGTATCAATCAATACATTTATTTACTGCAGTGCCCTACTTCCAAAAGTCTAGATACATTTTCGTTAGTATGTATCCATAATTTACTAACTGCTGCAGTACCGGTACTGCTCAGTCCATAGTTTAAACGGTCCTTAGGCGCAATTGATTGGGCAACTTGACACGTTCCAGCACATTATTCAAACTAAACTAAGGCTTAACTAAATGCTACACACAACAAAAAGAAAGCACTACGCTGGCAAATATCACACAGCTGAACGCAGATACATCTGCGTGTATCTCTATATAAACACCGTCTTGTCTCTTTCAAAATTTGAAAGATAGAAATAGAGAGTGTGGAAACGTGGAGCTTGAAAGAATGTGAGTGACGACGCTCTAGCCAGCGACTATCTGGGATACGGAGTTGGTGCGTCTTCGTTTGGTAATTTGCTTCCACAGGCGGCGGTTCAGCGAGGGCTTGTCCTGCGAGAGATGAAGATAGATTATGATTTTTGAAATTTTTTAATAATTTTAATTTATATAAATGTATAATTTTTGTACAAATTTCTATTGCAATATTAATAAAATAGAAATGCCAAGTCAATTTAGAGTACAAAATATGATCAAAAATATATATCGTTTGGATCCATTAAGTTTTGACAAATTTATTGGAGTTGGTAATCTAAGAGGTAGAGCTTTTGTGGTATTTAAAACTTTACGAGTCGAAATTTTGTAAATGTTCAGCATGAATTTTGCAAAAAAATTAACTTCCTCAGTTTTTAAATAGTTTTTTACACCAATTTTGAGGTCCGCAATAGACTTAAAGTGAAATCTTACAGTATGTATTATATTAAATTCTAAATTTTACGTATTCTGTGGCTTAAGTTATGGAACAATAATACAGCGTTAATTTTCTTAGAAATTTCAAACTGAAAAGCAAATTCGATATTTATTGTACTACTATTTATATTCGATACATATGATTGTATACTATTTGGGGGGCAATATATCAAGCATGGATGGATGCTATATCGATATAAAGATCATGACTTTCTCATAGATCACAGGAGGAAATGCGTAACTTACGTTGTCCTTGCGCGGCGACATTTGTGCCATGTCTGCCGGTTCCGGCGCCTGCGATGGCGACTGCCTAAGGAGCAGGCTGCTCTGGCTATGGCTCGGATGTGGCAACTGCAGCTGCAACTGTTGCAGCTGTGGCTGTGGCTGCAACTGTTGCTGCTGCTGCTGCTCGTCGAGTGTGCTGTCGGAGTAGTTGGGATTGCTGCTGCTGCTGCTGGCGTTTATCTCCGAGTTGCGGCGCTTGATAAAGTTGATTCTGATGATAGAGGAGGGGAGAGTGGATTTAATGATTGTGGCACTTGTGGCACATGGGGTGCGTACTCACAAACGGTTTGATCTGCCCGCTTCCGTTTCGAGGCACGCTTCAGTCATTGTTGTTGTGGCTGTGGCTGTGGCTCTGACTGCCACTGCGTCCATCGAAGTAGTACTCCTCGTCCTCGTCAGAGAGACTGCTGCTGCTGCTCGGCTCGCGGGCAAGGAACAGTCGCGTCTCGTTGCCATCGTCGTCGTCGTCGTTGTCGTCGTCATCATTGTCATCGTTGTCATCATTTTCGTTGTCGTTGTCGTTGTCGTTGTTGTCTCGGATGTCGCCCTGACTTGACAGCCACTCCTCGATTGAGACATGCAATATATCTTCTCGCGTCTCGCTAAGATTTCCAGATCGCCTAATTTGCTCCCGCCGCTGCTGTTGTTGTAGCTTATGCTGCTGTCGGCGCCGCTTCCGCTCCCGGCGACGGCTCGAGCCGCAGATGCAGAACTGTTCCATGTATTTGGACTTGGATGCTGGCGTTGTGGACCGACGCCGGCACGAGCTGAACCAGCGGCCCGCGGACTTCCGTGGCTGCTGCTGCTGTGGCTCCTCTGGCCCCCGGCCCCTGGCCCAGTGGCCGATACCGCGGGACGTGGTCGCCGATTCACCGTCGGCGTGTCCATCTTGGAGTTGCGTTGTTGAGAGTACGATATGACAGCCTCTTTTGGCTGCACCCGATTCGTGGCTGAACGACTCAATAAATCGCGACCCGTCAGACGATGAAATGTGGAGAGGTCGTGCCTGTCAGCGATAGAATTAGTTAGAATTAATTATGTACAGCAACTATCGATAAGCCGATATGTATCGATATAAAGTCAAATGTATCGATGCGATATCGAACATACATCTAAAGACGTTACTATTAACAAGGTAGGCTAATTAGATAATGGTGTTAAGGATCAATGGATTAGATCAGCTCTGTTCATAGTTAGAGCTGGAAAGCTATCGATAGATTCGATAGTGATTGCTTAGGCTATTTTAATATTTTAATAAACAAAACTAAGTAAATGCAGCTTTGATAGTATCAATTGTGAAAGAACGTCGATTGTGGCGGTAAAGGAAAACCGATACCGATCGATACTATCGATAGGTATTAATATATTTAAAAGAAAATAACGCAACCAGATTTCAAGCTATAAATCCCAAAGGAAATAATGTTATTTATACACAGACGAGCTATCTTTTAAAGAATAAAATAATAATACCGATACTTAGAACTCGATAGCGCCTTAAAATCGAAAACATCGATTGTTTTCCAGCTCTAGTTCGTAGCACACTCAGCTCGCTTAGACACTCACCCCAGAATAGTTGTTAGATCTGGACCAGGCTCGTAGCAGATCAAGTCCTCGTCCCCGAGTATGTCGTGGTTGAGCGCCAATCGCATTTCCAGCCTTGGACTTAAACCGCAGCCAACGTGCGGCGCTGGGGCAGCGACTACCGAACGTTGACCGACTGCTCCGCCCGCTCCGGCCGCTTGCCCCTGCTGCTGCTGCTGCTGCCCCACTGCAGCTGGGCTGCTCTGAGAGCTGCTCGCTCGCATCGGCTTTACCATCCTCGAGGCTGTTGCTGATGAAGTGGCTGAGCCTGCCGGCACTGCGGTACCCAGCAGGCAGGTCTCGATTATCGTTGGCGATGGGCGTTTTGGGCCGTCCAACGGACCCGCTGACGCTACCACAGCCGACCCCGACCCCGACCCCGACCCCGATCCCGATACCGCTGTTGCCACTGACTGTGCACAGGTTCTGGTACTCGCAGGCGTTGTCCTTGACCCGATAACGGTTGTGGGCGAACCGCTGACGGCGTCGGCGACAGCCGCCAAAGAGCCACTGTCAGCAGTACCGCCAAATTTTTTTTGAGGTGGCTGCTGCAATTAGAGTTTAAGGGATATAGTACGTTTAAGGCTTAGCCGATAACTTAATGGAATGTCTAACATAGATCACTAACCCGGTCTACCTTGGTACTGCCACAAATACAATAAGGCACAATGGAAGGTATATGATTATAATCTGAATAAGTCAAAGTGCTATGATTTAATCAACCTATCGATTGATCCTATAGTATAAGAATTTGAATTTGACTAAATTTGGTGAACTTGTATACAGCATGAAGATTCTTTGATTTGGTGAGTTTTATGGGGATATCTTGAAAAATGAGGGTTTTCTTGTTACTCTCAACAACTCAATTGTTAACCGATCGTTCTTATGGCAGTTATATGTTATAGTTATCCGATCCAGTAGGCTTTGACATACTATGTACATTGTACAATCAAGTTTCAATAAAATATCCCCAAGCATGAAGGACTTATTTGCATAGAAACAAACGGAAATGGCTATACCGACTCTGTTCATGATCCTAATCAGGAATGTATTTGTCTATATATTCTACTGGCTCAGAAATGTCTTATTGAATGCTTAGCACTTTTCGAACCATTGCCTCGATGCCTTAAAAGAGGATGTACAAAAGATATTAGCGCGGTACTGCAGATCGTAGGGTTGCGCTGGTCACTCTTGTATTAGATTGCATCTCTATTCACTTGCAAGGTTCTTACCGTTTTGGCCGCTGCAACGCTTAGATTTGACTGCGTGAGAAGCAGACGACGCGGCGGTGGCGGTGGTGGTATAAATCTCGGTGGCTTGACGTTGGCTCTGACGGCGCTGCTGGTAGTGCCGCTCCCGCTGCTGATTGTTGTAGTAGTCGATGAGGGAGCTCGACTCCCCGTCGTCGCTGGTGCCGGCGATGAGGGAGCCCTGCTGTTGCTCATAGGTTGCAAAGTCGGCATCCCCGAATTCGTCATCTTCGTCGATCTCATTGTCGTCGATGATGATGTCGCCGTGCTCACAGACGGTCGCTGTTCGAGTAGATACTCGCAGGATGACCCCACTGGCGGTGGTAGTGGTGGTGGTACTGGCGCAGGCGGTGCTGATGTCAAGAGCGTCGGGGCGCGGATTGGAGTCTGTACCGTTATGGCCGTGGTGGGTAACAGCATTGTAGTTGCAATGGGTTTGGCCAGGGGTCGTGGACCCAAGGCTGTGGTGGCCAAATTCGGCTGAATTCGCTCCTCGCTGGAGTGTGGCTCCGGGTCCAGATCCGGATCCTCCCCCTCCGCCTGCTCCTCCCCCTCCGCTCCAGCTGTTAGTGCTGCCTCGTCGCTTGAACTTCCAGCCAAATCCTCTAGGTAGTGGCCATTTGTCGTTGTTTCCCCCTACCAATTGTTGGGAATAGAATTCAACTAATCAATTCTGGTTTTGATAAAGCATCCAGCTTGCAGTTGATGTGGTTTATGAGTGGTTCGTATTGTTGGTTGGTTGGTTTGTTGGTTGGTTCATTTGATTGTTCGGTTGTTGGTTTGAATTTTGATTTTTGATTTTTGATTTTAGTTTCGATTTTGATTTTGATTTCGATATCGATATCGATGTCGATCGTGAATTTGAATTTGAATTCGAATTTGTGGCATTCATTTCAGGGTCATTCGTTTTCAATCGCTTGTGGGTCTCTGTCCTGGCGTGTGATGTTTATGAGCTCGCAGTATTGCAGGTTTGGCTAAAGCTTCACTAATTTCACTACGACTTTCTATATAGCATATATATATATATATATTTTTATATCATATATATACACACACACACACACACATACATATACAATAAGTTAGGAATCAACATTATAATAATAACAATTAATAACAATAAGTACAAGTGTAAGTTAAAGCATGATTGAAGAAGCAAATTGCAAGTACAGTTAACACAGAAACAATATTGATGCAATGTGTATGATTGATTGGTGATTGAGCGATTGATTGATGGTGAACGAGATGAACAGTTGGCGCACGTTTGTTGTGAATATTATTATTGTTGTTGTAGTTGTTGTTGTTGCATATGAAAAAAAAGACAAGAAAACAAAAGTCAATAAATAATCAGATCAATCACAGTAGCTTCTTTTTGATTGATTGATTGATTGATTGCAATGCATGCAGCGCACTGTTTGAGCAACCCTATAACAAAGCTTCGCAGTGCACATAAATGTTGTCTAAGTAGACAACATTTTTGAGTTAGTAAGACTTTAAGTGCCGATTTTTCAATGTCTCAATAAACGCTATGTGTCAGATAAAGACAATTTCGATTTCTCAATACTCCAAAGCGGCAATGTGACTTTTAAACGATATCTGGTACTTTATCTCTCATATATAAGCTAAATGTGACTTATAAATAAAAACAGCTGATGGCGACCGTTGTTTAACCGTTTGACAACCGTTACTGGATTGATGTTGCCACCAGTCATTAAAAATCAGCTGTTTTGAACAACAAGGTTGCCACAATTCGAACATTTGTGCCAATCGCACATAAATTTATCAATCCATTGAAAAATTTATAGGTAACTTTATGAAACAGATAACTTTATCTGACAAATGGCTACTCAAGACTTTATGTAGACATTGAAAAATCGACCCTTAAAGTCCTGTAAAGGAAAACAAACAGCGATTGCTATTTCATTCGCAAATGTAATCGATTAATTTTTTGAAAAATTCTTTAACTCGATAATGTGAATAGATGCAATGCAAGAGTATTGAAGCTTTGGTTAGGGGCACAGTTGCCACAGCTGCGACATTTCCATGCGCCGCAGTGTGGCCACTGTTGGTTGCCATGCCACAAATAAAAGTTGACAGTTAACAATGTGATTGAATCGATAGTAAAGGGTGCAAGTTTTGATTTGTATTTTGATTTGCCGCTGACCGATATGTATCATAGGTACTAATTGAATTGATTTGTTCTAAATACGACCCACCTTTTTGACGTCATCGCTGTCCTGTTGGGTTTTCTCTTCATCGCTTTCGGTCTCCTCCTCGAACAGGGGCTCAAGACGGCGTCTAAGCATTACAATATTCGATATACGATTCGATATACGATATGGGATGTAACGAATTGTTTTTTGTTTTAATTTGAATTTAATAATAATTGAGCGTGTGATGGTTTGTTGTTGTTGTTGTTGTTGTGTTGATGGCATAAATGATATAAATTTTGAGCAATGTTATAGATACATATTGTATATATATTTCGTTTATAGCTATGATTACACTTGGCTAGACACTACAGAGATGAGACTGAAATAGACTAGCATTTAGAAATAGCACTATGAGACTAGTAGTACGAGTTCTCAGTAGGTCTGTTGTTGGTCAGTACCTTTGAACTAAATATAGTATGAACTAAGCTAACCCAAGATGATATGTATACTTATGTTGTATGTGGGTACTCAAAAATTGGTATACAATGTTAAGCGAATTGAATTGAAATGGTTCGGTCGGGGATTACGTGTGGATAGAGGTACGTTGGAACAAAAGAAACACCTGTAAAAACTACAAAAGAATTCAAAAGAACACAAAAAGGAAGAAAAATGTTCATATTTGTACGAGTACGAGTATATACTTATTCATTGTAAGCACTATCAGAGCGTATATTCTACTTATGTACTACTTATATAGATAAATAGATCTTAGCATAGATCTATGCAACTGTTGATGTTCTTCATTTTGTAATATTAGTCTAGTCTATTGCCTCTACTGATTGTGCTAGCTAGCAAATGATCCTTGATCTCTTTTACATACCGTGGCAGCAATCCTCGTATGGTGCTGGCCGTCATCGGCGGTGCCATCAGCAGCTCATCCATCATCAGCTCGGTGTCATCGTCATCGTTCAGCGAGGTGCTCGACTTGGTGGGTGACTGTACACCAAAGGGTGGTTAAATGGTTAGTGCGAGTATTCGACTGAGATCTTAAACTATAGCTAACTAAAATGATCGTTGGCACTATCGATAGTATCATTGTCACCATTATGTTTAGTTAGGGTTTGAAAATGAAAATACGCGATTAAAAGTGAAAAACATGATTAAATATTTTTATACTATGTTCCCGAAGGGAATGTTGACCCCTGGACAAATCTACATCAAAAATTTTTGGATCCCCCCACCCCTCCCCCACAAAGGAGCAAAATCTATATCTCCCACACCTGTGCATTTTTTTCGCGTTTCTTTCTGAACACAAAAATAACCAAATTATATAGAACTGGGAACATAGTATTCCGCAGCCGGGGGCGTCCGACTGCAACGTTCTTACTTGTTTAACCTAAGGTTAATAAACTTATCAAATATTTAACCACTCGTTTCATTTGTAATCACATATTTTCAATTAAACTTTTCAGATCATTTTTAGATCAGTAAACTTAAACTCCAGAAGTATTTCTTAAGTATTGGGATCTTTTGAAAGTATTTAAAGTATCGATCGGCTCTCTCCACCGATACTTTTCTTGTAATTTCATATTTACCCGTAATTAAGAATTAAGAATGTAATTCAAATGAATGTTTGAAGATAATATTGAATTTCTAATTCAAGCTCCAAAATGAAAATAAAACACCCTTTTAAAAATAAGGAAGGAAACCGATAGTATCGATGGTACCGACAATTGACTGTCGATGGCTTTGCAGCACTACACTCACCGAATGTGTATTCTCCGAGTTGAGCAACTGCATATCATCGTTGTCGCCACCGCTGGTGGGCGTGCCCCAGACCTCCTCGCCGCTGGTGGCGCCGGAGGTGCACTCGTCCATTTGCTCATCCGTCTCGGATGCCGTTTGATTGGTCTGGCCCTGCGACTGACCCTGTTCGTTGGCATTCCAGCGGCCCAAGTACTTGTCAATGAAGGCGCGCGACTCCTCGAAGAAGGACATCTTGTCGCTGACAAAGGCACCGGCCCGATTTGTCCACGCACCGCTGGCCAGGACATCGCCATTGGCAATGGTCACACTGACGCCGCTACTGGAGCAGCCGGCCAACTCGTGCAGATTCTGTGCGAGAGCCTTATCCGCAGCGGCATCATCCACATCCTCATCATCAGCGTCCAGATCGTCGTCATCCTCGTCATCGTCATCGTTATCGCCATCGTTTTCGGCATCAGCATCGGCATCGGCATCCTCGTTGAGACCATTCTGCGTGTAGAGATCTAGATCATCGTCCAGATCGTCGGAGGGCAGCTTTTCCAGGCTGGACATGGTGCCAAAGCGGCGCAGCGCATTGCTCATGGGCCTGTAGGGTGGCTCCTCCTCTAGCGGCGATTCGTCGCACGAGTCCTCCGGTATGTTCTCAATGATCGCCTGCCTGGGTTGCTTGGTCGTCGTTGTCGAGGTGGTTGCCGTTGTTATTTGCTCCCCGCCAGCACTACCCCCGCTGTTGTCCCACACATGCGTGCTGGTCTTGGTTAACACCGCCTCTGGCGTCGCCGGCACCACAGCGATGGTGGGTGTTAATGTGACCAGCGCCGCCGCTTCTTGCTGAGTGATGAGCTCAGCGCGATTCTCCTGACCGCATAGCTTGGCCGTCGGCGCAAACTGCGCCAGCCCGATGAGCATCAGGGACAGCTGCTCATCCTCCTGCCGCTGCACGGAGGTGGCCTTCTGCTTGGGCGACTCCAGCAGCTTGCACGTCTGCTGCTCCATTTTGTCCGGCCCCAGCTGTGACTGTGTGAAGTCCTCCGGTGCACAGCGGCAGTGGCAGGCAGCGTACTTGGCTGGTGAGTTCGTTACCGATCCCGATCCTGATCCGCAAATTGAAACTGCTCCGCCACCGCCGCCGCCAGCAGCTGTACGATCGCTGCTGCGCATGATGCGCGCCGTCTCTGTGATGGTCACAATGGCCTTCACCTGCTGATTGGCTCTGGGTCGTGGCGGCTCCTCTCTCAGCTGTGCCACAATGCGTGTCCTCCGTGGCGGCGGCGGCGGCTGCGCCTTTGGTGAGCCCGATGCGGATGCGGAGGCGGATGCAGATGCGGAGTTGGAGGCACCGGAGCAATGGCCATTGGCCAATGGCGCCACAGCCGCCGGCTGTTGCTCTAGAACTCGTAGCTTGGCCTCGCCGGCGACCGCGCTGCTGCTGCTGCTGTTGGGCATGGCGCCGACGCTGTCGTCTGTGGCCTCTGATTGAGACAGTGACAATTCATCGGTGATTAGTTGCGCCACATCGCTCTCCGTGTCGCCCGTCTCCCGGCGACTGCTGCTAGCCACTACCTTGGAGGACAGCTCGCCGGTGATGGTGCTGCTGGACATGCTCGTCACGCTGCCGGTGCCCGTGCCCGTTCCTGCGCCCGTTCCTTGGCCCGCTCCATTGCCATTCAGCTTGCAGCAGCGATTCGGCGAGGATTGGCTGTGCTGCACCTTCAGCGAGTTGCAGAGCAGCGAGGATCCGCCACCCGCTGACATTGCCGCGCCAGCCGATCCGCGCCCCCCGCCGCTGCCGCCGCCCGCCGCAGTCTGCTGGCAGTTCTTGTGGCAGTGACGGCACACCGCCAGCTTGTCGAGCACGATGGGACTCGAGCGGACTGTGATCTAAGCGGATGAAGCAGCGGAAATGCCAAGAATACCAGCTCTAGCAATACGGTCTACATGAAAACTATCAGCTAGAGATGGGCGTGGCCAGGAATTGACTAGGAATAGCCTATACTAAGTAGTAGAGAGGTTAAAATATCGATCGCACTATCGCTCGTTTATATAATATCGATTTGTATAACAATTATCAAATCAATCGATAGTGTCACTATTTGACACCACTACCCTAATAGAGTTGGAAAACTATCGATAATATCGATCGTTTCTACCACCATCAACAATTCTTACACTCTCGATGTTACGAGTATATCTCATTTAGTTTTACTATTTTCAATAAAATATATCAGAATTATGCTTCATATTATCCCAAATTTCGTAGAAATCCATTAGAGTGCTTTCGATTTTAATCAATACTATCGAAAAGAGCATTGGCAAAAACATTAAATTACATTACATTACATTACAAACAAAAACGAGTATAAAACAAACTGTTTGTATTTGCGAGTCCCTGCTCGGGCGTCACCTTATCAAGGGCGGTTTTAACAATGGTGTTCTAGCTGTAATACCAAGATCGACAGCAATGAAATTTATTGACATAAATCAGCTGCCTAGCAAAATCTATTCAAGACTCAGCTTCTTCAGAAGAGTGTTCCTCTCCCTAACCCTTTACTCATATTCAAGTTAACCGAATTCTACATTTTAACTCTTGTTCGAAGTTAAGTTCGCTTTCTCATACTCAAGGTAGCGGAAACTGAAACAAAGTTGTAATGCATTCTAAATACTTCAAATAAATGACAGTGTTGCCAACTGGCAACGAATATAGACATAAGGCAGTACCAAATAAAGCTAGCAACAGCTAGCCCAGCCAACACAATGATGAGGAGCTGCCAACTTGTTGATGTGGCGTTGCCACAATTCAAATATTTGATTGTTTTAAAGATGAGAGAGAGCCTTAAATGATGATAGATCCAAAAACCTTGCCGCCTAATGAACTTCAATTTCAGCTTGACCTGGGCATTTTATCCTAGGGTCGTTATCCTTTGATTAGTTCCTGCTCCCAGTTGGCACGCCCATCTCTAGACCCGCCCTGCAAACGTTGCATGCCACTCACCTGGCTG
This sequence comes from Hirtodrosophila confusa, assembly GCA_035043065.1. Lineage (NCBI taxonomy): Eukaryota > Metazoa > Arthropoda > Insecta > Diptera > Drosophilidae > Hirtodrosophila > Hirtodrosophila confusa. Next base: position 1,877,100 of record JAWNNI010000078.1, read on the forward strand.
TCCGATGTGGTGCTGTGCGATTGACTGATCTGGCTGGGGACAACCTCCGCCTCCGAGTAGATCTCCGATGTGGCACTCATGCTGAGCTCCTCGACGCCGCTGAGCCGCTTACCGCCAAAGTTTGGCTTGGCGGACAGGGCACCATTCTCCTTAACCAGATTGAGCTCCTTGGTGCGCTTCTCGAGCTGCTGGCGCGTCCAGTATGTGATGCGTTCATCCTGCTCGCTGTCGCTGTTGAAGATCAGCTGCTCATCCTCGGCGCTGATGTTCTCCTGGGAGCGTGCAATGGCCGCCAGGCGTGCCTGCTGCTGCTGCTTATCCAACTGGCCCTTCATCCAGTTGGCCAGATGCAGGGCACTCGACTTGGGTGTGCCCGTCTTGTTGAGGATGCGGCATTTCTCATCAATAAGCAGCTCGATTTGCTCCACGGCATGGCCATGGCTTGTGCTGCGCTGCTGCAAGAGGCGTGATGCCCCCAGGGGCACTTGGTTAGAATGTGAAGAGTTTAAAGGTATCCTGCCCCCTCACTGACCCCACCCCAATCCCTCAACCAAAGGACAACCACAACCACACCCACACAGAGCTGCAGCTGCCCGACGTCGCTTGCAAATTAAAATTTGTGATGGGCTCATATTAATTTGATAATTTGTTAATTCGAAAATCTGTTGGTCCTCTGCTTAAATTGTTCTTGTCTTTGACTTTTTTGGTTTATTAACTAAAGATTTGTTTGCTCTTTGGTTCATTATTACTTCTTCTTTTCTTTTCTTTTTTTTTTGCCAGTTTTGCTTTGCTTTCGAGAAACAGAAACAATAAAAACTCGCGATATTTTTTTTGGCCATCTTTGATTAAAAACGCTTGCACTTTAAGAGGTTCACAATACGATAACGATAACGCTGACGAGAAAACAACAATAGCAAGAAATTACGATAGCGATAACGATAACGATAACAAAGAAGCGAATTGAAAAATGAAAGAAGCGACAGAAGTTTTGCAATAGAACTAAACTAAACTAAAATTGAGTCCATCACAATTTTTAATTTATCAATTTTGATCATTTCTTTTTTCATCTTTTTCTCTGTTCAATTGTTCAGTGTTTTCTATTAATTTGTGGTTAATCAGGTCAACCAATTTGAACGCAGGATGAACCGGGGACCGGGAGAGTTTTTTTTTTTTTTTATATGCGGAATGGTAATAATTGTTGGGCAACGTACAGAGTGGTACAAAGTGAGTGCTCGGTGGGTATTTTTTGTTTTTTGTTTTTTTTTTCATTTTTCATTTGGTTGGAGAATTTCTACTATTTTTCTATTAGTTGTTTTTTTTTTTTTTTTTTTGGTTTTTAGAGGGAATTGAAATAAAAAGAACATTACAAGCGTTTTTAGTCAAAGAATCATTTGGTTTTTATTATTCATCGTTTCTCATCTCATCTCATATATCGTTCACTTTGCTTTTACTTCTCTCGTGTTATGCAAAATGGCAACAGAATATCTTTAAAAAATGTTTTAAACAAATCCTAGACACATACACGGATCGTCGAATTGACTCTCAATGCATGACAAAATACATGACATACAGTTTTTATATAGATGTATGTGTGTGTGTGTGTGGGTGTATATATATAAGTATGACATTACAAATAGGTATATATAGCTTAATGCGAGGAAATAAATGAACTACAGCTACGGCAACATAAATTTGCTCACTAGGGCACCGCGCATACGTTGCGTATACTTAATATTTCACATGAGAGGCCAATGGGAGCCCGGCTCCTTTTGTCCCCCATTGTAACGTGTGTGTGTGTGTGTGTGTACTCAGATTAAATCAAATTAAAGTCGAGTATAATGCAGTCTGGCAGGGCGGCGCACAAAATGAGCTCACACAGTGGCACAAAATAGTGTAGAAAACAGCTCAAAATTGATTTGCATTTCTTTTAAAACGAATTCATAACTTGTAAATAGTATGGGTGCCAATTATAGTAAGTAATTAATAAATACATTTTTTGATTTTATGATGAAAATAAATTGTAAACTATTTATTCATCGTTTTAAGTTATAATTCCACTTTTGTTTGTGGAATTAGAAACCTGCTACTAAGGTCTTGACTTTAATACTGAAATATTTGTATATATATCTATTTGAAAATAAAAACTATTAACAACTATTCCAACACAAAATATATGTGTATAGATCCAATATTAAAAATAAATATTAGAAATTTAAAAATGCTACTAAAAGTCAAGAAATATATATAAATTTGAGTCACAGGCCTCTGCTAGTAATCTAATCCTTAAGTATATTATTATATAATATATTTAAATTAAAAAAAAAATTGTGAAAATTTATATAAATTTCCCAAATTTTAAGGTAGCCTTATTTATAAACGACAAACAATTGGAAAGTGAAATTAGGAACATGGCTTTGTAGCAAAGTGCTCTACTCTATTTAAAGTAAAGGAAAGCTACAAAATATTTGGCATGCAATATGCAAATTCTCATTGAGAGCTTTCCTTAAGGATCTGCCATTGTGCGAACCTACAAATGTATCAAGATGTTTTATTTCTTTCGGATGTGTAAGGTTACGACTATTTTAGAAGGCAACAAAGTTCTGGGCATAACTACTAATAATTGACTTCGATATCTTAGCCCGAGATTCAAATATGAACATGTATGAAATGAATTAATTTGTGTCGATTGTGTGCCAGATAATAGCCACCCTGCGAGGATTGATTATACTCTGGTAATTGGCGCTGGGACTGAGCAAAGATTGTTACAGTTACGGTTACATAGGTTATATTGCGAATATGTATGTATGCTAAAAAGGACTTTATATACACAGAGGAATGGCAATTGAACTCGAACAATCGCATGGGATTATCATGTTTAACCTACAACATATCGAATGGCAGCATTTTGACTAACGGCTAACTTAATATTAAATTCAGGAAAAAATTACCGAATAAGGGCTCACTAATCATAATGTCTAGACTAAAGCATAGCTAGACAATGGATATATGATAAATATAACAACAACATTAACAACAATAGTTTTCGTTTTCAATTTGGCGCGCTTGGCTACAAAATGGAAGCATTTTTTATATGGATTTTTAAAGAATTTTTAGTATTTTGTTAATTTTTCTTCTTTTTTTTTTGGTTATTTTTGAATTTCATTTTTTTAAGGGCGTTGGCAAAACCATTTCAATAATCGAATCGATAAGACGATTAATACGAGTAGATATTGTATGTAAATACGAGTATAAAACAAACTGTTTGTGTTCGCGAGTCCCTGCTCGGGCGCCACCTTAGGATTTCCAATTGAGAATTGAGCCCGTGCTGGGACAGCGTTTGTATATGTACATATGCATATATATAGATATATATGTATATTTATATATATATATAGGCATATGCATGTATGTGTATATTTGACTATCTATGGCATATGTACTACTCTAGTATATACTAAACTATAAATAACTGTTTATGAATTAGTTACACTTTAAACTAGAATTACACATAAACATTATCGTAAATATCATTTGCCCTATCATCAAACAATTTTGTGATATTTACACTCAATAGGCTGTGGATAATACGAATACGGGTATATGAATACGAGAACAAGTACATATAATATATTATATAAAGATACGAGTATATATGTACATAAATATATAATATACGTATGTATCGATCAATGTCATTATCGATAATGGACAATTGCATGTTAAAATATTGCGCTGAATGCACTCAATACTGCACTCGAGTAAATTGTTTGATGGGGAAATCAAGGAGAAGTTCGGTTTTAACTACTCTATGTTCGTAAGCAATTGAATTGAATGCATTCAGGGCAGCACTCTTCGAAATGACCATGAATACAATTACTATCTATAATTAACCTTTAGCTGTGCATATACAAAAGACAATTCATGTTTGATTATCAAAAAATTTGTACAATTTGATCATACAAAGGACTTGAATAGCTGATCTCAGATTTGAAAGGTATTCGTACATGTATAGCCCATAATGACTAGTAATTTTGTAAGCAGTAACTCCTGCAAGGGTTCTGTATTGATGTAGTATCTTTTATGCTAAGTTCTAGTTATATAGTTTCGATATCTATTTTTCAGTTACGGTTACAGTTACAGTTACCCCCTAAGGCATTCGTTAGATAGATCACACTCATTTGCTTACTAGATACTTGTAGATCGATTGCTGGCAAAGCATTGGTGGAACTTACTTGTACTTATGTACGGGTCTGTGAGCAACTATATTATATTATATAAGAAGTACATGCGAGTGCTCGCAGGAAGTCAAAGCAAGCTTGGCAAGAGAGTAAAGTGAGCAAAGAGCAAATTGAGGCAAACAGGCCGTCTTTCGATTCCACTCCCGAAACAATTCAATAACGATCCCTTAGGATCGTCTAAAAAAGGCTTGAAACTCTACTACATATTCGGCTGTGAAATGTATTCCAAGACGTGAAATTGTTTCGAAAGCGGAGTTCGGAACGGGCCGGAAGGACCTTAGGACCTTAGGCAAAATAGTAGTTGTATGAGCACGCTGGGCAACGAGGTAGCTTCTTGAAGAGAGTTCAGCTCGCAGTGGGCAAAAGTTACGATTATCATTTTGATTAGGGTTTCTATCAGTTTTGGGTGGTTGTCTAAGCTCATTTATTCAAAGATTGTGCTTGTGTGGGCGTGGCCTAGCTCTGTCTCTGTCTCTGTCTCTGTCTCTGTCTCTATGTCTATCTCTATCTCTGTCTCTGTCTCTAGTTCTGTCTCAATATCTGGATCTGGCTGTCGCGTCTCCGTCTCCGTTAACAGCCAAAAGTCAAATCACAGATCCAATGAATCCGGCGGCGTCGGCTTGGTGGGCAACATGCCGAATGGATCGTCAACCACAACGCTGTCATCGTCGCTGTCATCGTCAACAACCGTTTGGCCAACGCCGCCGCTGACGCCGCCGGCGCCCACGCCATCGCCCAGAAAGATGCACTCCTCGACATCCGTATCATAGCACGGATCCAAATTCACCTCGTTCAACTGCAGATCCAGCTCCAACAAATCCCAAGAGCCGCCGAACTCGGCCAGCGGTATATTGGCGACACGGACACTTGACGAGGTGCCACTTACCGCACCGCCCCCTGCCGCTGTCGGCGGCACAAAGTCATTGGAGAAGGCATCCGAGTTACAGACCTGCGAGCTGGGCGATATATTCGGCGTGGGCGTTTCCGGCGTCGTCAGCGACGCCTGCTGCGCAGATGACTCATCAATGAAGGATCGACCCACCGAGCTGAGGCTAAACTCAAGCAGCTTCTGTGCATGACTCGGCCCAGCCGCCGGCTCGCTGCTCGCCTCCGGTATGGCGGTCAGGCACTTGCTGCTGGCGCTGGGCAGCGATTGGGCCGAGGTCTGCGTATGCGTGTGGCCCGTCAGGCTGACGCTGCTGCTCAGGCAGGAGCTGTTGGTGTGGTAGCGGGAGCGCAGGGAGCTGTCACCGCCGCCTGCGCCGCCCACTCCGTTCGGCATTGAGCCGCCACAGCTGTTGGCATGTCCACGCCCACCCCCCTGTCGGGCGGGTGAGGTGGTGCGCGAGGGCAGCGATGCCGAGCAGAGCTGTGCCGTCTGTGTGCTGGTCGTAATGCAGACATGGGCATGGCTGTGACTGGGTGCGGAGACAGAGACGTGGGCGGTGTGGGGCGTCGGCACCAGCGCACTGGCCAAACGCTGCAGATTCTCATAGGAATCGGCGCTGTCCAGGCGCTTGCTGCGAAAGAGACGCACCTGCTGTTTCTGCTGTTTCAGATTGATGCTGTCCAGCGATGGCAGCTTCATCGATCCCATCGATGCGGAGGCCATCCCAATGTCACTCAGCGGCACCAGCGTGTTCAGCACATCCGGCGAGTCCAGCGGACTGGACAGGGGCGTCGAGCCCAGGGCGGCATTAACCAGAAATCTGCAAAGGGTTGAAGGAATGCATAAATAGATTTGTATAAAGTCCCAATCGAGAAAGGTTTCTATAAGCATCTAAGGAACTAGCGAAGGAATACCAAATAGATTGGAATCTTCCTTTTGCGAATCTTAGCCTAACAACTTCCTAACAACCAATGAAATGTATAACTGCTCGATTATAGGAATAATGCTTATAAATGTCTAAGGAACTACCGAGTTTAGCAGGCTCTAACACGAAATAGATGTGAATCTAAATAGATCCTATAATTTCCTGTTAAGAAAATGACCATAAAAACTCAGATGAGTTGAAAAATGTATTATTAGATTGAATAACTCTGATTCAAGGACCCTACCCGATCCCTGAGCGTTATTAGGATACAGAATCGACGAAAAATGTAAATTGATTGGATCATTTCCCAATTAGACTATGTTATCCGACAAACTAGTAGCCCAACGAATTCCTAGAGGAGTTTGAGTGCTTTTGAGGGATCCGATCTAACAGAAATGATAATTTATATAGTTTGCTATAGGTTTTATACAGGCTCTCAGGAACTACCGACTTCTTAAAGGTTTCAGCAGGGTCTAACACGATATGGTTCGGTTGACTGAAGCTAACCTAAGGAGCTATCGAATTGAAAAGAATTTGTCGGGCTTTCAAAAAACCGAATCGAAGAAGAATGTTGCGGATAGTTTGTAAATTTCTGTTTTCTAAGAAATCAACGACTTCTTAAAGGATTTTTTAAGGGATCTGCTCATCCTGACTTACATTTGACGCTGCAACAGATTCTGCCAGACGGCCTTTAGCTCCAGGGAGGGAGCGCGTAGAATGAGGCTCTTCCGCCTGGCCCCACGCTTGGGTGTGCGTGTCAGGTCAGGTGCACAATAGCCAGTTGGACTTTCAGCCAGGCGTCCATTGGGGTCGACAGTCAAGCGGAACTCCGTGGCTACGTAAGGTATCAGCAATGAGAGAATGCAATACGATTGTTAGGTTGGTTAGCACTCACTCTTCTTACGCATGTGGAAACAGGAGTCGACCACATTGGCAATGGGTATAGGCTCCTCGGTGATGAACAGCACTCGATCCCGACTGACCTTGGCAAAGACAATGATGTCGCTGAAGAGCAATGTCCAATAAGGCTTGATCGAGCGACCCTCAACGCGGGACAGATCACCACCGAATATCCATTGGCGGCCCTGGACGGCCAGGGTGAATGGCTTACACTTGGTAAACACCATGCGCGACTCCAGATCCTGCAGCGTTAGCAGGGGGCGTCCCTCGCCCAGGGGCTCCATCAGGCCGCTGCTGACAGTTATCTCCCGATAGGCGGCCTGCAGCTCATTGATAACCGTGCTGAAATTCTTGTGCTCCTCGGTGTCCACGTGACAGTTGCTGGCCAGCAGCTGCATCAGCTTGAGGATCTCTCGAAAGTGTTGCAGTGGCCGGTGTATGAACATGGTGAGATCGGGACGCTTGCGCGGCACAGCCGGCTCCGTAATGAAGGCTATAAACTCGGAGCCGGTCTGCCTGGACTTGTTCACCAGAACGCAGTCGGCACGCTTGATGCCATTGCAGTATTTCTTATAGGCAGCACAGATGGCCGTTGTCTTGGAGAGATAGACACGCGAGGCGAAGTTCATGTGCGGCTCCTGATCCTGTTCGTTGCTGCACAGCTGCTCCAGTATATCCTCCGATATACGTTGCAGCTCATCGATGTTCTGGAACAGCGTGCGATGATCATTCGGTGATATTAGATCCTTGCGCTCCACCAAAGGCTGCACAAAGCGCTGCACTCCAAAATGTATAGCCGCTGTAAAGTTCTGCTCCCGGCTGATGAGTTGCAGCAGAAAGCGGCGCCGATTATCCGTGATGGGCACAATAGACTGCGGGCAGAAGGATATAAAAGAGGATGACAGAGAGAGGCGTATATGAAAAATTAAAGCCAAGCTGTACCGCTGCAAGAAAGGGTTGCCACTTTCAAAGTCAAAGCACCCAAGAAAAAGTAAGGTCAACAATTCGACGACAATTGCGTCATTTCATTTCGTGGCGTGTAACTAACCTCAAACCTACCAATGTTCTAGATTCCCCTTTTCTAATCAGTTTCACCCATCTACGCCTGTTCCGAATTTCACTTTGAAAGTTATTTCACATATGCTTCAGTTTCAACTTCATATTAATCACTATCTCGACACGTCATAGACTGTGGTCTTATATCAAACTGTGTACTAAGTTTGGTAGCTCTTCCTTCAATGGTGTCGGATACAAATTTGCATTCATACGGTCAGACCCAAGATATTGTTCTCTCCAAAAAATTGTTTAGAATCAGAATATAATTAACTCCGAAGAAAATAGTGCTTTCCATTAAATTGCTATTTTAAAACAAAGTCCCTGTTATGCTTAAGTGCCAGCGCCCGTCCTGATACAAAACGCTTGTCCGGGGCTAGAATCCCAGTCAAACCTTTAATTTATAAATTATAAAAAAGAAAATAATAAGAAACTAGTGCCTAGTATTCCAATTTACATAACATTTTTAAAATATATATATTTCTATGCGATAATGGAGAAAAACACCAAAAAGTATGCTACACCTTTATCTGTATTCTTAAGAGCTGTTCCCCTTTCCGACGTGTTTTCGATTCCATTCTATTCTGAATTTCAAAAAACTATTAAGTTATTTAATTGTTTTTTTTCATGATTTGATCGAAATTGGAAATGGGAAGAGGCGTGATTGAGTTCAAACACACACTTAATGTCCACAATTATATTTGATAGCATAATATTTCGATGGGTTGACAGTTTAAGGGAGTACAACTTAGCTCCCAAAAGTATGCTATACAATTGTGTTGTGAAATTTCTATAGAAATTGGAATGCAGAACATGCTTGGAAATAATAAAGGAATTAGAGCGCCAACAATTTGTAGCAGCTCATTACACTCGCTACTTTCTACAACTTTCTACTTTCTAGTGCCTTAAATCACGTCAATTCCCACGCCCGGTCTCTCCACTGGGCAATGGCTATAAATACGAGCCAAAAACAAAGCAAGGCAAGGCAAAAAGAAAAAAAGTAAAAGCCACATAAAACCGAAAAAAAAGTTTATTGTCAAGCGTGGGTTGTGGGGTCGTATATAGTTTGGGGTTGAGGGGGTATACGTGAGTGCAAAAAAAAAGATATATATGTATATATATATATATAGTATATCAGCAGGGCAAGACTTAAACGTAAAAACTTAAACTTAACAATAATGCGCTAAAGATATATACAAGGCGGAAAAAAAACATAAGACAAAAAGGTCATAAATAATGGCAAATTAAATAAAAGCCAACTAAAATTAGACTGCAATGCGGTCGCAGGTGGGTGCGGGGTGCGGGAAGGGGGCATGGGCATGGGCGTGGATGTGGGTTGGACTTATACAATGACGCCCTTGCCTACCTCCTTGCTAAATGTCACCTGAGGCAAGTGTAGCCGTCGCTTGGCAGCCTCAATCGAGGAGGTGGTGCCCGAGCAGGCGGTGGCCGGGCGGGACATATTGTTGCCCATCAACAGCTGGGGACGCGTGCTGCAGGTCCGCTGTAAGTTGCCTCCAGTCGTCGATGTCTGCTCATCGCTGCCCACGCCCAGGCCGCAGAGCTGCTGACGCTGCTGGGACTGCAATTGCGACTGTGACTGCGACTGGGATTGGGATTGTGTGTGGATCTGCGACTGGGACTGATGATCGTTCTGGCTGGCGCTGACTGTAACCGTGGTAATGGCATTGGTGGCCATGCTGGCCATGCTGGCGCCCGCGCCTGACCTTCTGAATATCTCCAACGTCAAGGTCGAGCCCTGCGATCGTATCAAATTCAGAACATCAGCCTCGGGCATCGTGACCACATTGTGCTTGTCCACAAAGATGACATAGTCGCCCGGCAGAATGCCACAGCGATCGGCGGAGAGGCCGCCCTCCACTTTTTCGACGCGGGGCGGATGTGTCCACACAATGGAGAAGCCAAAGCCGCGCTCCTCCGTGCGGGTCAGTCGCTTGGTCATTGTAAAGGGTGTCCTGCCCAGCGGCTGACGTCCTGACGTCAGTGTGGAGCAGCGACGTGTGGCGCTGCCGCCATTCACATGATTCGCATTGTTCGCATTCGCATTCGCATTCGCATTCGCATTGGACGCACTGCCGCTGCCTCCTCCGCCGTTTCCGCCGCCGCCGCCTCCCCCGCCGGTGCCTGTGCCTGTGCCGGAGCCCGTTCCGTTGCCCGTCGCATTGCCCGTTGTGTTGTTGTTCGCATTGCCATCGGCGGGCGGATCCAGCTCCAGGAAGCGCAAGAAGAGATTCTCATCGGCGTCCCGCTGATGCAGCGCCTTCTTGCTGAGCACCATCGGCTGCTGGGACTGCGGCTGCTGTAGATCATCCTTCCCGTTGCCCAGGGGCCCGGCAGCCATGCTGTCAATGCTAATGCTGATGACATCATCGCTCAGCACCGCCGCATTGGTGGTGCCATTTGGTTTCAATGGTGCTGCCATTGTTGTCATATTGGGTATCACGGCGAGTGCTCCTGGACTACTATAGGTGGCTGGATAATCCTGCTTCTGCTCCTCCTCCTGTGGACGGCTGGCGGTGCTTGTGGGCGTGACAATGGCTGGGGCGTGCTGTTTGCTGCGGCAGCTATTAAGGCATCCCTGCGATTGCAACTTGTAGGATCCCGAACCGCTGTGGTTCTGCTGCAGTAGAACGTTCAATGGAAATGTGAGGCAGCCCAGGAACTCACTGCGTCTGTGGAAAGTATAAATTTTTAATTGAAAGTTAGAATGGTTGCTGTGCTTAAAGAGACTTATAAACTAGATACCTCTAGCAGCATGCTTGAGTAAACTAACAGTGAAGAATTCCTGGGAAAATATAAAGGTTTAGAAATGTAGAAGGTCATACGTGTACGGGGGAACGGAGCTCGAGGGTGCGGATGGCATGTAAGGCTGTGGTAAATAGCTATGCCATCAATTTGAAATCACAGCCAACACTCGAAATTGTATTACACCAAGAATGTAGCTAACATTTATTGCTGAGCGGAAGTAGACCCCAGAAGGAAGTTACCAATCTAATTTCACATTCAAGGACATAACAAATTATAGCAACTTAACAACTAGCGTAGCAATTTTTATTGCTTCCACTGACGACTAACTGGGAGTGCACTCACATGATGAGTGCAACCCAACCCGTCCTGCCCCAGCACATCCTGCGTCAGAGTGCTTGCCCCAGGCCGAGGTGCAGGTCAAGCCCAAATGATTGAATGGATTGTCTGACGTCTGAGCATGCCAATTTCGGACGCTTTGCGTCACGTTGCACTGACATTTTGTTTACTATTTACACACACACACACACACCTTGGTCGCCTCCCCGCCTTCTCTGACACCCTAGAAAGCTCCTCCTTGAAACACTTCCGCCCTAGGCACGCAGCAGCTGCGGTACGTGACATAAATCAATTAGCGCGCCTAAGCTGTCGTTGCGTGGCATTCCCACAGATCTAGTACGCGGATATATTGCGGGTATACACAGCTCCAGAGGGCCACAGACCAGGGACTACGGGCCTGGCCCCGGAAATGCGCTGGGCGCTTCTTGAACGCTCCCCCTCTCTGGGCCCTGGCTGTGAAGTTTTACCCGCGTATTTGGGTCAGTTTTATTGATTTTTTGTTGCTGCAGCGCCAAACTATTGCGATTGCAATCGCAATTGTCTGACAGGCATTCGGGAGGACGAGTTTGAGGCTTGCGTTTTTAGTTTTAGTTTTCTCTTCCTTTTTTTATTTCCTTCGAGCACCCGCACACGGCATAGTCCGCCCACCTTGAGTAAATTCAAGCCAGAAACGGGGCCAGTGCATTAAAAATGTAGCCAGTTGCGTTAGCCAGCGAACTGCGAACTGCGAACAGCAAACAGCGAAACTGTTGCCAATGGCTCAAGGACTGCTGGCAGCGCCTAAAAGCGGCCAATGAATAATTTACTCAACTGTCGTTTGGGTAAATTTGCTTAAAGTGCTTAACGAGCCATTTGCAAATAGTACAACTATTTTAGATATGTTTTCATTATGCATGCATAACAAATTCGATGTGTGTGTGTGTATAGGAGTATAGGAGTGTGTGTGTGCGAATTCCCAGGCGTGCGTTTAGCTAGTTGCCTACTTCAATTAGATGGGAGTGCTCCACAGTAACGTTTCCCAGTGGGGGGCCCACTATGGGATGTCTTGGCCCCCCTCAATGCAAGAAAATCAAATTTAAATCCATTCAAATTATCAATAAGTGCATTTTATAGTTGACTCCTTCGAAGGCTAAGATAAATGTTCGCATATCAGCTGGGTAAAGGATAAAATGAGGCCTAGACGACATGCAACTGTAAGCTGGTCTACAAAATGGAGCCCAGCCCCTGAAGGAGCCGCCAGCGGGCACCACAAAGGACACTCGGCAAGGCATTTCATTGCCTTTGACCTGTGGCCATTGCATAATGTAAGCGCGCTTATCGATTTGACATAAACGCCGACTAACTAAATGACTGAATGACTGAATGAGTGAATGAGTAAATGACCGAATGAGTGAATGACCAAATAATTGATGGAATGAATGACGGAATATACATATGAGTGACTTAAGGCGGGCTGGTCAGGCCAGCTGGCATGTCCTTGAATTTCAATTAACTTTGCAAGTTATAAACTACTTTCACACGCACACACACACGCACACACACACACGGAGAGAGAGAGACATGCCCTGTGGGCACTTTCAGCTGAAAATTGTTTAACAGCATGCCTAAAATGATGCTACACACACGCACACACATACACTGGCGCGCGCACACGCACACACGCACACACTCACAGTTATATAATTTTGTGTTGCATACTTTTAGCTGCCAGCGCAAAATGTGACAGCGCTGCCAGCTTGACAAAGGGAATTGTGCTAAGCAAACACACGCACACGCACACACACAGCAATAAAAATGTACAAAAAAATTAGCGTTTTTATATAAATAATTATATGTTGTGTTTTCTTTTTGAGCACACACACTGTTCAGCATTTGTTGGCCAGCAGCTACTACCACAATTTACGGTTAACACGCCGTCGCTTGGTTCTGTTTGGTTAACCCGCGTTCCGCAGCGTTGCCAGCCTTTGCCGATTTTGCGTCTGCGTCGCGCGAGCTTAACACTCGAACTGAGGAGAGCCCAGCACAACTGACAACTGTGAGAAGCTCCAACCAAACCGAACCGAACCGTACCGAGCCGAACCGAGCCAAGCCGACCCGTAGCGAACCAAGTCAGCAACATAAACGCACCCAACACTGGAGCCCAGGCCCAGGTACACCCTTGAGGCCGGAGGGTATTATCACTTTGCCGGAATATGTGTAACGCATTGAAGGAGACGCTACGACCCCAAAAACTATATACTTTTATATTCTTGATCAGCGTCAATTGTCAAGTCGAGCTAGCATATACTATATACTACAGCTGCCATAGTTTGAAAATTCAGTTTGTGTATGAAAAACCTCTTTACTTCGTTTGTAACCATTTTACGGGTACACTCAGAACAAAATGGAGAGTATTTTCATATAACAACTGAATTTTCAATATATCTTTAAATCTATAAATTATTTCTATTAAATAGAAATTATTTCTGGCATTTAGGGTTATCTTTATTATAGGATGATTTTGTGTATGCTATCGCATTTATTTTGCTGAGTGTACCCATAAAATGGCTAAGAACGGGCTTTTGAAACAAGATATCTCAACTAATATTAGTAAATCCCAAGTTACTTTAGTCTTTATAAAAGTAAAACAAATTTGATCAAAGTCGGACAGCTATATCTGATAGCTGTCATAGGAATAACCGGTTGAAAAATAAGCTGTTGTATGGAAACGCTGTTGTTTTTTGAGATATTTCGATCAAGCTCGCAGATTTTGGGTTGTATTACAGTTTATAGTAGATAAAATTTGATCAAAATCGTTTGATAAATGAGTTGTTGTAGAATAAATCGAGAGAGCCTAACCATTCCATGGTTTGTTACAAGTATGCATAGTTTAAGTAGTCAATAACCATACCAAATGTCTGTCGTTTTTAGGGTATTTAAGCATCGGCATGCTTGTTCTACTCTTAGCTGGAAAGCGCTGCGACTCTGGCTTTTGCCTGGCCTAGAGACTTGAGGCCAGAGCTCAGTATTGGCCTCAATGCGCAGGCGCTGGATGTGTGTGAGTGTATGTGTGTGTAAGTGTAAGCTTCTGGATTTGTGGAAGGCGAGCAGGGCCACCCCCCGAGGGCGCTGCGTTTGTTTATGTGCAGGAAATGCACAATGGCAAAGTGTGCTACAGGAAAACGATACAATTAGGCTGAGACGCCTCCCATAGCCAAGCAGGCATCCTGCCTGGCCATTTGCCTGGCAAGCTCAGTCTCAGTCTCCACCTCAACCTCAACCTCATCCTAAGTCTCAGTCTCAGTTTCAGCTTCAGTCTCAGTTACAGGCTCGTCCTGCGTCGCATTGTCGCGTCAATTGGGGGTGAATGACATGCGTCTGCAGACAGCTTCGATAAGGATACTTGGGTTACTTAGCTACTTGGGCTGCAGCATTCTGGCTGCTATTGACCTTACTCGTACTCACTTTAAATGACGATCCCGATGCCACACGGCCAGCTGCAGCTGCGTTGGCGCCTGCAGCATCGCCTCCTGCACATGGAAGCTAAAGCGCTCATCAAAGTAAGGACGACTCGAGTGGCGATGGACCGCGGTGCGCTGGAAGCGACTGGAGCAGTTGCTGGAGCTGCTGTTGCTGTTGTTGCTGTTGCTGTTGCTGTTGCTGTTGCTGGAGCTTGTATTGGAGCTGCTGCTGCTGGCGGTGGCCAAGTTCCCGGATGCCAGCGCCACCTTGACGTACGCATTGATGCTGCCCGTGCCGTGCGAGCGCTGCAGATCGCGACAGCGTATAACTGTGATAAATAGATTCAAAATGTCTGCTTGTTAAGCATTCAGGATTACGACTGGGCGCCCAATCCACTAAGGTTCTCTAGAGGGTAATAGTTCTCTGAAGTTCAGTCAAACTATGGCATAACAGTTCTTTGAGAATTAGTCAATTTAAAGATGATAACTTAGAATATACTCCCTTACTTCCTAGAAAATAGATCTCCTCAGTTCAGTCAATATTAAGATAAGAGTTTAGTTGATAGTTCCCTTGAGTTCAGTCCATCTTAATATATTACAATCGTATAAGACCTCCCTGGAAATCAGCCAATTTGAAGATGATAGCTTAGAATATACTCATATTCTTCCTATAATATAGTTCCCTTCAGTTGGGTCCATTTTAAGATAAGAGTTTAGTTGATAGTTCCCTTGAGTTCAGTTCATCTTAAGATATTACTATCGTATAAGACCTCCCTGGAGATCAGCCAATTTGAAGATGAAAGCTTAGAATACACTCCCTTCCTTCCTAGAAAATTGTTCTCCTTAGTTCAGTCAACATTAAGATAAGACTTTAGATTAAAGTTGCCTTGAGTTCAGTCCATTTTAAGATATTACCATAGTTTGCTTAAGCTCAATCAAACTTAAGATAAGGGTCTAGTATATATGTAGCTTCCTTGTCAATCTTAAGATATTACTATATATGATATATAGTTTCCTTTAATGCAGTCAATCTTAAGATACACTTCAGTTTTTCAAAGATTTCAAGTCCATAAGCTATAAGCTGCCTTGATTTATATTAAGTTCAACTAAACCTACTTATTATAGCAAGCGAGTTTCCTTGGCGTACATTTTTTAATTTAATTATTCTTTGGATGCATTTCAACAAGTTCTGGTAAGACTTTGAAAGTATCAAAATTCATTAGCTGTTTTACCAAGTAATCTCCCTTGAGTTATACTACTATATGTAAATCAGCTAATCTTTGGATGCACTTCAAAAAGTTTTAAAGTTGTATCAAGCAAGTTGCCACCTGCAAGATATTCAATTCAGTCCATCTTTGGATGCACCTTTCAAAAGTCCTGGCAAGTTTTTCAAAGTTTCCAAATGCATAAAATGTGTATTTTATTTTCAACAAGTTCTGGTAAGTCATTCAGTAGGTCAGTTCAAACCTGTATAAGTTACTTATTTTTATATACTTCTGTTTAGTTTTTAACCAAAGTGTCCTCTTTGTGGGTTAACGAATTGTTCTTCATGGTTATTTAATTTCCCTAATTAATTGCTTACCCCGAAATTAGTCGAAACCTATATCTTCCAGGTTTTTATAGCTAAGGTCATTAAATCTGATATGAGGGTTACTAATGTACTCATATATAGAATTGACTAAAAATATCTTTGCCACGTCCATTTCAGCCTCCGAAAATTAGTAAAAAGCATACAGGAAACAGAGTATATCTCAGTCGGAAAAGTTTCCGATTGCAATGTTCGTACTTGTCAACCTAATTGGAGAACCTTAGTGGATTAAGTTATGGGCTCAGTGGAGGACTCTGGAACTCACCATGTACATTCATTTGTTGTTGCTGGGCATTGAATGCGATGCTTAGGTCGATGCTGCCCCGTGGATTGGAATCTCCGCTGCTCGAAGCGCTGGAGGCAGAGGAGCCGGAGGAGGCGGAGATACAGGAGGCCATGGAAGCACGCTTGGCGAAGGGCTCCTCACTCTCCAGATCGCTGGAATTGGAGCTCGATGAGAAGCTCAGGCAACGCTTGGTGCTGGGTATATGTTCCAGGCTGGGCTGCTTGCTCTGACCGTGACTGTGGCTCTGGCCCCGCCCACCCCGTCTGTCCCTCTGCTTGGCGGTTGTGGTGGTTGCCGTCTTGTGCTGATTCTTGCGCCGCACCACACGCTGCCGCTTCAGATGCGTGGGAGTGCGCACCTCCATCTCATGGATGCTGCTCTCGCTCCACTCCTCATCGACTGGCGTCGCCGATGCCGAGGCTGCTGCCGCTGCCGACGCCGACGCCACCGTTTGATGCTTGCAGCGCACCTCCTTACGCGCCGACTCAATGATGGCATCCAGCATGCGATCCAACGTGGTATCACCCATGCGCGACGAGGATAACTGCGAGTCCTCCAAGCCAACCGCACCCACTCCGCCGCCACCGCCGCCGATCCCGACCCCCGCGGCTGCAGCGCCGCCAATGCGCGGCAGGCAGCGCAACGCGGCCAGCTGCGGCGTCGCCTGACGCGGCCCACTGCCCTCACTAAAGCTGCGCCGCTGCGGACTCTTGCCATGCACATTGCTGAGGTCCTGCAGCGCAATGAGGCTGCTGTTGCCGAAGGGGCTGCTCATGAAGTGCACCCCAAAGTTCTCCTTGTTGGCATCGCCGCTGGCGTTGCGCCGCCTGCCGCGCGTCTCCTCCACGGCGTTGGAGCTGGAGTGCCGATGCATGCGTGTCATGGTGGGCATGTCCTTGCTGAGCTGCGCACAAGAAGAACAAGCAGAGGATTAGATACCGAACTGCTCGAAAGTTTTAGAGAGCTCAGGAATTGCGATAGATTGGATGTAATCGATTGGAATACTAGAAATATAGTTAGGATAATCTTTCAGGATAAGTTTTGTGAATTGATCTGGGGATGAAAAAATCAAGGCGAAAAATGTATCCAATGTGATTGGAAAAAGCACTACACATCCTCCTTTTTTGATGGGCTATCCAAAAACAGGGTAAATTTAAATTCTTAATTTATTTAAATTAAATCTAATTTAAAACTTAGTTCTTAACCCAAAAATAAAAATTATGAAATAATATTTAAGTTGCCATTTTTATTTATTTAATTTAATCATCAGTTATATTCGACTATGCTATTTGATTCTTTCATTTTAGTTAATTTTTCCATTCAACACTTTTGTTATTCAGCTGTCTTCCAAATTTAACTTAATTCTCTGGTTTCAGGACATGATGCTTTCCTTAAACTACTTATATAGTAACGGGGATGTATAAGAAAATTGGTTATAAGATTAGATCATATATAGAATACTATCCTAGTTTCAAGTTCAAGACGAGATCATATAAAGAGTATTTTGCTAATTTCAGGTCTGTATCCTGTATCTTACATAAAGCTTGTACTCTTTTGTCGAAACTAGGATAACCCTTTCCCACAATACCAATCCCAAACCTTATCCCAACAAAAGACGCATATTTGAAAACTGGAATAGGCTTCTTAATCGCTGATATTTATTACAAGATAAGAACAGCTTTAGAGTGGTTCGCGGACGTTCTGAGGAGTTAAGCATAATCGAATTCTTCAGGTTGGCCTGCTATCAGGACTAAGGACTAAGGCAAGCAGCTGGCCAGAGCAGGGGAACAGGGCAGGCGAGCGACGGGTTTTTGCGTGGAAACTCGCAGATAATTGTATGTGAATGTGCAAAAAAAGATGATATATATATATATATAGGCATGCATATACATATGAGCTTGTACGATTGTATATATACCTAAGTATAATAAGTATAGTATAATGAAACGAACCAAGACAATGGGCAGAAAGCAAGAAATTTTGCAAATTGTTTGCGGCAAACGAGTTTTTCACGTACTCGCACACTCGTCCTGCGGCTCCTGCTTGTCTTCATCCTCGTTCTCGTCCTCGTCCTTGTGCACGAGGCTGCAGTTAAGCTGTGCAAGCCGGAGACTTGAGGCGCAATTTCAGGTTTGCCTTCAAATTCAAATTCAAATTAAACTTATGCTAATTTTCGAAACAGATTTTTTTTTGCGGCAGCCGCAAACCATAAAATTGAGCGAGTCCTTGCCAAAAAGGATCCGCTGTGTCTGTCTGTCTCTGTGTGTGTGAAACAATTACGCCCCAGCATAATGATGCCATTTTTGCAAACAGCGGCAAAACGGCAAAACCAAAGGAACTGCAAGAAAGGATCTGCTGGAATGCTCTCAATCTATTTGTCTAGCTGCCAGGCAAAGGGACACACACACACACACACACACATACACAGATCCTTACACGGACTGACACACGCACACCTAAAATGGGTTTTCATGTAATCCAAAAACGTCACCCCGATGGAAATTGCACACAGAGAAATGCAACGAAGCGAGGCGAGCAAAAAAAATAGTTTTCATTTTACTTAAGAAACTTTGATCTGATCCTGAATCCTTGCGCTCCCTCGAGAGCGGTACTGTGTGTGTGTGTGTGTGACTTGTGCCCCGAGGATTAGCAGCTCATGGGGTAGCAAGGACCGACAAAAAGAAAGGAAGGACGAAAAAAAAAAAAACAGCAACAAATTAAATGTATTAAGGACACACCACCCCTTTTACTTGTGGGTCTCACTCTGATCTATATAGGTGGGTCCTAGGGGTTAGGGCTTAGGGTTTTTTTGGAAAAGATTTTTTCATTTTCTTTTCCTTTTGGCAGTTCCTCCTTTTCTTATCCTTGGCTAAATTAAAATTAGAGCTAGAGCAAGGACAAACAAGCCTCTGAGCATGGGTGCGAGCGCAATTACACACACAGGCAGACACACGTGGAAGTGTGCGTGTTGCCAGGTGTGGACTGTCTGAGATCAAAATCAGATCACATGCAACAGCCCCAGACTATATCGATTACCTTCGATCGAGCTGATACCTTCCGATATGATCTATATATTTGAGCACTTACCTGGTAACTGGAGCTGGTATTTGCGACTTAGTCGCCTTCGTATACTTTCTACTTTCTTATCGATCACTGTCAGTGAACCGCCAGCTGAACAGAATCCTCACACAGTTTTCAACTTGCACACGAACGTCAAAAAAAAATAAAGTTTTAACCAAAACGGTATTACCAACAAATATGTATATGTATAAATTTGTAGGGCTTGGGAACTGTTTAGTCCACGTTCTGTTAAATTTTTCGCGCGAAACGTTCGCAGCGCACGAGGCAACAAACGGAAATGACGAGCTGCCCATGCGTCTGGCTCGGTTATTGGGTTCGGGTCGCAACGATTTGCGGCCGAGCAACCACCGCGTGCTCAAAGAGAAACGGCGTGACAGCCGGAGAGCCAGAGAGCCACAGAGCGGGAGAGCGAAAGAGTGCTCTATTTTTAAGCGTGTGAGCACCATCAAGGCTCGTAAAGATAATAATCATAGCCATAAGCGTGGACAAAAGGAGGAGCAGTAAAATGATATCACATGGTAAATGTGCTTAGGGTGGGGGAAATTGCCAGCGTTAGTTGGGATTCCTTGGATCGTTTAGGATCATTAGCTGATACTTAACTTTAACTGGTTGTCAGTGAAATTGATAATGCTACTCTTAAACTGCTACACACCTTTTGTAGTACCTTTAGATTTATCGTTTAACCTCTATTTACCTATATACTCTTAAAAGCTAACTCAGAACCAGCTTAGTTATGCTATCCGCATATATGTAGCTCTATATATTGCCCATCAACCTTCCTTACTTCTATCTCAATTTTGATACACTCTAAACAATAAGAATTTGAAACAGGTATCTCCGATCATATAAAGTATATAGTACAATAATATCATTGTAATAATAATAATCAGCATTATTATTAAAGCGTCGATCTCAGAGGCTATTGAAGTTAGAGTCGCCAAGTTTTGTTTGTAGGTTTTTGAATATCATACGCATATCAGGGTAATTTCAAAACTTAAATGAAGGAGTAAACTTCGTACCCTGAAAATCGATGACAACGATTTACAATCTACATTTTGATGATAAAAGTTTGATTTTTGATTTCAAGGCCTGTTAATGGAGCATACTTCGTTGTTTTATCTGGATTTGCTCAACAGTTGCTTCAAGCTGAGCAAAGAGTACCGCGAGCTGTCACTACTGGACGCTAGAGGCGCCACCATTTGATTTAAGAGTGCACTCTCTTGTGAGAGCTCCTTCTCTCTCTCTCTCTCTGCTTCGCTCTCTGTAGGGCGTTGGGTATCTTACCTGCAGTGTCCTGTCAGAGATTTCTGGTGTGAGAGTGTGTGTGCTCGTGTGCATGTCCTTTGTTCCGGCCAGCTTTGCCTTTGCCTTTCTCGCAGACAATGCGCCAACAGCTGCCGAACAGTAAAAAAGGTAAGAAAACCCACACCACACGGCGACATCGCAAGGTGTCTTAGCCCAGATTTGTCTCGTGTGTTGTTATTTTCATCTGTTTTTGGAACAATCGTGGCTCAGGAGCTACAGCAGGAGCAGGAGCTATAGCAGGAGCATCAGCAGCGGCAGCAGCAGCGGCAGCAGGAACTGCATACAAAAACGGTAGCCTAATGTCTCTGTCCAGCGCTGATCCTGCTGGATCGACTATAGTAGGTACAAGAGGACAACGGCAGGACACTGGTCATTACTTTCACTTTGATTTTGATTTTGTATTTTCTGGGCCTTTGTACGTAGGCGGCCGCCGGCAATTGGCAATTTATGAGCCTAGAAGCTTCAGTAAATATTTGTCCAGATGCAGTCGTCTTCGTCTCGTTCCCCGTCACCATCTTCGTCTCGTGCCTTTCATTAGCAGCCGTCGCGACGGTTCTGGCCAAGCGACACTCTTTCCTCATTGTTGGCCAAATTTATGCGCGCTCTTTATGTGACATTTGCTGTCGATCTTCAGATTTTACGAGCACCTAGCCAACTTCCAAAACAGGGCCCAATGTATTTTCAATGGGCCTCCGGAGTCAACATAATTCTCATTACGTTTTCTTACTTTGCAGCCTGGTGCTGTGCGTGGGGGGAAGAGGGCAGTGTGGAACGCTTGCAGTTCCGGGAAAGGTCCTATTCTCAAAGTCGTTAATGGTTGTACTACTATCCAAGTCACGGTACTTCAGTCGAGTGGCCAGCTGTGGGTAGTTCAAAGAGGTGTTTGTCCAGAAACTGTTATTCAAGCTCCTGCATTTACTTGGCTGCTTAAGGAACCGTAACAGCAATAGTCCTTTTAACCAGCTTTTAGAATAGACCGGCGAGACCCTTTATGAGGGTCTTAAGTTCATTAAGTTTCAGTAACTTTCTAGCGAAGGACAAACAGAATCAAGAATATAACTATATGATATGTATTTTATATGTAGTAATACACATAAATCAAAATACAAGAAATCATATTTCACAAACAGAATCAAAGACTTTCTGTTTCTCTTGTTTCAAGGGAATTACTTAACAATTTTTCATAGGCATACCAAAAGCCTTTACCCTCCAGTTAAATGGACCTATAAGTCTGTATGTTAGTATTTGTAGAACAGTTACCTTACACTAGCTAAATACTTAATATATTTCCAATCACACTTCATCAACAGAATCAAGGAGAAAGAGTATGAGTCATAGCCGTACCGGAAGGGTGCTAGCACCGTTACTCTAACTCTAACTTTAGTTATCCTATTTAAGGGCACCTTTTATACTTAACTTGTAGCTGGATACTTTGTATATTTCCAAACATATCATATCAGATCAAATAGTTTATAGGAGTACAGCAAAGTTCAGCTTTCTAAGTTCTATCTATCATCAATGTTTGCGCTTTTCATTTCATTGGCAATGTAATCGATACGATATTGAATTGCATTTCGATTTGAGTTTCGATTTGAATTAATTTTTTGTATTTCGCGCTTCATTAAAACGAAAATTAGCAAAAACAAGGAGTGAAGGGTTATCGTCGGTTATCTGCCAGTTCATTGATAGGGTTGGTATCGTGTGCGGGCCACTTTGTTATTCCATTCGAGGTATGTTGCAAATTTATCTAAATCGTTTATAAATTCAATTTCCCAGAGAAGGGGTGAGGCGATTTTTGCAAACTAATTGCGAATACATTTGACACTCGGCTGCGGAATCGGATCACAAATGTGACAACCCCTTGACATACCAAACACACACAACTGTATGCGGTGTGTGTCTGTATGGGTGTTACATATGCCTAATAAGCTGAAAAAGGTAATATACGAAAATTAGCATCAACTTGATTTTTGCTTGTAAGCGATAAACAATGTGGGATTTTGATAGGATTTGCATTTGCATTTCGAGTCCCGTGAATTATAAATGCAAATCTACGCAACTGCAACTTATGCTGAGCGAGATGGCAATTGTCTGCATCGGAGCGAGAGGACAACAGTTGAGAGTCATCCGATTTTGTCGTCGTCCTTTCTCGGCAACATGAGGCAAAGGAAAGATGCCTTTTGATTGACAGCTTGACAACGAGACGCAAAACGCGCGCCCGTTGAACAAAATGGGATCGAACATTCGACCGATCTACCGATTTGAAGAACGCACCGTCACCGTTTCAGTCTTTGTTTTGATATTCACTTCACAGTGCACACGGGAATGAAATCAAAAAAAAAAAAAAAGGCATAAGGATAATGAAAATGAAAATGTGATCTGCTTTGGTCGTTCGACGATTGTTGTAGATTTTGCTTGAAATTTGATAAATGACCAAAAAAGAAAATAAGAATGGCAGCATCCCATATTGCTCAGCCTGTCTATCAGAATGCAGCCTGTCTATAGGCATGTCTTTAGGCGCTAGAGTCAGCAAATTTGGTATGTAGGCTCTTACATATCATATGCAAAACGAGTTTACAAAAAATGTTTGCCTTTCACACCCGCAGCGCTGAAAATCAATAAAAACAAAACTGAGAAACAAGGGACATACTGCACAGAAATGAAAAATTGATCAATTTTCGAGCTTAGATTAGCTAATCACAGATTTTTGCCTTAGTCACCATTCAACCATTGCTAAGGGACAATTTATCCCCTGAATAAATCACAGATCATACTTTACCAGTCACGGTTATTGCCTTTATAATCACTGACTGTATTTTTAACTCCCTGTACCCATAAAATGGGTAAAAAGGGGGTATTACATCTGTGCAAATGTATGTAACAGACAGAAGGAGACATCTCCGACCCTATAAAGTATATATATTCTTGATCAGTATCAAAAGAGATTTCGATTTGGCCATGTCCGTCTGTCTGTCCGTCTGTCCGTCTGTCCGTATGAACGCGTCGATCTCAGCAACTACAAGAGCTAGAGACACAAAATTTGAAATGTAGGTTCCTGTATAGCATACGCAGATCAAGTTTGTTTCATATTTCAGATATCTCCCCCGTTCCCCGCAAATCGATTAAAACCGTTTTACAGTAACAATTTTCAAGATATAGCTTCAAGATTTGGCATGTACAATACTTTAGTCTCTCTTAATCTACTGTCCAAATTTCATTTCGATCGGATAATAAACACGGAAGTTATTCACGAAAGAAGATTCAGTAATGCAGCGAGAGGGGAAGAAGAAGCACAGCCACTTTTGCCGCCTGTGTGCGTGCGTCTTTGTGTATGTGTGTGTGTATGGGTAAGTGGACTTAGATGTGATTGGATGTTTAAGACCTGGGTGGGAGTTTCGTAGTCGGGTATACTCGACTATAGCATTCTTACTTGTTTTCTCTATTCCTTTCTTATTGTCATTATACACGTTTTAAGGTCTAAATGGTCTGCTTTAATATTCAAGTAATATGAAAATAATGATAGTTTGGAAAGATCATATAAACCAGCACTTATCAAGATGATCTTGATATTTTTTCCCCTGCGTAGGACAAGGACAAGTTTCTAGATGCTGGATGACTCCGCGTCGATCAAACTCAACTGAGGCATCTTGCGGCCTCATTTTTGCTTGTCCGCGGAATGCAAACCAAGTCGTAGACGATCATCTCAGACCCTTCTCAAAAACTGCATGCCGCAACTGCCCGTCTGCGTTTTCTTGAAATCAAATTAGTGCAGTTTTTTTTTTTATTACCTCGACCGCTGGCCAACTTCCAGTTTTGTGAGCACTCCGCTTACTAATTTAACAACTTTTTAGCTGCCGCCGAATTTGCATTTCTCACAGCGCTCAGCGGGAAAAAAACAGAGCATACAAGGAGAAAAAAAAGGTTTGTCTCTCCGCAACTCCTCGGTGGCTTCGTCTTCGCCTTCCTCCCCGTCACCGTCACCGGTTCGACTGTTACCAAGGCACCCGAAATATTATTGAGGAAAAAAACGAACCAAAAAAAAGTTGAAGAAAATAATGAAAAAAGTTGTCGTCGTTGTTTGCATTGCATTTTGCTGCCTGTTTTTTTTTTCCTTTTTTTTTTTTAGTTTTGCGGATGATCCTGTGCTGCAACTGCGTTCCCGTAGGAACCCACAAAAATTTCTCAGACATTGCGGCGCCTTCAAGTAATTTGACATTAAGAAAAAAACTGAACCGAACTCACAAAAATGCAGCAAAAAATAAACAAATAAACTTGTTATGCAGCATGTCAAGTTAACGAATGACATTTAATTTGATTTATGAGACCCCTCGGGCTCCAAAAAGCCTCAAATGCAACCCAGATATTCACTGTGAACAAATATATCACTAAAATCTGCACTGGCTATCATTCAGTTGAGTAGGCAATGATTTCAACATTTTTTTCACGCTAACACCTAAGATTAAGATCGTTTGAGAAAATTGGCTTAGAAGTACGTAAAGGACACCAACGACGATTTCTAATATGTTTGTTTATATAACAATAGCTTAGCTTTTATAAACAAATTAGCTGTACCCTACCAGGCTTCGCTGTGGCACATTGTGGTTGCATGGATGAGAAAGTGAGAAATCAACAAAAATAACTTAACACACTTTTCCCTCCCGTACATTATGTTTTTTTGTATAGGGTATAAAGAACTTAGAAACCGATCTTACAAATAACTTCCTCACACATTTGACCTTAAGCCCGAGGTGACGTGTGGAGTGGACCATTCAAGTTTCATACAACAGTTTTCCGCCCGTGGGGGTAGATTATTATTATTACAAACAGTTCCACCTATCATTAATTTTATATATTATTTCCGAGTCGAATTAATATTTTTTTAACAAAAGCAAAATGCTTTTACATGCAAGGATTCACGAAAAAATAATGAAGCTATTAAAAAGTCAGGAGAGCTCGCCTACTGCATCATTGGGTACAGACACACAAAAATAGAAATTCTCATATCCAAACATACTACATACATTTTGAATTTGTATATGAATATGGTGAGATTTGGTCTAGCGGTTCTCGAGTTTTAGAATCACTAACAACTAACGAACGTTTTACTCCCTGTACCCATAAAATGGGTAAAAAGGGGGGTACTAAACCTGTGCAAATGTATGTAACAGGCAGAAGGAGACATCTCCGACCCTATAAAGTATATATATTCTTGATCAGTATCAAAAGAGATTTTGATTTGGCCATGTCCGTCTGTCTGTCCGTCTGTCCGTCCGTATGTATGAACGCAAGGATCTCAGCAACTAGAAGAGCTAGAGACACCAAGTTTGGAATGTAGGTTCGAATGTATAGCGGGAAAAGGTCAAGTTTATTTTAGATTTGAGATATCTCTCCACGTTTCCCCGCTATTCGATAAAAACCGTTTTACAGTAACAATTATCAAGATATAGATTTGGGATTTGGCATGTACAATACTTTAGTCACTCTTAAACTACTGTCAAAATTTCAAGTCGATCGGATAATAAACACGGAAGTTATTCACGAAAGAAGATTCAGTGATGCAGCGAGAGGGGGGCAGAAGCAGCACAGCCACAACTTAAAATGCCTCGCTTGCGCTGCTCTCGAGCTGTGCTCGTGTGAGTGCGTCTTTTGTGTATGTGTAAGTGTACGTAGATGTGATCGGAAATTTTTGACCTGGGTACAGGGAGTTTTGTAGTCGAATATACTCGACTATAGCACTCTTACTTGTTTATATATTAAGAAGATATTTATATTCGATAACAATCCACTTAGGGCCACACATTGCGCCTTGATCGAGCTCTCATTCTAAAAAGTAATTAATATTTGTTATTTTTTAAGGGCTTCAATGCAAAAGTTATCTTTAATTGTTGAAAGGGAATAAAACAAATGATCCAACTACACTATTTTTGATTTCAAGATCACCTAGATTCATCTCATATTCCAGACGAACTCAATTGATTATAATCACAAGCCGTATTTAGCATAAGATCCTTTTGTCAAAGCAGTACCTTGCTGGACATGCAGCCCAGAACCCTAGAGTCCATTCATAAGATCAATAACCATGTCAAACTCACATATATTTCGCACAATCGTTTTGGGCCGCATAATGCACGCTTCAAGCCAAAAAAAAAAAAATGATAATAATAAGCAAACACCAAAAGGACATCAGTGCTGTCTAG
Source organism: Hirtodrosophila confusa (assembly GCA_035043065.1). Taxonomy (NCBI): domain Eukaryota; kingdom Metazoa; phylum Arthropoda; class Insecta; order Diptera; family Drosophilidae; genus Hirtodrosophila; species Hirtodrosophila confusa. The sequence continues at coordinate 1,904,107 of JAWNNI010000078.1, forward strand.
AAGAAATGCGCTGTCCAAAATGGAAATTTCATGGCAAATTGCAAGCGTGTCCTTTGGACAGCAGCTGAGCAGCAGCTGCAGGATGCGCAGACCACACCGATCCACAGGACGAAGCTTTGACATGACTCTGAGCGTTGAGCGATTGCCTTGTAGATGTGCCATGCAAATTCCCAAGATTTGTGTGTGCTTACCCACCGCAAAAAAAAAAGAGAAAAGGAAAATGAATAGAAAACCTCAGACCTACGAAAATGAAGCAATTTCATGTAAATTACGAGACAAGCGCCCTATTTACTGATCGCTAAACGATCCATAAAAATCCACAAAAAAAGGCAAAAAACACTACATACTATAATAAAAAGAAAAGCAAAAGAAAAATGAAAACATTATACAAAAAAAGAGAAGAAAATCATCCATAGTAAATTGCGGTGAAATCTCATTAATCTTTGAGGTAGATTAGAATTACGAATGCGAGGCAGACTGAGAGTATGCAAACAGGATGAGGGTCGATCGGTCGATTGGTCGTTGAGATCGTTAGGATCGTTAGGATCGTTAGGATCGTTAAGATCGGTGGATCGTTGTAACGATGGCGATCGGTTCGTTTGTTTTTGGGTCGCACGATCGTTGCATAAATTTCACTTTGATTTGCTATTAAAACTGTTTGCGCCTGCGTTTTGTTGTTTGTGGTCAGCGAATTTTTGAAATTCACGCACGGCTGCTTTTTGGCACATTTTATGACAGATAAGACCAGATCAGGCCAGACCCGAGCAGTGCCCAACGGCCAGTTGATGATAACTTCATTTAAAATTGATTTTCTGGATCGCCGTGGGAATTGTGCGAATCTCCGTGCAGCTAAAGCGAGCTACTAGCCATTAACAATGTACAGTCTCCCAGAAGATTAATGATGGCAATGGTTCTGAGTTTTGAGCGGGGCATGGCTAAAAGTGGCAAAGGTGTTGCCACAAGCTGCAGCAAACCACCAGGAGAGCAAACCACCAAGCAGTGCTCACTGACAGCAACCGTTCAATTTACTAACAAACTTGTCACGCAATGCCACAGGACACATCATTAATCACAAGGATCAATCCGTCAGGCGGCGGCTGCATGTGGGTTGTGCACAACATTCAGTGTGTGCGAGTGTATGCGTGTGTGTGTGTGTGTGGGTAGCTATCGTTTTGGCCAGTGGCAAGCGTCCTGACATTGTAATTAGAGTACGCTGACAGGACGTATGAAATCAGCAGGAGCTGCACGCAGGATCAACAGCCGCAAAGCACTTCATTTGAATGATGGCTGGACAGTTGAGTTCAAGTTCAAGTGATAGGGATATGGAAATGGTAATGGTAATGAAAATGGATACAGGAACTCCCTAAAAGAGACAATCAGAGTGTGCGTATGTAGGTGTTAGGTGAAGGGTCGCAATGAGAGATCAATGAGAGATGAAAGATCATCGATTAGTCGATCAATCACCATTTGCATAACACTCTGAACTTCAGTTCTTGTCATTTGCTAATGGGTACAAGGAATTATAAGGATACTTCAGTCTCCATTTCACTCTAAGTCCAATCAATTATTAATCCTTAACAAAAATTAATAATGATTATCTAATGATGAAATATCTAAACTAATCCTGTACAATCCTGTAAACTAATTTTAAAGAAAACACTTCTCACACTCCCTACAATTCCATTCTTATAAGGCAAGCAATGTTGTTTATGTTTTAAGTTTCAAGAAAGTGTAATTTTCAAAATATCTTAGTATTTCTTCCAAATCTTACTAATATATTTCATGAAATACAAATGCTGTTTAAAATATATTGCAGTCAAGGTCTCAATACTTAACAAAATAATAGATCGTTGAAGATTTCAAGTAAGGCAATCTCAAGCGTTCAACTTAGAGACTATAATGATTTATTTACTTTATGGCTAGATTTACAATAAATAGCTAATCAGCTGAACTATACAATATACAATATTAAGGAAGTTTCTTGATGAAAAAACTCATCATTGTTTGTGGTATAAACAAACTTTGGTCAGCTACTAGAATGGGAAACCCCCCGCTGATCAAAGATGATCATAAGTACAAGCCTAAGGATCATCTCATTCAATGCTCTTTATTATTAATTCATAGCATTTGCCTAAATGACGACCCCCGGCACAACCTCGACCCCCTGTCGTTGCGCTTGACCAAAAAATAGGTTTGTTGGTTTTTTTATGACCCCCAAAAAACGCATGTGTCTGTGTGTGTATCTTTCATCTAGCCTAAGTGTGCGGCATTGTTCCTGTCACACTTTTTTACGACTCTTCCACATTTTTGTGGACATTTCGGCGCGGTCAGCAGTTTGCATAATGGTGAAGGCAAAAATTCTATTTATGATTGTGATTGGCATGCAACTCGCATTGAAAAGAAATTAATGTGAAATTGAAAAAAAAAAAGAAGGAAATATGTGTAGGTAAAATAGCAGAATGGAAAACGGGAAATGGGAAAATGCGAAATGGAAATTGGCAATTGCAATGAGATGAGAGCTGCGGAGCAATGACGATGACGATGATGAGAAATGAGGCGCAGCTCATAAACTAGCTGGCAAACATTGTTTTGATGACACTCAGGGGCAGCCAGACAATAGCCCACCCCTGTTATTATACTGAGGCCCTGGGAGACGATGCGTATTTAAATTTTCGCAATCCATGTCAGCCTATGACGAATCCCGACACGGGGACCTCTGCATCAGTACCGGGACCCGATTCGTTGCACTTAATTGGCCCGCCAGTGAAAGCAGAAAGTGAACAAAATTTATGCCTCATAAATGTCAATCCATTCCGAGACGATGCCAAATACTATAGTCTAACTATGGGATGTCACAATCTCACGATCTCTATCTCAAGTATTGATCGGTTGCCCAAAGAAAGAGTTTGACATCGGCCAGCTTCGCTTAAGGCTTAGGGTTCGATTTCCGTTTCGGGTTACGTGTAGGTGCTGACAGTTGACGCTGCTTCAAATTTATGGTCGTTTAACGAAGATGATCTACATTAATTTGTCATGCTCGTGAAAGATCTTTGGATATCAAAAGTACCATTTTTGTTGTCATACAACAAACTGCAGATTCGACTGACATACAAACTTTGTAAATGGACTTTTAAGTTGAAATATAATTTCGCAAGAATATTGAATTACTTTTGATAAGAATAAGAGACTAGAAAGCTTATACGGTTGGGTTGTATAAGGAAAATAAGCTGATACATGTGAGAATGTTTTAGTACCTGACTACGAGACTCCCTGTATCCAGGTCTAAAATTAGCAAACACATCTTCGTACACCTACATATACATACCCATACAAACACGCACACACACAAGCGACAGCGCACGGCAGTGCAAGCGAGGCACTTTAAGTGACGGCTTCCATCTTCTTTCGTGATTAACTTCTGTGTTTATTAACCGATTGATCTTAAATTTAAACAGTAGATCAAGTGAGATCCAACTATTATACATGCCAAATCCCAAGGTTATAACTTCAAAATTGTTGCTGCAAAACATTTTTAACGAATCGCAGGGGGTGAGGGGGACCTGCGCCTGCTATACTCGAATTTGCTGTCTCTAGCTCTAGATCTAATGTCCCATTTTATGGGTACACGGAGTAAAAAGTATAAGGAAAGTTATAAGTGTAACTGGGTGACCAAGGGGGTTCCAAAAATCTTAGGGTTGGCACTACAACACCCCGCTCCTCCCACTACCACAATTATAATAATGTGATCACTATTTTCACTTGCAAGATGGCTTATGGTGGCCCAAAGTTTGGGAATATCTGGAGTCTTAGAATAGGAAGGTATGAGATCATGTCAATATCAATATACTAATAGATAAACCAAAACGGAAGCCTTTGGAAAAAGTCCTACACAGCTAAAAACAAAATTCTGTTCTTGAATCGATCCCAAACGGTGTGAAAAGTCAGCCAGTCTCGGATTTTTTTGATACAAGTACCTTTTCAATCCCGGAATTGTGATTTGATTCTTTTTTTAGCCCGGGGTGGTTAAGAAATAGAAAGCTAAATTTAAGAATATTCGGGATTGGCTTCAAATCAAAATATGATTCATTTAAGTATTAGATTTGATTCAAACTTTTAAGTACGTTTGTCAGCTTGAATTTTAAACTTAAAACTTAAATTTAGAACGGCATTTTTTCTGTGTAGAAGGAGAAAACCCATAAGTACTCCCAAACATTACAAGGAGCTGTAATCTAATAAAACTTCATATCGTAGCTTTGGCAATCATGTTAGCCGTTGTTCTAGCCAAGGGCGTGTCAGTTGGCTGATCGGGGCGATCTTTATCTCAAGTGTAGGCCACTTGCCTGGCCTGGAGGAAGGGTTCCGCGGTGGTAAGAACTGGAACTGGGCCTATCCTGGCATTGGGTTAGGCGCTGACAAACGACGCTGTTTGAAATTTATGTGGCTGTAACTCATCCAAAATAGTCGGGGGGGTCTGGGACGTTGAGAACGTTGCCATATGTTGCAGTAAGATGGTTCCGCTTGTTGAAGTTTTAATTTAATTTACATAAATTTCATTGCTGGCTGCTCAAGAAATAATGAAAAGTGAGGAAAACTTTGAACGCTCGCACTTTCCTATCGCAATTGTCGCAATGGACATTGCAACTCAACTGTTATGCTAATTACTCGAGTTGCCGCCGGGTGGACGAGCTCCTAGTGCTCGTGTGGCATATGCGGCATGTGGCAAGCGAGCGGCCTGCGCAAAACGCCCGCGCCACCGTCTGCGCCCGCGTCCCCAGCTCGGATCCGACCGTGGCCCAATGCGAATGCAAATGAGGCCGAAGGGTGCGACAATAACTGTAATTAAACGCGACCATTGTTGCGGTCACTCGACCAGCATGCTTTTACATTTGCCAGCGAGTACTTGCGACGTGCCACGTGCCACGTGCCTCATGGCTTATGGCCTTTATGCCTTTGTGCGGCATGCCTCGTGCTGCGTGTTGCATTCTGAAGGCGTCGGCGTTTGTTTTGTTGAATGCCCACACACACACACACACACATACACACCACACACTCACAATAGTTGAAAAGTGTAACGCGTACAAGGCAACGCTTTAGATTAAAGCCGATAGCAACTACAATACCGGCGAAGCCAAATATATGTACATAAATAAACTATATGTATACACTCAAAAAAACTATAAAATAACCGAATCGTCAAAAAAAGCCAAAGTTTTCTTAGGTCAAATCAGTCAAGTAGGTCATCAGGGTTGCTCATACTAAATTTGCTGACTCCAGCTATAAAACTGTAGATGATATAGGTCTTTCGCGAACTGCGCTGGAAGGCGTAGATCACAGCACATTATTAGACGAGGGCATCAAAAAATATATAGATAATAAATAAAAAACAATAGACTAACTAAAAAGGCATGGAGCATATACATTTTGCTCATTTGCGGGTGAGGAGTTAAAGGTGGCCAAATTATTGTTTTTCAAATCACTTAAAAAGGTCATCAGTATTGCTCATATCAAATTTGCTGACTCTAGCTATAAAAATGTGAAAGTTATAGGTTGCTAAAGAATTGCGGGGAGGATTGGAGATCTTAACACATTATCGGATGAAAATATATACCAGTACATATATACACCAAACTATATGTTATTATATTATTATATTATATGAACTTTATTTATTTACTTATAAGAAGGCATAAGTAGTCCACTTTTGCTGCCTTACGGAAAGGCACACCGTTTGTCTCAGTGTAGACGTTTTTGAACGATGGGCGTTGCCTGTCCACTGAATGCAATTAGCTGTGTGGTGTGGTATAGCAGCAGGAGCCACAGGACCAGCAACAGGATCAGCAAATAGCAGCCGAGAAAACACCAGCAGCTGCTGTCCAAAAGATGATTTACGGATCTATCTAAACAATTAATCGGAGTAATTGTATATAATACAATATTAAGTAGTTAATATCAACGCCCGCATCAGATCAATTCGCTAAAGGAATATTCAATGAATTGTTAATATTGATTCAATTCAGTTCAAATCTAAAACAAAATCCTAAAGTAGTCATAAAGCGACCATACAGATGATTTCGAACCTGTTAAGTTTGAAAGGGTTTGCTCCTTGAGAGCACATTTAAGGATTCTCGATTTCCAACAGACTGTTGTAGATGGAACCACGTTTTATTGGCTCCTTAATAGCTGTAATATATAAAACTGATCAAGCTCTCGTCAATATACCATAAATAGATCAGATCTATATGCAAACTTAAAATAAATTTACCAATAATAATAAATACGTTTCTTAAATAAACTCTGTTTACTATAAAAATTCAGTACTCGACTAAGAGTTAGCCTGTACTTCCTCTAGCTACCCAGAACCTTGGGGATCTTCAGAGTTCATTGTCCCATCCTTATGGAGTACTCACGGTAGATAGGCTGTCCAGAACATAGTTCATACCTTGCAATCCTTATTATCGATCAAGTATACACTCGTATATACCCTATAGAGGCAGAGCTTGCTCCTTCTGCTTGCTAAACGAAATTGCATTACTTTACTTTACAGATTTACACATTTTTCAGGATATATAACTTTTGAAATTGAATTCAGCAGGAAATGCTGACAATATATAGTACTAACACTTCAAACTTTGGAAAGTTTATTTGCAGGATTCAGGAAATGAGAAACAAGACTTTATAATAGGCTTACGTACTGGTACTTAAATAAAACCAATTTCATATCAATCAAAGAATGAACTCTAGAATTTAAATAGAGGGGTACTTACGTAAGAGACCCCAGGGAGAGAAAGATGATATATGACTGAGCTATGTTGCGATCCTCTCTCAAATCTTGGGCTCGTCCTTGGGCTTTGGGCTTGCATTTCATTCAACGCTTCATTTGGCATCATTTTCATTGTCGACTTTGGAAAAAGAGCCAGACTGCATTGTTTGTCTAACAAAGAATGGCAAAAACAAACCCTCAATCAGCAACAAAAAATGAAAGAACTTAAACCGTTTTTGCAAGGGTTTTCCTGCGGTTGCTAGACAACAAATCTCCCATTTTCTATTTCCTCTAGTTTTGTTGGCATTTCTGCAATATTTTTTGGACACTTTTTTGCGGCGCTTTGTTTGCACTCGGAAGAAAAATCGTTTTTGTTGCGCCTTTTGTGTGTGTGTTTTTTTTTTTATATTTTTAATATGCGGCTTTTCAACAGTTTTTCACCCATTGGGAACTGCATTTTCCTACCCAGTGTCGCTGGCTAACCATTGAGCTCATTAGATGAGCGCCGTTTTAATTTGTCATGGTGGCAAAATCAATTGCCTCATCCTGTGCCCAGGACTCTCAATCCGATCTCCCATTAGCGGCGCCCAGTTGACAGCTTGGCCAATCAACGACAAATGAATAAGTTGGCTAGAAAAATCGCGAGCGCGATTTTAAACGCGCACAAAATGCCAACAAAGGACAAGACTTGACCAATGAAAGTTGGGATTGGGTCAGCAAAACTGATACTTTTTCTGACCAAGGATTTTAGCTTTTCCAATCCAGCTTGAACCGTAGACGCTATTTGAATTTTGTCAGAAAATATGCAGCACTTTGAAGGATTATGTACCCCATAAGCTATATATATTTATATTCCTGTTCAGCATCAGCAGCCGAGTCGATGCGAAGGAGTCTCAGTTTTGAAGATATCCTAATGGAAATAAATGTCGAAAGATATGGCGAAGCCGGCCGTATCGGTATAATTTATCATATAGTATGTATCTGCCTTAGAAACGAACAATCGAAAAAGGAATTCTTGTTTGAAAACCCTTTGAATTGCAAGATTTCAACACCAATCTCACCAAATTGTAGTTTATTCATTGTAATCTTATTTTCTTGAGAATAATAAAAACGGCGATTCAAATAAAGAAATCAGCTCAGTTACAAGCTGAAGATCCAGATCAATCTGGTAAAAATAAAAAAGGAAAAATATCAAAACAAATCGTTTCTTCACGTTATATATGCATGTTGAGCGAACTTGATCAAAAGCGAACTGGGCTTCCTGATTTCGAAAACTGACTTGATTCTTAAATTAAAGTTACTTAAACGGGCAATGATGAAGGGAATGAAGTAGGGAAAAAAACTACGCTAGCAGATTTATAAGGCAAACTATATTTTGTATCCAAGGGGCATTCTGATATGCCCATGCCAGTCTCCGGTCCAGACTTTACGATCCTTTTCAACATGGACGCATCACGTGCAGGCAATTACGAAAATACCAAAAAAAAAAAGAAAAAAAAATGAAAAATTTGAAAAAGGAAAAAAATACAGTGTAACTGAAGCCTGCGGCAAAAATTAGCCCAAAGCATCGGGTGAAATGTTGAATGCAACGAGTTAAGTGCCCCGCGCCGCTTTTAATAGCGCATAAATTAACATAAATGACGCGGCGGTCCATTGTTTTGGCAATGACATTGCACGAGTCGCATGTAAATACGAGTGCTAAGTGCTGCCTAAACCAATCCGAGTCCAAATCCCAGCCTATAGGGTGGTTAGCACCCTCTCCACATCTCTCCCTTTCCCTCTCACTCTCGCTCTCTCAGTGCACCCACTGCGGTTTTTGTTTGCCCATCAGATAGAAATCAGCATTCCATGCGCCGACGGCCCCGTTTCAGCTTAGCGCCTGAAAGTTGCTCAAACTTACCCCGTACCCTGTAGCCAGTACTCCGTATCCTGTACATATTACCCTGTACCCCTTACAATACACCAGCCGCAAACGCAGGCGCAGGCGCGACTGGATTCTCTGCCCATCGAGTGGGCCACATAATGTTGCACAGTGGAAAGACCACACAATAAAGCACAATGAGGCGCATTTTCTTTGTAATTTTTTATGCCAAGCAAGTATTTTCAATTAACCCTTCTTTTAGAAATGTCACAAAATGAACATTGCATATCGATAATTCCAACAAGTATTATTGTTTTGCAAAAAATCAACATTTGTTGGTTCAATAAGAATTGAAATCATTTAAAATGCATCATTAAAGTAAAGATAAATATTTGAAGAGTTACATTTTAAACGATAGTTATCGAATTACAAACGAGGGACATGTAACTGTTTTTATTTTCGATTACCAATCGATTTCATCGCTAATAATTAAAAAACTTTATAAAGTTCAAGTAGTAAATAGGAACATGCTTTTAAATTGAACATGAAAACAACAGAATCTTTATAAAGCTAGCGTTCGAAAAGTGTTCAGTATATCGATAAGTAATCGATAGCTACCGGTACGCATTTTTTAAATAAAAATTCGCATATTTATTTAACTTGTTGTACTGTTAAAGCTTAGAACAAGTACAGGTACAGTGAGCATGTCAGTACAAAAGTTGCTAAATATTTCTGCTATCGATAGAATAATGACTCACCCTATAATAAGTATATCGATAACAGTATCGATATATTTGTTTAGGTTCTGGCAATACAATTTTAAATTGAAATCAGACGCAAGCGGAACTTTCGTTCATTCGATTAATATTGACCCCAGTTGAAAGTTGATTAGCACTCAGAAAATCGCCCGATGACGCCCACTGTGCGTCGGCGCAACAGCAAAACGCTTTGGCTTCATTAGGCGATTAACGCCGCTGTCGCCGCTGTCGGCGCTGTTATCGAGTGTGTGCGCAGGGGCGTTCCGGGGTAAAAGGAAACATTTGCGAAGCTCCGCTGAACGAGCGACGGCTGCTCACTTAATACGCGGCGCAGCAAGTCAAGTGCGAATCATGTCAATCAGAGCAGAGCGAGGATTGCAGGACGCCTGGCCGTTAGAATAAAAAAGTGAAATGAAAAATAAATGAATCAAATATTGCTGCACCCCATCCTCCCTGCCATAGCCTGTCGCCTGTCCGACTGCTGCAAGATGACAAAGTGACAGGCAAATGTCAGCGATTTACAAAACGTTTAAGCTGCGCCACTGCTCCGCTTGTCCACTTCACTGCGCAGCAACAACAAACACACGCGCTCTCTGCGGCTGTGCGGCTGTACATTGTGGCTCACTCAAATGAGTGAACTAGTTCAGTAGCTCAGTTGTTGCCAAGCCACACAGTTCGTTCGTTCGTTTGCTTAGCTCATTGTTTCTATCTATCAATATTATTTTATGTATATGCTTCAAAATCTTTATTTTATATCAACTTTTTTATTTGCGCACCCTGGGGCTGTACATTGAGTGAACTAGTTCAGTAGGTTAGTTGCTGCTAAGCCACTTAATCGCTCATCTAGTTCGTTCCTTCGTTTGTTTATTTATTTATTTTATTTTATTTTTTATCTTTATTCTTCAAACTCTTTATTTTATTTATTTAATATTAACTAATTCATTTGCCAAGTTATGCAAAAATAAAATTTGAAAAGAAAAAAATGGATAAAACAAAATAAAAATAAATAACTGAAATATTCTTTTGTTTTTATTGAAACTAAAGCACGAAATTTGTATAAAAATATAACTAAACTGTATTATTTTTATTGGTTAAAATTTAATTTTAATCCTAAAGAATAACTTTGAAGTATAAGATATAAATTAAAAATAACAAAGATAGGCAAAAGTCAATATTTATTAAAATTTTCATTCCAAAAAAATGTAACAAATGACCAAAAAAAACTTACTATAATCGTACTCAAATAAACAAAGCAATAAACAAATTTATTAAGTATGTGACAGTTACAAATAAATCGCTAAGACTCTAAAAAATCTATAAAAATAAAATAAAAAACAAAACAAAATTATAACCATCAGCCTTAATAATACATTGTACTTCACTGGGAAAATAAAGCAAAATTTATGAAAATAAAAAGGCAAACTTAGTTTAGCTACAAGAGAACTAAACGAACTGTAATCTGACTTATACATATGAACACAACTTGATCGAATAAACAAACGAGTAGATAAACGACAATCAGGGATATACACATGTAGTGCGAGTAGTTCATTCGTTCAGTTCAGTTTCCATCGAACCTATGCTGTACAACTCAATACAACTCTGGCACGCACAGTCAGCAAGTAGTTGGAGAGTTAGGTTGAGCGCTTTTCCCCCTTCGTATTTGTTTTCCATAAAGAAACAAACGACAACAAAAAATGTAAATTTTCACCCAATTCGTGAACTGGCACGCGTGTAATCGCCCGGAAGCGTTTTTCTTTTTTTCATCCTTCTTCCTTTTTTATTGTTTGGCGCATGCGTTGCGTCCACAGAAACTGTGAATGTGTGCTGGGGTACAACCCTGTAACCACTGTAATGTTACAGAATATTCGGGGTGTGCAACGCAAAGCTTCGAAATGTGCATTTCATAGACTCTAAATTGAGTGCTGGAAAGATCATTAGCGTTGCGCAAAAACAAAAATTTGCATTGACTTTTGCAAAACAATGACCGCTGCATTGCTCAACTGTGTGGCAACACTGGCAGCTGCTGGTCACGTGCCTTTTGGCCAGAGGGCCCAAACTGTTATTCTAACAAATGTGCAGAGTCATCCAATGCAACTATGCTAATGCTTATGTACATACATACTATTGACTTTCAGCTACAACAACTGCCCACTCATCAACATCAATAACATCATCCTCATCCTCGTCCTCATCCGCATCCTGCGCAGGGATCAGCACTTTGACTTTGACGCTCTCCTGGCAGCTGACGTTCTCCCAAGTGGGCAGAAAACCAGAACAGCTTACTTCGTGTGCCGAAAATGAAATACCCTTGCAGACCAACTAAAATTGCCTTCATGACGATTTCATTCTATGGCAGCATTATTACATAGTTTAATCGGGTTTTAATCAGATATGGCTAAGCTAACCATATAAGAACTTATATTTGTTGACTTTGATGGAGATAGTATCTGTAAGACGAAAAAGTTTAGTACAGCAACTCATCTGCAGCCGATTGTTTCTATTGACAGCTTTAAGATATACTCTTAGTAGTCCGTTTTGACATACGAGTATCTTAGAGCTACAGCCCAAAGCTTGTTAGTTAGGGAACTAGTCACTATAATTCCATAAAACCTTTAAGATAAGTTAATTACACATTTAATTTCAATGTCTTTAGAATTGTTTTTAGAGCGTAATGAAACTTGGAATTAGTGACTTTCGTCGAGATATTTTGAAAAACAAAAAAGTCAGTTATTGATCGGCTGATTCCGATGTGCTCCTCGGTTAATTGGATAGGAATAGTTTCCAAATTAAAGAAATATTTGCAGAAAAAAAGTAGGCTAGCTCTGGCTTATGCGACTTTCTGCTCTTTAGGGTATTTATTTTTCTGATTGTAGACTTGACTAGCCTGATTCGTCCTGATTAAGCATATATATATTCCTATTCTTTGCGTTGTCGGAATTGCCTCTTTGATTTCTTATTTGTGACTTCCTAACTACCTATTTAGTATATACATATATGAATACAATATCTAAGCTGCGGTTTGAACTTGTAATTCTTGCTCCAGGGACCAAACACCTTAACTGTCAATACTGTCAGATCTGGTAAGCAAATTGTAGTACCTTTTGCAAGGGTATGGATATCCTGTATACCCTGTAGGCAGACTTCATCAACATTCGACAATGTCATCGTGGGCTAAGTTAATTAGCAAAATGCGCTGAAAATTTGCAAAATGCCGCGGGCAGCGCAGCGGTTGCCAAATGCAGCAGGAGCAGCGGCAGCAGCAGCAGAGGCAGTGGCAGTGGCAGAGCAGTGTGGCAAGCATCATAACTGTAACTGAATCAACTGCAACATGCAACCCTTTTGGCCCTGCAGTGGAAAATTTGTTTATCATTAACAGATTTTTTGGCACATGGCAGGCAAATGAAAATGAAAATGAATTATAATTATGTTGATGCTGATGCTGATGCTGAGGCTGAGCTACCCTTCCCGACGCTACGTTGCGGGGGGATTTAAATATTAATGGTTCTTTTTCTGTTGTTGTTGTTGTTGCACGTTGTTGCCACATTGCCACACGCGGCGCCTGAGCCTGTGGATTTCAAATCTCGTTGGCATTGTTTGCATAACATTTGGCAATTATTGCGACAAGCTCGCTGACAGTCTCTGGCCAGGATGCTCTAAGCCGGCTTAGGCCAAACAGGATGCGGAGCAGCTAGCACCAATTGTGGATAGTTGGTGGGGAGGGGGAGGAGCGAGAGGAAGGGGCAAGCCGTCTCAGCTGGCAAGCGCAGCAGCTTCTGCAGCGCAAGCTCGGCGCCCGCGGCAACAAATTACTGCAATTTCTGATTTCTGATTGACTAAAGGCTGAAGTAAAGCCAAAAATAAGAGGTAAGAATAAGGGTATGGGTAAGAGTAAAGGTAAGGAAGGTAAAAGCCAGCAGAGTTCCATTGCCAGCGGCTTGTTTGTCAATCCCAAAGGTGTGCGCGAAGATCGCGAATTTGGCATCTGGCAATCCTCCTTTTTCCCTTTCGCTCTCCCCTGCTATTGCCGCGAGCTGTGTGGCAGCCACTTCCTTTGCGGCCAGCTGTTGATTAACTGCATAATAAGGCATTTGCCTCGCAGCAAAAATTGACAAAAGGATCTTGAAATTCGTCTAAATAGTTGTTGCTAATAATTTGCATATTCTGTTCGAAAATTCATAGAAGCCAATTTGAAGCAACTGTTCTTAAATGATAGCAAAGTCATATAGATATACATCTCCAAGGGGAATACTTTATTTCAAATCTTATATACACTTCTGCAGACTGAAAAACCCGGTGTAAGCTCCTTCAGTTCATCTCCGCTCTCATTCTTATGTCTTTGGTCTCTCAAGAGCATTTAAATATGCAGTTCTATTTTGTTATCATATTCGCAAACCTTTAATCTCCAATGCTGCCATGAAATCTAAAAAAAATATCTTTACTTTCTTGTTAAAAATGTTCCTGAAGAGAATATACCTCTTACTCTCTTATAAATGCTGCTGATGAATAATAGGGATGTTATCAATAATATTTTATAAAATTATATAAATACAATAATATGGTATATCAATGAAATTGCTGTAAAGCTAGTTTATCTAAGTTTTGTTTAAGTTCTTACGATAAAATGTTTATTGAACAAATTTATGCAGTTAACATGAATATCTTTTACGCTCCGTCAGCTGTGACCAGCTTCCCGCCGGGGTAGACCCCCAACCCCGCCGCTAAAGTGAAGCGCATTTGTTATTTATCACATTTACAAGCAATTAATAAAAATTTTATCGATTAGACAAGTGACACCCAAAACGAAGAAAATGTGAAAAACGTTGAAAAACTAGTGGCGGAAATGCGCCGACTGTTGTCACGGAAGGAAATTTAAATTCGAAAAGGGTTAGGGCCAAGACAAGTCGCTTCCCTAGATATGGAGGTGTGGCCCTTGGCGGTATTAGAAAATTAGTTTAACGATGCGGGTGAGCACAGCTGGCGATGACGTCGACAGCGGAGCAAGTGCAACCTGCAGACGCAGGATGGCAGGATGGCAGGAGAAAGAGCAGCAGGAAGAGGAACTGTGTTACTGGGAAACGTCTACAAATATAATAAAAATAATTCAATTAACGCGCGTCCGTTCAACGGCTAAATGGGCTACAAATTAGGGCCAAAACCCACAAGAATATGAGAGCCGATGACAGGTTCGAGTAACCTGTCCGCTGCTACGGATTAAGCGGGTCGCTGCGGGTTTTCCACAGAAGCCGTTGCCCAAAACTCGTACCCTAACCCGGCTGCGTGCCACACTCAAAACGAATTACAGTGCGAAAAGGACGCACGCTCTGAGGGCGTCAAAGTGTTAACAAGTGTCATGTCAAATGGTCGATGGTTTTTGGTCCTTAGTCCTTAGTTCGTAGTCCTTTAGATGGCAAGCTGTCGCACGAGCTAAGCCAAAACAGATAGATCGAGAGAGATCCTTGCTTGCAGCTGTTGCCTGTTAACCTGCGCGCAACGGGGGCGTGCTGAGCGTCCTTTTGATCCCTTGGGCTACCTGCTGTTGTTGAACACAAGCAAAGCAAATCACTTGGTCAAGCAACAGGAAAAACAACAAAACAACGAAACAATGCGGCAACTATGGAACCTTTTTGATAGTTGGCGCAACTGTCGCATTGTGCAAGAAAAGCTTTGCCTTTGACATCGACTGAAATGGAGCTCTTACGCTCTGCAGATCTCCCGATAGCTAAGCATCCACTCTCAGGAAAGTATATACTTCTCAATAGAGATTCCAGGCAGCAACTGTCTAGAGCTGACCTTGCACTCTCAACTATGCTACTTTAACAAGGCATACACTCTCAGCTTTATACGTTATTTTAGCAAAGACAAGGCAACAGCTGATGAGAGCTAAGCTTGCACTCTCCGCTACAAAGCATGCGCACTCAGCTTTTACTCCTTCAAGAGCTGATAAGATCTGAGCTTGCATCTCAGCTTTACTTTCAGCAGGCTTGCACTCTCAACTATATACGATCTTTAAGCAAAGACACAGCAACAGCTGCTGAGAGCTGAGCTTGCACTCTCAGCTATATACTTTCTCAAAGCTTTCGCTTGCAGCTTTTACTCCCTCAAGAACTGATGGGAGCTAAGCTTTAGACGTTCTTTAAGCAAAGACACAACAAAAGCTGCTAGGAGCTGAACTTGCACTTTCAGTTATATGCTTTGTCAAAGCATTTTACCTCTGCTAAGGCTGAGCTCTGAAAATTTAGACTTGGGTTCTAATTTTAACGAATCATTAATATTAACGTTTTGAATCCATAATAAATTCAAAGACATTCGCTTGAATGAGAAACTATCCTTTCAAATGTCTCTCACTTTACTCGCGAGATATCGTGATGCTGAAATACACTTGTATATACTCGTATATATTTATATTCCTATTACTTAGTTGCCTTACTTTTTATGCCTCAAGAAAAATATCAAGATTTGATTTTACTGCAGCGTTTTATTTAAATAAAATGTTTTAAAAAAAAAGGAATTTTCTTATGAATAAATAAATAAATATGAAAAAAAATTGTTTTACAAAAACTACATAACAGCAGCTTCAAAAAAAATGATCTTAAGTACTAAATTATTTACAAGCTAGAGCTACAAAAAAAATATTATTAAACTTAAACTTAAGAACTAAATAAGCGTCATAGTTAAGCGTTTTCCCCCGTTTGTCAGCGTTGGCTTCTCTCTCCCTCTTTCTCTTTCTGTGTCTCGAAAGTTGTTCGATCTGCATTTTAGACGTATATGGAGGAGGGCAGCGCCAGGCCCACCTCAAAGTAGTTGCGTGCATCGACCTTGTAGCGTTTCAGCGGCGACTCAACGCCGGCTACGGCATCAGCAGTGCGCGTTGGCTGTGTCTCCCGGATACGACTGCGCTTCAATGGACGCACGGGTGTGGCCAGACAGAAGGTATCGGAGAGGCTGGGTGCCGCAGCGGGAGCTGGAGCTGGAGCTGGAGCTAGAACTGAAGCTGGAGCCGGTGTGGCAAGTTGCGGTGTTGGCATCTGGACCAGCACGCTATGTGGCAAGAGCGGCGAGGCCGGTTCGGGTGTGGCGGGCAGCGCTAGCAAGGCAAAGCTCAAATCACTGGCCGGATCATCGCCGGGCGCATACGATGGTGAGAGCATGGCTGCGCACTCCGACTCCAGCTGCTGCTTGACCAGCGTGCGACGGCGCAGATTGAAGGACTTGCGGGGCTTCTTCTTGTTGCTGACGTCCGCCTTGCACGCCGAGTCGAGTATGGCGTCGATGAGCTTGTCCAGCGTCTGGTCGCCCATTTGTGTGGAAGGTTGCGGGGTCACCGGACGCAACAACGGCTGCTGCTGCTGTGGCGGCGGCGGCTGCTCCATGGTAGCCACAAAATCCGGCTCCAGTTTGCGCTTCTTAAGCTGCTGCGTCGTGGTTTTATAGCGTGGTTGTTCCAGAAACGGATCCAACGGCAGCAGACCGCGCAGCGCCAAGTGCTGACCACTGGGCAAAGTGCCCGCGCTGGGTGAGTACTCCTCCTCGTAGCGTGGCAACGTGGTCGCATAGCGCACACTCTGCACCACCCGACGTGCTGGCAACGCCGCCTGTGGCGAGGAGCCGTCGTTTAGGGAGGAGGAGGATCTTGTCTCCGGTGTAATGTTGCGTATGTCGCTAAGCGGCGCCAGCACCAGCGGACTGTTGCGCAGCCTGGCCAGCGGCATGGGTGTGGAGGTGTAGCCCACACTGGGCACGTTCTCCTTGTTGCCTAGGGTGGCGCGGCGCTGACGTCGCTGGCGTCGCACCACACGTGGCTGTGGTGGGGGCTGTGGCGCTGGCAGCTCATGCAATCTTTGAAATGATGCCGTCCACTTGAGCATGACGATGTTGTGTTTATTATTGGTACGGATCAAATGTATATAATGTAGAGCTATGTGTCGGAGTGAACCGCTCCTATTCAGATCTCTGCTGCTACCTCTCGTGCACTCTCGTCTCGGCGTTCGCTGACAAACTGAATCGGTTCGGGGTAGCGGGCTGGGTTTTATAGCCAGCCGGAGAGCTGAGCGGTCTAGGGGTTGTTGCGCAAGCGCACCCCTGGTGCTGGTGACCAGCACGCACACACATAAACACTCTCTCGCTCTACCTCTCTCACTCTCTTTTTTACTCGATGCCTCACTCTTCGTGGCAAAGCTGATATGTGCTCTCATTAAGACACCAATGCGACTGACGTACTTCAAAGCTTTATTCCTGGCAGGCTCCAACTTTTAGATCATTGGAGCTGTAAAGTTTTTCCTCTACTTTCAACAATCACCATCGTCCCTTGAAACACCCGCTTGACGTCCAAATCTCTATCAGCAATCGTCAGACTTTCTTACCCTAGCACTGCCAATGCGCTTTTATTTTCAGCTCCTCTTAAAAGCTACATTCCTGCACAAGCCCAACCCTTATAGATCGGTGAAGGTATAGAGTTTTTGATATACTTTCTGACAGCAATTGAACAGTCGCCATCGTACCTTGAAACACCCAAACGACGCATCGCGACGCCTACATCTCTTTCGGCACTCGATGGGTTCCCTTTCCCAAGAGGTTTCCTTTTCGTGGCTCCGCCATTGCGCTTGCCCTTGGAGCTTCATCCAAAAGCTTAATATCTGCCCAACCAAAATCCTGATAGGTCATTGGAGTTGTAGAGTGGTATACTTTCCCACAGCAAGTCAACAGTCGCCTCGACCCTTGAATCACCTAAATGACGCCTAGATCTCTATCGGCATTCGCTTAGTTATTAAATTTGCTTTACCCTCAAGGAAGTGATCCTCGCCGTAGTCGGGTTTCCTTCCCCTACCCCACCACTGTCAATTTGAATGTTGTATAGGGGTCGACGCTTTTGGCTTGGCTTGGCAGGCCACAGCAACAGGCTTTGACACTTGCTCAGGCAGGCACGTTAATTACGAAGGCTCGCAACTTGTACAACTTCCTGCTTCCTACTGTCTGATATACGTACTAATTGCGGCTCTTTAGCGACCACAGCAAAAAGAGATACTTTTATTGAAATTGTTGCAACTTCCGCAGGAAACATTTGAAAAACGTCACAAATGTTGAGTAGGTGCTGATCCTGCACATTAGTAGCCTGGCTCAGTGGCATATGGTTAATATTAGGTTGAGTATATGTACATACATAGATCAATCAAGTTCAAGACTTATGCCAAGATTGTCATCATAGTCCAGCTGTCAGTTTTCTCTTCAGTTAATCCTCACAGCTAGTTAATCAGTTGTGTAGATCGCAAGGATCAGTCTGGTCAGCCTGGTGGATCAAATGGATGCTTAAGCTCGACATCAGTAATGCATTAATCGTCGCACGTCCTGCAGGAATACTTTACAAGTCAATCAGCCAGGTGGTGAAATAATTTATACCCGAAAGTCGTGTGCGGTTTTCCTGACCTCTTCAATCCGAAACCTTTTATGATCGCGATAAGCTAAATCTGCATACCGATCTTCATCATCAGCTCGTGATGGTGCCATCAATTACCCTTAGGCTGAATATTACTCAGTTTGTATAAGAATATAGTACATACATATATACGATATTTAAACTGATCCCAAGGGTTTCAACAGTTCCTCCCTATAAGATTAACTTCTCTTTTTCAATCGCTATCTCCCATTTCTTGCAGATACCATAATTTTAAGCGCGTTGAAAGATTGTTCCTACCCAGTTCTTGATGGTACATATTCATAAATCTCACACGTTTTCTTTATCAATATACAATCTTTTTTGCGGTGAAAGTTGCTGTTTTTGTTTGTTTTTCTGCCATTCTTTAGATCGGCATCGACTGCTTATTTTGCAGTACCACAGGACAAAGGGGTAAAGGGTAAATTAATTGAATGCTCTGCCTTACTGCTGTGTCGCAAAAATTTCTCAACTTTTCAACTCTTTATTTTTCTTTTATTTTTTTTTGTTTTTTGCGCAAAAAGGGTTTCGCATATTGGTTTTCTTTTTGCCTCTTATTTCGTGCAGCCCTTCCTTCGATGGCTTTCTTTGGTGATTTCGGGTGAGTTTTATGCTGTTTACATAGCCACACAAAAGGATTAAATAGGATTTCAAGAAAGAGTACGGCAAACGAATTGCATCAAATCGCTGTATTCAAGCCGAATTTACGGTGCCCAAGGCATTGTATAGTACCTTGTATGTAGTTATGGATGTGTGTATCTCTAAAAGGTCTGTTGATTAATTCGTTTTAACGAGCATCATTTTTTAACTAGGCGTGTCCTGTCTTTTACTGTCTTCTTGATGGGCTGCTTGAAAAATTAACATAAGCCGCACATTTTCTGCGGTTTATACACAAAAAACACACACACAAAGCCACTCAAAATCAATTTACATTCAGTTTTTCAGTTTCTTCCTGTTATTTTTTTGTGTTGAACGATTTAACGCTTAATTAACGAGCCGAGGACGCACTCGGGACACAAAACGAAGAACGTGAGCAAAAACATAAACCGAATGCCGAGTGACGAATGACGATCGCTATGCAAATTGCCTGCAGTTTTTTATTCACACACTCGCTTTCATCCGCTCTCGCGCGCGGACGCTCTCTTGCTGTTCGTCGTGTGCGCTGGAGAGCGTGACAAAGAGCCACTTGACTTTCACTCTTTTTTTGCCTTTGCATTTCGCCTTTCCCCTTAACCGTTTTGCCAATGCATTTATTTACCTTCTTTGCCTGCCTGCCCCACACTCTCACGATTTGCATGCTCAATGGCCTGTGGCTAATGCCCCGGCACTTTGGCGCATAAACTTTGCGCCTCTCCATTTTGCCTTTTGTCACTCTCATTCGCATTCGCAATCGCAGTCGCATTCGCATTCGTAATCGCCGATTGCTCTGTTTGCTCTCCTGTTATTTAAGCCGACCGCTCTTTGCATAAGGTTGCAGAGCCCCAGCCCTTTTTTTATTATTGTTGTGCCGTTTGATTTTGATTAATGCGTTTGTTTCGCATTGTATGCCAAATTTATCGATATTTGATTTGCTGCGCCGAAAAGAAGAGCAACAAAAATGCAAGGGAAAAGTGTATCAAATGTTTGTCGCGCGGCTTTGTTTGCGTTTTGCATAAGCGTGACTTTCAATAAACGTATGAGCACACACACACACACACACACACCACGTTAACATGATCGGAACTTCATTAACTCAATAACTGCCGCCATTTCTAAGCAACATTTACAGCATAGAACAACTAACGTAGAAGAACTGCAATCTTAAGGCAACAGTCAGATATCTTAAGTAAAAGCTAAAAGATAAGGCTTAAATCTAAGAAAGATAATCTTATCTAAAATATAGAAAGCTGAACTCGATTTAAGGCACTCACTCCGCAGATTCAATACTTACATATATAGTTTTCTTCCGATTATACCTTTAAGTTGCCTGCTTTCAGAAAGAGTCATTCTATCAAGTTTAAATAAACTACTTAGATCATATATTTAGAATCATATCAACATAGAAACATATTAAACATATACGTATACGATGCCCTCAGAATATCTTAGAAACTGAATTAAAGTCTAAAATCTGTACTTGTTATAATAAGTGGTACTGTTTAATGTACCACTTATTATAACAAGTACAGATTTTAGACTACAAATTTGGTTATCAAAAAAAAGTCGGTTTTGCAGAAGCTCGATAGTTTTAATTTCCAGGACGTATGGATATTTCACGGAGGGTCTTCCCATAAAATGGCAAACTTTAACTGATTACGTATTGGGTAAGTGTCACAGAAAGCTGTCTAAGATTGACGCGTTCATTCAGACTGACAGGTCGACTCGACCCTTAATGCTGACCAAGAATATATATACTTTATACTAGGGTCGGAAATGCCTCCCTCTGCCTGTAACGTATGCACAGTACTCTCCTTTTAACCATTTTCTGGGTACACGGTGTAAAAATTAAACCAAAATCTCTACGAGCTAAACTCTTTACTATAAAAGACATGTGTGAGATTTGTAATTAACATTAAAGCCTTTTATTATATTACCAGTAACAATAATACATATTACAATGCTGTTAGTTCCCTTGGTTTCTTAGCGCTCTTCCAAATCGAAAGATCTTAACTCGAAACCCTAAATACATAGGTGGATGAAGTATGTATCTGTAACAACGCCTACAAGGGAGGCCAATTCTTGATATGGCAGACAAGCCAATGAGTTAGCAAAAAAGGAAGAATATAAAAATAAAAAGGATGAGAGTTTGCTCTCGACGGGCCCTGCAAATGTCATGTTTATGCTCATAACTTTAATGCTCAAAAGTCGACCAACTGTCAACTGTCAAATACAAGACAATTTCAGACTGGGGACTGGGATCAAGACGGAGACGGAGACTGAGGACAGAGAACTAAGGACTGAGGACTGAGTGTGACCCTGAAAAAGCAAGGCTGCAAACTGGAACACAACATGCCAAAAAATGCAGCCAGTCGGTGAGGATGCGAAGGATGCGCGACGGCAGGAGCAGGAGCAGGCAGACAAGACAAAACAATGGACCACGTAATGAAGAGCACACACACACACATACTTACACACACACAACGGGAGAGCAGCAGACAGACAGATAAGATGGTAGAGACGTCCAACAAGAGGAAGTAAATTACAACAATGCAATGAGGAAGGATGCAAAGGATGCGGCGCTGTGGCTGACTGACGTGCCGCAGGGGTAAGGCGGTCGGCCGGTCTGTCGGGGCAAGAAAATTGCACAAGATTTTGGCGGACGAGGCAGAAATTATGGCAAATAATTTAGAGCAAAAATTGTCGGGTTGCAAACAATTGATAAGCAATGGCAAAAAGGGATCCTTGATGCTGAATGTTGATGTTGATGTTGATCCTGCATCGATTGCTGTTCCCTTTACCGCTTTTGCTTCTTCCTATCCCTACTCCATTTCTTTATCTATGTTGCTGTTTGTTCGTTTGTCATTTGTTCTGCCCACAAAGCGCTGGAAGTTTCCTTCTCCTGCTCCGATTGCCATTCGTTCGTCCTGTGTGTTTCGGTGCCTGGCCCTTGCCATAAATTTGCAACAATTAAAAATAATGTTAATTAAAATTTATGTGCGACAGTTTTTGCACTTGGATTGCGACCAGCCCATCGCTCATTGCTCATTGCTCATTGCCTTTGAACATGTGTTAAAAAACGGCATCACAGTTGGACCCAGCCCCGTCTAATTGCTGGGAGTGGTCGATTGTCATTGAATGCCAGCCACTTGAAGCTACCGGATCTTTGATCTCTCCATGCCCGGACCCCAAAAGGTGCAAAGCCGAGCTGACTCGCTCTCTATCCATATGTTATAGATCTCTCTTTCGTATTTCTGCTCAAAAGTTCGCATCGCATATGCAAGCTTAAAGCTCTTTGATTTACATAGGCAAAGATACATATTTACATTTTCATACAACATATCTGCTTTACATTAACTCTTTCATTCTATCTCGCTCTCAAGATGGATTCTAAACTAAAATGATGTATTTTTACATAAAACACAGTCAGTTTCCTTTTTCGAAAAGTTTTGATTCCGAATTTGAATTTTCCACTTTTCAAATGATAAGCAACAAAGAGAAATCTTTTCAAAGTGATATTCTTCGTTTTTAAAAATCGAAGCAGCTAAGTATTTCGATTCCAAAAGATTTGACCAGAATCGAAAACGACAAACACGACTTAATAGAAACAATAATGATTACATTTTTAACAATACTCGAACTTTAATTATAATGCTAATTACAAATAATACTAAATACATAGATGAATAACGTTTGGATACAAAAAATTTATATTTTTTTAATCTTATTATAATACAAGAGTCGTGTGTACCATACATAGTGAGGAGTAAGTAATAAAGAAAAAAGTCTTAGACTTAAGGTTAGTGTAAAGCATAAAAACTAAAGCGATTTTTTTGAGGAAAGAAAGATCCAAGAAAGGGTAAGGATAGAATATCTTACTCAAATTTTCCCCAAGTTTCCTTTGTATTTGTATCTTACAAGCATTTAAAACTCAGTCGATAACTTTAGGTCAATATAATTTAGGTAATGTGCTTGATTTCAGAAAGATTTGTCCATATAGAAAGCACAATCGAAAGCATTACAATGTAAAAGGAAATTATCGCTGCCAGTAAAATGTTTGCGATTACGACCTAAAGAAGAAGTGAGAAATCAAGAAGACGCGGGGGAAAAAGTCAGGAAACTCTTTCATTCTAATGTTACCAAATATCTGTCTTACTTTCGATTCTTGAATAAATTTTCTTTGTCTATGTCTCTAGCTCGTATCTATCTCTTTGCATCACATAACTGCCGTCTTTACCAATTAACTGAACATAGTTTTTGTCACTTGTGCCACCCAAAGTTTATAGACCCGCTGTGTTTTACCCACTGTGTTTGAGCCACCGCTTTCAAGGCATGGCGCCTACTTTGCATAGAAGTATACCAACGCAATTGGCGCCTCCGGTTTCATGACCCCGCTGTGTGAACACCGTTGGAACTGACCGACCGATCAGGAGTTGTAGTCGTAGAGCTCACGAGCTCAGGGAGGAGTTTAGGAGCTCTCGAGGCAAACAATGGGCCTGTCATTGTTGGTGATGCGTAGCCGATGCTCGAGCAGATTTATTGGCCTGCTCTCAATCTCAAATATGTACGCACGTTCCACGCTGTGTCCGTGTAAGAAGCGTGAAAGTGCCGACCGGACGGTACAACAAAAGATCCATCCGAGCGGCCACTCCTGGCGCAAGATGAGCCAATTTCCTTGCGAAATTACCAAATGCTTTGACCATGTCCATGTCACTAAATTAGAGCAAAATGCTTGCTGGTAGTGGTGGTGGTGGTGCTGCTGCTGTTGGTGGTGGTGGCAGCTGCGCCAACTGGCCGAGATTAAAGCCAAGCCGGATGGACGGACACTGTAACCGTTGCGGCTATTATCCTTTTACCTAGGCTAATGCAACTGGGGCTGGGGCTGCTTGCATCTTTTGCATGCAACTTGGATGTTGTCATTGAATGTCTGGACGACTGCTATTGCTTTCTTTTGCCAGCTTAGCACACACAAATCCGTTGGCACTGGGCAAAAACCAATTATGGGACAGCACACACTGGACGAGGGACAGGACGAAGACAGGAGGAAAACGAAACGCTAGGGACAATGTCGAATGTCGAAGGTCTCATTGCATGGTCAGCCAGCTATGACCCTGAGAAAGTTGTGGCATTGCATAAAAACTTAACCGCAATCATTACACACGCAACTCCCACAAGTTGCCGCTCAGGATGTCCTGGGCCGCGGCTAATTGTCGGAAGTGCAACTACTTAGAGGCTGGCGCTGACTACGCGCTTCGCTGCGTCTTTAAAAGGTCTTTTTGGGGTTACGTCTTGCGTCTTGTGACTGCCTTCGTCTTTAAGTTAATTGCCACATTTAGCCGAGCTCAGCTCAGATGTAGCACTGCGATAAGGTACTGTCCTCTACTGTCCTTGCCCCGATGACAGCTGTCAATGTTGCCGCAGCAGTTTGCTGATCTTGGCACCGTTCTGAGCTAGCGCTTAAGCGACTTAGCTGAGATTTGCTTGTAAACCCTTCTTCTGGCAGGACATGTTAACAATGCGACACATCTTTGGTCAACCCCATTGGACGACACCTTTGCCTTACCTAACCTATAATTGAGTTGTCTGTCTGCCTGTCGTCTTGTACTCGCGCCATGATGTCAAAATATTTGACGGCCCGCTATTTCGATTCTCACTCGATTCTGGACCTATGCTAATTTCCAGACATGGATTTGTGCATCCACATATGAACATCAAATATGATTGTGCATAACGCATAATCCTTTTTAGCTACGCTGACAAATATTTTCATGTCTCATGTCAAAACAGATACCAGCAAATCTGAAATATCGCCAGGGCTTACACTCTCTCGTCTTTTTTTTTTCCATCTCTCTTCGATTTTTCATTTTTTTTATGCAAATTTTGACAGGATTTAGGGGTAACAGTCCCAGTCACTCAGTCAGTCGAGTAGAGCCGGGTAGGAGTTACCCGTCCAGGTTCTAAGTCCATTAAGGTGTTACATGGCAACAATCTTTGTCGAATAATTACAGGCTTGTTAGCTATGGTTGCAACAACATTTCGCTTTCTTACTTTTTTCGTTTTTTCTTCTGAGGGTGCAACATTTCAGTTCGTTTTTTTTGCTACTACGTGGGAAACGTTTTTTTTTTAGCCTTGTCCCGACACATGAACATCATTTATGAGTGTTTGCACGCAAACAAAAGGATCATAGGATCATCAGGCTATGCTGCAATAGCTGAAATCAAAAAGAAAAAAAAGATCAGTTGTCAATCAAGCAGGAGAAAATTTCCATATCGACCCCACAGTCAATGAGGGTCCTCGCACTACCGACATATTGCATGGCTAATTACTTTATTCGTTGCATCCGACAACTCATGTAACTGTCAATGTTCCTATTCCATCCTATCTGATTCTAAATGCAACGCATAATTTAAATTTAATATACTTTTAATGACCAATTCGAAGCATATTTTCTTATAGAAGAAGTTGATAATCTCCAGTTGTGAAGCTGCCTATAATACACATTGAAGATTCTTTAATTAAGAAATAGGAGTCTGCTTTGGGTTTTCGAGTTTTATTTTTAATATATATTATATTTCCTAATATGGAAGGGTAGAATAGAAACTATTAAACAACTTCTAAAGCTATTTTATTAGTTAAAAGTGAAAATTGAGAACAATAGAATTGGAGTTACGTTGTTGATAAAGATTCTCTGCAGACTTGAGCATGGTATCCCAACCCAATAGAATTCATTCATAGGACAGTATTTTATCTAAACTAATTACTGAATACAAGGTTATGCACTTAATTAGGCGATATCACTTAAAAAACTATGCCAGGAAGGGGAAAATGATTATATCCACATTAGGTAGTGCTTACAAAACAATCGATCGAAACACGTGGTACCGCACCGAAATGGAAATAAAGAAATTACGGTGTACAAAATGTTGCACGGGGCCAATTAAAATGTTTACCAATCGAAAATAGTGGAAAGAAGAACTTAAACTGTCGCACTAACCAATATCAATAACAGGACAACGCTGCCTACTGAAAATGAGGGTGAGGGTTAGGGTGAGGTTTATGTTGAGGGTGTAGGGCAGTAGGGGAGGTTTGAGCTAGACGGGAACGTCAGATGGTCAGCCGAACGCCGTGTAGAACAATTTAATGCAATTAGTGCGATATGTGGCGATGCGACAGCCTGGGGCATGGATCTGTGCCAGGACTTACAGATGCAGATACTTGCTACAAAGATAGTTGCTTGCTGATATGGGCTAGGTAAGGGGGTGGTGTGGGGTAATTACATAATTACGGATTGTGACACACATGAGAGCGATAGGCAACGCGTGTCGAGCATCAAGGGATCGTTAATTGTTGATGGTGTTGTAGGTAGTACCATGTTGCATGGTGTATGGTGAATGTGGGTGCAACATCAACATGCGACATGCCTGTCAACCATTTGCAACGCAGTGGCACATGTCAATATGCATGTATGTATATGTACATATGTAAGTGTATGTGCGTGCCCCCTGTTGCAACTTCAGTTGGCTGATTAATGATATTACGTAATCCCATTAGCCGTACTCTGCGCCATGCAAAAATCAGCGCTGTAAAATGCAATCAACCGCAATAATCGCGAAAGCGAAATGAAAATGAAAATGCTGAAAATGTGAATGAGGAATGAGAAAAAATAGCAAAATAGAATAACAAAAAAACATTAGCGGCTAATGCGCTATGGAACCTTAACCACCACCACCAAATCGGATATCGGGAAACGGGAACGCCCCAAGCTAATCTCAGTTTTTCCCAGCGTGGCCCCGTTACAGAACTATAAGTACTCGGACGTGATGACGATGTGTTAATTTCATTTGATTGACATGTGTCCATGTGACTCTCATGTTTTCCAACATGAAAAAACGCAAAATGAAATATTTCTCAGCGAAAAAAACACACAGAAAATACAGAAAAGAAAAGCAATCACATAAGGAAATCAAATTTTGAAGGCACGGGACCCAAGTGACGACTGTCATGTAAATCAAATCAACATGTTGCCTGTTCTCCCTCCCCGGATGATCTGGTTCTGTCCCGTGCTTGGCCAGGCATGACGACAGTTTCGGGATATGTTACAAGATGGAATGACACCAACGGGATGTAACTGTCATAAGACAATGTCCGAACGTCGAATAACGCGCCAAGCTGTCGTAAATAAACAACAATGAGCTCCTTAGGAGCTCCGCAAAAAAGGAAATACTTCAACGGATCAAGGGATCTCAAGCAGCTAAGCCTGCTACCTTTAGTTGAAACTTGAGCGGATTTCCTAAAGCTAGGAATACCTAGTGATCTTAAGTACTCAACACTTGAGCTAGATTTAGAGTCTTAGATGCTTTTGATATCTAACTTCAAGCCCCAAATACATTGAAAGCTAACTCGACATACTTAACTTCGGGAGCTTAGTTAAGGTTGTACAATAATACTACTATTACTGAACCAGCTTATGTGAAACTGGAAGCTCAATAATATTGTGGAATTGTTCGGATTGGATATAGAGTTGAAGTTGACACGTAATCTTAACACAAGCTTCAGTTCTTGGAACCATCAAGTTAATAAACTTTCTCAAAGTCTTATACCTAGAAACAACGCTTGTATTTGAAGTATTATTGCCTTTAAGGATTAACGGCCATGTCATACCATAATTTTGGAGTTTAAGGATACAGTTTGAAAGTTCATTCATCCAACACAATGCAAAAAAACCTCCGTGCCTCAAGGGTTCCCCTGCACTCTATAGTCTAGGCTCAATCTGTCAGTCAGGCAACAAAAAAAAAGTGCATCTCGCAAAATTTGTAATTTAAGACATTGCAATTCATGAGGACGTTTAAATTTCGTAAATTGTCAAAATTACTTGATTCGATATGCGCAAAAATTGTGCAATGAAGCTGGCAACATTTTGCATGCCTCAATCTTTGATTCCGATTCGGGTTATCCAAGGGATTGGGCCAAGCCCTTCTACAAGCACTCGCGCCGCTGCTCTCTACCCCATTCGTGCAAGTTGTGACAGGGCAGAAAGGTAGAAAATGCGTTGCATTTTAATCGCTCGTCCTGGCTGGCTGGCCGGCCCAAGGTTGCTCCTTTTGCAGCCTTTCCTTGTCGTGTCATAAGTGTGTGAAAAATTGATAGACTTGTCATTGCCCGGCCCAGCCAGTGGGGTGGGTTAGGCGACAGTCCCGTCCTCATCTCGTCGTCATTCTCGTCCTCATCCTGTCCGCCTCTTTGTACGTCGGAGCACATAAAATTGCATAAATGTCAGGCGACTGTCATGACAACCTCTTGTAAACGCCCCATAATTTTTATTATTAATGGCATCAGCGCATTATTATCGAACACCCAACAACCATCAATATCTGAAATTACAGAGACTCTAGCCCAGTGTCTCATTGAATGTGTTAAAAGGGTTCTCAGCATCGCGTTGACTGGCCTAGTTCTTCATCTTTCCTCACAACTTTTAAGGTTATTCACCAAGTTCTGCTCAGTAGTCAAACCTTAAACAGACATCCTGATAAAACTCACAAAATCAAAGTTTCCGAAACAAACTCACCAAAATCGCATTACTACAATCTATATCTATACATGTATATAAAACTGTTAAGCCTGCCTGATTGCTGACACACGGACAGCCAAAAACTAGAAACCTGCTATTTGTACAGTAGCTACCTTTTATATCGTACTATATGTTCGCTGAAATAATTTTCGGAAAATTCTGTCTAGAAAATTTGAGGAAAACTTTATGAAACATTTTTGTTTACCACCCAATCGGATTCAAACTCAAGAAACTACAAGAAATCGTACGAGAAACAGTTTTACGGAATTTGGAATGGGCGGAAAATGGGGGTCGCAAAGTTGTATGGGCTTAAGTCTAACTTTGATTCAATCTGCTTCAAATTCGTATTATATACAAACATTGGAACAATCGCAAAAAAAAAGATGTATCCAAGATATCTCTAGTCTCGTTATACTTTCAGAAGTTGACTAATTTCATTTCATCTAGCACGCTATAAAGGAAGTGAATTTCTTACATCCTTCAAAATGTATGATGGTTATGCATATTTGCTTAATGGCTTAATGGCTTGGCTAATTTGGTTGTTAACCATGATATCGGTATTGCAGAGAATGAAGTCGTACATTAATTGAGCAAAGAATCCAGAAAACTTCATGTTATTCTGTAAAGAAGCAAACATTTCAAAAAATTATTAAATATAAATAAAATGGCAAAACCAAAACAAAAGAACATTTTAAATTTTCAGCTCCGATCTGCCGCCCTATTTTGCAAGAAGCTTTCTACGCAACTGAAACAAACAAACGGTCAGAAGGACTCGGCAGATCGTCTTGGCTATTGATGCTATTCGAGAATATATATATTTTGTAAAGTCGGAGACATTGCTTTTAATGTGTTACACAGTTCACGTATCAATTATAATACCCTCTGCAATAATAAACCAAGTATTTGTAGATTTTAATATCACAAGTTAACAAAAGTTCTAATTTTTGTTAGACACGATTCCTTCTTTCCTAAATAGTATTGCCTACTTTCGGGGCTACGCGTAAATTCAGCCAAACCAAAGTGTACTGCTTACACTGCTTGCACATGTTTCATGTTAAATGTGAAAAGGCATTGCCTACTTTTTGGAGGACGTGCAAATCGCAGTTCTGCACTTCAGTTCTGCCTAATAAAAATGGTTTTGAATTTTGGCTTGTCTGAAAAGGAAATAAAAGTGTCAGCATCAAGATTCCATGCTGTCCTGTTACTAGCCCAAGGCATTCAAAATTGTGTCCTGAAGTCTCAACAACTATTCAAGGCTGCACTAGAATCACCAATCCATTTTTAATCCAAGCCAACTAGAAAAGTCTGTTCAAAATCGACAACCCTAAGGGTACCCGCCACATTTTGGTCCTTTTGCCAGTCTTGTAAAGTTTGTTACTTTATAGAAAGTGTTCTTTCTAGTCTTCAACCTACCATAACTTTGTCAAAACCGAAATGCCTTCTATAAGGATTGCATTTTTGCTCATGGTTTGACGTCTAGATTAATTGGGCATTTCAGTCCAATTCATATCTCTGACTTCTTTTTTCGGTAATTTTCCTATAAATATTTTATTTAGCCGCTTAATTTTCACTTTCTGCAATTCTTCAAACTACCAGGCGGGCAGAAATCAAAATTCGCAAAAATTACGAGCGTACCCAGAAAATGTTTATAGCATTTTGGCTTCTATCAGGAAGTATGGTATATTTTTGATCAGGATGTCAAGCTTAATGGAAATATGTCAACTATTCCTCAGTTTTCAACTATATAATACCATATCTCGAAATTTAGTTGTTTTTGTGCTACACTTACGTACATAAATATGTATAGAACATCAAAAATGTCTGCTATAAGAAAATGTAAGCCACAAAACTTAAAGAACATTAAATACACATTGTTTTTAGCAATTCTTCTTCAACTCCGCTCTGCTCTCCTCTCTGAGTTCTCTAAAGTTGTAAATCTGTCCAACCGTTCGACTAACTAGATGTCTACCATGGATTTATCTATATTTCTATTATATGCAGAGTTTTGGTTACTCTGAATGTCTTTCCACTGAAACCACGTCAGGTGATCAATAATATACTATATATGTTTTGTACACTGCGACGGGCATAATATATATTATTTTGAATCGATTGATTATTCAACATTAAACAAGTTTGACTTGTAAAGTTTCAAAGTCCACAAAGCTTCAAGTCTTTCGATTTGCATATCCCGATTCAATATTAGCTGAATGTCGTTATATCCTTGGTTTTTCTTGTAGATCCATTCGGCATCTAAATAATTCGTTTGTGCAACTCAAATTGTATTAAAATTTTACAAATTTAAGATTAAGTCGGCTCGAGATATGGTTATTAATAAAAGCAACCCAAGCATTTAGCACATAATCCTTTTGTTGATCAACATCAACTAGATTCTAAGATAATGTTATAATTACATTAATCTTAATCGATGAAAATCTATTAAATGTGATATTTTTTCCCACTCTCTCACATAAATAAAACAGCAAAAATTGTAGCAAAAAAAATAATATGTTTAATATTAGTAATTAAATATTTTGATTTGTTTTGAAACTAAACCGCAGCTTTCTCTCTCCTTCGGAACGTATTTACAATATTGAATTAACACATTATCAGTAAGGTATACGATACAGAATACAGAATACAGAATACAGAATATACTGGAGTACAATACATAAATAGGTGTAATTTAAATCTCTTAAATGAACGAAAAGCAAGCAAACAAAAATAAAATAAACAAAAAAATAATTCTAATATTAATAAAACAAATTGAAGAAGTTAAACATCGGTGTACCGAAGCAACGACGCTCTCCAAAAGATTTGATGGCCAAGAATTGCCATATTCGCGGCTATATACAAACGATTTTGAGCACATTTCGGAGAGCGTTTTGGAAAACTGGGATGAAAATTGCATTTTTGCTTATGGACCCCACGCAGCGCGTTGGTCCACCTATAATCCCTAGTTAAGAGTTCACTTAGCTTTGGTTTTTGCTTTTGCTTCGATTTTTTTTTTTTGTTTTTCTTTTTGTTTTGGTATGTCTAAGTAAAAAAAAATATGTTTTTGCATTTGTGTGTGGAAAAATTCGTTAGAAATGTTTCGCTAATACATTGATTATATATAACTTTAGTTATAGACTTTATGTGCTGTATATAATATGTATATAATAACACCATGCAACATATTAAAACCACAATACTATGCAACAAATATTAAAAATACTTTGGATCGCCAATATCCGATAGTTTCTAATGTTAAATCGACAGATGAATCTGAAAAAATATTTGACACTTTTGTGAATTGTTGGAAAAATGAAAGAAATTCACTGAGATGGCGACGTGATGATTCTCACTGTAGTGATCTGGGTGAATTTTTGGGTTAATTCACAAAAATGTTGAAAACGGCTAAAAATAAATGGAGTTTCCTTGTAAAAAGCCCACTGATTTTGCTGGAACGTCCTTCATTTTTAAAAATCAAACCAAACCTTCAACTAAAACTCAAATATTACGTTACAAATCTGGTTTTCTTTAAAATGGGACAATTTTTTCAAATCAATATTTGCAGTTCAATACCAAATAGAAACTTAACCAATAATTATATTTAAAAGTAATATTTGATTGGTTGATATGATCATTAATAAACTTTTTAAAAGCGTAGACTTCTGGAATATCATCAGACTGAGTTCGGTTCTATTTATCTAAAGCTACCTTTTTGAAAAATAGGTAAGCTAGATTTTTTCGTTGTACTCAAGTACTGAGATCGATGAAATCGTTCGGAAAAATAAATGTTGTGTTCTCATATTTTTTGGTATTTTTTTTTTGGAATTTGTTAACATTTTTCTTTCGTACTCAGCGCCCGATTTCACATAAGGATTAACTATCTGAATGTTCGGGACACAAAATGTTGTTGCATAGTGTTGTGTGTTTGCTGGTGGACAGAAATTCAAGCAACATTTTCTGATGGTTTTCGATTTGGCAGAAGACATACTTTTTGAGATGTTGAAAGTTTTTGCAAAATATAAATTTAGGAGATCAAAATGTTGGATTCTGCTTAGCCCGTGCAAGCAGAAGGATTTGGGTGAGATGAGAAAAATGTACACATATGTACATACATACATAGATATATACACATACATATATATACATTGCTGAGACACGAATCGAAATGCATCAAGAGAGAAATCATACGCATGCATTGTATGACATATACGTATGTTTGTTTGCTTGTATTCCTGCTTCTAGCCTAATAATCATGTTGCATGGTGTGATTTAGAGTTGTTCTACTTTTTGGTATGTGTTGCCTAAGAAAAAAAGTCTCGACAGTCGACAAATATATGCGTGTGAGTCAGAAGTTGAAACTGTTAAAAGTGAGACGCCTACAGCGTCTTCAGCATGCTACCCTTGCCGGCGCTCCTTTTGTATGTCTCATAGGAGGCAGTGGCAGCGGCGGCGCCCACATGCAGCTGCGCATAGCCGGAGCTATTGGCAACAGCGGCGGCAACCGCCTCACCGCCATTAACACCCGCCGGTGATACGGCTGGCTTGTGCGGCTTATAGCGCTGCAACATTTCGGCTGAGGTTAGCTTAAAGGTCTCGCTCATTTGAGCGCGTACGCGCTCCATTAGCGTATCAATATCATCTTTGGTTAAGCCCTCGGTGCTAACCGGTGGCAGAGTGGTAATCACAATACGTCCAGTATTTAAGATCTTCTTTTTATCGTTGAGGAATGTACAATACGAGCTGAACACCACCGGCACGATGGGTATCTGTTGATCGATGGCCATGTGAAAGGCGCCCTTCTTGAATGGATGCAGCTCACCGGTGTTGCGGCGTGTGCCCTCCGGGAATACCCAAAGCTTAATCCGTTGCTTCTTAATACGACGATTAACCGCATTCAGTGTCTCACGCGCCTTCTCGCCCCGCACACGATCAATGAATATCAGGCCAGCCAGCCAGGCAGCCAGTCCAAAGGGCCAGGCATAAAACAGCTCCCGCTTGGCCACCACCGTGCATTTGTTCATCACATGCCAGATGTTAAACATGCCTATAAAAAACATTTGATTAGTATCTTAATGCAATCATTGGAGTACTTCAGTGCAGCTCTCAGCTGTGTTAAGCGTTACCCAGCACATCCAAGGAGCTCTGATGATTGGCCACGATGATGCAGGCCTGATCCTTCTCCAGATGCTCCTTGCCGCGCAGCTCCCAGCGCAATCCAATCAACGTTGTGACGCGATGACACCAAGTGCTCGCCCAACTGCAAACGGTTTAGATAGTTTTGTTAATAAACCAATATTATCAAAGCTGTCAAAATTTATAGGGAGTGATTTTTGTAAGCAATTAGGAATTCATTGCCTTGCAATGGTTGAGCTTGAGCTTCAAGGTTGGTCTGCTCTTTAGTACAGAGTCAAAAATCTGTTGGTTGACGGATTTGCTCAGTTCAGTACTGGAACTAGAGCACAACTTCTTCAGACACTGATTAGTTCTTAATCGAAATAAAGTATACTCTGTGTAAGTCTTAAGACCTATAACTATACATGATGAAAAGAATGTTTGTCTCTTAAGCATAAAGACACTGTGTAGTGTTTACATGCATACCGCATACACTATTTGTATATTTTACCCAAATAGTTCAATATTTGCGGCAGTACATCGTATATTTAGATTTTTATACTCTGTTCCCGAAGGGAAAATGGGTATATTCGGTTTGCGAAATGTCCCAAACCCAAACCAAACTTGGTACACATGTTGGTGTATACCCTCAATTTATGAAGTGTCGAGATCGCAGCCCCACCCCCACCCCCACAGCAATTTAGGGAAAACCTGTATCTTCCACATTTGTTAAACTATAGTCACCAAATTTGGCATACAGACTAGTGTTGAGATTCCTGACAGATCTGCATCAAAAATTTGTTGCGATCCCCACCCCCTCCCCCGCAAATCGGCATATGATATCCACAAAACACGTTTTTCAACGGGTATATCTCCTACAGTTTCAAAGATAGAGTCACCTTATTTGGCATACAGACTAATGTTGACCCCCTGGACAAATCTGCATCAAAATGTAGAGATAGTCATCAAATTTGACATACAGACACTGTTTTCTTCGCGTTTCTTTCCGAACCCATGAATAAGCTAATTATACCGGACTGGAACAGAGTATTCTGCTGTCGGATACGTCCGACTGCAACGTTCTTAGTTGTTTGTTTTGTTTTTAATAGACCAAAAGACCCGGACACACTGTGGAGCGTTCATATTTATATTTATGTTTATGTTTTCCAGTATAGTTGTACCTATAGCTATTTACGGTACAGTAGTATACGGAGTATACAATGGCTGTTCACACCGTACATCTACTATATTCTATACGTATATCATTTTTGAAAATCTTGTGGCTCGTCAATTTTTGTAAAAATTGGAAGTTTCAAATTTGATGTTGAAATGGACATAGATTTGGAGTCATCTTCGGATTCTTCAAATGACGAAAAAGCATAATTAGTTCGGAAAGAGACGCGAAGAAAACAGTTGTATGTATGTTACATTTGATGTGTGTGCGAGATATAGATTTTGCTCATTTGCAGGGAGAGGGTGGGCGGGCCAACAAATTTTTGATGCAGATTTGTCCAGGGGGTCAACATAAGTCTGTATGCCAAATTTGGTGACTCTACCTGTACAGGTGTTGGAGATATAGATTTTTTTGATCTTGACACTTCATAAATTAAGGGTATACTCCAACATGTGTACCAACAAGTTTGATTGTTCTAGCTTCAAGGGTGTGGGAAAAAATTGCTCATACGGACAGACGGACATTTCGCAAACCCAATATACTCTTTTTCTCTTCGGGAACAGAGTATAAAAAGTGCACAGTGTGTCCGGGTCTTAGGGGTTAGACGTTTTGTGGTGTGCTATACCGATTTCCTACTATCAATCATAGCAAAGCTTTGTCTTTTCATGGGTATATTCAGTTTTGAGAAGACTGGCGAATGCGGTGGCTTAGGCATGATTATGGTGTTGCTTTTGGCAAAAAATACCGTGCAAGCAACGTTAAGTGAGCAGGTAATTAAAGGTAATATTCCTTATTGACCACGCCATTGTAATCCAAGAAAAAAGTGAGAGGTAAGTCACGTTCTCTTGATTTTTTAACATTTTTCCCACGTGATTAGTTTCATCTAACAATTTAAAATGAGTTTCCCACTTCAAATGGTTGATAACAATGAAATGGTGGAAATAGATTACAATTCATCTTCGAATTCCTCAAACGATGAAGAGAAAGCACAGAAGTTGAAGCTTTTAAAATTCTGGCTATTGCGATTAATTGTAAAATGTGAACAAAGCCATGAACTTTTCATATACATAAATAGAATATAAATAAATAAATATATAATTATACATAAATAAAGATGCAGCAACTTATTAAACTAGTGAGAATCTCTCTAAAACTGCCAGGTCACAGTATCCTTTTTTAAAATTGTCAAATAAATAGGTTTCTAATGATGAATTAGGCAAAGTGGTATAGTGGTATAGTCAAGTAAGTAGCGTTATTCTTAAGGTAATGCGAGTTTAGTTGGCCTCTGCTTATAGACTAAACTAAAATATAACTAAAATATGTACTAAAATGTATCAACAGGATGCCCACTACGTGGGAGCGTTCCAGGCCCATTAACCCCTCGAACAAGAGTCGCATCTTTCCGAGAGATGGCAGCAAGGCGCGTCCTGTTTTTATAGCCTCATTCGAAAGGTTAACGGATAGAGCAGAGATGAGCCTGCTTTTGGGTTGGGAGTACGGCCGGGAATGGCTAAAGGAGCGCGATGACTTTCTACGCCGGACAAACATCGACACCACGGCACGCTTCATACAGCCCGACTATAACTGGTGGCTCAAGAAGCGCGCCGTTGTGGCCGATCGCAGCCAGATCTTTAAGCGCCGCCAGCAGCCGACCAAGGGCCCAAAGCGGAACCAGGACATGACCGCATTTGCCATTACCAAGCTGTCGCGCCAGGAGCGGGAGCTGGAGAAGCGGCCGGGTTATATCAAAGCAGGTGACAACCAGTGCAAATGCGTTGATTGTAAGCTGAAGAAACGCTGTCGTCCCTGGCAGCAAGCTCAAGACAAGGCAAAAACATCCTCATGATCTTTGTGATTAGAGCTGGATGATAGAGACTGAAATGATATTGCAATCAGACAACGAACAGTTCTATTTCGCTCAGTTTATGCGAATACCAAAAATACATTTTTTTTGGCACACATGGTCAAGTCAAGGAATTCTCGACAAGATCAGCTGCAGCGCATCGCAGCTGTCAAGAGCCACCGCTAAATGGGTTGAACGAACGCCCCACCACCCAACCAACCCAACCACTCAAAATTATTGCAGTTTATTGTCCGGCATTCTGCCCACAGTTAGATCATTAAATTTCTCAGTAATAAACAAACTTTGGAGACTAGTTCTATAACCCGCATACTCTTACAGAGGGTATTATAGCTCTGTGACTTAGGAGCGATCCGTCGAGAATTATGTTTCCTTATGAATACATTTATACTGTTCAAAATATCCCAAACAAACTCAACAAAACGGAGAAACAGTATTGCTCATCAAATTTGATCAAAATCGGTCCAATTATTGAGTTGTATGAAAAACTTATTTATTTATAAATATATCCGAAGAAAATGCACAAAATTGCTTTAACATACTGCTGCCAGCAAACTGTCCAAATGAAAACAAAATCGAACCAATATATTATATAGAAATTTTATTTTATGTATGATAAGCTTTTCTATTTTTACAGATAATTTGAGTGTGAGTGGCTTTTATTATATTAAACTTTACAAAATTTGTTAAGAATTTGATTATAATGTAAACACTAGATCATATATCTGGCATGAAGGAAGCAATCAGTCGAAAATTGAGCTATTGTATACAGCCTTTGTATAGAGCTTTGAAATTCCCAAGATAGCTGGTCTTTCTTGTTAACTATATAGAAATTTCAAGCTTGTGGATCGGTTTCAGGGTGGGCTAGACCGCTTTTTAAGCTGCCAGCCGTCTCTGATTACCGTCAATGCAGTGTACTCGTGTGCCAGTACCTTGTACGAGTAAATACAATTAGTTGTGCAATGACTTAAATCCCAAAAGCGTGGGGAATGTGAGTGAGGGGGGGGAGGACAGCGCAAATTGGCCTGAGACGACACATATGGCCAGTGGGCTGGGCTTTGGGGAGGGGTTGAACAGCTAATGTATGCCCCACATCAAATATTCCATGGGTATATTTGCTATAGCAAAACTTGGGCATGTGCCGCCAAAAGACTGTCAGAAGGCAATCGATATAGCTATTGAGCTGCAGCTAACGCATTGCAGTCCCATTAAGATCGGTAATTATAACAATTGTTATTAAAAATTAAAGGTAACCTTGGTCAGCACTGTAAGTGAAATGTAAAGAAAGCCATGTGAAAGAGCTAAGAGCCGAAGCAGTCGGTCGACCTCGCCAATTGCCGTCTGGCATTAGCGTGTGCGCCAAATGCAAACCACCCAACCAGACCCTGCTACTATAGGGTCGACACGTGTCAACTGATTCACCCCCCCGCGCCACAAGGCTACCCGTCTTGCTGCATACATGTAAATAAAGCAAAGCGCCGACTTTTGCCTGGCTGCTACAAAACACACTTTGTTCACTAGACATGGCAAATTGCCAGCCAACGAATATCGAGAGTAACAGTTCTGCAGTCGCAATACCGTTAACAGTAACAGTTGCTATGTTAACAGCTGTTAATATTGATATGCACATTAACAGTGTAGAATCTATACACTATTAAGCATAGGCGAAACAGTTCAGTAGCATCTCAAATCCTTAAAAACAACATATTAGCTTGAGTTTTGGTTTGTTGAAAAGGTTTTATGTCGCGGGATAGCTCAGAATTAACTGTGTTGTGTCTTAGCAAGTAAAAACCCAGTAATAACCTGGAAACTTAAACTTTCTAAAGAGTAAGATATATGTATATATAAAGTATAGCCACTGATATTTGTTAACTGTGACTGCAAAATAGTACCAATACCACTCATCTCTAGTACACACCATAAAAGTGCGGACAGCAAATACTATATTAGGGAGGTGCACAGAGCTCTGACTGTTTGCTTCGAGCCTCCACGATTTGCAGGTGTCCAAAAACCTGCATTGGTTTGCAAGTGCTCGTTAATATTGATGGCTATTTAACTTAAAATGAGGACACACCACGTTGACAAGCTCGATTATAGAAGGCTAAAAGTGGCGGGTTAAGCTAGTCTAATAAATCAGAGTCCTTGGACTGTCAAAGACAAGTGGGAGTCAACATTGGGAGCCCAAATCATTGGGCGAAGACCGGCAGTACCACCGAGAACCTCAATTATTAGACAATTAGGGAAACAGTTGATGATGAAAAAATGCTTGTAACTGCTTGGAGAACTGAAAAGGAATAGACCCGGTAGACATTAGATTATCGAAAGGGTTTATTTGTAATACACAAGACCATTTCCTAGCCAGTTAGCTCAAGACTGTCATAAAGAGTTACAACCATGCTAAAATTGAGAGGAAATACCTCCGACACCCTTACACTTTGGGATCTACACTTGAAAATTGTCTATGGACTGGACTTTTTTTATTGGATTGTCTAATTTTTGAGCTAAATATTACTAAAAGTCTTCCCCAATTCACTGTCCTAGCGACGGTTTGCGATTAAACTTTCTTGAGGGCTGTACCACTCAAACCCTCACTCATAAAACGTTCAAGAGAAACTAGCGTAATCAATTCAAAGACCTTATAAAGAACACGCTGAGATT
This sequence comes from Hirtodrosophila confusa, assembly GCA_035043065.1. Lineage (NCBI taxonomy): Eukaryota > Metazoa > Arthropoda > Insecta > Diptera > Drosophilidae > Hirtodrosophila > Hirtodrosophila confusa. Next base: position 1,943,919 of record JAWNNI010000078.1, read on the forward strand.
TTCGAGCTCAAGTTTTTGAATTCATTTAGATAAGCAATCTAAGTTAGTCAAACACGGGTGAGGGTACCCTTGGGGTGTATATACTATAAACGCGGTACGATTGTAATTAACTTATACCACTTAGACCACAAATAAGTAGTTGCTGGGGAGGACGGTGATTTGAGTTGGGGCTAACAAGTATGGCAATAATTAACACACCCACAGAGCAGTGTATACAAATAGAATCATAACCCAATAGCAACATATACAGCGAACGAACAAACATTTATAGGTAAGATAAGTGGCGGTCTAATATAATAAACAAAATGTTACCTATTGTTTGACAAAGTTCGATTGGTTTTATATTTGTATTTATAGCACTTCTTTTTACGAGCATGATTAAATTGCTGATTTTATATTTTGTTTTTGTTGTTTATACTCACAGTAAATTACGAACATCACAGGGCCGAATGAGAAAAGCCGGTATTAGAATGATAGAGTTGAAAGATACGATCCCATAGTATATGGCGAATTTGAAGTAATAGCGAAATATATGATTCGTCTCATACAAAAAAGGCAGCATCAGCAGCACAAACAATCCCAACAGTTCGAAGTACGGGCTCATTTTAAGAGGCTGGTGTTAATACGATATAATACTAATTTTTTCCTTTCCTTTCTTTTATTTTGATTTGTTGTGGCTATTTTTTGATATTATCTCGTTCGTATTCTGATTGTTGAGCTTGATCTTGCTGCTGGTTCTTCTTCTTCTTAAGGCTTAACGGTGCAGTCTTGTCTTGAAGCTGCAAAAGAGAGGAGAAAAAAACGTTGAAATCTGTGGTATAATAATGCACCTGGTTACCGTGTTATCTCTCTCTCCCTCTCTCTCTCTCTCTCTCTCTCTCTCTCTCTCTCTCTCTTTCTGTTGCGTCTTTCATTCCGATTGTTGTGCCATTTAAGTGGACACCACTGTATCTCTGTATGTGTGTGTGTGTGTGTGTGTGCGTGTGAGAGGAAGAGGGAGAGGGTTAGACATTGTATGCACTATGAAGGTAGAGGGAGATTGCGTGCATTTTGCGGCACATACTTTTTTCCCCTGCTGCATTACCATAATTATTTGGCGAGTGCAACAACAAATACAAACAGCAACCACAAAGTTACACCAGCACGCACAACAACAACGAAATATATATATATATATATAGTATACATATACGAGTATATATATATAGTAAGTATGCATGCATTTACAGAGCTCAGTTCCTCCAGCCGGAATAAAAAAAAATCAATTTCAATTGCCGAGCAAAACAAAACACAGAAAACATCCAAGAATTAATTCGTATTGAGTACTATATTAATTTGTATGCTCGTTATGGCAATGTGTGAAAATTCTGGCATATGAATATGAAATCATCTGTTCATTTGAATATTCATACAACTTTGCGTGGAATATTAAGTTATAATATCATAATAGATCGCATTATGCAATTCGTAGTCATGAATTCCTACAAACTTTGCGTGAATATTAAGATACGATAAAGATATTAAGATATGATAAAGTATGGTATGGATTATAGCTGATCATGAATGTTAATGATTATGATTATTATAAACTTGATATTATTGTTAAAGCTAAGCACAACTAATCAATGCTCGCTTTTATTACAACTATTATATATTTAGTTTTATTGTAATAATATTGATTAGTAGAGTTACAACTTTCTCTGTTATGCCCAATAGATTGAGCCAATATCACCAAATTTTATACCATTCTAGTTTTTTTCGGATTGCAATTCTTAATCAAATGAAATCATAGCTGTGAACAAATTCCAACGCACAAGTTTATATATAAACACATTCATTTGGTTTTAATGAAATCATAGATGTGAACAAATTTTTATATATATTATACAAATATTTCGGAAAAACACATTCAATTGATTTTAATGAATTCTAGAAATCAAGCCGGATATATACAACAATTTTCCCTCAAGATTATCAAATTTTCACAAATATTAAATAGAAATTAAAAGCTTATTTTTCCTTTACATTTGCATTCAATTTTTAAACTACTATATATACCAGAAGTAGACTTTTCACATTTCTGTGAAATTTATTCCAAAATGCAATGCGGAACAGATCTGAATAGCAAGAAAGCCAGACTGCTATAGTCGAATACTCGACTAGAATAGTCGTATACGAGTCCCCTGTATCCGAGTATAAGACTCCCTCCTTACACACTTACAGATTTAATACCTTTTACCAACTTATTGGTATAGGAAGTAGAAATATGGGTACAAACTTTACAATCGTATACTAATTTAGTTGATCAAATGAAGTAGACGACACCTCGACATTTCTCCCTAAGGAACAAAAACTTCACGAAGAATATTCATGCAGGAAACTTCATCGTTCATCGATCAAGTTGACTTCTTGATCATGCATAGAATCGGAATAAGAGGCCTTTCACGCGCACCCCTGCACCTCAATCAGCAACTTAACGAAGTAAATGCTTGTAGTAAACTTCATCCTCTCAAATTCAGTGGAAAAACTCTCCGAGTGCCCCAAAAAGTATGCAAGAAGAAATTTGGCGAATTTGAAGAAAAGCGAGCGACGAGAAAAGGAGATTTTTCACACGAATCATGGACTGAAGGGAACAGCCGATAAAAGCCAGAAAAGAGCAGTTGGCTGTTTTGAAATTTATGACCTTTATGCAGATTTGTCTGCACCCTTCCCCCCAACACCAACACAGACAAAACACATTCCTGACTTTTTGTCAGATTTGTTGATGCTGCTCACGCCTCCTACATACACACATACACACATACTACATGCATACATATGTATGTACATATGCATGTGCATACATACTAGGATAACCGTAAACCAACAATTTGGCGTCGTTGCGACAAGCGCAACAACAACAAAGTAAGGGTTGCAAACACAAGGCAAGAGCAAAAGGCAATGGCACACACACACACACACACACACGCTAAGGATAACAATCATAACAAATGAAAAAAGAACTCAAAAAAATAACACACCAACAAGAAAGTTTGCAATTAAAATTCTGCTGTTTGTGAGGTTTCTACATATTTTTGGTTCCTTTTTTTTGTTTTGCCTCTTTTCGTGTTGTTGTAAGTGTAGCAGCTTCTTTGTGCAGCGCTGTCGGCGTCTATGCTTTGCAGCCGGGACAGACACAACAAACACACACATACACCGAAACACACTGGCACACGCACACACATAGAGAGAGAATTAAGTAAACTAATTTTAATATAATACAATTGACAGACGAGAGACAAAAACAACAAAAGCGCGCGGGCCAAGCTTGACGACGACGCATCAAATTTAGTTCAAACTGAAAAGTACAACAAAAAAGCATGCAGCATTTTTTCTTTCCTTCTCATTATGCATATTATTCTCTTTTTTTTGCTTTTGGTATTATTATAAAAGGGATTACGTTTTTTGTTTGATGCGACGCCGCTGCGCTTGACAATGTTGGCAGCGACGGCGACGACGACCGGGCGCCGTGAAAAACGTAAAGTGCGAGAAGTGTTGATTGAGAATACCCGTTACCGACGTGCTTGCCCTGCGACAGCGAAAAAAAAACAACAACAAATATTAATTTTATTTATGCTTTACAGCGCATGTTATCCTAACATCAATGCAAATGTTATACTCAAAATGATCTGTTCGTTATGCACTTAACGAATGTTATTTGGCTATCGAATTACACACTTAACATTTACTCACCCAACGAAATGTTAATTACGCTGCTATAGTAGAATATCGACTTGATGCTTTTGGCTTATTTCCACACAAAATGCTTCTTCGTTTGCTTCGAAAACTGTTTACGCACATTCATTTACCTTAAGAAATACATGGGCTGTTTGGTGGAGTTTGGCTACAGATTGCCTGCAAAATACTCGATTATTGGTCAATTACAGAGCAGTTAAGTGCTGTTAAATGCATTTGCTGTACACAACTGCTAATATTGGGCGCAAAAGCTTAAAAGGAAAAAATGGTAACACTTATTAAACTTATTTTTTTCCCACAGGTATTTAAAAAGTATTGTGTACAGACGAGGCTACTTCTCAACAGGAAATCTTAAATAATAATGAATAATAATAAAGATTTGGTACTACTTAATATTTTCATTGTTTTTATATAATGAAAATGTGAAATTAGCTCTTAAATAGTTCCTTATTTCTAAAATCTCTATTAGGTAAGCTCATGGAGCGTGTCCAATACTTGAGTCTCCTCGTCTTCAGTTCCCCAACCTTCTAAAACCCTACACATCCCATTCACTTTGTCTCTGTCAGTTTGGTAGCAAAAAGTCCGGACCCATTTAACACTTGGAGGAGCTCACAAGCCCATGAACTCCAACGCCGTTCCATAAACCTGCACTTCCTCCACCCTCATAAGGAAATGTAGTCAGCAAAGTAGCAATATTTGAAGAATTCATTTTAATCAAGCCTGTTCCCAATTCCACATCCACTCGAAAGATGGGAAAGTGGAATTACGAATCGTTTTAGCTGTTCCGAACTCGTCAAAATGAGTAACTTTTCGTTTTGAAAGCGTATAACATTTTAGTCATCGGAATTGCAAGTATTTGCCAGATTACATGGGAAAATTAAATAAAATATCCAAAGGCACAATTTTCTAATATTCGTCATCATATTTAAAAACTAATTAGCTCATTCATTCATTTCATTAAAGTCTTTTATTTAATTAGGAAACTCTCTGCAAAGTTCACCATTAAAAACGAAATCGTGCAGACAAAGAGAGACAAAGAATCACATGGTTTGGTTATCGATAACAAACTCAAGAAACGATATGTGCTTGTGTTGCTTAAAAGCAACATGTACATTGTGAACAGATATGCAAGATTATATCCGAGACGACAATTTTCTCTTCGATTATTGCAATGTTTGTTTTTTACTTTTAATATGCAGATTAGCTATGTACATTCTTTTTTGTGGAACAGCTAATACCATCGATTACTTATTGCTATCGAAAGTCGGTTTCAAAACCAACCCGATTGCAATTTAGAACAGAAGTTTGTAAAACGAGTGAAATTCTGAACAGGCCTGACTCTTTGTGTATGTCAACAAAAGACGATTGTCTTTTTTACTCCCTGTAACCATAAAATGGGTAAAAAGGGGGTACGAAATCTGTGCAAATGTATGTAACAGGCGAAGGAGACATCTCCGACCCTATAAAGTATATATATTCTTGATCAGTATCAAAGAGATTTTGATTTGGCCATGTCCGTCTGTCTCTCCGTCCGTATGTATCAACGCAAGGATCTCAGCAACTATAAGAGCTAGAGACACCAAATTTGAAGTGTAGGTTTGTGTATAGCGGAAGCAGGTCAAGTTTATTTTGATTGCGATATTCCCCCCCCCCCCCCCATTTCCACGCTATTCGATAAAAACCGCTTTACAGTAACAATTTTCAAGATATAGATTTGGGATTTGGCATGTACAATACTTTAGTCACTCTTAATCTACTGTATAAATTTCAAGTCGTTCGGATAACAAACACGGAAGTTATTCAACAAACAAAATTCAGCCACCAATTAAAACGCCTCGCTTGCGCTGCGCTCGAGCTGTCGCTCGTGTGTGTGCGTCTTTTGTGTATGTGTAAGTGTACGAAGATGCGATCGCAAATTTTTGAGCTGGGTACAGAGAGTTTTGTAGTCGGGTATACTCAACTATAGCATTCTTACTTGTTTTTGGATGCAAAGCTTTACAGCTGTTATCGAATCCATGTGAATTCGATGACAAACGCATGGCTATGGAAATCGGTTGTTAATGCACTGTGGCATTTCTAAAGGTTATGAACTCTAATTATAACAATATGGAAATTGATACTTGCTCGATATTGGACAAAGTTTCGATATATCGATAACTAATATCGCTGATTTAATGCGCGAAATCTGAGCAACAATGCGTCAACCGCTTTCAAATTGCCTTAACACCTTACAGCCCATGTTATATTGACTATTGGCCACTTTCAACAGCATATCTGATGACTGATCAGTTGATATAACATACTTTACCATACTTTGAGTTTACGTATTTTTATAATCTTCTTCGCTTACATGCAAAATATTGATAAGTCAAAGACGCATTTCGATACAACAAACTTCTGATTGTATTATAATAGCTTGAAGGTATATTACTTATTCTGGTTTATAGAAGACGTTTGTCTTTCTCGAAAAAGCTGAAAGCATTGATTTAGATAATACCGTGTCATAAAAACATCACCACTTATTATCGAAACATATTCTTCAAATATCAATACATAAAACAATCGATATCGATAATATCCATAGGCATCCCTGCATGAGACCTTGCCGTTTTACTGCTATTACTGAATCGTGCATGACTATTGCATTATTTTCTGAACGGAGAGCAGTCGGAGCAGTAAAGAAAGTGCATTTTTTACCAAGGTAAGTCTACATTTTTCGCCTTTTGGTAGTTTCCAGAAAAAACTGCGGCTTAAAGCGCGCGCGCGCACACATACATTCAAAGAAGTTGAGCATGCGCGCACAAACACACACACACACGCACACACACACACACACACAATGCGAGTGCGCGCAGAGCGGAGGAGAGCTGAAACGTTGAAACAAACATGTCCGCTTCAGTCTTGTTGGCTCATACAAAAAACAATTCTGGTAGAGCCGCGCGCGTCTAATTATTGACGCCCTGGCATTTTTACAGTAGATTAACTGCAGCCAACCCTAGACGTCGCACGTGGATGACAAAACCTCAAAAAAAACAAGTAAGAATGCTATAGTCGAGTATACCCGACTACGAAACTCCCTGTACCCAGGTCAAAAATTTCCGATCGCATCTTCGTTAACTTACACATACATACACAGATACGCACACGCACGAGCCACAGCGCAAGCCAGGCATTTTAAGTTGTGACTGCGCTTCTTCTCCCCTTGCTGCAGCACTGAATCTTCTTTCGTGAATAACTTAGGTGTTTATTATCCGATCGACTTGAAATTTAGACAGTAGATTAAGAGGGACTAAAGTACTGGACATGCCAAATCTTAAAGCTATATCTTGAAAATTGTAACTGTAAAACGGTTTTTATCGAATAGCGGGGGAACGGGGGGAGATATCTCAAATCTAAAATAAACTTGACCTGCTCCCGCTATACACGAACCAACATTCAAATTTGGTGTCTCTAGCTCTTATAGTTGCTGAGATCCTTGCGTTCATACATACGGACAGACAGACGGACAGACAGACGGACATGGCCAAATTGAAATCTCTTTTGATACTGATCAAGAATATATATACTTTATAGGGTCGGAGATGTCTCCTTCTGCCTGTTACATACTTTTGCACAAATCCAATACCCCCTTTTTACCCATTTTATGGTTACAGGGAGTAAAAAGCATGTCCGTTTATTTCGGCACGCAAGCTGGCTTTTTCATTTAACAAAATAACACTCGTAGTCTGGCGTGAGGCTGCAACCGATATTGTTTGTTAGATTTGGGACTCCAAATGAAGAATATAATATTTTACAAATTTGCTTGTGATGAAATGTACTTTTTTTTAAGGTTAGTTTATATACATATGCATGCGTGTACATACATTATACATATATAAACTAACCTAAAAAAAAGTACATTTCATCATTTCATTTCATGTATGTGTGTACATACATGCATACATACATATATCACCATATCTTGCCTATTAGAAAGCATATAAAACTAAAATATAAAACAAGTAAGAATGCTATAGTCGAGTATACCCGACTACAAAACTCCTGTACCCAGGTCAAATATTTCCGATCGCGTCTTCGTACACTTACACAAAGATGAACACACACGAGCCACAGAGCAAGCGACAGCGCAAGCGAGGCATTTTAAGTTGTAGCTGTGCTGCTTCTTCCTCTCGCGCTGCAGCACTGAATCTTGTTTGTTGAATAACTTCCGTGTTTATTATCCGATCGTCTTGACAGTAGATTTGGACAGTAAATTAAGAGGGACTAAAGTATTGTACATGCCAAATCCCAAATCTATATCGTGAAAATTGTTACTGTAAAGCGGTTTTTATCGAATAGCGTGGAAATGGGGGGAATATCGCAAATCTAAAATAAACTTGACCTGCTTCCGCTATACACAAACCTACACTTCAAATTTGGTGTCTCTAGCTCTTATAGTTGCTGAGATCCTTGCGTTGATACATACGGACGGACAGACAGACGGACATGGCCAAATCAAAATCTCTTTTGATACTGATCAAGAATATATATACTTTATAGGGTCGGAGATGTCTCCTTCTGCCTGTTACATACATTTGCACAGATTTAGTATCCCCTTTTTACCCATTTTATGGGTACAGGGTGTAAAAACATAGAGTTTCCTGTCTTTCCAATTTCAAGCCAAGTGCTCGATTTAGCACAATGTTTGTCTGAGACACAATTTGGTAAACTTGTTTTGGCAAATTGGGAGCTTTAGTCTATAGGGACCTTAGCTTTAAATGATAAGCTAATCCTTTCGTGTGAGTCTCTCAAGTTAGAGCCGCCAATCTATGTACATATATTTAGAAATCGCAAAATCATGCTTACCCATTCCTTACTAATGACTTAACAACTTTTGTCTTTACTAACCGAGTGAAATTACACACTTGATCTCAAGAGTAACCCAGGTACTATACATGCCCAATCCCACCGCTATATTTTTAAAATTGTTGCTTTTAAACGTTTTTATTATATAATTGGGGGTTGCGGGAGAAGATATCTGAAGTCTGAAACAAACTTGAGCTACGTACAGTGTACAGGAACCTACACTCCAAATTTGATGTTCCTAGCTCTTATAGTTCCTGAGATCGACGCTGGCACAAAAATGATTTTTAATTCAAAGAAAAAGTTTGACTTCACCAATTATCATTTGCAGCCAACAGCCTTGAAAAGTTGTACTAATTCTTAATATCTCTTCGCCCACAGACGTCACGCCATCAACAAGTTTACCATGGATGATATGTTGGTCAGTTTCAAATCTATTAACCCAGTTAAAATTAGCTGCCAAACTCGATTCATATTTACGGTGCATTTTCAAAGGCACCATGTTTCGCTGAAGGTACGGAACGAAGGTAATAGGGTGTTTGAGCTGCGCAAAATCGTAGTACATGAAGGATTGAATGCCCAGATCAAAGTGTTGGAGCCCAAAGGGTTGATGAAATTACAACGCGGCTCCTACTTACGCATAATATTTGAAGTGCACACCAAATTCATTGGCGAATCAAAGGAGTATTTTACGCTGGTCTTTGACACCTTTAAGGTGACTCGCTTTTTAACCATCATAGTGTGCGAGACGAAGGAGGAGGCAAAGGCTCAACAGAAAGAATATAATCGTATACTAGACAGTGAAGGGACCCTTCCGATGTCTCTCTTCCTTGCTAGAGTGTGGGCCGACCCACCGAACGAATTCGGTGAACCGTCGCCTTACTTTATGCCTCTGCACTTGGATGACTACGAAGTGCCCCGCAGGTTGCTTGAAATTGTCCTTACCAATGATTTCTTTAAGATTGTGTCATTTATTGAAGACCGGTATCTGTACATGCAACCGAAGCTCAAATTTGACAGCTATACACAATTCTTTAGTACGATGCTGTTTCTGGAGGAGATTGAACAAATTATTAAATTTCGTAACTTTAATCAAAAGCGTGCTCATTTTCAACGCCATGGTGAGTTCCTTTCGCTCAATCTTGAGAATTTACAGGAGCGCCGTCCCTCAATAGCTGTAGGCGATATGCTAAGCATCGTTAAGTCCCGCGACAATAATCCCATAACGGATGGCAATTGCAATGAGTACAAAACACTTGAGGGCGTTGTCCATGAGGTTCTCCGCGATCGCGTTATGTTGATATTCAGCGAGGCCTTTCAAAAGAGTTATTATGGCGCTGAATATGATGTAATGTTTAAGTTTTCAAGATATGACATTCGAAAGCTGCACTATGCCATTAACTATATTGTTGAGCATAAGGATGAGCATTTCTTATTTCCCAACGAGATCATCCGGGAGGAACCACAACTGGACATTAACTACAGGGATGGTCAAATGTATCTCAGCGATGAGACATTACCTTGGATCAATGCCAACTTAAACGGCACACAGAAACGCGCTGTCATGAACATTCTGCGGGGCGAAACGAGAAGCATGCCGTATATCATCTATGGTCTACCGGGTACGGGCAAAACTGTTACTTTGGTGGAGACCGTATTGCAGCTGATGCGCAACTATCCAAACTCTCGTATGCTGGTTGGCACACCATCAAATAGCTCAGCAAATCTTATTGCCCAACTCATCATCGAGAGCAAGGCGTTGGTGGTTGACGATGATTTGATTCGTCTTGTTACGCCCGACCTGATTGAGGAAGATCTCATACCGAAAGAACTATTGCCTTACTGCACCACCTCGGACGTTGGCGTCGTTGTTCGCTCCTATGATAACGTGAGTACCTTTCTTATGCCTTATCCCAAACATATTTCCAATACTGTGTCTTGTCCAGATAATTGCCACTGAATCGGGCCTAAAGCTGCACTGCCCGGTAGAGTTTCTGTGCCAAGTACGAATTATGGTTGGCACTTGCTCAACCCTGGGCAACTTGCTTCAAATGGACTTCCCATCCGACCACTTTACCCATGTGCTGATCGACGATGCAGGTCAATGTACTGAGCCGGAGACAATTCTTCCAATTACGTTGCTCAAAAAGCAGGGCAGTCAGGTCGTACTCGCCGGGGATCCTCGTCAGCTGAGAGCCCATGTTTTTAGTAAATATGCTGACTTGCAGGGCTTTCATATTTCCTTTCTGGAGCGTCTACTGATGCAACCACCGTATAGCAAGGACATGCAGCTCTTCGCCACGACCTCTGGCTACGATCCAAGCGTTATTACCAAACTGATTTGCAACTATCGTGGTCTGAACGCCATTGTGTATATTTACAACAAACTATTTTATGACAACGAGATCGTCGGTATGGTGATGAGCGAATCGTCCCCGCAGGCCCTTATGTTGACCAAGGCGAACGAGATCTTCTCCGATCCTTCCCCATACGCTGCCGTTGCCTTTTTTGGCATCAAGGGCAAAGATATGAAGGATAGTGACTCGCCCTCATGGTACAATTTTGAAGAGGTGCTTGAGATATTCAACATCACCAGAAAGTTCTACGCAATTAATGTGCGTGCGGATCAGATTGGCATATTGACACCCTTTGCCAAACAGAAGAAATTGCTTAAGTCCATGTTCTTTGGCAAGGTTGAGCCCATGATTGGCACCCTCGAGGACTTTCAGGGTCAGGTAAGCACTTGGTTAATTGGTTAAGAAGTTCCTCTCACTATTTGAACACTTACTATACATCTAGGAACGCGATATTATGCTGATCTCAACGGTGCGCTCTTTGGGTTCCAATGTTGATGATGATGAGAGCATCGGCTTGGGCCTTGTGCACTGCGGGAATCGCATGAATGTGGCCATCTCTCGTGCCCGCTCTCTCCTGATCTGCTTTGGTAATCCTTCAATGCTGACCATCGATGACCACTGGCGTCGCCTGATGTTGTATTGTGCCAAAACTGGTACTTACTTTGGCTGTGAGTTGCCCGAGTCGATTACTGGCAAGAAGCAGCGTCAATGCAATGCACCAAATTGAAGGAGGTCCCGACCCTGCTATTATGTCAGATTAACCATGGAATACCTGACATTGGCTGTCTTCAAAAGACGAAAAAACATTTATTTTTAACAATTCATTGATATTTATTGATTGTGTGCCAGTAAAAATATTAATGTATATATAGAAAATAACCTCAACGAATGAATAACCAATAAATATACAAGTATGACACATACATTATATAGTAAATTACTATCTTTCATCTATCATTATTTTCTACTGTAAAAAGTCAACTCGATCGGATCATAAACATCGTTCATTCGAGTCAAGTGAACCCCAAATGAAGTACCGAAAACGGTGAATTGAACTTAGTAAGTGAAAAATTATTTAAAATGGTTGTCAGCCCCAAAACCCCAGAATTACAGTAATATTATCTCATCTCTGTAACTTAACATTATAAATGTATAGTAACGGACAGCTTTTGTCTATGAGCAGCGCAGTAGAGTGTCTCTGTTAAAGCTCTGTTGCGCAATCTGTTGTCAATTGTAAACGCTATTCCCAATGAACCTAACGAATGTTATTTGCTTAACGAATTACACAGCTACCTTTTGCTCACCCAACGAAAATTTCGCGTGCACATAAATGATATCGATAATTTTAAATCGGGTCTGGTCTTGTCTATTGGTTGTTGTCTTTGCTAAATGCATAGTTAGCGCGCGTTTGAAAATACAAATTTTGTGAACCAATCGTGAATTATTATTGTTTACATAGTAATAATTAAATTAAGCAATTAATACTTATTTCAAAGACTCAATATTCAAGTTAATATTTAAATGGTTTCAGATCTATAATAAATGCAGCAAAAGAAATTCATAAATATATACATACATACATCATAATACTTGACAGATATAAAAACCTTTGCTGCTTGTCCAATAACTTAGCTGTCTTTCTTTCCTTTCCGCTTGCCTGCACTTGGCAACCAGCTAAAATCTCTGATTGTGCTTGCACCACATCCCCCCGATCAGCCCCTTGACAAGCGGAAAACGTGTAGCTTTGTCGTCCGGCACAAATAAAATAAACAAAAATATTTTTGTTTACACGTACATATGTATGTATGTATGGACATATGTATGCATGCATGTGGTATGAATTGCCAAGACAAATGGAAATGTTGACGCGCTAGTAATCTGATTAATCAGGACAAAATAACTAAGCTATCAAATTGCATAAAGGTGCATATTGTGTACATATATTTACATACATAAGTATGTATTGTATGTATTATATGATAGATACAAGATTTGATCTAAAAACTTTGGTTATCTTCGGAAATAAAGGTATTTAAGCAGATCAAGGCGGTTCTTCAGCCTACAATAAAACGAAGTATAAATATGTATGTATGCATGTACTACGCTTTACATACATACATATGAATACTCTACTTTATAGAATAATACTGAAATGGTGAGTACATACATACAAATGTACATACATATGTACATATGTATGTATCAGCCGCCCCAAGATGTACTTATACAAGGTGACTGAGAGCGCTGTCTTAAATGCTCTCAGCTGGAGAGCGCGTGAGAGGATTGTATTAGTCCATCTTCAGCCGGCCAGCGCTCAGATTGATTAACTCCATCAGCCACAAACAAAATTGTAACATTACTGAAGATTATTTCTTAGCTATTCTCTTTTATTCATTTTATATACGGTTATTTGAATACTATCTCTGTATTTATGGCTACTACTATATGTACATATATATTTGAGTTTATATTATAAAGGGAATTTTAAGACTATGGCATTATTTCATTTTCTTAACTTTTTGTTAAATGGAGTTAAGCGATCTGTGCACTGACCGGCTCATACATATGTATGTATGTATGTATGCACGTATGTTTGTATCTACATATGTATGTATTTTCATTCCGTATTGTACATACATACATACATACATACATATGTGCTTTCATGGTTTCGTCCGACAATTCTACGAGCATGGTCGCATTACCTTAAATACTAAATTAGTGTTACAAATTGAATTTATCGTGTAAATTACATACAAACATAACGGTAACAACAACAAATTGAAAGAATACCCACGTTATTCAGTTATTTGTTAATCGAATTGCGAACGCTGTATGCCCTTATGATATGCCCACACCGGTCAGCCTTTGTCGGAAATCGCATGCAAATATTTAACAGTTTTTCAATGCTGCTTTTGTTTTTATTGCAATTGCAATCATGTGCACTCTCACAAGTAACTGATTGGCATGGTTGGGCTGTGGCTCGTGAGTGAAAAACCAAAATTTTAAGGCTGTATCAAAAAGCACATAAAAGTCAAGCGACCTTTTGTTGCGCTCTCTCTCAATATACTTTCTCTCTCCCTCTCCTTCTTGCTCTCAGCAATGGTAAGCTATCGTTGCCATGCCTACGCAGGCTGTAATTTGGATAGGTGGTATCATGAGAGTAGCCAGGTACCAGTTCTTGTGCATATACCAAGCGAAAATTGTCACTTTAACGATTGTCAAAGTAATCATGTTTTTTTTATGTGTCTCACATAATTATGGTTGCAATATTTGTATATAAAATACTATATCGCTGTAATTAAAAAACACTTACTCTTACGAGTTGTCACTCTTTCGCACGTTCACTGTACATGCATATGTACAAAGTATTCAGTTATACAAGACATAAATATGCCGCTCATTATATATTATTCATACATAAGTAACCACAACTATCAATTGGTACCACATAAATAAGAGCGCTGGATCCTCTGACATCACCCAAAAAACCACCACCATTGCTATGCCTACGCACGCATGCATCTCTGTGTGCGGCTTAGTATGTGTAAATGGCGCGTGGATGTGTGTGTTTTGAGTTCGAGATAAGCAACTTGAACGAGAACATAAAGCACATAAAGTCGCTCGTAGCGTGTTTTCCAGCACACAGTTGGCTTGGAGCTAGACTTCGACGCAGACGCAGAGTGGGCAACGGAATAAGCGAATACCGAGCACAAAGCATAACGCGCAACACGTGAGAATTGAAATTGAAAACTGCGTTCCCCCTTGTGTACGCAATTTTAGCTAATTTAAACATAGAAACAGCATTTGCGAGAATGTCACCCACACCGACGTCAAGTAAGTGGAGCTTTCCCAGTTCACCCCTTAACCGACTACATTACTAAAACAATTTGTTGTGCTACTTTACAGTTGAGGGCTATAAGCTGGGCAAGGTGATCATCGAGGGCAAAACAAAGCAGGTCTACAATCTGCCGGAGCATCCTGGCCTGTGTCTATTGCTGAGCAAGGATCGCATCACTGCCGGCGATGGTGTCAAGGCACACGATTTAGCGGGCAAAGCTGAAATCTCGAATCTAACCAATGGACAAGTCTTTCGACTGCTCAACGAGGCGGGTAAGTTTTAATGTGGCCCATTCACGACGATCATTGCATACAGATAAAAGCCTCGCCCAGACACTTGCTAATTTTTTCTTAATTTGACGCATATAACCTTGATATTGATGTATATAGTACATATACATATATGTATGTATATACCCTTGCAGAAAAGTTTTCATACAAAAACTCAATTTTCGAGAGTGATTATTACGATCATATATTGATAAAATTGGACCAATCAAAATAAATATGCTCGAAAACGCCTTTTTTCAATGCGTTAATATAATAAAACTGCAAGCGTATTAAATTCTATGCATGTAAAATATCTCAATGCAACAATATCGTGTATGGGGCCCATAATCTCTCTCTCCAGATATCAAAATACCGCTCTCTCTCTCTCCGTAGGCGTACGTACCGCGTATGTAAAGCAGTGCGGTCCCAAGGCTTTTCTAGCCCGCAAATGTGAGATGATACCCATTGAGTGGGTAACCCGACGCCTGGCAACCGGATCATTCCTCAAGCGCAATGTGGGCGTGCCCGAGGGTTACAGGTCAGTAACATTCGCTAGGTTATCTCAGCGGTGAATTGCACACAGCAGCAGCAGTGGCAGTGGCTTATCAATGCAACCAACGTCAGTGAACCCGCCCCATGCCTCCCCCACTCAACGACGTTTGCTGTGGTAAACAAATTTTATACTAAAATTGATGCGCTCCATCGAGGTCGCCAGTCTCCCCATTGGCCAGATAAGCCGTGCACTGAAGCGCGGCAGTAAGATTGCAAAAGCTCATAGCTGGTTAAACAACATATTCGCAATTTCACAATTGCTTTAAAAAAACAGACACAAACATTGATAACTTAGCTTATTTCAATCAAATAATTTCCAACTGCTTTACGGTGTATAAGAAGCGGCCAGACACACTCCCAATGCGTTGTTGGCGTTTGCCAAGCGCACACGAGTCTTACAGGATCAACAAACCTCCTACGACCTTCAGTATCCGGCGACACTGAGGACCTGCTCGGTTCTACCTAACCTAACCTTTACGGTGTACAATCTAATGCGTTACAATAAGACCTGTTCTGGTTTCCACTTTCCAAATCAAACCCACTACATCAAAAATACTGAACGTATTTTACGAAATGAAAGCTGCCCTTGTGCCATTATTTTCTACTGCGTTGCCCATCTTGTAGTACTGTAGTCTTTGGTTTATCTGATGTAAAAATATACTATCTACATTTTTTTCTTCTTTTTTACAATATTTTTCGCAACCCGGAGGAAATTTTAGTTTTTGTATGAAAAACATTACAAATATCTTTTATACCTAATATAGTTTGGTATAATGTTAGTAAAATCTGATCACTATGACAGTATATGACCATATACACATGTGAATAATCGGATGGAATATGACCTTTTGTATGAAAAACACCCTGTCCGCGGGTTTGCTTATTATACACTTGTAAGGTTTTAAAAACCAAAATAGCTCTACCTCCTAGATTACAAACTCCCATAACCTTGTCAAGACTTAGCCAACTGCCTTTCGGAACGTCTTTTTGAATTGCCCCCTAAATTATATTACCATTCCAAAATAAAAAAAAATTCAGAATTTGATTTGAGTTAAAAAACTTTGTATTTGATGATATTTAAACCATACTTTGCAATTCGATGTTTCATTATGTTGTGTACATACTGAGAATATTTAAAACAAATTAAACTGCTATATAAGTAGTATGATAGCTGCCGTAGGAACAATCGGATAAGAAATGAGTTTTTGTATGAAAATTGCGAGTTTTATTATACTTTATATAGTTACAATCGATAAACGTTTTTTGGTTATCTTGCAGATTCTCACCGCCCAAGCAGGAGACGTTCTTCAAGGACGATGCGAATCACGATCCACAGTGGAGCGATGAGCAACTTATATCGGCCAAATTCGATCTGAATGGCCTGGTGATTGGTAAGTGATAGGCTCAAATACTTATTATATAATATAAAATAACTGAACTAATTTCGCTTGCAGGCCAGGATGAAGTGGACATCATGAGGCGCACAACGTTGCTGGTATTTGAGATCCTGGAGCGGGCCTGGCAGACGAAGAACTGTGCATTGATAGACATGAAAGTGGAGTTCGGTGTGGATGCCGATGGCAACATTTTGCTCGCCGACATTATAGACTCTGATGCCTGGCGCCTGTGGCCAGCTGGAGACAAGCGTTTGATGGTCGATAAGCAGGTCTATCGTAATCTAACATCGGTCACAAGCACCGATCTGGATGTGGTGAAGCGTAACTTCATCTGGGTGTCGGAGCAGCTGGCTGAGATAGTGCCGCGCAAGGATCATTTGGTTGTGGTGCTCATGGGCAGCGCTTCAGATACATCACACAGCGAGAAGATCGCGACCAGCTGCCGTTCGCTTGGGCTTAATGTGGAGCTGCGTGTCAGTTCCGCGCATAAGGGACCTGAGGAGACATTGCGCATTGTGCGCGAATATGAATCCGTGATGAGCAATCTGATCTTTGTGGCCGTCGCCGGACGCTCCAACGGACTTGGACCAGTTGTCTCCGGCAATACCAACTATCCGGTGATTAACTGCCCGCCCGTCAAGTCCGACAATATGCAGGTGGATGCTTGGTCCAGTCTCAACCTGCCATCGGGACTTGGCTGTGCCACCGTGCTCTATCCGGAAGCAGCCGCCCTGCATGCGGCCACCATTCTGGGACTGAGCAACTTTATGATCTGGTCCAAGCTGCGCGTCAAGCAGCTTAACAACTTTGTGACCCTCAAGAAGGCCGACAAGGAGCTGCGCGGCGTGCGCAATGTCTGAGCCCAATTTTCATTTGCCATTTATTTTTTTTAACTTTTTTTTTTACATGTTTTAAACATTTACCTTTTGTTTCCTTCTCTTTTATATGTAACATTTAGTTTAGTACGGACAAATACACTTTTATACCTATGAGAATTAGCTTGGGCGCTTTTTGAACTAATTTTGGGTGTAGTGCTTCAATTTTTGTAGCATACTTTTGAGTGGACTTATACCATAATCGTCTTTGAACGAATTATCAACCGGTTTTGCTTTTTAAAATGATGTTCAAATGGTTTTCATTCCACTGCTTCAAACATATATTCTTATCCGGAATCGGAAATACCACTGCAGTTATGATCCCGATTGATTTGATCGGCATCGGATATTAAACAGACCTTAATGTGTTTCGAACCTCACTTATTGTCAAAATATAGCAATATTTATACTATATAGTTTATAGATTGTTCTCGTCTTCACAACTGCTAAGGGAGTTTTCACTTAAAAAGTCATCCCTGTCATCATTGACGGTAGTTTTTCGATATCCTTTTAATTTTTATGGTTTTTCTTATTATTTTTCGATATTAATGACGTTTACTAACATTAATGCTTCTTTAAAATTAAAACAATTTGTTTTTAATCAATTTATACATAGAATACATAATTCAAGCCTCTTTTTCTAGGTTATGTATCACATAAGTTCTAAATCACCGAATTCGGCATTTATACAAAAGACAAGTTTATTAAAAATTTTACAAATACCACTATAACCACAAGATATAGCCTTGATTTTTGGCATGATTATACTCGTATTAATTTATGCAAATGTATATGATAAATAGTAACAGTAGAGTAAATATTTTTTAACGGATATACTGAGTCAGGAAAGGGAAAAAAACACTTGAACAATCAATTTAAAACAAGTAAGAACGTTGCAATCGGACGCACCCGACTGCAGAATACTATGTTCCCAGTCCTATATAATTGGGTTATTTGTGTGTTCAGAAAGAGACGCGAAAAAAACTGCACAGGTGTGGGAGATATAGATTTGGGATTATATAAACTTATATTTAGCATAATTAATACCACAAAGTGGAAAACTGGGAAAACTAATTGGGAGCTTAACTTGAGTGTACCTACTAGTATAAAGAGGATTACTGCTAAATATGAGTTTGCTTTTGATACAGAATGAAGGTTGTTTTCAGCTCATTAGTGGCAAAGGATAATTTATAATGTATGGAGTGCAAGTATGCATCTACACATACACATACATGTTTATATGTTTGAAGGTAAGGATACAATTTGTATCTACTTTACGTAGGTGCACACAAAGAGCAACAACTAAAGTTAAGAGGGATTATTCTCAATTAGTAGAGTTAAGAACTTTCTAAAGTGTACCCCTACGGTACCAGTATGGTATGTAAAGCTACGGTACCAGTAGGAGGATACAGAATTAAGGAAGACTATAGTATGTGCAAGCCAATAGCGAAAATATTTGCCACTATAAGTATGATATAGTGCTCCAAGGCATGTGTACCCAGTTCATTAATCAATGTACTATGTATTTATGTTGCTTTGAACTGAAAAAAAAAGAAATAGAAAGATGGACAACACCACATACATATGTTTATTATAGGATTGAAAAGTGCCAAAAACAGATCCTTTCGCAATTCTTCTAGGAATCATTTTAAGTAAGAATGTTTTTCGGTATTTGTGTTTCCTATAGCGAGTTTTTCACTTATAATTAATATTGTGTTCTTATCCAGTCCAGAAAACGAACGTTGAACGAAGCTTGTAAGAACAAGTAAGAATGCTATAGTCGAGTAAACCCGACTACTAAACTCCCTGTACCCAGGTCAAAAATTTCCGATCGCATCTTCGTAAACTTACACATACACAAGGGCGCACACACACGAGCCACAGCGCAAGCGACAGCGCAAGCGAGGCATTTTAAATGGTGGCTGTGCTTCTTCTTCCGCCCCCCCTCGCTGCAGCACTGAATCTTCTTTCGTGAATAACTTCCGTGCTTATTATCCGATCCGACTTGAAATTTTGACAGTAGATCAGGAGGGACTAAGGAATTGTACATGCCAAATCTTAAAACTATAACTTGAAAATTGTGACTGTAAAACGGCTTTTATCGATTTGCGGAGAAACGGGGGGAGATATCTGAAATATGAAACAAACTTGATCTGCGTATGGTATACAGGAAACTACATTCCAAATTTGGTGTCTCTAGCCCTTATAGTTGCTGAGATCGACGCGTTCATACGGACAGACGGACGGACGGATAGACATTTATAGCTAGGAAGGAAAAGAATAGGGAAATAATATTTACATTGTTAAAATATTCGGCTGGGTAGATCTAAGAGGAAGGACCTTTTTGGGCATCTCCGTCCGCGTCTTCTACTCGATGGAATGTTTGGCGGGCGTCTGGCCAATAAATTGGGGTGGCATCTGAGGCGCTCTAGATACTTGTGGGGTATATTGTATATGTTAGCACTCCATATTTCCAGATTGGGCCTGAATTACATTATAAAACCTCACTTTATTGTCCAGCGAGAATATCTTTTGACTGAGGAGGCACTTTGTTCCTTTAGACTTAGTCAGCAGAGCCTGTGGCGGTTAAAAGCTATTCTGCGGTACAGGATGAGGCCTAGTTATTTTTGGTATGCCTTATGATCGAGGGTGTCCCCTTGCAGGGTCACTACCGGACAATTTGCTCTGCGATTGACGCATTTGGCGCTATTAATGCCAATATTCCACCCATTGGCACATGTCGAGAACACATGCAGATATTCCTATAGGACCTCAGTAGCAGAGATGACGCAGGTGCTTGTTAACAATAATGACCGTATTTGCTGCACATGTGGCAAGTGGGACTAAGGATGCTGCCTTGCGCAACTCCAGCCCTATAAGGTCTGAGGTGAGAGGCTTGGCCATCATCCACAGCTCTGAACAATATTTTTGTTGCAAGACATCGATTTAGTTTTATTTTAATTTTAACTAAAAAACAAGTAAGAATGCTATAGTCGATATATATACGAAACTCCCGTACCCAGGTCTAAAACATTCAATCACATCTACGTCCACTTACACATACACACACATATACACATACACACACACATACACAAAGACGCACGCACACAGGCGGCAAAAGCAACAGCGAGGCATTTTAATTGGTGGCTGTGCTTCTTCTTCCCCCTCTCGCTGCATTACTGAATTTTCTTTCGTGAATAACTTCCGTGTTTATTATTCGATCGACTTGAAATTTGGACAGTAGATTAAGAGAGACTAAAGTATTGTACATGCTAAATCTAAAAGCTACATCTTGAAAATTGTTCCTGTAAAACGGTTTTTATCGATTTGCGGGGTTTAAGATTTGGCATGTACAATTCCTTAGTCCCTCCTGATCTACTGTCAAAATTTCAAGTCGGATCGGATAATAAGCACGGAAGTTATTCACGAAAGAAGATTCAGTGCTGCAGCGAGGGGGGGCGGAAGAAGAAGCACAGCCACCATTTAAAATGCCTCGCTTGCGCTGTCGCTTGCGCTGTGGCTCGTGTGTGTGCGCCCTTGTGTATGTGTAAGTTTACGAAGATGCGATCGGAAATTTTTGACCTGGGTACAGGGAGTTTAGTAGTCGGGTTTACTCGACTATAGCATTCTTACTTGTTCTTACAAGCTTCGTTCAACGTTCGTTTTCTGGACTGGATAAGAACACAATATTAATTATAAGTGAAAAACTCGCTATAGGAAACACAAATACCGAAAAACATTCTTACTTAAAATGATTCCTAGAAGAATTGCGAAAGGATCTGTTTTTGGCACTTTTCAATCCTATAATAAACATATGTATGTGGTGTTGTCCATCTTTCTATTTCTTTTTTTTTCAGTTCAAAGCAACATAAATACATAGTACATTGATTAATGAACTGGGTACACATGCCTTGGAGCACTATATCATACTTATAGTGGCAAATATTTTCGCTATTGGCTTGCACATACTATAGTCTTCCTTAATTCTGTATCCTCCTACTGGTACCGTAGCTTTACATACCATACTGGTACCGTAGGGGTACACTTTAGAAAGTTCTTAACTCTACTAATTGAGAATAATCCCTCTTAACTTTAGTTGTTGCTCTTTGTGTGCACCTACGTAAAGTAGATACAAATTGTATCCTTACCTTCAAACATATAAACATGTATGTGTATGTGTAGATGCATACTTGCACTCCATACATTATAAATTATCCTTTGCCACTAATGAGCTGAAAACAACCTTCATTCTGTATCAAAAGCAAACTCATATTTAGCAGTAATCCTCTTTATACTAGTAGGTACACTCAAGTTAAGCTCCCAATTAGTTTTCCCAGTTTTCCACTTTGTGGTATTAATTATGCTAAATATAAGTTTATATAATCCCACTCAAGTTGGAATTTATCTTTTACATTTTCAATCTGACGCAGATTGTACGTGGCAAGTGCGCAATACTCCCCCATACGCCCGGTACAGCAGGCTACCCACACTTTTAGCCCCAATGCCATGGAAACCGAACTGCGCTGCGCGTTGGTTTCGCATGCCATAAATGCGTCAGCAGATACTGTTATATAACAAAAATGATACCCTCGAATTTAGAACACAGGCGTACTAGCTCGGTGGCCAAAGGAAGCTTACCGTAATTTTCAGAAAGGGTATTTTAAAATGAGAAAATTTCCGTTTTCTTTTAGCTGAGAACCAGGAACCTTGAAATTTTTGGTTAATCAAATTTCTAAATTCCAGGGTATTTCTTGTATAAATTTGGCAAATACTTTCTAAAATTAAGAGGTAATATCAAGAACAAATTCCTTAAATATTCATTGGTTGATTAAAGCTATTTTCCCAACACAATTTATGGCAAGCGTTTCTAATAATATAATATTTTAATATACTATTTTGTATGGGGAAGACATATACGAGTATTTCTTATAGGGGGGAAATATATTTCTTATGGTAATGCAGAAAGAAGAATTCCCTCGGAGATTTCGCTTAAATTAATCAATGAATATTTAGAAAATTTCCCTAAGATAAAAATCGATCCAAAAGTCTTAAAACTTAAACATCTTCTAATATTTCTATTATTATTTTGTTATTCCTATTTTCAATTATTAGGGTTTACCGAAGGTTCTTGGTGTAATTGTTTTGAGTGTAATTTTCATCAATTAAGGTAAGCTTCTTTTTCGAAGTGTACATTATCCACCCCTCAGCAAATTGCGGACTTAACCCTGATAAGCGTGGCAACTTGAAGCTGGTACCGGAGAGGAGACGGTTGTGGCAAGTCAAAGAGTTGCCAAGGCAAATTAGCTCTGCACGTGGCTTGAGGGGGCGTCTAGGCGGGGCTACGTAACTGATCGGTGTGTGTGTGTGTGTGTGTGTGTGTTTGCTGAGGGGCGGTAGGGTAGCAGGTTTGTCAAATGTGTTGAAGTGCGCCGCACAACCTCTGGTCAATTAATCATACTTTAACGTTTAGCAGCAACAAACACATTCATAACAATAACAATAATTTAGCACGTGGTTGGATGGTATTGGCGAGGGGCAAGCGGATACTCGACTCCAAACTCCATACTCCGCACTCCATACTGGGTACTCCCCACTGCCCACACGGGTCCGAGTCGGGGGTCTTCAGTGTAGAAGTGAGGCATCCAAGCGACAGCGCACATATTAAAAGTCAGGGTCAAAGTGCCATTGTATTTGCCCCATGGCGCAACTTTTGCGGTCGCCGCGCGCTGCTTATCCAAGTGGTCCAAGGGGTGGGGCAGCTAGAAAGCAGTGCGGCCAACAGCGGGCAGGGGGTGTGAGCAGTCAGACGGTAACAACAATAAACAAAAATATGAATGGCAAGGCAAATGTAACAAAATGTAAGAAAACAACAAATGAGAGAATATCTCAAATCACACACAACATTTGCATGCGCTAACATTTTATTCAAAAGAGAAATTCGTAAAGAACATATCGATATTTATCGGCAAATCAACACTGATTTCAATATATCGATATACCATTATAATAATTAATAATTACAATATTCTTTTACCCTTCAAAACTTAAGGATCATCATTTGTTTTTGGTTTTTAATTTATATTTTATTGTTACCCGATTGATCTAGAATCTAGATTGTAAGATCTTTTCTGTGTATTTATCATTCTTTATAATTTTAATTTTTAATAACATCTTTATCTTTAACAATATTGGTGATTAAGTCAAGAGGAGATAATCCAAAGTTACTTCAACATTACTGAATTAACAATTGGTTTCGATTTCATAAAGGTTCTTTTCAAAATGTTTCTGGCTTCTAATATTCTAAGCCCGAAACGGTTTTAGTTCTCTTTATTCCACTTTGGAACGGTTCACTTAAAAACCAAAAATAATATGGATCGAAAGAGCTCATAGTATCTTTCCATTAGACAAGGCAAGGTGAATTTACTGAAAGTTGGCGAAGAGTGCAGAATGTAAGATGTTTGCTCTTTTGCTCTCTTTTTAGCATCTGTCTCTCAGAGCAGCTGTCAGAGAGCCGAGAAAGAGAGAGAGTTGACACGTCCCTTGTCAGAACGGAGTACGTCATCTTAAGACGAGGTGTCAAACTATCGCTGGCATTACCGATAACTGTCAATGTTTTGGTGAGAATCAATGAGTATTGAAAGTTTCATAAAACCATTAAGACTATCAATAGTTTGACATCTGCATTTTGCAGCATCTTCAAGTATCCCCAACTGGATTGCAAAATCATAAGGCACTTTGTGAGGTAAGTGTATAGAAAAACATCGTCTTCGCCTTTGCTTTGCGTCGCATCGTGGCACTGGGGCCGTGGGGGTCGCCCAACGACAACAATGGCCGGCAATTGTTTTGCGGCGACGCCAACGCCAACGTCGACAGCGACAGCGACGGCGACGATGACGCGGCTATGTTTGCGGTCGCTGTCATTTCCGTCTGGCCGACTGTCCATACGTCCGCCGCTCGCTGTGTGCAAAACGGCGGGGGGTAAACGGCGGTGCTTTTGGCGCGGATCGTTTGCCAAAGCATAAAAACAATTTTGTTACAAGCGAATGCCGCCGCCTCTTTGCCGATCTCTGCAATAGAGTTGCGATATCTATGTATGTAGTTCAATTGATGAATAAGTTCCACCGTTCGTTTCAGACTCGTCAACTAAATTCAGTTCAGTTTATTTAGTTCATTTTGTTGAGTTCTTCAGTTTCTTATTGGGCCTCCAGCAGCTGATGAATTGAACGAAATGAACGGTATTGTTAAAAAACCACTGATTCATTAATCGTTCACTCGCTTATTTAAATTGAACTTGTTCCGAACGAAACGACTCAGCTCTACTCTGCACACGTTTTCATTATCATTCTGTCTGTTGTATGCTTGTGAGCTGTTTGTCTTTGTGTGTGCGTGTGTGTGTGTGCCTTGGTGCCTTCTGCCTCTTCAGCTGCCACAGTTCCAATCCGGGTTTCAACTTGTTGCTAAAAATATGCAAGGCAGTAAGAGGAAACCGGTTTCAGCGATCATCACAACTTGCTGGGCCTGTTGCTGGGTGCCAGTGGCCGCTGGCGTTGCAAAACGATGGTTGGGACGGGAAGCAGCGGGCAGCGGGTGGCGACTGTGACTTGATTGAGTTGGCTTAAGCGGCAAACAATAACAACAACAGCAACGGCCGACCCATGCACAAATAAAGCCAAGACGACAACAACATGCAAAAAGCCAACACGTAATACAAGACGCGTCTCGGTGCGGGGCCCGCAACATGATCGAGTACGGCCAAGCAGAGTGGGGGCAAAGCAGTTGACTTTATGTACTTACATACATTCATACATACGCGTGTATGTATGTATCCGTGCAGTAGAGTTGTATCGAATCGTTCAGCGTTCAGTTCCACCAACTGAACGAATACCTGTCGTTCATTTAGCTTCTTGCCTTGTTTGTTTGTTCGTTAAGTTTGATCTAGTTCTTTATTTTCGTTCGAGTTCAATTATGTTTATTAGTCTTATTGATAGCCGTGCTTTTATGTGTACAAGTTTATTTCCTTGATTGGCTTAAAAATGTAGCCCCAAATAAACTAATAAATGACATACAAGTTAATTGTTTTAAGTATATGAGTTTATACATAGTAAGCATTACGTATATTTGGTTTTAACGACATACATTTAGTACATATGTATGTATAGCATGAAATATTATGAAATATACATATGTATGTATATATGTAGATATGAACTATTGATCGAGACTCTAGCCTGGGAATTTACACATATGTATGTATGTATGTATGTACGTCAAAGGCCAAACATCTGATCCCTAAGCTGCCTTGATATTTTTTAAAAATATATACATACATTCATATTTACTTACATAGGTAAAGCGGGGCAGGCGACCCCTATATAACCCTTACAAACTAAAAGTTAACGAAGAAAATTCATGAATCAAACTTGATCGTGTGAATCCAGTCAAATAACACAACGGAACGGTTCATTGTATTATCAAAAAATGTACCAACTGAACTGATTCCATCAATGCACAGCTCTAATATGTACACTCATATGCACACACACATGTACATATGTATGTATGTTCATACATATATAGTTGACAGGGCGGGAGACGCAGGCAAACTGGCACAGGCATGAGTTGCTGGTTTTGTTGATGATGATAATGATGTTGATGATAATGATGAGGCTGCCGACATCAGCGTCGATTACGCGCGCTTAACCGGCAAGTGTTGGAATTGCTCCCGATTGCTGTTGCTGTTGTTCTCATTCTCCTTGCTGCTGCTTGTTGTTGTTATTATTGTTGTAACCGCAAGTTGCGCTACTTTTGCGCTTATTCGGCTTCGCAAGCTATTGTCATCTCACTTGCTCTCTTGCATACAGTCAGTCAATGCTTGCCATTTCACTTTGCCTACTCCGCAGTGTCACCCACCAGCCGCTGCCATAAATTCAGGTTAGGTTTTGTTTTCTTCTCCTTCTCCTTCTTCTTCTAGACACATGTACATATGTATGTATATTCGTACAGATGTATGTATGTATGTATGAAAACTGACTTAACTGTGAATTGCTACGACTGTTGGCGACGATCGGTCGCATGTTAATGGACGGAGAGTCAGTGGAATCGCATTCGTTAGGTGTGTAGAGTGAGCACGGGTGTCGGGGAGGGCAGCAGTGTTCATTGGACGCAAACGTGTTGTGATAAGCAGAGAGCGCGCGCGATCTGCCGATAATAAAAAACTTCAATAAAACTCATTAACAAAACAAAAAATTAGCAACAATGCGAGAAATGAATAAGCATGCTTTCAGATGGCGGCTATTTGGATAGAACAGTCTGTATTAGCCAAGTTTTTGTATTCAGCGGGTACACAGTCGAACAGGGGAGGCGGTGAGGTGGGGTGCGCTCACCACAGCTGCTCAAATACCACACGGAACTGATCGGATCGATATCGGTCAATGTCGAGCATTTACCGAGGTTATGGTAAATGTCTCCCCTCTACACAATCAGCGAATAAGTCTCCTCCAGCTTGATTACAATTCTCGTCAAAACTGTTGAAAGGCTTCCCACAGACATCAATCGCATTTTGCTATCAGTTTTCAACATGTGTTTAAGAATGCGCATTGAAATGTTTTGCAAACTGCGATTGTCAAAAGATTTCAGAGCTACATACATACACACATATGTACATATGTATGTATATGTACATACATACATACACATAGGGTCGCAAATCCATAATGCCACCACGCGACATCGCTAGATCGACTCGGCTATTGATGCTGATCAAGACTATGTATGGACCAGTGTTGCCAACTTTTTTGAAGCAAAAATAAAACTGTTTTTGGTGGGAACAATGCCGAAAAAAGATG
Source organism: Hirtodrosophila confusa (assembly GCA_035043065.1). Lineage (NCBI taxonomy): Eukaryota > Metazoa > Arthropoda > Insecta > Diptera > Drosophilidae > Hirtodrosophila > Hirtodrosophila confusa. Next base: position 1,971,635 of record JAWNNI010000078.1, read on the forward strand.
AAATTTCAAGCAAAGAAAGCTGACTAAAAAGCACATGTTTTCTGTCATGATTTTATTATACCCTAGCAGAGGGATTGTAATTTTGTCTCGAAAGGTGTAATGGACTAAAGGAGACGATTCCGACCCAACAAAGTATATATGTACATATGTATGTATGTATATTCTGAATCAACATCAATAGCCGAGTCGCTATAGCGATGTCCGTCTGTTTCTATGCAAACTAGTCTCTCAGTTTGAAGGCTATCGTAATGAAACTTGACACAGACCCTTCTTTTTGCTGCAGGCAGAGCATATGTCGGAACCAGACGGATCGGACCACTATAACATATAGCTGCCATAGGAATGATCGGTCGAAGACTATGTTTTTGTGTTTCCTATCGCGAGTTAATTTTTGTGAGGTGTTTTTATCGATGTTACGGTACAAAGCCTGCAAATTTAACATTTTTAAAAATATATTTTGTAATAAAAAACGGAAAGAAAAAATTTAAATATTTCGTAAAAAGCCAGAATACCCCAAAAAAAAAGAGCCAGATTTGACGGGAAAAAGCTGACTTAGCAACGTACATACGTATACATACATCCTGCCTATTACATACATATGTACATATGTACATTTGCACAGCTTTATTACCTACTATGTATATGTACATATGTATGCATGTACGTATGCACATACATATGTACATACAAATGTTTTTGCCAGTATGTTGGTCATGCACACATATGTATGTACGTACATACACATGTATGTATGCATGTACATCAACCTTTTTTGAACTAGTCCTCTCCCAATCCATTTAACATTTACTTTTGGATAGGTCGCAACCGTCGATTTGCATGCTATGAAGACAAGGGGGCAACGTCAGCTGCGGCTGCAGTCGACCGACCGTTGTCTAAGCTGCAGTCGCTGCCCTGTGCCAAAGAGCATGGCAACGCCCCCGCTGCCCGTGCGAACCGTTTCCACTCAGTCATCTCTTACACGCACACATACACACGCACACGCAAACCAAACATGTCTGTATGTGTGTGCATAAAAATTCGCAGGCCATTCTCATTCCTACGTACGCTTGTTTCGTGTGCTTTCATTTTATTTTGCTTTTTATTATTACATATTCTTGTTATTTTTATTTTTGCGTTACTCGTTTTATTTGCGTTGCTTTTTGTCGTTATTGCTGTTGTTGTTGCCTGCCTGGCAGCCTTTTGCTTTATTTATTTCGACTGGCTGACGCGTTCGTTCGTTTGGCACACACACCACCAACACCAACAACCACCCCTCTCCCTCCACCATCCTTCCAACCATCATCACGTTCTCGCTAACGTGCTCCCTCTTTACGTTCATCATTGTGCTTCATCTCGCTCGCACGTCCGCTAGCAAACACAGCCAGCGCACTCATCAGTCAGTCAGTCTGGCCGTTCGTCTGTCGCAATGTCTCTCTGTCTCTTTTGCGTGTGAGTGTCTGTCCGTCTCATCGTCTGACGCTGTCTGTGTCTGTGTGCGTTGAAGTTGAATGTGCCGGTTTTTCTGTTGTTGTTGTTGTGGTTGTTGTTGCCGTTGGTCGTGTCATGTTGATTTGTGTGCTTGGCTCGGCTCTTCGACCAACCGACCGACCGACCGACCGACCGACCGACCGACCGACCGACCGACCAAACGACCGCCCGCCCGCTACCCTGACTATAAGCGTCTGCGCTAGTTATTCGGTATTCTCCTGCTGCTTGCGCGTTGTCTCTTCCTCTTACACTTCTGCTTCATCTTCTTGTGCACACACACACACTGACAGACAGACAACTACGCAAACAACACCAAGACAATGCGCAGTAGATAACAAATGCTGCCCTGCCCGAGCGCTGTCACTGCCTCACCCCTCTGCCCAAAAACGAAGATACATACATACATACTTATGTATCCATGGGGTACGTGCACACATCTGTACATACAAATGTATCTATGGCAACACAGCGTGTGATATATGTATATATATGTATATATATATATAAACGCTTGTTGTATGTGTATGTGTGTGCAGACAGCTGCTTTGTGTGTCAAATTGTAGCAAAAAAATGTTTTTTGATTATTTTGTGTGTGCCGAGTGCTGAGAACCACCCACCCACTGGCGCATTTTCCATAACTTGTGCTCAGCTGGTTGCCAACGCATGTGTATGTGTGTGTGCTGATTTCCATATGAATTAAATTTATGTTCATGTTGGAGGTGGCAAAGCATCGATAGTCTTCAATTATATTTACTATCGATAGTCTGATTGGAAATATCGGCAACAAAAGTCTTGTATATCATTTTTTGTACCTGTTTATTTAGTTAAAATTCGAATTAGGTATGGGAATATATCCTTTAACTATAATAAATTTTAGCTTTGATTAACTTTCGTATAGATCTTATGGGACGCAGTACAACGCCCCATCACTAACAATAATAACTTTCTTATATCTGCCTTGCACTAAATTCTATATTGTAATTTCTGAAAAATTTATATATTTTGACAATTTTTTTATTCGAATATAAATAAAAAAATGGAGAAAACTTACTTTAAAATAATACAATAGATTTCAATTCTAATTTCTGAAAGATTCGAATTTCAGAGAATTCTAATTTGTGAGTTTCTACTGCATTATTATATCCATTTATTTTTGTTACTAATATGCATGTATGTTTATATATAGTTGTATTTATGTGATCGTAATTGCTTTTTTGATAGTACCATCGGGATTATTGCTGTTTTCAATCATCACGTGCGAAAGCTATCTATTGAATGTGTGTCCATGCCCCTGGTTAAGGTCAAGTTGCAAAAGCGATGGCAAATTATGAAAAGCTCAAATCAAAATAAAAATAAAACGCATCAATTTGTGCACATTATAAACGGCTTAAGTAAAAGAAATTCTATTTTGATTTTTTTTCCCCCCAATTAAATTTAATAAGAATGAAGCCATAACAACAGCTATAATGCCAATTATTTTGCTCCATCGAGAAATGGTTATAAAACGTGCAACAGCTGTTCAAGTGCCCATAAGTACATAAATAGATTGATTCCATTGAATTTGCTACCTGCGAACAATGCAGTTCATAGTTTATATTTGTCTACATTGTTGTGAAGATAATCCGTTCAGCAAGTGCCCTTTCCATGGAACCCACCAAACAGCAATGATTCCTGCTGACGCAGCCAATTCACCACCGGGTTGCCCGTTTCTTATATTGTAGTTTCCCTTTCCCTCTCTGTTTCTGTTGTTGCTGTGTGTGCGCTGCGCAAAAACTACATTGCGTTCTCTGACGCGCTCGCCGTCGCGACGTCGCGTCGGTCGCGACGACCCGTCATACTTGCTTGCTATTTGTTTGTGTCTGCTGGCACACAGTGGAGCTATCAGTCAATAGGCACACGAAAAAAATGAGTTAATTAAATCGTTACATACGCTTGAAAAAATACTAATTAATCAAATTGTTTGTTTGAATAAACAATTAAAATAAATATTGGTTTGCATATTATTGTATAGACAACGAAAAGATATTAATAAAAGTTGTTGATTAAAAATGCATTTATTTATAATTAAAAATATTGCATCGAGCTTTAACCACTGTGCCGTTGTCTTCGTTGCCGCCGCCTCGTTACGTTTTACCGCTGGCAGCGCAGCAGCAGCGCGGTGCTTTGTTATGCTGCTTGAGCAAAGGCAACGTTGCCAAACTTCATGTTGCTTGTGCGCTATGTTCATGTTCACGTTTGGCTGACTGGCAATGTGTGTATGTATGTTATGTACATATGTATGTATGTTCGTGCTGGTGTGCGTGTGTTTTATATCAGAAATTTCCATTTAATTTTTTATTTAGGTTTCTTTTTTGCTTGGCGACGTTGTTGTAGCTGTTTGTGTATACATCATACATACATACATATGTATGTACATATTTGTAGCTATGTACATACATGTAGTGGTATGTACATATGTATGTTCGTGTGCGTTGATATATAATTTGTATACAAATGTACATACATACATACATACATCAGTATGTGCAAATGAAGCTTTTTGTTTTATGTATGTACATACATACAAAAATATGTATGTATATATGTATGTACATGTATGCGAATGTATTTTAGTTACACTTTCAGCGGCCGATTTGATCCCATGCTTTTTTGACAGCGCATACGTCACACGTGTGCCAACACGCTGAGAGAGTAATGCGGAGAGAGAGAGGAAGAGGGATAGAGACAGTAATCACTGCCTGACACCTCCCCCCGTTATTCCAGCATGCTGCATAGGCTTGCATATTGGCTGCAAATCTCTGCTGAGGGTTGTTTTGGTTGCTGTTGTCGATTTTATTATTTTGCTTTTTTCTCTTATTTTTTTCTCTGTTTCCCTCGCATTCGTATCCACAGGTGTCGTCGACGTCGGCCTCGTTGGGTATTGCCATACGTCAAGTTCAGCTCTCAAAAACTTCACACCTTTGTGCAAATTATTTCGTCGTCAATGTGACAAAAAGTTAACCTCAAAATGCTGCGCGGCCGATGCCTGTTGAGCGTGACTCAGACGCGGGCAGCGACGTTGTTGCCGCTGCTGACGCCAGCGGGCTGACAATTTTTTGTTTAAACAAATGCAACAACAAACTGAGTTTAATGAAAAAGTTATGCGAACCTCTCGTTTTTTATTTATAGTTTTTTTTGTGTCTCTATGTGTGTGTGTGTGTGTGTGCGTGTGTGTGTGCGCGCACTCACACAAACTTTGCTCCCTACACTTGACCTTGTTTTGCCATTTTCATTTTGTGCCATGCACCCCACACATACACACACACAGACACACACACAGCACACACACAACACACACACACAACACACTCACAGATGGGCTGCCTGATTGTGGTTGATTGCGGCCTGTTCAGAGGTGCTGGAGTGAGGGGTAGGGGGTTAGCAGCGGCAACTTTGTATGACAAAGCAAAAGCCAAGACGTTGGCTGAGCCCAACGCCAGTAATTTGCCTAAAATTGTGCGCCGGCTTAAATGCCGGCTACAACAACAGCAGCAGCAGCAACAACAACAACAACAACAACAACTACAAAACCAGAAACACAAAAAGCCAGCAACAATAACAACAACGTAAAAGAATCATTTCAGTGAAGGGCGAAGACGTGGAAAGACGGAGACGCAGACAATGGCAATAAAAATGCAGAGCAAGGCGAAATGAACACAGGAAGGACAGGGCAACAAAGTTATTTTAATGACCTGCTGCTGTGTTGGTGTGTGCAGGGCAGTAGGCGGGGGGTTTTGGGTGTAAGAGGGAACGAAGTCGAACGGCGACTGCCAAAGCCGCAACAGTAAAAATGGCAAGCAAAGGGAAATTAAAGACCATGACAACAACAAAACAACAACAACAACAGCAGCAGAAGCAGCGTATGGCGAAAAAGTCAAAAAGAGAATTGCTAATGCCAAACAACAACAAGAACAAGTCGGCAAGGAAAGACATGCATATACACATACATACACATGTACATACATACATACATACATACATGCCTATGTATGTATGAGCGTAAAAGAATAAGAAAAGTAACCAAAAAAATAAAACAACAATAAGACAAAAAGCGAGCAAGGCAACAAACAAAGAAAAAGCAAAAAGAATGCAGAAATAGCTGTAAGATAGTGGGTGTATGTATGTATGTGCATACTTACATATACATATACATACATGTGTATGAATGTATGTACATACATATGTATGTATGTAATTATGTACATATACATACATGAATAGCTTAAAGAGATCAGGCAACGGCCTTAAATAGGGGGGGATATCGTTGTTAAAACATGTTAATCATCGTTTCTTATAAACGATTTCAGCTGCGATTATTCCTATTGCAAAACTAAACTTTGTATAAACGATTTTAACTTTATATAAAAGATTTCTTCTACGAAATTTATTTTGAAAGATTTTAGTAATCGTTTTTATAATGTTACAGTTTATGTTTATTATGTTATGTTTATTTTTCATATCATAATCTCTGTTTCCTAAAATGCGAAAAGTCTGATAGTAAAATACAAAATTATAGGAAACTACATACATATATGAAGTATAATAAAAATTCTCACTTAGTTTGAATGCAATACAAAAAGTTTTTCATACAAAAACTAATTTTTCACCCGATCCTATGGCCGAGTTTGATCAAATTTAGTCAGATTGTTGAAACTTTCAAGAGACTTGACTTAAGTAAGTTTGGTGAGGATATCTTTATAAACAAAAAAGTTTTCATACAAAAACATAGTTGTAGATCGATCATTCCTATGGCAGCTATATGTTATAGTGAGCCGATCCGGCCAGTTCCGACACGTGTACTGCCTGCAGCAAAAAGAAGGGTCTGTGCCAAGTTTTATTACGATACTTTTAAAACTGAGAGACTAATTTGCATGGAAACAGACGGACAGACGAACAGTCCGACATCGCTATATCGACTCGGCTATTCATGCTGATTAAGAATATACATATGTACATATGTATTTACTTTGTTGGGTCGGAAACGTCTCCTTCGGTCGATTACACGTTTCAAGACAAGGTTTCCAATACATGTCTACATGTAGTACATATGTACTTCCATGCAAGGACCTTGCACAATCCCAATATACTCCCTGTACCAAACATTCTTGGGAACAGAGTACAATGAGTTTGGTTAACACAGTAGGCACTCCTTCGCAGATACCTGTAAGAAACAAAGCAAGAGTTTCATTGTTGTTGTTGTTGTTGCTGTTACTCTCGACAAGCCACAGAACATTGGTTTTTAGTGCAGTGTGGTGTCTAGCGAGCGTGGCTAAAGCTCGAGCTGACTCAGATTCAGATGACTATCCCAATTCCAAGGCAGCTGCCCTATACAAACACATTTACATACATACACAGCTGCAGGGGCCGGGAGGGGTAGGAGGGCCTAGAGTTGGTCACGGCATAACGGACCCCAACGGCAATGGCAGCAAATTAAAGTTACTAAAGCAAAGAAACCCAGAGAAACAAAAGAAGTAAGGCAAAAAACAAGTAAGAATGCGCTAATCCATCGTATGCGACTACGAGACACCCTGTTTACAGATCTCCAAGCCCCGAACTTACATACGTATACCTCGAGCAGCTGATCATTTAACGTTTTGGGGGGTGTGGGAACAAAATTTAACCTAACAGCAACCTACATACCAAATTTGGTATTCCTAGCTCTTGTAGTACTTGAAATGTAAGCGTTCCAGACGATCAGAGCCGGATTAACTTGGCTGCTGATGCTGATCAAGAACATGTACATACATATGTATGTATAGGGTCGTATGTGGCTGCTTCTGCCTGTTACACACATGTGCATATTTGCACAGTTCCATGACCCCCTTTTACTCATTTTTAATGCGTACAGGGTGTTAAAGACGAGCGAAATTTCTTACACAGCGTGGAACCAGAGCCGTAGCGGCGCTGAGACTGTGCCAATGTACAGCGACGTGAACAACAAGAAGAACAAGAACAGAAAACGCGATATAGTTAAGTCGGTGGTTGTTGGCTGGGCTAAGCGAAGGGGTCGAAGTGATGGCTAAGGAGCGATAGACAGAGAGAGAGAGCCCGAGAGAGAGGGAGCATTGCAGAACAGTAACGCTTGCTCTAAAGTGAACACACAAAAAAAATCCGGTTCTCGGACTATACGGTTCTTTTTGTTGTCGTTGTTATTGCATTTTGTGCCAAAGCTCAAGTTTAAGCTCAGGCGACAAAAATTAAGTTTTAAATGTTACAATGCCGCTACTTGGAATTATACATACATATGTATGTATGTATGCACATGAATTTCAATTGCTGTCAGTTCATCTGGATTTAAAGGATGAAATCAAATTCATAGATATACGCCTTTAACTTTTTGTTTAAGTGGGAGAGGTGTAGGGGGGTCAACTGCTCATCGCCGCTTTCTAGCAAACAAGAACTTAAAAAAGAACCGTCAAGGAACTTATCCGTCTAAAGTATAACTCCACTATATGTACGTCGAAATACCCATAAAATTAGCTGCAAGCAATTACATTTTCTATTCCGTTAAAAAATAAAAATTCTGTGTTCTCAATTACTTAGTAATTTATTACATTAGATTTATATTTGTGTATAATATTAACATTTATCGAAAAGTATACATATATTTAGCTTGGAACATTAACAAATGACAACAACGATTGTGACATCTTTGTCGGTCGTCATTTGCTTTTGCTTTTTATGCTGCCATCGCAAACGTTCGCTCTAATTGGCGCTTTTATGGAAAACAAAATGCCAGTTGTCACAACCCTTACTCCTGTGTTTTACCCCCCATCTGCACTCCTCCTCATTCAACTGATTTTTGTGGCCCATTCACGATGCATCAAAATCACGCTTAGGCATCACGGCGATCATGATCATGTGCATGTATGTATGTATGTTATGCATGTATGTTATACATGTGTATGTATATATGTGTATAGTTAATATGTATGTACATATATATATTTATATTGTATATATGTACATATGTATTTACTAAAGATTTTTCACAGTTGTGTGTTTTTTTCGCGTCCATGCACATGATCATGATCGCCGTGAATGGGCATCGGAATTGCGGCCCTGGTTAGCGCATTAAATGTTTGCCGCGCCCGAACCCGCACCCATAGCCCCATTGGGCAAGAATCGGGCGTCGAGCGAGAGACGATTCATGCGGCCAAAGACGAGCACCTCGCTGATGATGCGCTCGGCATAGAGACGCTGATCGAGACGCATGTTGCGGAAATGGGAAGCCATCCGCTTGCCAATCAAATCGCATTCGTTGTCAGCTTGCTCAATGCGGCTTATCATTTGGTCCCGCATTTGGCGGCGCTTCTTGCTGGCAGCGATAGTGGTTGGCCCGGCAGCGCTGCCCTCCTCATAGTCAACGTCGCTGCTGCGTCGGCGTCGACGCACTGTAACGGGACCAGCGCTGCGACGCGACTGCGACTGCGAATGTTTGCTGCTAATGCTGTTGTTGTTGCTATTGGAATGAAGCTGCTGATTTTTGGGCTCAATTTTCACTTCCGATTTAAAGTGTGCTTGATTAACGGCTTCTGGCTCACTATCAGGATCGTCCGATAAACCATCGCCATCTGCCACAACATCCGTATCGATATCGCCATCGCCCTCGATAAACGTTTCGACATCGCCTTCGGTGTCGCCCTCCATGACAAGCATGTCATCCTCATTATGAAAAGGCTCCGCAAAAATATCCTCATCCTGCAATAGTTCGAGATTCATAAAATGTTGAGGTTAAGTTTTCTGTATTAAAGTAGGAATTTATCCAAAATATAAGAATATGTACATATATAAACAATTGTATGTGCTCCACATACTACATATACTAGAGTAGGTTACGGCAGTCATAATCCCGCCGATACCATTCCCCAGTTTATTATAAAACAAAAAAATGGTATACCAAAGATGTATGTACATATGTATGTACATACATATGTATGTATGTAGTATGTGCATACATATACATACATAGGAAAGTACCCTCGCAGCATTGGTTATTGTATAATACAAAAACTCAATTTTCGACCGATTGTTCCTCCTATACATATAAAGTATAAAACACACAAGAAACTATTTCATACAAAAACTGTTTTTCATCCCATGGTTCCGATTGTTGCCTGTACAAAGCACAATGAAACTTCGATATGATAGATTTAGTTTTTGGTGAGATTTGGTTTTTCATACAACTCAAAATGTTACCAACCGTTCGTATGGCAGCTATATGATATAGTAAGCCGATTTCGATCAAATTTGGTCAGCTTGTGTAAAATATACCGACACTTGGATTTGTTGAGTTTGGTTAGAATATATTTCAAAATAAAACTGTTGAAAATTACCCACTGAAAGGACAATAATAATTGAAAGTTTTTCTATAAGCTATCGAAACACGTGACAACTCTAGGGAGCCGTTATTAATTTAAATGTAATAATTAAAAAGATAACACCATAATTATCCTTTAAAAATAATCTTTTTTCGATTTATGGATAAAAATCATAAAAATCAAACATTTAAGTCATGGCGAAAATGCAAAGCTGGTTTTGAAAGGATAATTATGGTATAAAGCTTTATCTTGTATGTGTATTCTAAGTCATTGACTTTATTATTTAAAAAAAAAAAACTATTATCTATTATTATTATTATTATACGGTTCCTGGAATGGTACCGTTTGCTTATTTTTTCTGGTAAATGAAAAACTACAGGTACCCAAATATCACTTACTGGTTCACCATCGTCCATGGAATCATTGTAGGATTCATTTTCCCGAAGGTATTCAGTCTCAGTGGGCGCAAGCAGAGTTTGCGCCTCGCCCGTCTCCATTTCGTAGAGGAAGTCCAATTCGTGGAAATACCAGAGGGATGGCACGTACTCATCCTCGTCGGGCATCGTTTTGCTTTGTATAACCTTGCGCAGTTCCCGACGGTAGGAGGTGCGCAGATTGTTGATTTTACGCTTAACCATATGCACATTTATATTGGGATCCTCCTGGCGCATGTAGGCTAACAGGCGGGCATACGCGGGCGGCTTTAACTTCCGATTGCGATACTCTTTCGAATTCACATGCCACAGCTCCGGCATGGAGCGGTAAAGTTTAAAGAAATCTTTCCAGAAGTCCGTATTGCGTACGAGATGTGAATTCATTGCAGCCAATATTAGTACTGTCATCCAACGCGGTCGTACGACAAGCTCGACACGCTTGTCGTCCAACACACACACAGAGACGCGCGCGCACACAATCACACACGCTTGCTCGCTGTCAAACCCAACCGCAGCCAACTTAGCTGGCTCGCTCTCAGTCAGCAGCGAACACACTCTCACTTGGCTTGCCATCTCGCTCTGATACCAGTGCTGCCAACTCAGCCTTTTTTCAGACAAAACCCGTCCTTTTATGGCCGGAAGAGTTATCAAACATCCCCCTTATGGCAATTCATCCTTTCTCTCAGCGTATTTATGTTTATATGTATGTATGTATGTATGTATGTATGTATGTATGTAAGTATATATATGAGTTTTGTTTTTAACTTAAATGTTCGTTAACATAAGTTTATATTTGTATAGTTAACTTTTTATCAAAATTTAAAACTCAAGAATCAATTTGGTGCAAGTCAAACAACTACATACATATATATTATAGCTATCATAGGAACAAACAAAGTTTTTTCATTTCCAAATATTTTATCCAAACTCAGCGATCGTACACTTTATATGCTAGTTTGCTTTTATTTTAACGAAATCGTACCAAATTATTATATAAAAAAATAGATATATATATATATATATTCGGTTGTTTGTCTATTTTGTTGTTCAATCTGTTCTGTTTTTGGTTATTTATCTGATACTTACGTGCATGCTGGACTCCTCGAGACTATCATCCAGACTTTGACTCTCGGGTTTGATATTTGGCGGTATTTCAATGTTGAGCAGAACCGGCTTGAGAAAGTCCATCATGTGAAACCACCAGAGACGTGGTTCGTAACCGCCATATGATAACTGTATCTTTTTGATCTCACGTCTATAGCAACAGCGGAGGGAGTTAATTTTACGCTTGACATCCTGAATGCTGGCATCGCGATTGACGCGCTTTAAAATCTTTAATAACTCATGATAGCCGGGCTCCCGTTTACGTTTGGATAGATAATCCGTATTGGCATTATCCCAGAGTGCCGTAAAATGTTTATAACAGCTGATGAACTCCTCCATAACCTCCTTTTCATCATACAAATTGGGCGTCGTCATATTGCTTCCTGCTGCCTGCCAGCGCTGAGGTTGCCATCAAACTAAAAACTGAATGATTGTGACTGAAACAGAATGTCATGCAAACACAACGTGTATGATCGACTTTTGTTGTATGTGGTAGTTGTAGTTGCTGTTGTCGCTTGCTGTTCTGCTTCATCATCATCTTCTGCTTCTTCATAATCATCATCATCATTAACAACATCATCATCAACATTTCGCTGTTGCCTTTTAAAGCGGGCTTAGTGGGCAGCGTCAGCGTCAGTGCGTCTATTCTGCTTCTTGCTGTTGCCTTTTGTTGTTTGCTTTTACCATTTGCCTTTTATTTATTTATGTTGTTATAAACAGCAACAACGTTCGCAGTCGCTGTCGCAGTCGTTGGCGACGTCAGCATTTGCCGCTGTCGCACAAGTGTAGGGGCGCTGGCGCGCAACGATGCCAAACTTCAGTTGTGTTCGAACATGTGCCAAACATTGAAAACTGGCAACGCTGCGGCGCTTAGAAATGTTGCATGACAGCAATGAGGGCACCGCCGGCCGGCCATCTACATATATGTGTGTGTGTGTGTGTGTGTGTGTCTACATACATAGGTTTATGTGTGTGCATTGCAGAAAAGTCAACTGCAACAACAGCAGCAGGCGGCCGCCTAATAATAATAACAAAAGCAACAACAAACAATATTAATAGACATGAAACATTAGCGTGCACACAGAAACAAGCAGGCCAGCAATATTTTTTTGCCAGCGTTAATCCCCATCGAGCATCGAGCATCCAACATGCATGCTGCAGGTTGTGCGCTGCCCACGCGATACTGCTGCGACTGGGACGCTGCTTTTGCTGCGCCTGCTGTTGCTGTTGCTGCTGCTGCTGCTGCTGCTGCTGCTGCTGCTGCTGCTGCGCCTGCTGTCGCCCCGTCTTGTTTGTATTTCACTTTCACTGCAAAATTGGCAACAACAAAAATTACAAAAAATACAAAAGTTTTCAGTCAGCGCCAGTCGAAGTCGAATGCAACAACAATAGCTACAACATCATCAACAGTAGTGGCAAAATATTGAGAGCAATCCTGAATGTGCTCAATATGTATTTTGCCTCGCAAATGTTAAATTCATACATTTTTCATACTTCACTTGATTTCACTTGATCTCAAATGAATGTTTAAAAAATTTGGTATATTGTATATTAGGTTATTATTATTAAGTATGTTGGGCTATTGTGCAATGTCCATCCGTATTAACGGACGGATTTTTCAACACCCTTAAATTTGGCACACATGTTATTATAAGATCTTCACCACACCACAAACTCCCCCCCAATCAATGAGCAATATGTATGTACATTCATATATCTTCCGTATCCTTTTATAGAACTGAAGCCAATAAATTTGATATAGGGCTTAACAAGAAAGAAGGGATATCTTCGGAGTGCCGAAGCTATATACCTTAGCAGCAAAATACCTTTTATATATACCTATATACCTTTTATGCAAAACTCGATTTTGCCTGATTGTTCCTATGGCAGCTATGTGATACGTTTTCGATAAAATTATGAAAACTATATGAAGCATAATAAAACTCTCACTTAGTTGGGATGTAATACAAAAAGTGTTTTATACAAAAACTCCGCTTTCACCCGATCCTATATAGTGGTCCGATTTTGACCAAATTTGGGCAGATTGTAAACAGTAAGCATTCCAGAGACTCGGCTTAGGTGAATTTGGTGAGGATATCTTCATAAGCAAAACAGTTTTTCATACTAGTTGTCGATCAATCATTCATATGGCAGCTATATGTTATAGTGTTCCGATCCGGCTGGTTCCGACACATGTACTTCCTGCAGCAAAAAGAAGGGTCTATGTCAAGTTTCATTACGATAGCTTTCAAACTGAGAGACTAGTTCGCATAGAAACAGTCGGACTTTATCGACTCGGCTTTTGATGCTGATTCAGAATAATTATACTACGTACATTGTTGGGTCTAAAACGTCTCCTGCCGGAGTTGGATATAAAAATGAGCTCCTTGAAAGATTTAAGCAAATATTACTAAAATTGAAAATCCATTGAAATATTTTGAGGAAAAAACTATTTTTAGCTAAACTAAAATTATGATTGTTTCCTTTCTCAAATATACATATACATACATAAATATATATTTTTTTATAACTTCTTCTATTACTGGGCATGCTCAATATTTTGACGCGCCAGTGTAACGTTGAACGTGCTCGATGCCAGTATGGCGCCCCCCTCACTGCGCCAGCGCTTTGCTTGTTCGAACACAAACGGTGTGCGCAAGTTTGATGTTCGATGTTCGATGCTTGCTGATGTTGCGTTGAGTTCGTCTGGGCATCGCAGCGGTTTCGAAGCTTCGCAGCAAAATCAGCAACAGCAGCAGCGTCGTCGCCGTCGTCGCTGTAGATGTCGTTGTTGAAATCCTAAAAACTCGGGTGTGTGCAGCTCGTGCAGAGCATGTGAAAATTTCACGACGTTTGCATATATACGTTGCGAATTTATTTATAACAAATATACGAAAAATTATGAAAACCGTCGCTCTAAAATAAAACCAACAAATAAGGTAAAAAAAAAATGTGCAAACGCAGCAAACAACAACGAAATGAATATACATATAAATATTATATATATATTAAGATATATGTATATAAAGAAAAAGAGCAAAAATAATATCAAATGTTATACACGCCGTGTCCGCCTAACTGTATATTTTTATATGTGTTCTCTTGCCATGTGTGTGTGTGTGTATTTTAAGCAAAGAAGAAAGAAAAAAAAACATTGGAAAATTGCGTCGCGTTTAACTGTAGAGCAGCCCGCAAACCCCGCCGCTCGCTTTGTTGTTGGCAATGCATATTGTACAAACATATATGTATGTATTATATATACATATGTATGTATATAATGTATGTATGTATGTATATATATAACGTTTTGTTGTTGTCCAAATGCAATGCTGATCTATGCGCGAATATCAAAGTGAAAAGAGGCGCAAATTGTTGGAATTTTTAACTGTGTGTGTGTGTGTGTGTGTGTGTGTGTGTGTGTGTGTGTGTGTCTGTGGCTCTCGCTCTCTCTCTCTCACTCTTGCGCTGCAGCAAAGCATTATTTGTGTGTGTGTGTGTGTTTTTTTTTCTTTTCTGTGCTTGTGTGTGTGAGTCGCTCTCTGTTTCTGCTGCTGCTGCTGACGTCGTCGTCTGCGTTCCAATTCTAAATTTTTCCTTTCCTTTTGTGAGCTTTTTAAAGTGGCATAGATTGTTTTTTTTTTTTCTAAATTTTTTTTATATAATAAATGGAAATTGTTTTTTTTATGCACAGCTGGGCCAGTTGAGCGTGTGTGAAAAATATGTTGCAACTTAAAAGTGTGGCATAAACAGCCAGAAAGCCAAGCCACACACACATACACAGACGAGCACACACATAGAGCATACAACGCACATGTGTGCAATTTGTTTAAAAAAAAAACTTGTTGTTTTTGTTGCGGCACCGCCCCAGCGCCAAAAAAAACTGTAATATACCCCCTACACCCCACCTCCCGCTAGCAAGCTGCGAAGCATTAAAGAAGCGCACTCAAAAAGCTTCCTTCTATACATACATACATACATACATACATGCATACACCTATATATAGGTACTTTATGTATATAATATATGTATGTATATACTCCCCACATATACATACGCTGTTTCCTCCAATCATACATATGCTTAATTATGTTTTTTCACCTTTTTTTTACATATTTTTTTCTCAAATAAATTGTTGAAAAAAATCAATAATTACAAAAAAAAAAAAAAACAAATATGTTTAACGTTCGTCGCTTTGTTTTCGTGTTTTGTGTGTTTGTCCAAAAAATTTTCCAAGAATCGAATGTAAAATTTAAAATGCAAATTCGATTCACAAAAAAAAAAAAAAAAAAAAAAACGCGCACATAATCAAAAAATAAATATATAAATATATATACATACATATAAATGGTATAACATATATAAACCTGAAACGTCCGTCAGGTACAACAGCAATTTGTTACATGTATATGCATAAATATGTAATATTTCCTTGGGATTTGTAAGCCTCAACATTCTTTCTTTATGGTAAGTTTATGAAATATGTTTATAAGAGCTTTAGTTTAAGATTAGATTATGTTTTTATCATGTGCAAGACCCTAGCATATGATTCAGAAGCGGAAACATGCTTCTAAATAAGCATTCTCATTGGATTTGAAGAGAAATCGCTTTATTTCCCACAATTATCCCTTCCGTCGGCCTTCCAGATAACCATCTGTACCAAGTTTAATCGGGGAAAAATTCTTTGAGGGTTACCATCGAACTTTAAATAAGCATAAAGCTTAAAACTTATTCAGAGTAAAACCATTTGAGATTGGATTCATATCAATACATGTTTGGTCCTCATAAAAGCTGTATTATGATATAGTTATGCGATCCAGAGGGTCTCCAACTAACCATCTGTCCCGAGCTTCATCATCTTAAAGAAAACATAAAGCTTACAATTTATTTAGAGAAAAACCATTCAGAAACTGATTCATATCAACAAATGTTTGGTCTATATAATACACCCATAAGAGCTTTATTATGATATAGTTCTCTGACAAAAAAGCCTATGAGGGTTCCCATTCGGATTAAAAGAGAAAAATAGCTTAGAACTTATCCGGGAAAGAACTATTCCGAGAGTTTTACCCATAAAAGCTAGTGATTCGTACAAACGGGTCTCTTATTAAGAAGTATTACAAACTAAGTATTCAATAAGAAGAAATTTAAGCTAGTTCAAAGGACAGGAGGAAAACAAGACAAGTTTTCTCAACCCATGATATAGTCATCTGTTCCGACGGTGTTCTTATGACAATTAAATTTGATGAGTACCAAGTTGCATTAAAATATCCCATTCAGTATAGTATATCAGTGCTAAAACTTGCTTTCTGAACCTATGTATAACTTATGTATACCTCATAACATAATATTGTGATATAGTTCCGACGGTGTTCCAATCTTCCATCTTTAACTTCTTTTAAAGAACAACAAATCTGAAAGATTTCTATGCAAAAGCTTAAAATTTTCGTTTATGGGAGGCCTATGATCGATTTGGCTGGTTTTTACCTATCCTACAGAACAAAATTGATTGGGAAAAGCAAAAGAAATCGAATTCTATTGAAATCTTTAAAACTGAGGAGACAAATGCTTCAACATCAACTTGAACAAACCAAACGAATGCTCTAGTCAAGTATACCAACTTACAAGTTTCTAACTGTACCCCAGTCTAAAATTCCCAAATACATCTTTGTACACTTGCGAAGCAACTGCTTCCTCCGCGCTGCAGTACTGAAACAAGTTTCATGAATAACTTCTATGTTAATTATCCGATTGGCTTGAAATATACGCATCATATCAAAAGTGACCTAATTATTCTGTATACTAAAAATCAAAACTACAACTTTTAAATTGTCCTTATAAATAGTTTTTAACGAATTGCGGGTGGTGTGGGGGAAAATATTAAATGACCTGCGCTTGCTATACAAAGCCTACATTCCAAACTTGGTGCCTCTAGCTCTAATAGTCTCCGAAATATTTGCGGACGGACAGAGCCAGATCGACTCGGCTATTGATGCTGATCATGAATATATATGCCTGTTACATATATTTGCATAATACTCCCGTCAAAAAGGATCCCAATCAAACAGAAATGGAAGGAAATTGTGAATTCGTTGCTGTCCCCAGTAATACGTCAAAAGTTAAGAAATTTTTACTGAATCAAGAAAGTATTTCTTTGGAATCTATTGAAAACTGAAATATAAATAGTTCTTTCAATCTGTCGCCAAAATATCAATAAATATTATTGAACTAATGTGTTTTCTGTATTCAGTTTCCGTTGTCGAAGCTGTACAAATTGTTTTATATAACATTCCTGTCCCTGCTCAGGCGCCTGACTCGCGACATAATCCAATTTGATTCTTACTACATTTGCAGTCTCATTTATGAAATATTTGAACCCGTTTTAGGGGTTTCATTGTGTAAAAATAAAGTAAATGAGCGTTATGTCTTTTCTGCTTTCAGAAATTCAAACGTTTCTAGTCGCAACTGTAAATTTGGTTTGTTAATATTCCGGTCCCTGCTCGGGCGCCTGACTCACGACATAAACTTATTTGATTATTTCTTAATTTGCAGTTTCATTTATGATATATTTGAACCCATTTTGGGAATTCATTGTGTAAAAGCTGCAACTGTTTAAAGTATTAAGCTTTGGTATGGAGCTAAAAAAAAACGAGTTCTTGTTGTTTTTCGGCATTCGAGTTTTATTATATAGTATAGATTTTCATATACAGATACATGCATGCATGTATATTTATTTATAGCTTATTCTACTCTTTCGGCTCAATTTGTTTCTTCTTTTTTTTTGGTTGCTTCTCTGTTGCCTGCTAATTAGCATTTAAATTATGCAAATATTACTTCTTCTGCTACTGCTTCTTCTTCTTTTTTCCAATTTCTTTTCTTCGGCTTATGCATATATGTATGCATATATATGTATATGTATATATATACTTGGAAGTAAGTAGTATTGCTATCCATATAAGACGAACGGACGGATAGATACGTGGCCTGTGGTTTTTGTTGTTAGTCGTCTCTTCTCTCTCTGTATCTCTGCGCTTTGCTTTTTCCTTCTGCTTTTGGAACCGTCGCACGTAGAATTTCTTGTTCAACCGGTTTATACTGTTCTTGTTGTTGTTATTACCCCTGCTTCTAGCCATCCCCGCTGCCCCTGACCAGACCATATTCCATAGCATTTCGTTGCTGTTTGAGTTCATTTAAATGCAATCGCAATCGCATATTGATTTTTCCTTTACCCCAAAAGCCAACAACGTCGTATAAAACAGATAGGCAAACTTTTTTTCCTTCTATTTTGTTTTGTTTTTTGTTTTTTGGCAATGTCTGAAATTTGGCAACGTTGCACGTTTCGTTTCGTGTGTGTGTTTCGTCTCTCTCTCTCTCTCTCTCTCTCTCTCTCTCTTTCTATATCTCTTATAGTGCTTCTCCATCCCTCTCTTATACTGGCCCTGTCCTCTTTGCTCTTGCGGCAAGCGCAACGTCCTTGTGACGTTTTTTGCCCCCTTGCGGGCAACTTCGGTGGCAACTGTCAGGCAAAAATTAACTGCAATTTGGTCGGCCTCCACCCCGGCTAATGCCCCATCATATATACATACATATATATGTACATACATGTGTGTAATCTGTTTGTATTGTTGTTGATTGGTCGCTTCGTGTAAAATATGCAAACTAAATTACAGCAATTTAAGCCGTTTGCCCATATTTATGGGACGTCAGGTGGCGCCCCCTGCTGGCCAGCCGGCCGGCACTGGCCTCCTCCCGCCACTTTTGCACAGTTATTTGCAACGTTCATTGAATGCCACGCCCACTGAACAGCAGCCGCCCAGCACTGAGTGAGCAACAAAATGCCAAAAACCAAATAAAATACTTACTATAAATAACAGGGAGATAAATATGTACATATTCAGGAAGTTTTTTTCCATACAAAAAAACAAAGTTGGCAACCGATTGTTCCTATGGCTGAAAGGATATAGTGCTCCGATTTGGCCCACACTATATAAAGAATAATAAAAGCTCGTAGTTTATTCAAAATGCGTGACATGTGGCATCACACAATCATAATACCCTCCGGCAAGGGTATTCTATATGTAACAATGGAACGTCATCGGGAGGAACCATTAGGAAACCGTTGGCTGAAACCAAATGAGTGAGCCAAGACTGAGAGGAAGGCAGAGATAAATAAGAGACGCAAAGAAAGGAGAAAAGAAACTGTCACTTGACATTTTAATGGAATTTTTATGTTTGCCGTGACTACCCAGAAATAGCCAGAAAAACAATAAAAAAAAAAAAAAATAGAAACAACAACAAATTATGACACAAGAAATAAAGTGTTTATTATGGTGATATATCGCAAATTTGTGACTACAAACAAAAACAGATGATAGCCTTTATAACACTATATCAGAGACAGAGAGAATAAAATATATAAATTTATTATTTCTGCTTTATTTTTAGTCACACAATTTACTTAAATGCCTATAACTTCTAAAATTCTGGTTGATCTGAACTAGGTTCCTCCCAGACAACATTTTTTGACATTTCTGATCACATTTGAGTCTCTTTCGAGTCCTCTTTCTGATTGAAATGCGCTCGTTTTCGGATCATAAATGATACTTCTGTCGGGAGAAAATGGTATCCTATCCGCAACTCTTCTTGGGGCATCATTTATGGCCCATTTCTCAGATCCGCTTCGACTCATTTTCGAGTCATATTTCTAATCATTTGGGAGTCCTCTTCGAATCGTATTTCCAATCAATATCGACTCACTTTTTGATAAATTTTGACTCTTTTTCGAGCTATTTTCTGATCATTAGGGAGTCTTTTTCGAGTCCTATTTTTAATCGTTAAAAAATGAAGGAAATATTAAATTGTTTAATATCATTCAAATAATTCTATTAACATATTATATAATATATAAAATTTAAAGTTAATAAAATAGAGTCAACTGAAATCAAAATTTCAGAAAAATTCTTTCACTCATTTTCTATCTATCCCTATCTTTACATTTTGTTATTGTACTTTCAAGAAATCATATTTTGACTATATTATGTACATACATATATAGTCATTTTCGAGTCTTCTTTGAATCACTTATTAAGCTAATCGCATTTTAATCATCAATAGGGTTCAAAAAAGACTCATCAAGGTGATTTTTTGTTAAAATGCTCTTTCAAATGCTGTTTATATACCCTGTAACCATACAATGGGTAAAAGGGTCTACGAAAACTATGCAATTGTATGTAACATGCAACAGCAGATACATATGTATATCTGCGAGCCTATAAAGTATATAGTATACTATGATCTGGCCCTGTCTTTCTGTCAGTTCAAGTTGATTTCATATTTGTAATATTTTTCCCATATGGGAACCTTGGGAACATATATAACCTTGAATTTCAATATGCATAATTAATTGGAATTTATTAGAAAAAAAACTAGTTCCAGTAATGCAGAGTGCGGGCAGCAGTAGCGCACAGCCAGCACTGAAGTGCACTGCTTGTTTGCATTGCTGCTGAACTGCTTGATGCAAATGTGTTTGTAAATTTCAGAACTAAGTACAGGGTGTCTCTAGATCAGATATACTCAACTAGAGCAAGCTTAATTGTGTTTTTAAGCAAGGCAGGAGAATTTTGAAACTGGTTTTTATAGCTCCTCAAAGATGAGTTAAAAGGGTGGCTTTTTGGAGTAAGGATAGCTCAAGTCTAGGATAGCTGGAAATACTAAAATACAAATACTTAAGATGGAAGAGCAGAGAATGCTTTTTATTAGCATTATTCTTAGTTTTATTTAATTGTATAAAACTTATACATTTGTGTGTTTGCCCTCAAAACAATTCTCTGATAAAGTTCTTGATTTGAACCTTAGCTAAAGACTTTAATAACCTTCAGAGTCTAGTCATCAAATGTAGAATCTAGACTATGTATACCATTCTCCTAAGCTGGCAGTTAAATGAAAGCTTATAATCTAATAAAAACATTGTATCTGCAAAGATAGAGAGTCGTTAAATAAGTAAATAAAAAATAAAACAAATTCAAATTCACATTCGAAGTTAGAGTTGTTCTTTAAAGTTGTAATGAACATGATTATATATGTATTTCTTATACTGCGGAACTCAGTTTTCTTTAAATCAATTAAATAACATCCAGGAAAGCTTAAGATTATTATATTTGTGTAACTTTCGAGTTAAGAAATTGTTTGTGTGAGTACAAATGTAAATCGAGAAGATTCGTTTGTATTGCATATTATTTGATATTATTATATTATATTATAATTTTTTATTATGCGATTGTTGTGGAATGTTTAGAATTCGAAGATAACATGCTAAGATATACTGAGATAAAACTAAGAACCATTTCCTATTTGATTTGAGCGAGTTATTTCAAAATTGAGTTGCTTATGGTTCATATTAAAGATGGGATTGGTATACAAAAACGATCCTGCCCGTTACAAATAAGTCTGTTCCATCTCGTTCAAGCTATCCCGTCCGAATTTCCGGTAACATGAACAATTTAATTGGGAAGTATTGGGAGCCGAAAGAAAGTTCGTTAACCGTAGGCACTGCGAGCTGGGATTCTGAAATTGTATCAATCCCCAATCCTCAGAACTTGCCATCCCCATCCGATCTCTTTATCATACATACATATATCTTTCAAATTTGTTGTCCTTACCTGCTTTAAATGCTGAGTTCAATGCGCTAAAATGTAGTTTGTCTCAACATTTGATGCTGATCAGGAATATATAGTGTGGGAACCGCTGCGAGAGGCGGTGGAGAGCGACACAACTCTCTCACGCTGAGACGGACGATCGGGCAGAAGAGTTGGAGTTGCCTTAGGACTCTCAAAGGGAGCAGAAATCTCGTTCTGTATATGAGTATGTAAATGTGTGTAAAGATCGTAGATATATCTTCTATTTTGCACAACTTTCTTTAATGCCCGTTTTTGCCAGTACAGTAGACGCTCCCTAATTAGAACCACTTTGTAATTCAACCAAAGTAATTCTAGTTTCGGAAAAATTCAAATTTCTGGAAAGAATTTTAATTCGAATATAAATATAAAAAAAATGGAGAAAATTACATTAAAAACATACTTATTTTTTACTATTTTAAATAATATAAGTAACCGAAACTAAAGTAACTTGTATTTTTTCCTAACTATATGCAACAAAACATAAAGATTCACGTAATTTCTGGAAGTTTCGAATTTCCGAGAATTCTAATTTGTGAGCTTCTACTGAAGTTTCCTTGGGTTTTCAGGATCTCTCTCTCTCTCTCTCTCATGTTGAACTGTTTCCTGTTAAATTTGAATAGAAAATGTTTTTAAATTGCTTTCAAAAATTCCAATGAATCATTCGAGCGATACGAAATAGTTTGAAGGAGGCATGTTAAAGTGGGAGAAGAAATGGGGAAATTGTGAAAATACCGAGGCATACGAGTTGTTGTTGTTGTTTGTTGTTTTGTACAATAGAATCATTTCAGCTCTGTGTGTGTGTGTGTGTGTGTGTGTGTGTGTGTGTATTCGCTGCATCAACCCTAACCAAATGCATGCCTCCCCCAGCCACCCACCCATCCCCACCTTCCTTGCGGCTGCACATGTGTGCGGCATATGCGTTTTTGCCATTGTTGTTGTTGTTGTTGTTGCTGCTGCTGCTGCTTACTGTTGCACTTTGCTATGGCAGCAGCGGCGTGCGGCATGGTGGGGCTAAGGGGCCGCGCTCTGGGGAGTTCTGCAAATCTTCTGCGCTCTTGTTGTTGTTGTGAAAGCTAAACATACAGAAACGCACGCAAAACCTACGACACATTTTTCTGGCTGAAAAACACGTTTTCCATGCGCGTTTCACATGCGCTTATTTTTGTACAACAAACCAACAACAACAACAAGAGTCATAAAATATGTGCGAGCCAACAACAACAACAACAATAACAACTAGAGTAATAACTGATAAAAACAGACGCACGCAACAAAACAACGCACACACACACACACACACACACACACACACACATGCAGGGGCATGGCTGAAAAAGAAAAGAATAAAGAATAATAATAAAAGCTGGAGCACTAAATTAAAGCTCGAACGAAAAATCAATACTTTACTTTATTCGACAGTAGCAGCGCCGCAGCAGCTGCCACGCCGCAGCAGCAGAGACCAAAAGCAGCCAAACAACAACAGCAATGCCAGCGACTGCGACTGCGACTGCGAACGTCGACGTTGGCAGGGGGCGCTATCTCAAATAAATTGCTTTCGGCCTACTCGTGATTTTTTTTTTCGTATATTTTTTTTATATACATATATATTTTTTTTTTTTCATTTCGTTTCGTTTCATTTGCCTTTTCGTTTTCGTCGTTGTGAATATTTTACTGTACATATTTCTGGCTGCTGCTGCTGCTGCGCCCGTCGCCTGCGCTGACGCCCACACAACACTCAGGCAAATCATATGTATGTATGTATGTATGTACATACATATATATATATGTGGCTGTGTGTGTATTTTGTAGCAGCGCGCCAATGCTCTACAATTATTATTATCATTATACGCTCGTCCGCTGTGTATATATATGTGTGTGTGTGTGTGTGCGAGAGTGTGTGTGTGTGTGTGTCTGCTTCTCCTTACACTCGGCATTTTTTTTACGTTTCACCTTGCGCACCCGCACCCCTTGCAACGCCACCCCGTCAGCCGTTCGCCGTGTTTATTGCTGTTTTACTCGTTAGACTCGTTTGCTTCTTCGTCTCCCTATCATTTTTCATGCACACACAAACACACACACACATATATATATACAGCCACAGACAAGCATACAAATACAACGTTGCTGCGCTGCGCTGCGCTGCTCGGGGGAATTTTTGTGCACGTCACTCACTGATGGTCGTTCGGTCGGTCGAACGTTCGTGCGTTCGTTCGTTAAGTCTTTCGGTCGTTCGTTCTGTCGCTCGACTCGTTATGACGTTGCGAGTTTTGTGTCTGCCTTTTGCGTTCGTTTTTTACTTGTATGCGTGCGTTTTGTATATGTTTATGCATGTATGTATGTATGTGTGTCTCGTATTCAGTTGCCAACGGCGCTGCTGCCTGCCCGCCGCCTTGCACTTGCTGTTGCGTCACCCGCGCGCCGCGTAACCAAACGGAATACACGAACAACGTATAACGTTGCTGCGCAGCAACAACTCTGCCTGCTGTTTGCTTTTGCATTTGTATGAGTTGTACACACATACACACATACATATATACATACATATGTATGAGCGAGTGTTCAAGTTCCCGCGTTGTTGCTCACTGTTTTTCTCAACCTCAGCAGTGGCCCACAGCACACTCCCGCTTCCCTCCCCTTGGTGACGACGACGACCGAACGACCAAACGACCGACTGATTGACGAACAGTCGCTTGTTTATACACTTGCTCTCCCTTTCTGGCCCGTTTCGTTTCGCACAGCCGCTCTCTTTCTCTCGCTCTCAGCAGATGTTGTGCCGCAGCAGCGCCAGCAGCAGCAGCGGCATCATTTTTTTTTCTTCCTTCGTTGTTTTGCTTTTGCTTCGAGTTGGTTTTTTTTATAATTTCTTTTTATGCTATTATTATTATTATAACGCTGCTGGCATCGATGCTGGCTGCGCTGCGCTGCTTTGCTTGTTTCTTTTTACGTATAGTTTTAAGCCTCTTTTTCATATTGTCGTCTGCTGCTGCTGATGTTGTTGTTTTTGTTGTTGGTGGTGGTGTGCGTGTGTTGTTATTTTTATTAATTTGTTTGCGCTGGGGCTGCTGTGAAAAGTGTCAACAGCGCATTTGCTACGTCGCTGCCGTCGTCGCAGTCGCTGCTTTAATCTTACGCGTACTTAAGCTGTTTTTTTCTTTTCTTCTTTTTCTGTCTTTTGCTTTGTGAGAAGTTTGGCAACGTTGCGCTGCGTTGTTGTTGTTGGCGCTGTGTATTTTTATTGCTGCCGACGTCGCTGCTTTTGGTTGTTGCGACGCTTGGCTGAATATTTTTTTTTGCGCTTGTTTGTGGAATTTCGTGCTTAATTTTTGGCTGTGTGTGTGTGTGTGTGTGTGTGTGTGTGTGAGTTTCTGCCGTTTGCTTAAATTCAATTCAATTTCTGCAATTTTCATAGTGTGAATTTAATTTACTAAATGTTGCCAGCTCCCGCTGTTTGTGTGTGTGTGTGTATGTTGTTGCTTTTCGCTTTGCCAGCTGTTATTTGTTATTGTTGCTATTGTTATTATTTATTTGTGGCTGTGCAGTTTAATAGCTTTCATTAAAAACAAAAATGCTGCTGACCAGCAGCGAGCAGCGCCGTGCAAAACATGTGGCCATGCGCTGTTGCCAATTTTCAGTTTCCAGTTTGTCGACACCGGCGGAGCTTTTTCTTCTTCTTTCTTTCTTCTTATTTGCTTTTTTGTTTCTTTTTCAGCTTTCTGATATTGCCAGCTACTTTCTGCTGCTGCTTCTGATTTTTGTTTTTCGATTTTCGATTTTTGGTTTTGTTTCTTTTAAAATTTTATTTTTATTACATACATATATATTTTTCATGTAGGCAAACACGCGTTTCTTTTGTTGCTGGGCGCGGGGTGCGTGGTGCAGAGGTGCGTGCTGCGGGGGCAGCTGGGAATACCTCAAAATGTATGATAAATGTGCGAGCGAGCAAGCAAGTGTTGTTGTTGTTGTTGTTGTTGTTGCTGTTATTCATCTAATTTTGGCCTCTAATTCAAGTGCTATTTTTGTTATTGTTTTTGTTTTTGTTGCCTGCTGATAAGGAAACAAAAGTCTTCAGTTCCTAAGATAGCTTATCAGAGCTTTCATAAACATTTAAACTGATTGCAACGATTGAAATCGTTGAGTTATGACTAGACGAAGAAAGGTGATGTAAGTTTGTATATGTAGTATCTTCAAAACATTCTTATCACAACTTTCCTAAGTTTGAGGACTGAAGACACCTGTAATCCTTGCATTTTACGATCCTTAACATTGATTTGGGGTGAATTTCCAGAAAGTATCATAATTACGAACCCTTAAGAATCCCAATGTTTTCATCCCCACAGAATAAAACAAAATTTCCAAAAGTATGGCAATGAAATACAAAAAAGAACGGGTATCTTCGGAGTGCCGAAGCTTTACACCCTAGCAGAAACTAATTTTGATACAAAACTCAATTTTCGTCCGATTTTGATCAAATTATAGGAAACTATATGAAGTATAACAAAACTCTCCCTCCCAAAAACTCATTTTTCACCCGAATTTTCCTATGACAGCTATATTAGATCATGATCTGATTTTGACCAAATTCGCTTAGATTGTATAAACTCTCTAAAGACTCGGTTTTAGTGAGTTAGGTGAGGATATCTTTATAAACAAAAAAGTTTTTTATACAAAAACATAGTTTTCGACCGATCATTCCTATGGCAGCTATATGTTATAGTAGTCTGATCCGGCTGGTTCCGCAATATGTTCCACCTGCAGCAGAAAGCAGCATCTGTGCCAAGTTTCATTATGATAGCTCTAAGCCTGAGAGTTTGAATAGAAACAGACGGAGAAACAGGAGAAGAATATAGAAGACTATATAATATACATCCTTCAATGCTTTAAGCACCTTATTGTTAAAGGACGCGAAAGTGGAAACAAACGCATACATCAAGGGTAATTGGCAAATTGATCCCTCAACAGTTTGTATGTATCTACATACGCCGTGTTTCTACTCTGTTTTTATTCACTTTGTCATTCGCGTCCACCTCGTACTTTCTCGCACGATCTTGTTGTTTCTTTGCCAGGACTATATATACACACATAATTGCACATAATTACAGGACACCTGCACACCCATGCAGTCATTCTCAGCAGGACAACAAATAATTAGCTTTAAAAAAACACTTGAATGCAACTTTTAATGGTATAATCGTGTCAATCAAGGGGGACTATTTTGTATTCTTGTATCTCAGAGATAGTTTAGACTACGCTTCGCTACTTTTAACTCCGCTTTCCTACTCTCAACTACGCTCCACTACGCTCTTTCTTACTCTACCTTTTTGACCTGGCTGTAACACAAAATATTACAGTAAAAATGACATTGTGTTCTAATCCTCGACGAAACCTTTTCCACAAAACAAAAGTCTAGTGAATTTCTCTTCAATTTTACTGAACTGTTATCCATATTCTTATTTATACATAGATATCTATAGATTATCAAGATTAACTCTCCTAAAAAGCCACTGGAACATACTTATCAATTAGGAGGGGGAACCTACTCATAATATATGTATCTATTGGAAGATTTTTAGAACTGTTTTCATTTCTGATTTCGATCATTTAGAATCGAAATTGAAGTCTGCTCCAGTTATTAATTTTGGCATATGTTTGAAACTTAAAATGATTAAAAATACTAGTTTATTTTCAGTAATCGTTTAAGTTTGAAATCACCTAACTAAAACCTGTTATAAACTTGACTCTAACATCTGCAATTTCAAATTGAAATCTTTTCTAGTGAAATCGTACACAATTGGAATAAAGTACTGAACTGTTCTAACAGTTTAATAAGTTTGTTAGACTTTAAGATTCAAGCAAGCTAAATAGAATATCGATTTTCTTACAAGGCCTTACCTTGCCGAGCTAATAGAAGCTATTACACTACGTATATGACACGTGGGCATACATCATACGCACAGTACATGGCAGCCTTTCTATATAATTCACGAGTTGACATTACTTCACTGTTTGTCCAATAATAGCTATTCTCATATTCAGAACCTTTTCGTAATGTACCGCAGAACCTACCCATAAATTATACAGGAAGGGTAAGCTGTCCTTGAGTTGCGTCAAAGACAAGAGGACACTGTAAATGACATGTATATAGAATATATATCTATATCTTTATATTATATTCATATTATATGCACCGCCAACCCCAGCAGTCATACCTGGAACTCAAACGGTTGGCCCTTCGCGTGTTAACCGGAAATAGATTCCAAGAAAAATCAGTTACATGTTGAAAACCCAGAGAGTTAGATGACTTCTCTGAGTTTCTACCAGGCACACCCTCTATAATAAACAAACTACGGCTCTACAAAGCTGTTCCTAAACCTATTGTCCAGATTTATTCAGTTATGTATGTAATTACAACGATTCCAGTCAATATTTCTTGAAAGACTCTTAAATGCTACCTTTTAGGTCCGAAACACTACCATTTGTATTGATATCGGAGTGACAACCTTTCAGGAAGAGATACTAACTGAGTTAGGAATGCGTAACACGCTGGGGAAGTAAATCATCTAAGGGAAGATTAAACAGGAGATTAAAAAGATATAATATCCCGCCCGCGCTTTTCGTTCAGATTTTCATCTGATCTCCGAGAATCTCGAACATATTGTTATCGATATGTGCTTCCTTAAGGCTATACCGAATATACCGTTGGTTTAGAAATACCTCTAGGCTCCCGAAAATTTCGGAAACCGTGAGATAGTCAAAAAAGGGGTTTTCTTTTATTTTTGGGAAGGCCGGATGCGGAATTGAATTTCTATCCTGTTGTCAACTCTAGCAATATAATATGATATATTATACACATACATACGTTTTACATTATATATATTATATTATATTCAGAACAGCTCTCATTTTTGAGTCCAAAGGGGGGATATCCGTTCCAACGTAGATATATAAATCGTTTTTCGGAATTCGGAACAGCTAAGGATTTCACTTTCGTATGATTTTGATGATCGGAAATGGGAATAGGTCCGATTATGGTATTATGTGATATGATGTATTAAGTATTCACCCCTCCCCGCCCCTCTATACTCTATCAAGTGCTAATGCACTTCAGACCCTGGACCCGCCAATGTGCATGTGTACTACTTTATCTTTATCCTCCTATTACATTTTACAGCCATTATCGATTGTTGTTTCTCTTTGTTGTAGGCACACACATACATACATACAGTATATACATATATACATATATATCTTATCGAAATTGGCAACTAATCAAACCATTCACTTTGCTCTTCTCTCCCATTGCAGATATAGTGTGGACGACAAATGAAATACGAAAGAAAAGAAGAGAAAAGAAAGAAAGAAGAGAAAAAAACGTTTTTTGTTTTGTGTTGCTTTTTTTTTCAAGTTTTCCTGCAAGTCTTGTGATAATGCGAATGATAAGCGCACAAGGAGAAGCCGAGACGTAAGAAGAAGAAGCAGCAGCGAGTGCAGCGCCGCACACAAGCAACAAAATCAAATAATAATCAAAAAAAAAAACAAAAAAAAAACAAAGAAACAACAAAATTAAATGTGCAAAGTTAATTAATGGAAAAATTTTTTGGCTTCAAACACATTTCGTGGTATTTTGTGCGTCATTTTTGTTTTAAGGCATATTTAGTACATACACACATACACACACACGCACCTCAACCTTCCCCCCCCCCCCCCCCCACCCTTGCAACAAAATATGTGTCAACAAATTTCGTGTGTGCTAAAAAGAAATTATTTTTTTAAAATTTTTTAAAATGTTTTTTTTTGCTTTCTTGCGCGCTCAAATAGTTGATACATCAAATATTTCTGCTCCTTATATGTACATATAATTTTTTTCAAGTTGTGTTTTTTTTCACATGGTGCAATAACAACAACAACAACAACAACAACAACAAAAGGCTGAAAGGCTGAAACGAGTCAAATGGCTGAAAATAGGCAACAAGGCACTTTGCGACGTTGCCGCACTTCAATCGCGTGTAAAACATATAAAGAAGGAAAGAATTCAAGTTTCAACAACATTTTTGTTTTCTTTTTGTTTGTTTGCAGCAGCAGTCGTCGCCGTATGTGTGTGTGTAAATAGGCAAATGATTAATTTAGTTATAAAACAACAACAACAGCAACATATATAGTTAATCAATAATAAAACATAATATATATATATATATATATATATATATATATATATGTTTCTTGTATATATATATATGTAGCTTATATATATATATATGTGTATGGTGAGTGAAACAACAATAACAACAACAGCAACAGAAACAACAGCAACAGCAACAGCAGCTTGCAACATAGGCAGCAGCAGCTGCATGGCGTCTTTAAAGCCGCTAAACAAATGCTTGTTGCTGTTTTGTTGCAACAACAACAACAGCAACTAAAGTGTTAACAACAACAACAACAGCAACTGGCAAACAAGTGAAACATTTTCTCTGTGGCTACAATTCGAATGTTGTTGTAAATATGTTGCCATGCAATGCTGTGGCATGTGAGCAGCCCAGTGATAATAACAGCAACAGCAAAAGCAGCAGCAACATTTCATATACAACAGCAACAGCAAATATTACAACCTGTACTTCTGAGCGCAACAACAAGTGTTTAAGCCAAAAGAGTTCGGCATGAAATGGAAGCAGCTATACGCTCCTCTTCAGTGCAGGTCGGTGCTCCGCCGCCCACAAACAACGCCACAAACAGTGGACAACAGCATCAGCAGCAGCAGCAGCATCAGCAGCAGCAACAGCAGCAACAGCAGCAGCAGCAACAACAGCAGCACCAGCAGCAGCAGCCGCAACAGCATCAGCAACATCAGCAGCAGCAGCAGCATCAGCAGCAGCAACAACAGCTTCATCATCTGCATCATCATCAACAGCAGCAACGGGTTGCCAGCAGTCAACAGCAGCAGCATAACGCGGCAGCAACTAACGCTGCCGCGTCGCATCAAGTGCATGATAATGGACCAACGTCCCATCATTTACATCATCAGCAGCAGCAACATCCTCAAGCAACAGCCTCTAATCAGCAACAGCAGCAAAACAAAACATCGCACCAGCAGAAGCAACAACACCAACAGCAGCAGCAACAGCAACAACAACACCAGCAACAACAGGCCGCAAATATGTCGGCGTATCAGCAACGTCTGTCCGCTGCCGGTGCATCGCCGATCCATAGGTAAGTCAGACAATATAATATATATACATACGAGAATACCCTCTAAACATGAGCCATACCGTCTCATTGCTTCACACTGTTAAGGTATATCGAGGGTAACAGGCATGCGCAGTTACAGCTCTGTTATAACCAGTCACATCGAGGGTCACACGATATGGCAATCTGCCACATATGTACATATATTATCGTTATCGAAATCAACCGTGAAATATTGTATATGGCAAAAGTAAGAATATATGTTAAATAGTTTAACATATAAACTTATATGGCACGTTTTTACCATAGAAATCTTTGATTTGCTATATCGTGTGCGTTAGTATCTCAATCACATAATCTATGTGGCAGCCTGCCATATCGTACTCACACGCTATGGTAACTGTAGACTGCCCCATATCGTGTGACCGCACCTTTACAGTCCAAGCTCTGTTATTAACAGTCACAGTCTAGATATTAACAGCAACAGTACCGGCACTGTTAAGGCATATCGAGAGCAACAGTCGAAGCTCTGTTATTAACAGTCACAATCTAGATATTAACAGTTACAGTGCAATGGACAGTTTTACACTGTTAACGCATATCGAGAGTAACAGTCCAAACTCTGTTATTAACACTCAAAGTCTAACAGGTGATAGTAACAGACACAGCTACGAATTTACCGGACAGTCTCAGGGAATATTAGAAACTTGAAATAAATTTGACACGGCTGATCATGAATATATATACTATATGGTCGAGTAAGTTGTATATCAGAGTCACTGATGTATGTCACTGATATTTGAAAGTAACAATATTGCTCAGCTCCAATGCACACCCATTTTCCCTCCTTTTATCGGGCCATATGTAACTCCCCGATCTCATACACACACACACACACATAGACACGCGTATTTCCGCAGCAAGCTCATTTCCTGTTTGCATTCGCGGCCACTGACAATCGTTGCTCTTGCCCCCCTTCCTCGTGCGGCACTCCACAACATACATCTCTGCCCCTCCTCACCCCTTGGTGATAAGAGGCAACGCGTGGATCAGCAGCAACCCAAATAGTTGCAGTACGTGATAAGCGGGTAGCTTGGAACGGGGAGGAGAGGGTCTAAGGGTAGCAATTTATTGCCTGATAGTGGGAATTTTTAAATTGTTTATGTTTTTGGTGGTTGGGGGGAAAAAGTTGGGACAGGGCTTATTTTGAATGAAAAATATAAAGTCCAAATAAACGTAAAACAGTTGAAATGAAATTAAAGAATTGGGGATAAAAAATACTTTTCTTTGCGTTAGGAGAGGATTTAATTCAATTCAGCAACATTTTTCCGAAAGAAGAAGTCGGATAAGATCTGAAAACAATATAAAGATTAACATGCTTAGCAAAAATATTAAACGGTTAGTGTTTTGATAATTGCAATCACAAATCAAGTGGAAATGGATGTTATGGGCGTATAATATTCAAACTCCTATAACTTTGTCAAAACTCAACCGATTTCATTGCGGAATATCTTTTTGGTCGGCATTTGTCATTTCGGTTTTCTTTATTTACCCTTGCAGTAATGTTTTTCTATACAAAAACTCAGTTTTCGACTGATTGATTATGTCGCAGCTATATAAAATAGTGGTTCAATTTTGAGAACATTTGGTCAGCCTATATAAACAATACAGATAATCCGTTCTGGAAAGTTTGCTAAGGATATCATGCAAAATATAAAAGTTCTCATTTAAAAACATAATTGTCGACAGATCGTTCCTGTGTCGGCTATATGTTTAATATTATATTATACATATTATAATACTTCGGCAATTGCATCAAAATCAATACACTTTTTGTCAAGAGTTTTTTATTTTTATTTTTATTATCTGACTGATCTGGATCTTCAAGTCTTAATTGACATATTTATGTACATATGTATGTAGATATGTATGTATGTATCTCTTTATTTAAATCGGCGTTCTTATAGTCAAGAATTGGAACGACCTTTAAAACGCCTACAAATGTTTCGAATATCTTGTAAAAGTTTCCAAACGGAAACTATTTTGAATGTTTGAATAAAAATAAAACACCCATTACAAAATCCGATCGCTGGAAATGGGAAAAGGTTGCGTGAATGACGAAAAGAGAAGAGAAGAGTAAAGGCGATATTAGTCAGCCGGTCAATGAGAAAATAGATAGCAAACAAAAATGATGATAGACAGACATGGATAGGGACGGATGGGCAAGGTGAAGGAAGAGCGAATACGACCCGGAAAGCGAAACAAGAGTTGCAAATGTACATACATACATACATACATACATACATACATACATACATACATACAAACATACATACACATGTTTGTTGTTGTTTCTTTTGCATAGTTGATGATGATGATGATGGTGATTTGTTGTTGTTGTTACTGTAGTTCTTGTTTTGTAGTTTTTGCGGTTAGGCAAACGACGCACGGAGAAGTGGGAAGCACTTAAAAGACAAAGACAATGACGATGACTAAGTGAGCGTGCGTGCGAGCGAGCAAGCGAATAAATTGCGGTAAAGTGAACTGAACTGGAGAGTGGGCAAAGAGGAAGAAGAAGCAGAAGAGAAGTAGCAGTTGTGATATCGCGAGTAGCGGGGCTTAGAGGGGTAGAGCTGAACAGAGCTGGTTGAAGGCGGTAAACGCCACACGCACGTTGCTTAAGTTAAAAATAATTATACGTAATTTGACACTATTGACCTGCCACAACGAGAACAGTAAGGACAACAGTAACGAGTATAACAATAACAACAACAGCAACAGCAACAACAACATCGCAGTTAGTCAGAGTTCTCTTTTGCTGAATGACAGCAATTAGAGAGGCGGCGAAATGGGCCCACACAACGGACGACCGCAAAAAGAATGGAAGTCCGACGACTGGAAAATGTCAAGAAACTGCGGGGTGTTGCGAGGAAATGCTTTGGAAAGTGTTGCGGGGAGGGGGAAAACAGGTTAAAGTTTTGTAATTTGCAAAATGCTTGCTTAGCCAAGCAAAACCAACCCAAAAAAAAGGCCACAAAATCGAATTTATTAAATATTCAAGAATTTAATGATGATGAAACATTCTCCCTGGCGAAATTGGCGCGCAGCTGAAGCTTTTCACATGCCCAACAACACAAACAAGAAAAATAAGCAAAATTGCAAAATACCTCCGAGGAAAAGTTTTTCATACTAAAATTCATTTCAAGCGCGTTTGTTGTGAATCGATTTTGATCAAATCTTAACAAATGTTTTAGTAAGTTTTTCATACAGAAACTTATTTTTCGATAATATCTATGACAGCTATTAGATATGGTAGACCAATATTGATCAACAACTGAAAAGCATAAGCAAACTTTATTTTTACTCCCTGTACCTATAAAATGGGTATTACATCTGTGCAAATGTATGTAACAGACGGAAGGAGACATCTCCGACCCTATAAACTATATATATTTTTGATCAAAAGAGATTTCGATTTGGCCATGTCCGTCTGTCTGTCCGTCTTGTCCGTCCGTATGTATGAACGCAAGGATCTCAGCAACTATAAGAGCTAGAGACACCAAATTTGGAATGTAGGTTCCTGTATACCATACGTAGATCAAGTTTGTTTCATATTTCAGATATCTCCTCCCGTTCCTCCGCAAATAGCTTAAAACCGTTTTACAGTAACAATTTTCAAGATATAGCTTTAAGATTTGGCATGTACAATACCTTAGTCTCTCTTAATCTACTGTTCAAATTTCAAGTCGATTGGATAATAAACACGGAAGTTATTCACGAAAGAAGATTCAGTCATGCAGCGAGAGGGGGAAGAAGAAGCACAGCCACTTTTGCCGCCTGTGTGTGTGCGTCTTTGTGTATGTGTGTATGTATGTGTAAGTGGAAGTAGATGTGATTGGATGTTTTAGACCTGGGTACAGGGAGTTTCGTAGTCGGGTATACTCGACTAAAGCATTCTTACTTGTTTTTGGTAAGTTAAGTTGTAATATCTTGAAAATAAAACAAGAACAAGAATGGCTATCTTTGTGTATCCTAAAGCGAGTTGTTAGGGCCGTTGTAGTTCATTTTAATAACTATATTACATTCTTTATTAAAATTCTCCTCCTACGCGTTTCGGCGTTTGTTACGCCTTCCCCAGGGAGTCTGGTTTTACATGCATATAAAAGACATTTACATACATATAAAGATTTTAACAATTATTTCGATTTACATTAAAATACATACATTAAACTTATTGTAGTATTTCCTTGGAACACCTTATGTGCAGCTGTCCAGCACTCGCAACACTTAGACATCGTTACTTCAACAGACACTGGCTCGCATCCCTAGAAGAAGCGACCAGACACACTCCCAATCCCCATATCCGGTTGGCGTTTGCCAAGCGCACACGAATTCTACAAGATCAACAAACCTCCTAACGACCCTCAGTATACGGCGACACTAAGGACCTGTTCGGTCTATGTGGGACCACCTTGTGGTGGTCAACCGGTTCTACCTAACGTAACCTATCTACGGAGTGCCAAAGCTATACATACATGATTGTTCCTATGGGAGCTATGTGGTCCGATTTTATAATACAAAACGTTTTTCATACAAAAACTCATTTTTCATAAAAAAAAAACACATTCTTAATACGATTGTCCCTATGGCAGCTATGTGATAAAATGGACCGCTCTTAACCAAGTTAGGTCAGATTGTATTAACTCTCCAGAAACTCGGTTTGGGTGAGTTTGGTGAGAATATCTTGATAAACAAAAAAGTCTTTCATACAAAAACATAGTTGTCGACCGATCATTCCTATGGCAGCTATATGTTATAGTGGTCCGATCCGGCTGGTTCCGACACATGTACTTCCTGCAGCAAAAAGAAGGGTCTGTGTCAAGTTTCATTACGATAGCCTTAAAACTGAGAGACTAGTTCGCATAGAAACAGACGGACTATATCGACTCGGCTATTGATGCTGATTCCGAATATATATACTTTGTTGGATTGGAAACGTCTCCTTCAGTCCATAAGACATTTCGAGACAAAATTATAACACCCTCTGCTAGGGTATAAAAAGTTTTTCATATAACAATTACAATTTTCGATTGATCATTTCTAAATCAGCTTTATGATGTCAGATCAGTACATTTTAATAAAATTTGTTCAACATTTAATAATCAAAAAGTAGCAAGTTTATACAAACCTATCTGGAAGGTATATATGTAGGTGATACGATCTAGCTGGTTCCGACATACATATTTAGTATATTTTGCTTAGAAACAAACAGACAGAAGGATTATATATATACATACTTTATTGGTGTTTGGAAACGCCCAAATTATAATACCCCCTCTGAGAGAGTATAAAAACATCAAATATTCCAAGAAAATTACCAGTTGTACCATAAAGCGCATGGTAATAAGTCAAAGAACCTAAATGAACACATAATTGTCGCTATTGATAGACTAAAAAAAACTTTTCCGCCCATTTATTGATCGATTGAAGTCCCATTTTGAATCGAGTATTGAGTGTAGTAAGTATACATATACAAATGGAAAAGCATTTTCATTGAAATGCTTTTAAATGCGTATTTTCTATGACTTGCAGTTTATTTCCACTGTTTATCTAATGTCTCTAGAATGCGATGTTTGCATTGATCTACCTAGGGAACATTTTTGTACTTGAATGTGCAAATTTCAAGGCATCCAATAATGATAATACACAGCCAGTGAAGTTTATTGAAGAAGAATCCTAGTTCTATATGTTTGCTTATACTATTTTTCATGGATTTCTTCAAATTTCATCATCGTAGAGGTGACATTTGTATATGACTTTATATATATCAAGGTGTCTAGTAATGAAATAATACTCATATATACAGAAATTGATGTTTACTGATACAAAAGAATACGAGTTTTATATATATATTTATTGTTTTATTATAACAATTAAATAAAAGTAGGTTTCTAAGGAAGCACGTCCTTCTTCTAACAGTAGATATAGTAACCCTTAGCCCAGTATTGGAAACTAGACTGAGTGAGGTAGTCCCTTGTCCAGAAAAGTTCGTACAATCTAAGTCGTAGTTGGCAAATTGCCTATAATAATGATAATAACACCAATTATATTAACGTGTACAAATCTCAGAATTGGAAAAATAATAGAAATGACACGTAGTGGGTTCCCGTTCAGCTGGTAGTGCTGGTAGAGTTGAGGTACTCAGGCTTGTTGTGGATCCTATAATTGAACTCAAAAATTCTTTTGAAAATGTCATGCACCTGGTACCTCCCACAATTCTCCCTAACTTATCGTTAGACATTTACTAGTCGCGTATTCTATCTATATAACTAGTACACCTCCCACAATTCTCCCTGACTTATCATTAGCGATTCACTAGTCGCGTATTCTATCTATACACTTTTTATTTTTAAATTATCTTTGTAGTTTTTTTTTTCAATCGACAATTGATTGATGTAAGGGCTCCCCCTGTACCGCTCCGCACCAATTTGTTGTAATGCGTGTGTCTGTCTGTCTTTGTTGGAGCTGAGTTGAAACGAAGGCGGGGAGAATTGTGTTTCGTTTAATGGACATTTAATGATTGGGCTCCAGTCAACTGTTGGCTGGAAAAATGTGAATTGTAGCTAAAGCAAAGTTATTACAATTGCACGGGCAATTAGACTTCATTAGAATGTCATAAGCTAAGTTGGGAGTTTTGGGTGTTTTATGTAATGGTTTACTGGCGCATAGTATTTGGAATGTCTCTGACGGTTCAGCATTGACACCTCGGTACCGCCAAAATTACTAGTTACCCTTCCGATGATTACCTTTTCGTCCTAGGAAGGTTTTATGGTTCTACTCTGCAGTACCCTGAACTACCAAAGGTCATCTTTGTACTTAATAGTTCTGAGAACGTAACCCTCCCCTCTTACTCGTGTTAAGAAACTGGTTCTGTTTGCATTACCTGTAACTAGTGGGGAAACAATTACCAGTTGACTAGAAATTCCCACTTTCCGAACTTGATAGCTTGCAAGAATACTAAATAGGTTCTCAAAAAAGTTTCTCGCCCGCAAATGTTGCTTACGAGTGTTTTGTTTTATTGCCTAACTGGCTATATTCTGTAGCCCTTTTTCGTTCTGTCATTCTGTTTGGCTTAAACGATCGTGTGTGTTTTTGCTGTTGTCTTCCTCGCATACATTCTCCTCCCCCCGACTCGCTTGGTTTTCACAAAACTGCGTTTCCTGTCGTTGTCCAAATATTTGCATTGAACTCGAGGCGATGGCATACACAATTCTCCCCCATCACTGCAAAAAAAAAAAAAAAATTAAAATAAAGAAAAACGTATGCGGCGCAGTTCTCAGATTGCGCATAGTTATTTTAATGCCCTGTAGGCATTAAAATTGTTTAAACAAGGTTTTTGCAAATATATTTATATATAAAAGGCTGATTTTGTGTAAATAGCCCCTTTGTTTGGATTAGCATTAACTGTGTCCTATTCATACTATAGACAAGTCTGAGGCATGTAAACTTTTGGTTATTACACCCAACAGATTTGTATTATATAAATCTTTATATATTTGAATAGATTGTTAGTAAAATGATAGCTAATTTTTACAGTGGTTTCCTATTATTATACAAACTTTTTAAAATGGTTGGAGACTTACGCTAAATTTAACTATTAATGTATTTAATATTAAGTCTCAGTATATCCACCCGTTATGTGATGAATAGCAGAGGAGAAATGTGTTATTTTCACCCGGTCGACTTTAAATTTCCATCCGATCATCCTCAAAATGATTTGGAAATCGGCTTAAAAAAAGATTTGAGCTGTTTCCTAATAATTACGCTAAATCCACTCCTTATGTTCTAAATAGTTGGTCTCCAGTTTAAAGGAAGAAGGTGTAATTTTCATCTGATTAGCTACAATAATTGATTTCCTCATTCACAAAATCCTCCGATCTCACAAAATCCACCCCTTTATGCGGTTGTATTTGTGAAATTTTCATATCTAACTCATTTGCTTCAAAAAAATATATTCTAGGCAGGTTACAATCAAAAAAAAATAACATGATATAGGTGGTTTACCGCTTAAGAATGGGTGGAATATCATTAATGATACTTCTTTCATGCTTAGGCCTGGGCCTGGGCAACGCCGGTTAACTGTGTACTGTATCTGCATGTATGATGTATGTATGTATGTATGTATGTATGTATGTATGTATGTATGTATGTATGTATGTATGTATGTATGTATGTATGTATGTATGTATGTACATAAGTACATATTTGCTGTTGCAAAATATCTGCGGTTGTATCTGCTATTCGAGTCTGTCATTCAGGCTGCGGTTGTTGCTCAAGTTGCTGTCTGCCTTGCATGACACACAGCAACAACAACAACAGCAATAACAAAAGCAAATAGCATCAGCAACAGCACAAATTCAACACTCAATGCAGCCACAAACATACATACACATATGTACATACATTCACATATTTACACTCACACAAATTTTAATCGCACTCGAACGGTCAAGGTTGCAAAATATTTAATGAGTCGAACGCGACGGTGACGGCGACAGCGACAGCAGCAGCGACAGCGGCAGCGGCGTCAACACGATTGCGGTCCGCTATCAGCTATCGACTGCGCTGCCAGCAGCGCTGTCAGCTGCGCAGTCTTCCAGTTTCGGTTTGGTGCTGCTGCCTGTCATTTTTGTTTATCGACCGGCACACACACAGAGACACACACACATGCACCAACAGTTATATGCAGCGTCTCTGCCTGCTGCCACCGCAACCTCTCATTCTCTTTCTCTCTGTCTCTATTTATCTCTGTCTCCACGTCTCTCTTGCCTGCCCTCTCTGTCGTCCCATGTAGCTTTGGGTGTCGTTGACGTGCGTCGCTCGCTTGTCAGCTTGTCAGCTTGTCGTTCGTTTTTTGTGTTTCTCCTCCCTTCTGCGTCCCCCCTTCTACACGTGATGGACCCCTACAAACCCTGCACCTCCGCACCCCTTCAGGCACGCAGCAATGCACGTTTTGTAGTTTATTTAACTATGCGCAATTGTTGTTGTTCTTGTTGTATTTATTGTTTGGTGTCATTTAGCCGGCTTTAAATTAAAAAAAATATAGTAAGAAATACAAATTTCATAAATGTAACTCATATCTCACAATTTGTATCTTGTATCTTGTATCTTGTATCTCGTATCTCGTAAGCTGGCTGACTGCTCTCTGTTATTGATAGCTACACCTTTAAGCCATTAATAAATAACAAGAGCACATGCTTCACACACCACGTTTTCATATCCATTGTGTGTGACAGCAATCCCAACCCCACCCCCCGCATATCAATTGGTACATATTGCATATCTAATTGGATATACTAGTGATATCCCTCATATCCACATAACTATCACGTGCACGGATTAGCACGTGGCTAAGAATGGGTATAACAAACTTGGCCAACTATATGTAACAGACGGAGAAAGGAGGAACATCTCAAAAATCCCATACAGTATATAGCACAATTTTTGATTCTTTTAGACATCGAGTCTGTTTAACATATCAGGATACATTATATTTTTGATATATAATAATATATCCGCATATTTGAATCGTTTCGAGCCTTATATGCTAAAATATCACCCTTGAACGATTTCAGATACGCCAAATAAAATTATATGTATGTAAATTCTTATGTGTTATAAAAAAGTTTCTTATATCTTGGAAAATCTTTGAAGCATTGAAATTAAGAGAAAACTTAACTTGCTATGCAATATCGTCTAATCCAGCGTTTCCCAAATTTTTTGGCCGAGACCCGGTAGGAGCTTTTCATATTTTT
Organism: Hirtodrosophila confusa; assembly: GCA_035043065.1. Classification (NCBI taxonomy): domain Eukaryota; kingdom Metazoa; phylum Arthropoda; class Insecta; order Diptera; family Drosophilidae; genus Hirtodrosophila; species Hirtodrosophila confusa. The sequence goes on from JAWNNI010000078.1 coordinate 2,012,687, forward strand.
CGCGACCCACCTAATGAAAAAATACCGAACTCACCCATTTCGGGCGCTATCTATTTTACGAAATGGAAGCTGCCCTTATGCCATTATGTTTTACTGCGTTGCCTATCTTTTAGTATTGTAGTCTTTAGTTTATCTGATGTAAAAATATACCATTTAAACCTTTTTTCTTCTCCTATTTTACAATTTACCGGGTCACGACCCACACTTTGGAAAACTCTGGTCTAATCCATCTTAATGAACTCAGAGACTATAAAAGTTAGATCCATCAAGTTTGGTATGAACACTCTTGTTTACCGCACGCAGTTAAACTTGTGATTACAGGGTATTTTGAAGGCGACAACTTACGTTTGCTGTATTCATAGCTTGTCATGTGTCCACATCTGTCGTGTGCACTCGAAGTACATGCTGATGAAGAGCACGTTGACGTGAAGTCAGGTTGCTTGCAATTTATATAACAACTGAAATCTATTTGTGACCTGGCTGAGCTGACTCATCGAAGCTCATCCATTTGGCTAAGAAATAGAAAAAGAAAATAATAATATGCAGACTTATGGTATCGCAACGTGCCAAATGTTACAAAAATTACAGCCGTCATCTTTTGACCCAACTCTCATAATTCATCAAAGATGCTTGAGTAAAGATTTTTGGTAGCGGGTTGATATTTTAACAACTGAATCTAATTTGCCTTTTTCAACTCGAGGTTTCCTCTTAGATTCATTTGGTATTCAATCAAAATACATACATAGTAAAAATCAGATTGTCTGAAGTTTTATTTGAGAAATTTATTCAAATAAACATATTGAAGGCGTTTCGGTTCACGTTGCAAACCACTTCTACAGCTGCGAATTTGGTTCGTGAACCGAGATTCTAAGATAATTTAATGAAGGTTTTGGTTTGAACTTTGGCTTGCCAGAATTTTTTTCAATTAAAAAAACCCATTATTTATAATTCTTACATTTTATATTTTACGATTTTAATCGAACTATTCCGACCTGTTCCCATTTCCGACTACTTTTCATTTGGAAACCTTTTTCGGTTTGTGTTTGCCTTTCAATTGAATTAGCCACCGACGTTTGCTTTTCGAAGTTATGTTCCATTAGCTCAAACCGTATTTTCAACCGGTATTCGGAACATACTTACAATTCCGATTCGGATTTGGAAAAGGAAAGATTTGATTGTCTTGATTTGTCGCATACGTTAATTTCCGATTGTCATCCTGAAATAATTAAATGCCTTACAGTTTCTAAAAAGCCCAAAAGACTTTCTCTAACTTTTCCTGAACCGAAGCTCTTTTTAAAATATAAATGAATGGTTCGGTTAAGGTTTAGGCTTGGCAATCTTAGGAAAATTGGGTCGGAGATTCAGTTTAGAGCAGAGCTAAATATAGTAACTATTATTTTTGATAGATCAATAGTGGAATACCGGCTTCAAACCGGTTTGCAACCTTGTTAAACTTGTGGAACAGCATATTTGTCTTGTTATCGTCGAATTGAAAACCGTCTCTGCACTTGAATATTTAGTTACATTTTGCTTATAAATAAAAATGAAGTGGAATAAATACAGACTTGGATTTATCGAAGGCACTTAGAAGTAAACAAGTTTATCTAAGCATTGCAATCTTCTGCGCAGTTTCAAGTTTTGTTTATCCTCATTTCTCATTTCAAAGGAAGTCAAAATGAAGAAATAAACAAGTTGAGAGGACTTTGAATCTAATGTCAGATTACCAAGGAATCAAATTCAAAAGAAAAGTAGCATAGTATATCAAAACATGTTTTCCAGCTAGGCGATAATAAGAACACACTTGAGAAGGCCCAGGTGGTTGCTAATTGTGAATTCCAGTTAATTCTGAATTCAATTTGCAGTAAATAAAGTAAGCACCTGACATTTATATCCCCTACACCCACCGCCGCCCCTTGTTGTATAAGGTTTTGAGTGCTTCCCCTCCGTTAGATTCCCCATCTTAAGTGGCTTAAGTGATGCAACCGCGCTTACAGTTGACAATTCTTAGCTAATCTCCTAACTAAATAAAAGGAACGGAAAAAAGAAAAACGGAAATCTCAAATGAACTGAGTCTATAAAAGTGACAAACAACAAGTGCGAATAGGTTAATTAACGACTTTAGTTGGACATATACCATACATAACATACTTAAGTATAAAGCTGACTAACATGACTCGCTCATTCGTGAGCCTACTCTCTGGTGAGAGCAATTTGATTCCTCTTTGCGCCGCTTTCGTAAACGGTTTGTTGCAATTTCTATGCAACTATTGTGGGTTATAGCAGCTACGATTGATAAATCCATTAAGGCAGATTGATAATCTCATGAATTTGTATTGTTTGGTTAATTACATTTGGATATAAATCAATGTTAAATACTTGAACAACATTTACAAGTGTCAAGTATCAAAGGAAGCTTTTAATATGATACATCCAATAATAAAATCTACAAATATTTTGAATGTATAGCTTTTTCAGTTTGTCGAAAGCAATAATAATGTTTTATGACTTACAGAATATTTTAATTGCTTAAAAATTTTTTCATTTTATTCACTCGAACGGAATAGATTTCCATCGAAGAATCATAGATTCCTATGAATGATCACTTAGTGCACACATTAGAAAATTAAATTAGCCTTGATTTATTAAGAGAGTAAATAGATATCTAGCGATATAGTCCTGGAAAAGGAACAACAAGAAGGTGCGAGACAGTACGAGGTGGATTTGAATGACAAGGAGAATAAAACCGGAGTAGAAATACGGCGCAGATACAAACGGATAAGGGATCAATTTGCCAATTATCCCATATGTTACTTTTGATTATCTTCTTTCGCGTCCTTTAATAATAAGTGTGACCCTGCAAGCCTAGCACCGATATCCAATGTAGCTACCACCCTTCACGCACATACTACCTCTATCTCTTTTTTTTTTAAGATTAATAAGCTGAAGACACTAATCTTGTGCTATATATTATAAGTAGCTTTGAGTGGAATTCAATGGATCTAGAGATGCATAGTAGCGATGGGATCGGAATAGAAAATTTTATTACCGATACAGCCCGCGAATTTTCCACAGTTGTGGGTGAAATTTCCAAAGTCCCGTCCTTGTGGGTTCACTTCTGTATTAAATAGAAACTACTCTGTCTTCTAGCTCTTTTATATTTACTATGCATATACATATATGTACATTGATAATAAAACTCACAATCGCTGAGTTTGATTGAGAGATGTTTATAAAAAATTAGTTTTTCATATAACAACCCATTTTTCATCCGATGGTTTCTAAAGCTGCTTGAAATATGATGAAGTGCACCGATTTTGATCAAATTTGATCAACATTTAATAATGAAAACATAGCTTAGAATTGGCGAGGTTGATTGCGATATCTTTATAAGCAAAAGAAAAAGTGTTTCATATAATTGATTTTTCGCCCGATCGTTCCTATTGCAGTTATATGTATGTATGTATGTTTTAGTGATCCGATCCGTCTGAATCTGAGAGACATACAGAGGGATGGACTCCGTTATTTATGCTGATCAAGAATATACTACTATATGTCCCTACCCTAATGGGATCGAAAACACTAAAACTTACAATAGAAAATGAGAAAATCGTAATACACTCGGCGGGGGTATAAAGACGAAGACGAAGACTCGGTATAATAAGCCTTAGGTTATGATATTTGTTTTGTATCGATCCCATGCTGCCCCCGACCTACCCCTATGGCAAAGCTCATGGGCAAGTGCAATCTCTGACGACAACGACAACAAAAACAATAATAGTCGCCGCTAGGGGGCGCCAAATACGACAGAAATCAAAGAAGAAAAGCCAATAAATAAAATGCATATAGTACATACGTAATGAATTACAATTAAAGAAAACGAAAACAGAAACAGAAAAGAGGCAAAAAGTAAAACACGACTGCAAAGCAATTAACGGCAACGGCAACGGCAACGGCGACGGCGACGGCGACGTCTATTTATAAGAGCAACAACAAAATGTGAAATGAAAAAAGAGAATCAACAACAAAAATGGTGTGGGGAGGGGAGGTAGCAGAAACGAATTGCAGCGCGCAATAGAAAAATGCAAAAAAAATTATGTGAGAGATAGGCGAGATACAACAACGTCGCAGGGGTGGGGAAAGACAAGAGGCAGAGACAGAGATGAACGCGACGTTCGTCTCATTATTAAATCACCTTCAACTGCAGTTTGCACTGCAACGACCTAACGACAGCGACGCCAGCTGCATTGTTGCCGCTGCCGCTGCCGCTGCCGCTGCCGCTGCCTTTGTCGTTGTCGTTGCCTGAGAAGCTGACAGAAGCTGTCAGATACTTTTGAAATAGATACGGATTAGAGCATAGAGCAGAAATGAACTGATCGAACGAGAACTATTCATCTAGTTCATTTTGTTGGCTCTAATTCTTGTTCAAACGAATTACAGTTCGTAATAGACAGATCACCCTCCCTCCCCAGGGTGACCGTTCCAGCCAGCCTTTTTTGCTTCCTTGTACTAGAAACCTCGCGCAAAGTCTACGACTCTTTGAAAATAATTACTGCGAACTTTAGAAGTCGGTTACTCGCTATCTTAGACATCCTTTCCAGGGAGGTCAAGGTTTGGCATCCCAGAAGCGCTAGGAGATGTTTCAGGGTCATATTATGATGATACAATTTAAATATGATGTAATTTAAATAAATATGGACTTTGCGGACGTACGTAATAAGGTATGAATAAATTATGGCATAATTTAAGTTGACATTATTTAAATATGTTATACTGTAGACAGAGAAGCAAGCCACCTTGGTAATTTAGGAATTGTGAGCAGCGGAACATGCAGACTCTATAAACTGGAGCATGATTTCTCTAGAAGAAATAGGCACCTGGGTAGGTATATACTTCAAACAGGAAGGAATGGGAAAAAATTCTTCTTTAAGCTCAGAAGGGGGTACCATAGATCTCATAGGTCGCACTACACACGTCTCCCCACCGAATAATACAAATAAATTTAATATGATTGCTTGTAAAAATACATAATACTCAAACCGAAGATCGTACTAAATAACGAACAAACTAAAGAATCAAATAAAATTGAACTACTGAACTAGTTCCTTGAATTGAACTACAACATGCAACTCTAATACAGATACTAAGAAATATGCATCTCAAAGGTTGTTGTTTTTTTTTCCATTGTTATTATATTGAGTCATGAGAATCTTTCAAACGGTTAGTCATAAGTGTATGGCTAATAATAACAAAAATAATTGCGATATCTGTGTTAACTGTGCTTTCTACAGACTCTCCAACGTTTGCGCATTTTTACCCCCTGTACCCATTAAATTGATAAAAGGGAGTATTAAATGTATGTAACAGGCAGAAGGAGATATCTCCGATCCTATAAAGTATATATATTCTTGATCAGTATCAAAAGGAAACACGTTTTGGACATGTCCATCCGTCTATCCGTCTCTCCCTGCGTATGTAAGACACCAAATTCGAAATGTAGGTTTCTGTATACCATACGCAGGTCAAGTTTATTTTGGATCCGAGATATTCCCCCCAAAAACCCTTGCAATTCAATAAAAACGTTTAACAGCAACAATTTTAAAGATATCGCTTTGTTATTAAGCATGTATATTACTTTAGTCACTCTTAATCTACTGTCCAAATTTCAAACCGATCGTATCATAAACACGGAAGTTTCAGTACTGCAGGGTGGAGGAAAAAAGAAGCGCAGCTACCAGTTAAAATGCCTCGATAGCGCTGTTGCTTGTATGCGAGCATAGTTGTGTATGTGTGTGTGTTTGTCTAAGTGTGCGAAGATATGTTTGTAGACCTGGGTGAGTACAGGGAGTTTCGTAGTCGGATATACTCGACTACAGTATTCCTACTTGGTTTTTTTTTGATGAGCCCACATCAATAACAATTCTCGATAAGTTTCAGCTTATCGACAGGCCCTATAAATAGAAGGCATTTGGCGTGGGTGTGTAGGGTGTTCGTGCGGGGCGGTGCTGGGCTGTGCGGGGCTGTGCGGGGCTGTGCGGGGTGTGTGCTGCATGACCAGCCCACAAATTGTAGTAATTAACAGAGTTTGTCATCAATCGTTGTCGCTGTTGTCATTGTTGCCATGATATATGACTGCAATTTAGCTCATCAAAGCAAAAACAAGTCAAGAAACAAGTCGAGTTAGGTTCCATTAATATTAACAAAATATAACAGGGATACCAAAGTTTTATAATACCCTTACAGAAAGTTCTTTTTGAGCGATTTCTGTTATAATATGGTAATCAGTTTTTAATCAAATTTAACTTAACTATATAATGTGTAATAAAATAACAATAAAAAAAAGTTCCATAGAAGAACTCATTTTTCACTTAATTGTTCCAATTACAGCTATAATATATAATAGTTAGATTTGTATTAAAAATGTAATAAACATCTACAGAGTCTCACAAAGAATTGTTGATTTTTTATCACAATGTCTTTATGAATAAAAAATATGTTTATGCAGTTAATTTTTCATCCGATTGTTTCGCTAAAATATTGTTTCCATCGGGCTAGTTCCGACCTAGCAATAAGAAGCATCTGTGCCAAGTTTCATTCAAATAGTTCTAAAACTGAGAGACTTGTTTGGCTAAAAACAAACGGAATGGCTATATTGACTCGGCTATTGTTGCTGATCAAGAATATATAGTTAAATATGGGTCAAAACCGTCCACCTCATTTCTTGACAAAAAGGGGTTTCGAGAGCTGACTGGCTAGACTTGGAAAGTTACCAGAGATAATGCAATAATCTGTGGCACAGTTGAGTTATCTTTATATACGCGTATATATATCATACGCTTCCAGGTAGACAATCTATAGATTAGCGTTCGAAAACTTTCCAAAAATAGTTATCGCCGAATCGGATCGTATAAAATGTCACAATCTAACAATATCATTTGTGAGATAAGCCATATCTATAGCCAGATCTATGAATCAATCAACGCGGTGAGTTTCTACTATTTCATATACCTTCTAATCAAAGACAACGCAATCGTTTTAACTTCAAACCCACCCGTCCCGTCGAAGTCCGTCTGGCGAAACCTCCGACATTGTAATTCTCATGCCGTCAACAATTTTGTTGTTTTATATCAATGTCATGTTCTCAACTCCCGCTATTTGTAGTATATACATACAATGTATTGCAGATAATATCTGGTATAGTATATAACACGTGTATATACTCTTCCCGTTGGGGTATTACAACTTTATTGTAATCTCCAAAAGCTTTGCTTACATTAAGCAAAAACTATTCATAAATATTATGAATAATTTTTATTAGACTGAGGCTTATGATTTATTGATCTGTTAACATGATGTCTAAATCAGGCGTGTTCCGGAATCGGAGATGCCGCTCAAAAACCATTCGGATTTTAAACTAAGGCTTAAACATCGAAAATTCTTTGAAAAGCATAAAAGAATCCAAAACGGGAAAAGGAAATTCTGAAACGATTCGGAAGAAAAAGTAATCGGAATTGGGAACAGACCTTTATATAATTATCTCAGGGAGGGTTTATAAATCAAAGGGTGTAAGCAGTGCAGTAAAAAACGCATTTTATTTTGTTTTTTTTCTTCATTATTTTATAATAATTTTGTTCAGTTGATTAGATAAGAAATATCAACAAAAACTCAAGACTAGCGATAACAATGAAATATAACTAGAAATGTTGAGGTTACCGTTATTAATACTCTGTTTTTGAACGATTTTGGGCTTGTGCAATTGTATTCAACACCCTTGAATCTAGAAGCAACCACATTTGGTACACATGCTGGTATATAAACTTATTTGATAAGTGTTAAAAGTTAAGATCTTTGGCAAAAACCTACCATCTTTCACATTCTTTGTTTACTAAGAGTACCGATGAGCCGCCTGACATATTTGAATTGGTTTTCATCCCCAATGATTTCCACGGAAATGAGCAAAAATCCATAAGTTTTACCAAATTCACCATAGTCACCAAATTTGATATGGGAATCACAGATTTCCTTTGCTACTTTTGCCTTCACAAATAAGACATAACTGCGAACAAAGTATATCGCAGTCGGGAACTTCCGGTTAATTTGTTCTTCCTATTTTTGCGCGCGCGTATTATTATAAAGAGTGAAGCGGGGGCAACGCATGAAACATGTTTTTACGACCCAGATTAGATACGCCCCCCCACTGCCGTACCTCCCTGCCCCGTAGCAGACACCTCCCTCCTGCAGCTGCGCTCTTTTTGTTGTTGTTGTTTTTTTTTATGGGCAGCCGTTCGTTCCGATTGTGTTTATGAAACTTTCATGGCAGTTAATTTCAAACGAAACGCTAACCATAAATCGCACAGAAATAGCCAAAGCCAGAGAGACGATATACCACATATAGAGTCTATATATGTATATGTACTATGTGGCTGAGAGAGGTGGCTGAGAACCCGGCAAAAGTTCAATGTACAGGCCCGGCCCCGACATATTCAACTCCACACCACACCCTGCCCACCCCGCCTATCCCCCTTCTCTTGTCGTCTTTAATATTTCGCAGAGTTATGTGAATATTTGCATGTGACTTGACTATTCAGATTCGCCGGAGTTGCTTATCGGAACTGCTCTTTCTACCAGCATACTGTTCATTTCTATATAGTATATACACATACATGTATGTATGTACTATAAGGTTTTTCTGACCAAGTTCAACACATGTGAGATAATTTCCCATCCCCTTCCCTTACCCTTCTACGGTCTGTTTTGTTTTACCGCTGATGCCTTGTAATTGGAGTATATATACATACATACATATATATATATATTATTATTTAATTTCATTTATTTTTTTTACTTTCTAAGCTGACAGCGCGAATAAAAAACACTTTGAGATATACAACAACACTAAGCAAATTGCTGACTGCCGTTAAAACAGCTAAAAAAACAGCTATAAAAAACAGCTGCGGTATTGCAAAAATACAAAAACGAAGAAGAAATTTAATAAAAAAGCAGCGGAAAAAAATATGATGAAATTAGCAAAAATAATTGAAATATTATATGCGCAACTTGAACGTCGTAACAATAAGTTATTAGGAAAGATATTTCTAGCTATACCCTCGCAGAGGGTATTATCGTTTTGTCTCCAAATGTGTAATGCACTGAAGGAGACGTTTTCGACCCAACAAAGTATAGATGTTCTTGATCAGCATCAAGGTATATAGCGATGTCCGTCTGTTTCTATGCAAACTAGTCTCTCAGTTTTAAAGTAATCGTAATGAAACTTGGCACAGACCTTACTTTTTGCTGCAGGCAGTACATATGTCGGAATCGGCCGGATCGGATCACTATAACATATAGCTGCCATAGAAATGATCGGTCAAAGACAATGTTTTTGTAAGAAAAACTCTTTTTATATTATAAAGATATCCTCACCCAACTCACCCAAACCAAGTAGTAGTTTATGCAATCTCACCAAAGTTAATCAAAATCGGACCACTATATCACATAGCTGCCATAGGATCGGGTGGAAAATGAGTTTTTGTATGAAACACTTTTTGTTTTACTACCAAACTAAGTGTGAATTTTGTTATACTTCGTATAGTTTCCCATAATTTGATCAAAATTGGAACACTTAGCTCCCATAGGAACAATCAGACGACAAGTTTTGTGCAAAAAACATTGCTGCTAGGGTATATAGCTTCGGCACTCTGAAGATACCCGTTCTTTTTTGTTTTTTTGTTGTTTTCAATTATAGAAGCTAATGGAAGTGCCAGAATACCAACTGAAATGTCAACGAAACCTAATATAATTAATTATCATTATTATATAATTATCGACTAATGCATACAAGCTCATAATTAGGCTAAAAATATCAATTTTTTCTGTTTCTATAACTGGATATTAAAATTGACATTTATTTTGCACTCATTGAAAAACTACTAACATTGATTTGTTTTTGTATTGTGCATGCTGTCACAATTTCAACTTTAGTCTCTTGTGACAGAGAGATAGCGAGAGAGCGCACGGTGCGATAAGTTCTGTCAATTTCTTTTTGTGGCCATCCGTAAACGTAACACGCTTGGAGTGACATTGCTGCTTACGAGTGGAGAGATTAGATGACATTGCGAGTATGTGAGTGAGTTGTTTGTCGGGAAAGCAGCTTACTGTGAAATGACAAGACATTTGAAATGTGATTGCCATTGAAGTAATGCATAATGCACAGACTTTCAAAAGCAACTAATAGTTATACTAGTATGATAGGTTCGCACAAGCTGTCAGTTGATAACAATTGCAATGGCTTTTTCCTTTGAATTGGAATTTCCTCTGAGAATCTCATTTGATATTTAAGCACATTATTATTGATTTGATTACCATGGAAACTCCCCGCTGCTCAACCTGAATTGAATTCATTTAATGCGCTTGCAATTAGTTCGGCTTATTGAAGCACAAACGTGTATTGTGCTCTCCGATACTTGGCTAAGATAATTAATTTATAAATAAGATTGTGCATTTTCTATTTGTATTATTTTACAAGTGAAGCATGTAACAGATACTGGCTAAAGACACCCTCTTGCATTTTTCAAATTAATTGGGGGAAGAAAACTGTTTCTCAGTAATTTAATACATCAGTGCACAACTTTGTTGCTTGTGCATCTTTAATTACAATATACTAAGAAACTGTTTTCTATCCTAATTATTTTGCCAAGTGCAAGCAAACGCAGTCGATTCAACGTCCAATAATTCAAGCATACCAAAAATGTATACACGTATCGAGGGTTATTGCAACAATGTGCAGGATAATAAGTGCTATTTAAATAAAAAGTGTTGAATTTGTGGATTACACATGCGTAATATCGTTGTCATAACTGTGACTGAGTCACTGTGACTGCGTATGGAGAGTACCGATGTTAACTGTCATAGATGCTATATTAACAGTAACATTTCCGTTATTAACAGTGACAGTTCTGATAATAACAGTCACACATAAAGTATTAACAGTCACCGATTTGGTATTAACAGTCACAGTTTTGATATTAACAGTAACATTTCCGTTATTAACAGTGACAGTTCTGATAATAACAGTCACAGTTTCGATATTAACAGCTACACTTTTGATATTAACAGTAACATTTATCGTTATTAACAGCTGTTACCATAGAGATTTACATATTCACAGTCCTGACATTAAAACAGTCCAGATTTTAACAGCTGTTAACATTGAAATGCCCATTAACAGTGCAATATCGATGTTAACAGTAACAGATCATGTCTTAATTTGCAATATCCTCAACAATCCCGCAGGTTTTATAAAAGAAAGACTAACGAAATTTGGTCATGTTTTGAGCCCACAGGCAAATATGTTATTAACATTTGCTAAACAAAATTATCCTCTCAAATGTTAGCCTTCTAACCTAGTTTCATCACATCGCGGAACTTGCGACTCAGTGACGAAAATATTATGTTATTAAACTATTCTTCAACGGTAATACAAAGAATTTATAATATGTATAGCTACCTCCACCTACCTCTACCTTTTTCAAACACTTTTTATACTCTGTTCCCGTTCGTTCGTATGAACGCAAGTTTTGAAGCTAGAGCAACCAATTTTGGTATATGTATACCCTCAGTATATGTATAAAGTGTCGAGATCTACAGACCACCCTGGGAACAGGGTATACTGCAGTCGATTACTTCCGCTTGCAACGTTCTTACTTATTCTGATTGACTTTTTTCATTAGAGAGACAATGAATAGAAACTTACTTGAAGTTGGCTAGCTTGTTTTTCATATATATAACGAAATTCGATTGGATATATAGTAGTGTATAAACCATAGTCACAATCACAAACATTTCTCATAAGTATTCGAAAGTAACAGTCACGTTTGTCACTGTGACTTGCAAACCAACTAAACTATTGCTCAATGTCCATGAGAGACTTTGTATGTTGCACGTACACACACACAGATACAGAGGCACACACACGCACACACACACCTATACATGTATGTATGCTTGCAAATTTTTGGGGTGGCCCAGGTAAATGCTGTGAAAATGTAATTAAGCACGGAAATTCTGAACATTCCGGACGAGAGAAGCGTGTATAAATGTACGCCCAGGTGTTGTGGGAGGCGCTGCGGGGTCTACTTTGTCTTGGTGGGCACATTATTATATTAATAATAATCATATTTGTGTTGGATGAGTCATTTTCTACGCTTGAGGTGAAACAAGCCACGAGTGGCGAGTGGCGAGAGACGAGAGACGAGAGACGAGGGGCGAGTGGCGAGTGGCGAGTGACGAGCGATGAATGGTGGTCAATAACCGAGTTATGTGAATTGTTAATTAACTGTTTGCTGCGGTCGTATAAGTATGCATATTGCATAACTTTTCAACTATTTATAATATTGTGCAACTGCATTATGCATTCCAAACATAAAGAATGGAAACCAAAGTGGCGTTTCCGGCTCTTCATAAGGATTTTTACTCCCTGTACCCATAAAATGGGTAAAAAGCGGGTACTACAATCTGTGCAAATGTATGTAACAGGCAGGAGACATTTCCGACCCTATCAAGTATATATATTCTTGATCAGTATCAAAAGGGATTTCGATTTGGCCATGTCCGTCTGTCTGTCCGTCCGTATGTATCAACGCAAGGATCTCAGCAACTACAAGAGCTAGAGACACCAAATTTGGAATGGAGGTTCCTCATACGCAGATCAAGTTTGTTTCATATTTCAGATATCTACCCCCGTTCCCCCGCAATTCGATAAAAACGTTTTATACCAACAATTTCAAGGATAGAGCTTTTAGATTTAACATGTATAATACTTTAGTTTCTTTTAATCTACTGTCCAAATTTCAAGTCGATTGGATAATAAACACGGAAGTTATTCACGAAAGAAGATTCAGTGCTGCAGCGAGGGGAAGAAGAAGCACAGCCACCATTTAAAATGCCTCGCTTGCGCTGTCGCTTTTGCCGCCTGTGTGTGTGCGTCTTTGTGTATGTTGATTGGATGTTTTAGACCTGGGTACAGGGGGTTTCGTTGTCGGGTATACTCGACTATAGTATTCTTACTTGTTTTAATCTACTTATGTGGTGGTTGTGATCGACACCTTGCGATCTTACTCAACGATGTATTGAGTTGAATAATCCAGGAACTACATATTTACAGCGTACGTAGATGTTAGCTAAAGACTAACTTAACATAAGTGTGGGAGACGAAAATAGAAATAAAATTTATAGTAAAAAAAAAAAAAAATCGACCTCATTAAAAAATTCTGCTACTGGGCAGGTCTTCATAAGGATAGATTACCGACTTAATAATAAAAAAAAAAATATTGATTTTACCTCAAAAATATCTTAAATTGTTTGCTTGATGTTTTTTAATCTTTATGAAAACTTTTATAAATTGCTAATTAATCTATTTATAACTACATATATATGAATAATTTGTATATATTGCTATACATATTGAAATATTTTTGAATGAAGAATTTGGACATCTTGAACCTTTTTACATTAAAATGCCAATAACTTTTACATCTGTTCACCGATCTTGATGAAGTGGCTCTAAAGTATAACAACAAAAAACAAAATTGGATTTTCTTTTCGAAAATATCCTTAGAAATCGGATTCATTTTTTCAAATAGGCCAGCTTTGATGTACAATTTTCAATTCAATTCCAAATAAGAGCTCAACAAATAATGGCTGTTTTAAAATGATATATGATAACATGTTTTTATTAGATTTTCAAAAAAAAAAAAAAAAAAAAAACTCTGATATAGTTTCGAGTTGGAAGTATTTTACATTTATCTTAACCTTACACAATGTTTTTCATTATTGTATTTTTCACGGAATAATTATTATTGTTATTATGTCAATGGAAAATAAATCTTTCTAATTTCTATACTACATTTATCTAAAGCTAGCTAGTCACAAGACTAATTTTTTCGTCAAAGTCTGGTTTTTATTATCATTTTTTTTATATAATATATATATATAATATTATTTCTGTAAAGATTTACGTATCACAAGTTTAGTCTTTGAACTTGTTTTCCTTCTTTTCATTTGTTGCATAGTGTAATCTAATGTCTATTAGAAGCGACAAGAGAATACAGAGAGAGAGGTAGCTCCAATTAGTGAATGACTGATAGAAAATTGAGAAGCAACTCAAACAAAAACAAGCAAAAAAATTTAAAATTTTTAAGCACTGCGTAGCAAAACAAAATGCAAAAAACTAGAAAGACGCTAAAAGCAAATGATGAAAAAAATAAAAAAAAAAAAAAAAAATTTAAAAAAAAATAAAAAAGAATAATAAAATAAAATAAAAACAGACAATGCAAAAATGCATGACAACTACCATTTAAAGGTGTTGTTAAGTGTCTCACTCTACCTGCCTGCCCGCCGCCCACCACCCATGTTCCACCTCCCTTCTCCCAACTCCCAACTCCCTTCTCCCACCTCCCAACTCCCTTCTCCCACCTCCCACGTTCCACCTCCCTTCTCCCAACTCCCTTCTCCCACCTCCCACGTTCCACCTCCCTTCTCCCAACTCCCTTCTCCCACCACCCATGTTCCACCTCCCTTCTCCCACCTCCCTTCTCCCACCTCCCTACTCCCAACTCCCTTCACCCACGTTCCACCTCCCTTCTCCCAACTCCCTTCTCCCACCACCCGTGTTCCACCTCCCTTCTCCCAACTCCCTTCTCCCACCACCCATGTTCCACCTCCCTTCTCCCACCTCCCTTCTCCCACCTGAACCTACCTCGCTAATGCAACGACATTTTAACGAGAAGCCCCAACATTTATTAACAATGCTTTAAGAAATTGCTAACGGCAAAGACAATGACAGACACACAGAGCGAGAGAGAGAGAGGGAGGGAGGGAGGGAGGGAGGGAGGAGAGGGAGCAGTAGTGAGCGAGACAGAGGACAATATTCGTTGTTGTTGTGTTTCGACTGCAATTTCAAGATAATTTTCTATTCTATTATATTCTAAAGACATACGCTTACCTGGCATTGTGCGAAACAAAAGCTCTTTATCAATAGAATTGATGCGATTTACGTGTGCTTTGTCTCTCTCTCTCTCTGTCTCTGTCTCTGTCTCTGTCTCTTATTTCTTTTTGTCCATCTCCCTCTTATTTTCGTGCAGCCAAAAGCCGCAAGTGAAACCTGTAAAGTTGCCAAATTAAGGTAGCGTCTATACAAACGGTGCCCCTGGCAGTACCATGAATGAAGTATTTCATTTTTAACGATGCCAGAAAAGAGGATTACTCACCAAATTGCTTGTATTATTTTCCCAGTACCCCATACACAATGAAAATTGTTACAAAAAACAAAATACAAATAAATAAATAAAAGGGTACAATAATGTTCATGCCGCCATTGTGGAAGCTTGTCGGTTTAATTCTATTATACGTTGATGTACTACAATTTGAAATAGCAATTTTGATATATATCTTTCTAGTAGCAGTGTTAGTTTTCAAAGTTAGGAATCCCAGTCACAGTTTTGTTATTAATAGTAACATTTCCGTTAATAAAAGTCACAGTTCTGATATTAACAGTAACATTTCCGTTATTAACAGTGACAGTTTTGACAGTTAAATTATTAACAGTCACAGTTCCAATATTAACAGTCACAGTTTCAATATTAACAGTAACATTTATCGTTATTAACAGCTGTTACCATAGAGATTTACATATTCACAGTCCTGACATTAAAACAGTCCAGATTTTAACAGCTGTTAATATTGAGATGCACATTAACAGTGCAATATCGATGTTAACAGTAACAGATCATGTCTTAATTTCCAATATCCTGGACTATTGCATTAGCTAACCTACATAAGCAGTTACTTACTTACTTTTTTCAAACAATTTGAAGTTAATTTATTTTTAACTTTTTATACTCTGTTCCCAAAGAATCCCAAATATAATCAAATTCATAAAAATTGCATTCAAATATAAAAGAAAGATAAATATCTGTTCAAAATCATTTCATGTATCGAATCTATTATACTTTTATACAAAAATATTGAAATTTTTTACCAATTAAGTTTGCAAAAGATTGGATTTTCCCAAAAGCTAGCATTCACAACCAGAATTTTTAATTGTTTGTCTATACTGAAAGTAATAACTATAAAATTTATAACTCTTAGGGTGTATTCGATAGTAAAGTTTAGTGCATACCAGATCGGTATGGCTCAGATAGTGGGTTCAATTGAAGTATTACGAGTAGTGTTAGCTTATATTGTGTAGGGCAGTTCTAACGTAGTGTTGCCTAAAATATTTGCTAGAGATATTGTGTGATACTAATGTATGAGGGTAGTGTTTTAAACTATTGTCTTGTCTCTTAAGAATGCACATTCCAGGTAGAGCGAAAGGATGGGCTTATAGAAAGCAGTGTAGGGTAGTTGCTGTATAGGGTAGTTCTAGTGTAGGGTAGTTCCAGCTGAGTATCACTCTTACTCGGAAAATAAATGACAGTACCTAATATTTGTCAAGATGGGAATGCGCTCAAGTGTTCGGTAGTTCCATTATAGTGTTAGTGTTAAGAAGTGTGGACTTGACACGACTTGACATGGAAATACTGTAGCGTAATATCTCTGATAGTTAATAGGAAACCATCTATAGCTGTTTGAGGCTCAATTATATCTGTCTATCTTGTTTCCTTTAAAAAGATGTCAAGACTTCAGTTCGTAATAGATTTCGTTAATTGTGTTGATTCAGTTGTAGTTAGTTGAAATTGAATGCATTAACTCTTTTAAAGTAACTTCCAGCTGTGATGGACTTGAACCCTCATTAAAGTTGACATTCTTCACGATTTCAAAGTTTACAAACTCTGGTATACAATTTGTTCTATTCTTTCTGCTGTCGAGTAACGAAGTAAAGTTTTCTTAAAGAGTTTGAAAACAACATTTCCTCTTGGGCTAGGCAACAAAAACAACAAGAACAAGAAAACCAGTTGGCAATTTTACACTTGCCTGCTCCTGCAGTTGACCCAGCTTATGCATACCACTTTGAATCTAAATCTATATCCTGCCTGTTTCTCTCACTCACTCACTCACTCACTCTCTCTCTCGCTCTTCTTGCTTTGTTTCATTGTTTCTCTATTTCTCTATTGCTTGGCTGCTAAGTCTGTTAATCTCTTGGCAGTCTCAACCGCAAATTAAATTTACCAGCCCGGGCATTGCAAAATTTAATGGCACACAGGGAGGCGACACATAGGAGACAAAGTACGAAGGACACCGTAACAGGATGAAAGTTTGTTTTTTAAAGTTGTTCACGTCGCCGTTACACTCTTGTCGTCGTCGTCCTTCTTCTCCTGGGTGGCGTGTTCTAAAGTTTTGCGCCTAAAAGGCAGCCAACAACAACAACAACAACAACAACAACAATTCAGCCTAGGAGGCAACCAGCGCCAGGATAATAATCAGCCATGGCGGCGACACTGCGGCATACAAAATGCAGCTACCGGCTCCTGTCCACTTGCCACAATGCCACCCAAGCAAGCGACCACCCAACACCCAAACCACCCAACCACCTTCCTTATGGAGCTGGCATTCATAACAAGGCAGTGAAGCGGCTAAAAACCCCGCTGCCTCCCCCCGCCAACCACCCGCCAAGCACGTAACCGTTGAAAACTCTGGCGAAAAGCAAAAATCGATAAATTTTTGCACTTGCCACATGCTCAAGCCGAGCGCCATGGAGCAGACGTTTGCTTGGTTGAAAGGAGCTGGCGGATGGGGACAGGGTGGCTCACGAATAGGTTAGTTATAGAAAGAGTAGAGGTGTGTTTGTGCCGTTGAGTGGAAGGGGGGCTAGATTTGAGGAAGAGAGTTGGGGGTGGGCAATGACTACTCTTTTACTTTTTACTTCAACCTCTCTCTACGTTTTGTCCTGTGCAAGTAGCGGCATGTGCCTCAGGACAGGACAGGACGGGATAATATAGGATAGGGTAGGAATTGGAAAGGATAGGATAGGACAACTTGCCCAGCTCTTGTTCTTCTACTTCTACTTCTACTTCTTCTTCTTTTTCTTCTACTTCTTCTTCTTCTTCTACTCGTACATCTTTTCCTTTATCTACTTTCTCACATTTCGCTTCTCCACTCAGTTTCTCTAGCTCTCTTTTTGCTGTTCTGTTATTTTGTCTTGTATGGCTTTTATTTTATACATATATGTATGTATGTATGTATGTATGTATGTATGTATGTTTGTACATATTTATATAGCACATGCAATCTGGCCCATAAGGCGTGGCAGCCTAATGGACCCGGGGGGAGGGGAATTGGTGTGTGCGTGTGTTGGCGCAAGGATGCTGCCAGCCAAAAGTTACACACATTTAAACTTATACATACAGAGACACGCACACACACACACACACACACACACACATATACATACATACACACACACATGCTTGCACGTACATTACGGTATTTGTGGCCTGGCTCAGTCGCTAACTCTGCCAACGTCGACGTCGCTGCGCCTCGTGTTTACAAATTTCATATTTTTCTTTCGTTTTTGTTGTTGTTTGTTTGTTCATCAACAAAAACAAAACAAAAATTATTCAAGCTGCAATTTTTAATTATTTGTATGAAGTTATTGTTGTTGTTGCTGGCGCAACTTTCAAGAGCGAGATAGTTCGAGGAGAGAGAGAGAGAGAGAGAGAGAGAGTAAGAGAACACAGGGAGCAGCAAAGCTTATTTGCAAAGCTTTATGCTTTTCGATGTTTTACCTTTTGTGGCCACATTAAAGTTGCGAATGCTTTTAATACAACAACAACAAAAACTATATGTACATACATACATACATATATGTATGCATATGTAAGAAGCAAAAGAAATACAAATAGCATAGAATAGAGCAACATAAGGCAGACACGTAACCTTAACAACAAACAGAAAGAAAGAAAAAAACCGCAAAAGAAAGTTTCTTATTCCATTCGCAAAAGCTTTCAAGTCAATGCGCCTTTTCGTGTCCCTGAAACTAAAGAAACTTTGAAAATCTTTAATTGAAGTTTGTAAAATATAGCTTTAATCACAAATTCAGTTTAGTTAAGCTTTACAGCTGTAGGCTCAGACATATACATATATTTGTTGTATAATGAGTAATTTGATTCTATAAATTGTTCAAAAGCGAAATTTCATTGAGCAAAGTTCTATTGAATTACGTGTACATGTATTTGCATTCCAGCTGGAAAACAATTGAACTCGGTATTGATAGTATCTGGTTGGTTATTTTCATGAGTCACTTTAGAGGTTTGCTTTGTACCCACTTTCAAAATTAGCTGTATTTTGTATCAATATCAGGGAATATAATAATAATATATTGATACTTTCGAGCCAAAACGGTTGAGTAGTATTAGAATCCTAATAGTATATCTAAATGGGGTTATTCAATAAAAATAAATTGCAAAAGTGTTGAAAAATCGATAAAACTTAATAACAATCCTATGCTGGGACAGATTTTGAATAAATTAAAGAGAATACTAATACAAACAAATATTTTAAAATTATTTGTTATGTTTATAAGAAGTACATACATATATGCAATGAAACTTGGGAATATAAGTAATCCATATGTTATTAAAATATTGAAAATCCACAAATTTTTAAAGGAAAAAAACTTTAGATTATTGATGAATTTTATCCATAAGTATCAATATTTTTGTTTTATCAATAAATCAAGATACAATTTCAAAAGAAAAGACAAAATACGTTTGAAACAAACAATAAAATGATAGTTTAGTTGTAAAAACTTGAAATTTGTCCTCGTATTTCCTCGTGTTTTCTTCAAAAAGACTAAAGAAAAATAATTAGAAAATGTAATCAAATAGAAAGAACTAGAAAATATAAGGATTTTTCCCATAACTGGAAACTGTAACTGTTTTTTTTATCGCTTATACTGAACTGAAAGTGGCCTGTTATCGATTGTTATCAATTTATCGATATTTCTATAAGCCTAGCACTACTATTTTAACTTATGTATTCATATAAAACCCCAAAGAATCCACATTTCTAATTCATTGCTTTATATGTATGTATGTATGTATGTACATATGTATGTATTGTATATGTGTAAACAGCAAACAATTACTAATTTCCTCCTTTACTCTCCTTACGCTCTTTACAGGTAAGACATCTAAATGAACCCAGCCAAAATGATGCAAACTTGAAAGGAAGCCACAAATTGGATAATGTTGGTAACAATGAAGAGGGGGAAGAGCACAGAGCATGGAATTAGGTGCTCTGTATGGCTAGGTTGGTTAGGGGGGCTAGAGGGGTTGTCGCAAGGTTCTGTTTTTGTATCCGTATTGCTGTAGGTCGATATGATTGATGAGACGTGGAGCGAACGTCTGGTTTTAAAGCTGGTAGGGGGGGACCCGAGGGGCGGTGCTGCACGGCAGCTCAGCTTTAAAGCGCTTTGGGTTCAGCTCTCAAGTTTGATTCTTTAAAAATAGCAGTTGGTGAAATTTGGCAACGTCGCCTTTTGCAATACACTTGACAGCTGTATGTGTATGTGTGTCTCTCTCTCTCTCTCTCTCTCTCTCGCTCTTGCTCTGTGTGTGTGTGTGCGTGGTTGTCTGTGTGTGTCATTAATATTTAATGAATTAATAAGCGTACTGGTGTGCGGGTGTCTGTTTCTTTCATACTGTCAGCACTGGGCTGACTCTGTGACGTCGTCGACGTCGACGTCGACGCAACTGCCGCAGGTCAAACGCGTCGCACGTTAATCACACATCTTGAAACGGAACGTCAAACGTGTCGTTGTTGTTGCAGCAGCAGCAGCGACGCGTCGTTTCAAAAATTTAAATAATGTTCTTTGCGGGTAGGGGTTAGGGTTTGAGAGCGACATGTTCTAGCAAATGTTTGGCTGCCAACGTCGTCGACGTCAGCAATGTTCGTAGCGCACATGTTGCGGCAACGTGTTGCCAGCTGATGTTCGATGTTGCCGCTCGCTATCATGCATGTCTCATGTCCGCCATGCTGCTTTGTTGGTTTTTTTCTCACTCATACTCGCCTGCTGGCACACGAATGTGAGCAGTATGGGTATAGCTAGCGCGCTCTCTCTCGCAATGATCGACTTGCTTGTTTGCTTGCTCGCCCACTCGCACCCACGCCAACATGTGCAACATGTGTGACGTCGTGTGTTTTGGGTTTGTGTCCCCGATAACATAATAGTAAGGCGCCTCACTAAATCAACCCGTTAAATTTGCTTACTCTGCTCGGCTCAGATTAGTCTAGATTGGCCAAAGCGATCTCATTGGGGTCAGGCCTGTTTACCCACTTGACGTCATCTTCAACCTATTGTGGCATTCAAATCTAGTGCACTAAACACCTCCGAATTCATACAAAAGTAATGGGTTTATTCAATTAAGTAAAATGAATAATGTTGTGACTTTACACTAGGTATGTAAATAACTCGCAAATAAGCGATTGTAGCAATTCTTGATTATTCATTAAGTAATAAGATTTTTTATGTATTTTTTTAGTTAATCAGCTTGGATTTTTTTTAGTTTTTCATAAATTAAAAAAAAAAAAACAAATTTATAGAACCAGTTTTTCAATGTCTAGTTAAGTTTCTTTTTTCCCCTTACAATAATATTTGAGCTGCAAGTTAAATGTTTAAGGTAAACAGCTGTTTGGCAATTTTTTTTTTTTGCCATCATGTCTCAATGTGTGTACACACTGGAGCGTAGTGTTGGTCAACGTGTTCAACTGGCAGCTAGCAAAACTAAACTTGAAGAAATATAAAATAAATAAATAAAATATAAACAATTTTTGAGAAAAAAAAATCGAAAAAAAACACGGAAAAAAACACGGAAAAAAGAGAAAAAAAGAAAAATATATAAAATAAATTAAGAAAAATATACAAATTTTTTAACAAAAAAAAAAAAAAAACAAGTAAGAATGCTATAGTCGAGTATACCCGACTACGAAACTCCCTGTACTAAAATATTCAATCACATCTACGTCCACTTACACATACACAAAGACGCACGCACACAGGCGGCAAAAGTGGCTGTGCTTCTTCTTCCCCCTCTCGCTGCATTACTGAATCTTCTTTCGTGAATAACTTCCGTGTTTATTATCCGATCGACTTGAAATTTTGACAGTGTATTAACAGAGACTAAGGTATTGTACATGCCAAATCTTAAAGCTGTATCTTAAAAATTGTTCCTGTAAAACGGTTTTTTATCGATTTGCGGGGGAACGGGAGGAGATATCTGAAATATGAAACAAACTTGATCTGCGTATGGTATACAGGAACCTACATACCAAATTTGGTGTCTCTAGCTCTTGTAGTTGCTGAGATCGACGAGTTCATATGGACAGACGGACAGACGGAAGACGGCTATCGATGCTATCGAAAAACCGTAGGAATCCCAAAAGATCTTTATAAAAAGTTTGATTATTCGAATACTTTTCATTTCGAATCGTTTTTTGATTTTCTCTCCCCTCTTCCGAATGAAATAGCAACGGTTTTTTCCATTTTGAGGTTATGCTTGATTGGTTATCAATCCTGAAACTCAAAATGAAAAATAAACAATCGGTTTTTGTTAGAATAATAATGAGAGTAGTGGAACAGTATCAAGAGTAGCGCAGTGTGGAATATACTAGAATTCTCTCTCTCTTTCTTTAAAGCTAAATATTTGTTGTCCTGCTGACAATTCATGCATGAGTGAGTACGCAGGACATTTGTAATTATGTGCAATTACAATGCAGTCAATATAGTCCTGTCAAAGGAACAAGGTGCGAAAAAGTAGGAGTTGGATTCATTTGACAAAGTTCATATGAAGAGAGTAGAAAAAAAGTAAAGCTAAAAGCAGCTTTCAGTTAGTGTATTATAGCATTTTGCAGCTTTTGAGGTTTGGTCACACTTTCAAATGACCAAATGGTCTGCGAAGGATAATTTATGAGCTGGGAAAGCACTTGGTTTGAAGCGGCTGGGATTTTATGCCTGAAACGTTTGATTTACATACAAGAACTTTCCTGCGCTGAGAAGTCGATTAATCTGGTATTTTTCCCACGCAGGTCATACAGGACACTGGAGCAGCAGACGCAGCAGTACGCCAAGAGCCTCGGGCACCTGCAGCTTCAGCAACATCAGCAGCAACAACAGCAGCAGCAGCAACAGCAGCAGCAACAACAACAAATGCATCACCACCACCAACAACAACAGCAGCATCAGCAGCAGCAGCACCAGCAACAGCAACAGCAGCAACAAGCGCAGCAGCAGCAGCAGCAACAGCAACAACAGCAACAACAACAACAGCAGCAACAGCAGCAGCAGCAACAATCCTCTCGGTCAGCAGCTAGTCCACTGTCCCCGCCACGTCCTGGACCGGGCAGCGCAGCGGCAGCAGCGGCGGCCAACATTTATGCAAAATTTGCTGAATCGCCCCAGCGTTTCATACAGCAAGCGTACGGCATGGGGCCGGTGGGGAACTATCGGGAGCCGCATTATATGCGAATACCACAGCTGCAGGCCACAATGCCGGAGTATCGGGTGGCGCGTGCGACGGTGGCCGCCTCCGCAGCAGCAGCTGCTGCCGCTGCCGGCTGCAAAACGGTACCCAGCTCAGCCGGAGGCAGCGGTGGCGGCGGCGGTGGTGGTGGTGGTGGCAGTGGTGTCCAGGTGGCTGGTAATATGGCACCTCCGGGCTCTCAAACAGGCGGTGTGCTTGTCATGGATGCTATGTCGCATTATGCCAGCCAACAGCAGCCTGGTCCGCCACAGAGCAGCAACAGTGTCGCCCAGCAGCAACAGCAACAGCAGCAACAACAGCAGCAGCAGCAGCAGCAGCAGCAGCAGCAGCAGCAGCAACAAGGCAGCAATGCACCACCCGGCAGCAGTGTACCCATCATTATGGCCAGCGGACAGCAGCATCTATTGTTGCCACGCCATCAAGCGTTGCAGTACACCAACGAATACCTGACCAATATGGCAGCGGCCACGCAGCGACAGCAACAACAGCAGCAGCAGCAGCATCAGGCACCTCCAGAGTCAGCTGGTCAGCCGTATAAGAAGCAGCGGCTAAGTGAGACCAATGCGAGCAACATGAATCACCTGCCACATCAGCAATCGCAGCAGCAACAACAACAGCAGCAACGATCCTCGCCCGCTCAGCAGCTAAACAGTCGTCAGAGCAATCATGGCGCCGTCCTGCACATGTCCTCTGCAGCAGCAGCAGCAGCAGCAGCCGCTGCTGCATCCGTGCTAACACCGCTGGCCATGCAGCAGCATAAGGTGGAAACGCTGCCACAGCAGCAGCAGCAACAACAACACCAGCAGCAGCAGCAGCAGCAACAGCAACAACAACACCAGCAGCAGCAGCAGCAACATCATCAGCAGCATCAGCAACAGCAACTGTCATCGCAGTCGCATGCACCGCGTGTTTTGCCGCCACCGCCAACGTTGACATCAACAAGCAGCCTGGCTGGATCAGGTGGTGACAGAGCAGGAGGAGGAGGAGGAGGAGCACAGCTGGTCAGCTCGGTTAGCGTCTCCACAGCGCCAATGAATACCAGCAACATTAGCAGTCACATCAGCAGCCACATCAGCTGCAGCAGCAGCAGCAGCGGCAGCAGCAGCTCTGCGGTTGGCACTGCATCAGTTGCAACAGCAACGGCAACCAGCTCTGAAGCATACCATCCACAGGTGAATAAGCAAATCAAATGACATTGGCCCAAACTAACACTTAACTATAGTATTTTAGCCAGAGTTGATAATATATTGTGTTCCAGCGTTTCCCAAACTGGGGTTCGTAGGAAATTTTTGACGAGTAGCGCTAAAAATTGTAAAAAAGGAAGAAAAAATTAATGAATAGTATAGTTTTACATCAGATAAACCAAAGACTATAGTACTACAAGATGGGCAACGCAGTAGAAAAGAATGGCATAAGGGCAGATTCCATTTCATAAAATAGAAAGCGCTTGAAATAAGCACGTTTGGTATTTTTTTACTTTTAAAGCTCGTACCGGACCAAAAACGTTTGGAAAACGCTGCTGTATTCAATTGTATATTGAAGCTTTCAAGTGCTTTTAAAGCTTTCAAGTGCTTTTGAAGCTTTCAAGTGCTTTTGAAGCTGTCTTTCAAACAATCACAGTAAAGTTAGAGAAGTTAGAGACAAACACTTTGCTTTCACCCTTCTTAGCTTTCGTCAACTAATCTTAGAAGCTCTGTAAACCTATAGAACAATGAGAATAAGTAGCTTTTAGCTTGAGTCAGCTGTAGTCAATACTGTTCCAAGTTCACTGGAAACTTTAATGGGAATTTGTGCTTTGTGAAGTTATCTACATAATTGATATATTTGATAATTCCGAGTAATCATTAAGTTCTAGATAACAACACTTAAATGTTGCCTGCAATTTATGCTTCCAGCTTGAAGTGAGCCTAATGAGAAACCATAAGGAAAGTGAATTTTGTTGTTTAATTATGGATAGTTTTGTTTTGGTTTATTTTACCAATTCGCAGGAAATCTATGTAGAAATCATAATAATCTTAAAACAGGCAAACTTTAATGTGCTTTTAGAAGCTCTGTGAACAAATTATGAGCTATTTTCCAATAAATCTAGTAAGGGTTGCTCAATGTTCAGCTTGAAGCTATAATGTGCTTTTGTAAGCTCTTTGAAAAGAAAAAGCTCTGTTTAAAGTTCGAACTTCAGTTAAGTTCGAACTTTATTCATATTCAGTAAAAAGTTATCGACTCTTGGTATCGCATCTTTATGATCGTCAGTTTGGGTCAGTGTCATTTGCATTATGATTTGAAGCTTTGATTACTAATATTTAACTTATCTTTTGAACAGGTGGAGGCCATTTCACCAACGCTGCCCAGCGATAATGCTGAGGAGCGTGCTCGCAGCAGCAGCAGTGGCAGCAGCAACAACAACAACAACAACAATAATAACAACAGCAGCAACAACAACAGTAGCAGCAGCAGCAGCAGCAACAACAGCAGCAGCAGCAGCGGCAGCAGTAGCAACAACAACAGCAGCGCCAAAGAGGAGCTGCTGATGCAGATACAAAAGGTGGACAATGAGATCAAGTGCGCGGAGACGGCAATGGAAACGTTGCGTAAAAAGGAGAAAACATTGCTGGATGAGGCGGCGGCAACAGTTGCTGCCGCCAAAGCGGATGAACAGTCAGCCGTGGAGGCGGCAACAACAGCGGATGGCGATAATGAGATTGGTGGGCTCACGTGGCGCACACAAATGATGGCACAGAGCATTTATGAGGCGAACCGTGCAGTGGCCGCCGAGCAACATTCCCTTGTCAGTTTGGCCGGCGGCGAGGAGCGGGCGAAACCCTGGCTGCCGCTCTACAATCAGCCGCTGGATGTGGAAACGCTAACGCATCTGATAAAGCGCCATCAGACACTAATACGGAATCCATTGCTGTTGCATATACGCAAACTGAAGGCCGAACGCTGGGAGCATAATCAGGGCCTGGTCGAGAAATATACAAAGGATCAGGCGGATTGGCAGAGGCGCTGCGAACGTGCCGAGGGCAGTGCCAAGCGTAAGGCGCGCGAGGCAAAGAATCGTGAATTCTTTGAGAAGGTGTTCACGGAGCTGCGGAAACAGCGTGAGGATAAGGAGCGCTTTAATCGCGTTGGCTCACGCATTAAATCCGAGGCAGATCTCGAGGAGATCATGGATGGTCTGCAGGAGCAGGCATTGGAGGATAAAAAGATGCGCTCCTATGCTGTTATACCACCATTAATGTACGATTCCCGCCAGAGCCGTTGCGTCTATCATAATGAGAATGGACGCATTGAGGATATGGTGGCCGTGCATGAAGAGCGCAAGGCTGTCAATATGTGGACGGTCGGTGAGAAGGAGACCTTTAAGGAGAAATATATGCAGCATCCGAAGAACTTTGGCTTAATTGCCGGTAGCCTGGATCGCAAATCGCCGCAGGATTGTGTACGCTATTACTACCTCAGCAAAAAGACGGAGAATTATAAGCAACTATTGCGCAAATCCCGTCAGCGTACGCGCAGCAGTCGCAATCCGGCAAAGGCGCAGGCAGCGCAACCACAATGCATCATCGATTCCCTGACAACGGGCGTCACCACCCGCCTGCAGCGTGAACAGCAACAGAAGTCCGGCAATCGTTCCAGCGCCGTTGCGGAACGGGAGCGTGTTGCCGAGAAGGCAGCCGCCGATGCAGCCAAGGCGGCTGAATGCGCTGCCGAGAAGGCAAGCGCTGTTAGCAAAGCCGCTGAGGCAGCCGCTGGCAGCGAGAAGGTGGCCAAAAGTGTTGCCGCAGCAGCAGCAGCAGCGGCGGCGGCAGCCGCAGCGGCAGCAGCAGCAGCAGCAGCAACAGCAACAGCAGCAGCCGCGGCAGCTGTGGCCACAACATCCGCAACAGCAACAACAGCTGACAAAGCGGATGCCGCCAAGGCAAACGCTGCAATCGAAAGGAATGCAACGGCAGCGCCAGTTGCAACAGCAGCAACGAATGCCGCAAGCGGCAGCGAGATCTCAACGGGCAGCAGTAACAGCGAAGCCAAAGCCAAAATTGCTGAAGAGGCAACAGCAGCAGCAGCGGCAGCTGCCTCAGCAGCAGCAGCAACAACCACATCAGCCACAACAACAACTGCGGCAGCAACTGTTGCCCATGAGGCAGCCAACGCTGCCACAGCAGCAGCAGCAGCAGCAGCAGCAGCAGCAGCGACACCGCCCAAGGCGTCCAAATCGTCGCAAGTCCAAACCCAAATCCAAGCCCAACATCACGCCGATGGCTCAGCGGATGCCGCCAAGGCGGCTGAAGCGACAGCGGATGTGGAGGAGCAGCGGAGGGCCAAGAGCAAAGCGACGGCCGCCAATGCCGATAGCTACAATGGTAAGCCATCGATAATCTATCGATAATTTATCGGCATTACAAATATGTGCAAACATTATATTCGATATATATATATATTTATAACTATAATCTGAAAAATAAGGAAAGTTTTTATTTCGATGAATATGCTGTTAGGATGATTTTATGTTTGAGTTAGCTTGTATTTATCGATAACAGATATAAACTAGATTATATATACAATGAGATTTACTAAATTTAAATTCAGTTAACAATGTCTATCGAAGTATTTCGATTACTTTGACAAATCAAAGGCAATGAAAATTGTTGTTAAAATTACAATCAGAAATGATAATTCCATTTATAAATGTGTCTTCTGGCTTATCACTTTCCATCGATATGCTTTTATCGATAATTATTCAAATATATTGATATTAATTATATCACTAACGATTTCTTGGAGCATGTGGCATTGTTCAGAGATGATGATTCCGTCGATATCAATCGATAAACAATCGACTCCTATAATGTATTAATAGCAAGAACTCACACAATTTAAAATCGTTTATTAACAAACTCTAATCTTCTCGCTCCACAGCAACTGGTGCCACAATAGCAGCCGCAGGATCAGCTGGTGCCACGCCCACAGCAACGCCCGCTGTCAACGTGACGGTGAACGGTTTTAAGCCCGGCTACCAGAGCGTCCTCATATCCAACGTTAAGGCGCCAGCGCCAATGGGCGTTGATGATGCCACATCAGCAGCAGCAGCAGCAGCGGCAGCGGCAGCGGCAGCTACGTCGACCAATGCAACTGGCGATAAAATTGTAAAGACAACATCGGCTGCAACGGCTGCAGTCTATGCTGGCTTCGCTGTGCTCAATGTGACAGTACCGGAGCCGGTCAGCGGTGTGGCAACGCTAACAACTGCAACCACAGCTGGCAATTATCTTGGACAAAAGCTGAAGGCGGCGCAGGTGGAGGGACTCGGTGCTGGCAACGATTTGCACTCGGAAGTTAGGTGAGTTATCGGGAGAGCGGGTAGGAGCGATCGAGGCAGAATAGCATATGCATCGATATTGAATCGTGTACTAAAATGGCTGAACCGATAACCGTATATCGTTATAGCGGCGATTAAACACAACTATATATCGATAATAGGCATCACAAATATATCCTCGAAATGCGTGGGAGAAAAATACTGAATAGTTCAAACTTTTTTCGTAATTTAAACGTAAACAAATATATCGATATAGATGCGATTGCATAGTTGTTCGGGATGATGTTTTACATTCGATTCAAGTATCGATATGTTTATTCTCAAGACAATTACTAACTTCCCACTCTTCATTCACAGTGAGGCCAAGAAGAAACGTTACGACATAACGATGCCTGTCGAGGCTAACAACGCCATCAGCAGCAGCAGCAGCAGTAGTAACAATAATAACAACAACGCCAAGCTGAACTCAAAGGATGCGTCGAATCAAACATCATCCATTGGTAAGGGTACATTATCGGCATCGTCCTCATCGCTGTTGTTAATCGCCGCTGCCTCGATCATGTCCACAGCGCCCACAGCGACAACAACAACATCAACGTCATCAGGAACATCCACGCTGATGTCAGATGGTATTGGCAATTTGTTGACCACATCGGAGGTTCTAGCCTTGGATGGCAAAGGTGAGTTCTACAAGTTTCTTTTACTTCTTAAACATACGTACATATGTATGTGCTATACGAGTTTGGAGAGCTCAGAGAGCTTTCGTCAGGATGCATAACCTTAAAACTCTTGTGCTTTACTCTCTCAGCTGTCAAGGCTAAACGAAGCTTCAAGAAGCGCTGAGAGCTTTCCATTGAGCACAACTTTAAAGCTTTCAGCTTATGGGAACTCTGCCTAAGCTGTGCCATTCCCTTCAAAGCAACTCTACGTAAGCTTTTAAGCTTTGTATCCACCCTTAGACAAGCTTTTTAGCTTTTGCAACTATTTGCTAGCCTTGTCAACAGTAAAAGCTGCACTTTGTGCAGTTCTAACCAATGAAGTCTACCAGTTTTGTTAGCTTCTACAGCTTTTTCATCAAGTTTGCACTTAAAGCTCTTGTGCTTCACTCTCCTTAGCTTGCCAGATAGCACTGGCTAAGCTTTTATACGAATACTTGATGTTGGTCCAGCTGTATTAAGGCCATTAAGGATGAATTGCATTTCTCTGCTTCAGTGTCCTTTAGTGTGCTCATCATAAATGCATTTCGCGCTTTGTCAATTTCGCTTTTTGTGTTCATTGTCCGTTTGGTCTTTGTTTACATAGTTTCAACCAGTTTTCATCCTGGCGGCGTCCCCGATGAATATTTGATGGTCCGCATTGCCTCAAGTCAGGCTGGAATGAACCAGAGCTCCTCTAGGATGAAAAGGATGCGCGTCGACGGTGGACGCTTGATTGGTGCGTGCTTGTCTGTCTGGTGGGGTGGGTTTTTGGTTTTGCTTTTGCTTTTGCTTTTGGGTGGTGCGCGCAAAAACTGTGGTTTGTTTGCATCTACTTACCCCACCCACACCCACATACCCACGCAAGCTCAAACCCTTTCCATTTCCAGCCTGCACAGCTGTTTCAGTTATCCTTGCCCCATCCTTCAGTACTTCATTCGTCCTGCGCCTCTGCAGGCTCGCTCAGTTTCTCCGTTTGTTGGCTGTCATCTCCCTGGCGAGTTAATTAAACTCAATTAAATTAAAATTTTTGTAAACGTCTTTTTTATTATGCAAGTGATTTAATTTAATTATTAAATTGCCGCAACGTTGTTTGCATTAACCGACGTCAGCCATCTTTTTTATTTTTGCAAAACACGAGCCAGCGAGACAAGGAGAAAAAGGACATGCCCGCCCTACTCTCCCCTCCGACTGCAGCAACCATTAAGAGCGGCGATCCAATGCGCTAATCAATTGTTGGTCTACTCAAAAGCTATAATGAGTGTTATCGATGAATGTTATCGATAACGGTTATCGATAGTTATAACGGATACGTGTTATTAATAATCGATTGCCGATGTACGCTGTCAGTCTCTTTACACCCGAGTGTAGCGCAACAGTATTCCTGCATATGTAAAAATCGACTTTGTTATCGATAAATGTAAATCAATGGTAGTTTGATTGTAACCGCATGAATTGCTTAAACTTATGTCAATTGTAGCACACCGATAACCTTAGACATAACTTTGCTTTAATCGAGTGCGATAAACATTAGATATTAATCGGGTTGACTCTAGTGGTTATCGTTTAACAATGCATCGTTGTAACTTAATATTTCTTGATAAAATTCAAAGCTTTGCCAATAAATATGTATAGATTCAGAATTATGGCGCTGACTATCGATAGCTGCAATTCAATTATTAAATAATTCGCTGTTTATCGATATTATTTAGTTTGTTAAATTTGTTTCCTGCCGTCATTTGGAACTGACTCGGTCGATAACATTTATTCAAATATTTTATATCGATATGATCGATAGTCAGCTATGTTATCGATTGTTAAATATCATAATAGTTGGAATATTTATTATTTTGTTTATGTTTTATTTGTTTACATTCAAACGCTAGAGCGACAAAAAAATTGTTGTGCGTGTGTTTAGGGCAGGGTTTGGGGGTTGTGGGGGGTGTGGGGGTGTGCTGTGTGTGTGTGCATTTAAATTGCGTGCTAAATTCGTAATTTGCGTAGATTTTGTTGTTGCATACTTTAAGGCGCTGCCTCTGTTGCCGTTGCAGCTGCAACTGTTGCTGTTGTCTCGCGCTTTGGGGCGCCGTTGCTGTTGTTGCTGCTGCTGTTACTGCTGCTGCTGGTCGAGCTGTTGTTGTTGTTGTTGTTAGTGTTGGCGTTGCTGCTGCTGTCCAGCTCATCGGCATGGCACAATTTGCGATGCTTGTGCACAAAATAATAGCTGGGAAACTTGCTGCCGCAAGTCTTGCAGGGATAATATTGCACATTCATGTCCAAAGGACGCACCTCGCGGCGCAGCAAAGCGGCTGCCGTCAAACTGGCATCAGTTGTTGTTGTTGCTGCTGCTGCTGTTGTTGTTGTTGTGGCTACTGCTGCTGCTGTTGATGGTGCCGCTGCAGCTGCAACTGCTGCTGTTGCCAGCAACTCTGCCTTGCCGCTGTTGTCAGCCCTGCTCGGCTGCGTCTCGGCCAGCTTTTTGTCCAGGCTGAGCGGGTTCAAATGCCGCTTGGCGTGCTTCTGATAACAATATTGTGATTTGAAGGTGTGCTTGCAATACACACACACAAACAGCTCGGCGTGTGTGGACTTGCGGTGTGTTGTTGTTGCTGCTGCTGCAGCAGCAACTGTTGCTGTTGTGGCTGTAGCTACAGCTGCTGCTGCTGTTGTTGCATCCGCGCTGTTTTCATTCTCCTCCTGCTGCTGCTGTCGCTGCTGGCTGCTTATGGCACGGGCCATTTGCTGATGAAATGAATAACTGACGCTCTGCTGTGTGCGCTGTTGTTGCTCTCTGCCGCTGCTGCCGCCGCCACCGTTGCTGCCACCGCTGCTGCTGGTCTCAAAGTTTTCCGGCTTGTGGCCGTACGCCGTATTGAGTATGCGTCGAAAGCGTACGGGTCCATCGCAGCTGGCGACATCAATGATAAACTTGGCCGCTGGCGTTGCCGTCTCCAGCTGTGCTGTGGATGTTGTTGTCGGGGTTTTGGCCAACTGCAGGTTGCAGGCAGCAGTGGCAGCAACAGCAACAGCACGTGTGGCATTGCTGCTCCGTTTGGACAAGCACTTGCGTGTATTGGCGCCAAGGCGTCGCTGCTTGGCTGTCACTGTTGTTGTTGTTGTTGCTGCTGCTGTCGTTGCTGCAGCGGTTGCAGCTGCAACAGTTGCTGCTGCTGCTGTTGATGCCATGGGACTTGGCATTGTTTGTGTCCTGGACTCTAAACGCTCAATATTTAGGCTACTAGCCGCGCTGCTGGTGGCCAAGGAGCTAACCACTGAGACATTGCAATCCTCCGTATCCAGTTCATTGTCAGTGGCCGTATTGCTGTCTATAAACACCTCCACATCCTCCTCATCCTCAGCCAAGTGGTGATCCTCCGGCTGCAATACTTGCAATGGCTCTGCCCGCAATTGGCCCGCTGCTGCTGTTGTGGCTGTTGCTGCCTCCATTGGTGGCATATAGGCTGCAGCAGCAGCTGTGGCTGGCAGAAAACCAAAATTTGGCAGAGTCGCCTTGCTTGCTATGGGCCTGATAATCTTGCCAGCACTGGAACTGCAGCTGGAGCTGGCCAGCAGCAGCTGATGATTGCCCGGATTGCCGCTCAAATAGCCCTCGGTTTGGGCGCGCGCCAGAAAGGAGCTGAAGGCAACAAACAAACAAACAAATAACAACACTTTGAAACACTTTTCAAACAAATAAGAGACAATTGTTGGAAACTGTTGGCAGTACTGTTCAGCAGAACCAGCCGCTGACTGATTTCCGCTGACTGATTTGCAATCATCAAATTTCAATTTTCGAAGCTGCAGTTGAGAAAATGCAACGCAAATTGGTCAGCGCTGAGTTCTGCTAAATGAGCGGAAATTAGTCAGCGATTAGTTCTGCTGAATGATTAGAAATCAGTCATCAACTTCACACAAAAAAACAATAGGTAAAAAAAATTAAATAAATCAATTTAACTGGCCTGTTCTGGTTTTCACTCTCGGCAAGTTACTGCGGAATTGAAATTTTCCTTTCTCATTTTTATAGTGATTAAATCGGGAGAACTTTCAATGGCAGTATTAACAGCAAAAACATCTAAGGGAAAGCCTTTTGATATTCTTTTTTTTATTCTAAGCAGCGCCAAAAAGTATGCTGCATATTTTTATGTGGAACTAAATCGCAAGTGGAATTCAGAACAGCTTTTCGCCATTTGATACATTGTGTTACAATATTATGTAAGTTATTTAATATTATTTTATATGATTTTTTATAAAGAGCTTGCTGAGTTTTTTGTTGACTATGGTATTTTATTTGGTCGCTGCATTTACCGACAAATTTCCAAGGCGCGCGGCATGTGGAGCACGTGTGTGGCAAGCAGTACGGCGAATATGTTGTCGACATTTAAATCCAAGTAGCCCGTATACATGTAGGTTAAAAGCGGTGCAAATTGCTCGGCGGTCACATTGCCCAAATACAGCAGCAATTCACCAGCACCGCCAGCGCCAGCTGCTGCTGCTGCTGCTGCTGCTGCTGCTGTTGCACCAGCAATAGTTGCAGCAACATTGCCGGCATTCGCTGCCGTTGCTGCCTCATCCATGCGAATGGCTGAGCGCAAATAGCCGCTATGCATGCCCAGGACCAAGGCGTGCGCCACAAATCGAACGGTGCTGGGGGCAGGACCCACTTCGAGTATAACATCCGGCGGTGTGGACATGACACCGCCAACAACCGCACCGCCCACAATGCCCATGTTGCTGCTGCAGCTGGCGGCAGCGTTTGTTGCAAGCCGGCTGCTGCTGCCGCTGCCACTGCCACTGCTGCTGCTGCTGCCCGTTAACCAATTTGTAAACATGAAAAAACCAACAAAAAAAGAAAACAATAACTAAACAAACAAACGAGAACGAGGACGAGAGACGAGAGACGAGAGGCGAGGCGAGGACTTGAACAACGTTAAAGTTGAGGCAAGTTTGGAGCAACGATCCGTCACGTGTGCAACTCGACTTCAAACTGATGACCGCCTCGTGCTGCGAGGCGCGTTTTATAGCCAACAGCCAACAGGACACGGCCTGGCTGACTGTGGAGTATCCTGTCTGTCAGCTGTGTGCGTCCCTTCGGCTGCTGCTGACGCTCGGCTGCTGTCGAGACTTCGACTGCTGCTGCTGCTGCTGCTGCTGCCGTCGACGTCGCCGTCGCCGTCGCTGTCGCTGTCGCTGCCAGCGTTGCGTTTTGTTTGTTGTCGGTTTATCTGTATAATTGGTTGTTGTTGCCTTGTTGTTGTTGCAGCATTCATATATATCTATATATACATACATATTTTAAGATTTTTAAACCCAAGTTTGCCAAAAAGTGTTGCCTACTTTTTGGGACTAGTGTTAATTCCAAATCTTTTCATCCTTCAACTTAGTTTGAAGCGGAAAAAGTTAATCCTGCTGCTCACAAGACATAAGTTCACATTTTTCAATTCATTCTCAATCAATTCTCCAAAGATCTGAAAAAGATCCTAAGCAATATAAGTAAAGAATTCATTTATGTGTAAATAAACTAATTAACAGAGTTTTGTTTTTTTTAAAACTCCACAAACTCCTTGATGCTTTTTCAAATCTAATAGACAACGGGGCAACTTTTAACCATAAAACATTTTTTTATTTTATATGCATATATAAGTATATTTATTATTATAATTTTTATATTATTTTATATATTTATTGTTATAATTTATATTTTATATATTTATTATAATAATTTGTATATTATTTTATATAATTATTGTTTTAATATCTATATTATTTTATATATGTGTACAACAACTACTAAAGCCTGTTCACACCATCTGATATTTACGTGCAATATTGCCTAACACCAGCTATATTTCAGAATGTGTCAGAATTGCATGTAAGTCTTAACCAGTGTTGTAAAATAGCGCGAAATAAACGTAGTCAGGCCTTAAAACTTCAGTGTTGTAAGCACAACTGCCTTTATAGGCTTTCGTCTAAAGTTATTGCGCTACAGATTGAACGCAAAGTAATATTTGCATATAATATTTGTTTGAAATATTACAAGTGTTTATTAGATTGAGTTTAGTTGCTTTAGAAAATGTCCTGCGCCTAGAGTTTTGCCTACAGCCTAAGCCCAAAAATAGTTTTTGTTGCTTAATTTACTTTCTTCTTAAGAAGATGGGTATTCAAACCGACTAATGAGAAGTGGCTTAACACTAAAGGAGTTGTCTTCCTTTCCATAAACTATCTCTATATGCCAGAGACTTCTTACAAATTGTGCTTGTATATTATATAGTTGTCGCAATATACATATATCTTGACACATTCATGGCACTCAATTAACTTATGCATCATCAAATAATTGAAAAGAAAGCCAAAATGTTTCAACCACGCGACCTTTTGCTTTGAGATTTCTTTTGTTTTTGTTTTTGTTGGCAACTTTGGTACGGTATATTGGTATTGGCCATTTTCGAACTGGCCAAAATCCGTTTGCCTTTTAGATTTGCGTCAAATCCCAAACAGTTGTCCCGTTCCTATTCTCGTCTATGCTCAAAAAGCGGCGCCTCAATCGAGTTAATTGATTTGTGGGCATAACCAACACATATTTACATACGACCCTCTCTATGAGTGTGTGCGTGTGTGTGTGCGTGTGCGTGTGCGTGTGTGTTGATTTAGTGTGCATGTGTGTGTGTTGGTCGCTTTATCTACCTGTGTATGTGTGTGCGTGGCTATTAGCTTGCTATTTACAAATACTCTAGTTCAAATTGAACAAATGCTGGCCATATTTGTCTACCGATAACATATCGATATATGCATCTATCGAACTGAAGTATGAACCTTTCTGTTATATGTATTGTTCCACTACATTTTAATAAGACGTTTACAAAAGTTAAACACATTCATACATGGCCTTTTTCTAAACTACTTCCAAGCGCTAAATTCAAAGATATATATAGATATAGATACTATCGATAAAATTTATAAGCAGCATAAGGTGTGTTAAACATAAATATAGGAAACTGGAAAACAATTCATTCACTTAAATATTATTTATATTGAGATAGCTAAAACATTCAAAACCATTTGGAAGAAGCTCTTTTGAGTAGTCCTGTTCTCATTTCCGAGTACGTTTCATTCCGCATTATTTAAGATATTTTTCATCGGTTATTAAATTATATTTTTTGATTCAAGACAGCAATGTTTTGCCTTTGTAAAACAATCAATAAATATTTCTGTGTATTCGGTCAACAGAAACAAAAGGAAAACGTTTCAAATAGTTTTGCGGAATTCAGAACAGCTAACAATATCGTTTTCGCATTGGAAACGAAAAGGGGGAATAATTTGTATAATAATTCTAAATGAAATACAGGGCATTGGCTAGTCGATCATATTGAAATAGTGTATGCTCACTTCTTGTACTAATTTTACCAAGATTTTCATCGGCACTTTTTTGTGGCATTTGTGTGTGTGTGTGTGTGTGTGTGTGTGTGTGTGTGTGTGTGTGTGTGTGTGTGTGTGTGGTTTGGCTTGGTTTTATTTGTGTGGCTTTCGTATTTGGACATTTGGTTGGCTTTTAATTACCGCTGTTGATCGGTTTTATTTGTTGAATCCCCCCTGCTGCCCACTGCCTTTATTTGCTGTGCGACAAATTTGTCAAAAAATGTTTGACATTTGATTAAAGACGTGAGAGAGAGAGAGAGAGAGAGAGGGGGGGGGGATAAAAGGATTGGGTGAAGGTGAAGGGGCTTAGATGCATTTTTACAGATATGGTCAATCGGTCAGTTTTGGTCCCTCCCCTTTATTTATTGATAGGCTAATTTAATTAAGCTGCTGGTATTATTATTATTATTGTTGGTTGTTGTTGTTGTTGTTGTTGTTGTTGTTGTTGTTGTTGTTGTTGTTGTTGTTGTTGTTGTTGTTGTTGTTGTTGTTGTAAGGACTTTCCATTCCGATTAAATTTCAATCAAGCGTTAACAATTTTAATTAAATTATTTCGCAATGTAATTATAAATGTTTGTTGGACATGCATAAATTGTTTTATTCATTTATTTAGCAATAAGTGACCAGCATCCTTACCTCATCCTTTTGTTTCTCCCTGCAATCCTGCTGTTTCCTGCTGCTGCTGGTCGGCTTTTCCAACATTTTGAATAAATAATCACAACGTAGGCAAAAACAAAAAAAAATATTTATAAATTGGCAGCACGGAAAAAAAGGCCAAATGGCAACTGGCAAACATGGCAGCAATCGACACACACACACACACACACACACACACACATACACTGTCTGCCTGTCAGGACGAGCTCGGAGCTGAGCTCATGTCCTGTTGTTGTCGTCGTCAATCTGTCACATTTGTTAAATGCCGTTTCAATCCCCCAAGCATCCTGTCTGCCCTCTCTGCGTGTTTGTTATTATCCTGCATATCCTGCATAGCTCGGCATTGTTTTTATCTTCATTACAGCCGACCCTTTGAACTCGCACAGTTTACATCATTTTACAATACCAGTATATAATTGAATATTGAATATTTGGAATATGTTTTGTATAATCTTGTGTTAATTCATTTAATTTATATATTTTTATAATTAACTCGAGCAATTTATCGATAGCTTAAAATTAAAGCAAAACATCCTTTTTTCACTGTTGTTCAGGTGCCATATAAGCTATCGATGTTATCAGGGTTATCGAGGCTTTCAACGCTGTCAGTTTTATCGCTGATTTCAGGGCTATCAAGGGTTTCGAGACTGCTTAAACAATTTAGCAGTCATATATAACACCATTCAAGTAGTCTTTATCGATTTATTGTCCAGACAAATTGACAATTTAGGGCATCCGCTATCGACCTATCGATAGTGATAAATTTGTCTAGAAGTCTTAACCAAATTAGTTAAATTTACAATCTATTTGGATTTCATCCATTTGATATCAGTTTGAAACAAATGAAATTTATGTTAAATTTACAATTTATTTGGCATTCGTTCCAGTTGATAATCGCCAATCGATTTTTTTGTAATAAATCGAATCTCTTAGCTTTGGTTTTTATCGAGTTATCGATAGTTATTACTTTATTGAATACGAAGCTGTGCCCTATCTCCTCAATCGAGCTAGGCACTGCTTACATATAAGTTATTAATAATATTACTACTCCTACTACTACTCCTACTACTACTCCTACTACTACTCCTACTATTACTCCTACTACTACTCCTACTACTACTCCTACTACTACTCCTACTACTACTCCTACTACTACTCCTACTATTACTACTCCTACTACTCCTACTACTCATACTTCTACTACTACTCCTACTACTCCTACTACTCCTACTACTCCTACTACTCCTACTTCTCCTACTACAACTCCTACTACTACTCCTACTACTACTCCTACTACTACTCCTACTACTACTCCTACTACTACTCCTACTACTACTCCTACTACTCCTACTACTACTGCTACTACTATTTTTACTACTACTACGACGACTACTTATACTACTATTCCTACTATTTTTACTACTACTACTACTACTTATTATCGACAAGTCAAATTTGGCAAAAATGTTGCCTATCCCACTGTGCGACAATGGGCAAAAAACGCGAATCATTCACCTGCAATTCAATTCAATTAATGCGACGGTTAAAAGCTCTGCGCAATTAGCTTTACTCTCGTTAACTCCAATCCCGCTCGCTATACCCCAACGCTCTCTCTCTCTCTCTCTCTCTCTCTCTCTCTCTCGCTGCGGCATGCACGGCTGGGTGAGAGCTTTGGGTGGGGGGGGGGGGGGGGGGGGGGGGCAAACATTTTTGCTGATCTTTGCAGTAAGTTGGCAAATTGCCTGCCAGCAGCCAATCGAGCGACTGCAACACACATACACACACGCACGCACACACACAGCTGTCAACTGTTGGCTTTTGTCTTACACACACACATACGACTGCTGAGCCTTTTGGTCATGTTGACAACCTCTGCCCCAGCTGGCCCCCCCGCCGTCGCACTTCTTGTCGCTTTTTGCTGTTGCTTATCCCAGTTGGATTTCATTGTTTGTACACAGGAAAAGGGTGCTTCAAGGGATTGGGGAAGGCAGAGGCAAAGCTCACACGCACGTGTTGCCACCTGTCCATTCCCCATTTGTAGTGTATGTGTGTGTGTGTGAGGAGGCAAAGAGGAAACCTTTTATGACAATTAAAACATAATTGACGGTCAACATTAATAAACCAGGCAACAGGCAAAAACAGGACGCCAGGATGTAGATACACTGGTGTAGCAGCTGCTCAGCTGTAACCCATGTAACCAGCCTCTTATCCATGAACCCCTTTACCCCTTTACCGCCTACACACAAACACACACCCACATACCCACATACCCACATACCCACATACCCACTTACCCACACCCACACACAGGAATCGCATCGCTAACAAGATTGCAATTGAACTTTCAGGCTAAAGCAAGCAGAGGCGTAACTTAAGGGGGAGTTAACACTAATCCCCCCCTCACACACACACACATACACATTCACACACACTCACACTCGCCAGGCAGCCGTTTTACTCAAATCAACAGCCATTTTGTGTTAGTTAAAAATTCTTTTTGTGCTCTGTACACACAACAACAACAACAAACGAAACCCAAAAACAAAAAAAGGAAAGAAAATAGGGAGATAAAAATGCGCCAAAAACTAAATTTGAAAGCCATATGCTCTTC
Source organism: Hirtodrosophila confusa (assembly GCA_035043065.1). Taxonomy (NCBI): domain Eukaryota; kingdom Metazoa; phylum Arthropoda; class Insecta; order Diptera; family Drosophilidae; genus Hirtodrosophila; species Hirtodrosophila confusa. The sequence continues at coordinate 2,052,854 of JAWNNI010000078.1, forward strand.
CCCCTTTTATCCGAAAAATAGGAAAATGAAAATTTTGTTGCACTTTCCATTGGAATTGAGTGTTTGAAGGGGCATTATTGAGTAGGTGGCAAAGGAGAGTGCTGACTGGGTAATTGTAGGAGCGGGGGGAGGGGGTCTAGGCAATTAAACTGCTAACTGTTAACTCTTGACATTCTGCTGTTGTTTGTTGCTTTTGTTTATTAATTGGCGCCCATTTGCATTTTAAGTTGATTGTTGTAACCAGCAGTAATCAGTTGAGCACGCAAACACCTGCCAAAAATAACTACCCTAATGGGGGTGATGGTGGGGTGTGTGGGGAGTTTGGGTGATGGTTTGATGATGTGCGGTAATCAAAATGCATTTCTTATACCCTGTAATTTTAGTGCAACAAAAACAATTGCGACTGTCTGTTTTATTTTTATTTCTATCGAAATGCTTATCTTTTTTTTAAATCTTTAATTTAATGAATAATGGGAAAAATATTTCATTTTAAATATGACTACGTAGTCGGATTTCATATATTCAATTAACAAAATTATATTTGAAATACTTGCCCAAAATATTATCCACACTATTGATTACTTAGGGTTACTATTATTATTCTGTGGGGGACGTATGTACTGCGACCTTTAAGATCTATTGTACCCTCTTCTGAGCCTAAAGCTCACTCATCAATCATCTCCTTGATTCTTGTATACAGTATACCTAGGGTAGCTGCTAGTCGAGCACGCTCGATCAGAACTTTCTAGCTTGTATTATTTTATGAACATTTATTCGAATGGAGAGAGTGAGGGGGCTACTGTCAAAAAGCGCGCACAAAAGTATGCAACGCTGCCAGCGGCTTAACGGTTCCAACCAAAGGAGGGGTAGACCAGCTGTGTGTGTGTGCGTGTGTGTGTAGGGTGTGCGTGTGTATGTCCGACAGATACAGTTGAGAGTCGACGGCGGCTGCTTATGAAATTTTGAACAAAATTGAAATTACGCTAATTGTTTGGGCCCCAAAACAACCATCAACAAACAGAAGGCAGCAATTGCAATACATGTGTGTGTGTATAAGTGTGTGTGTGAGCTGCCGAAGCAAGTGTTGCCTGAACGTGCCACACATACACACACACACACTCATACACACAGGTGCACACACTCCAAAAGGCAAAAACAATTAGCGAATTTGATGTGCAAATCCTTGTTACAAATGGAATGGCAACGGGGAGATACACCTAGCCGAGAGGTGTGCAAGGTGGGCTAACCTGTATGTGCTTGTGTGTGTGTGTGTGTGTGTGTGTATGTGCTACGAATTTGGAATGCTGCGCCATGAACGTCAGGCAACATTGCAAGTGCAGCTAATTAATCGACTTACTCGCTAGTCACTAGTTCCCTGAAACTCCTGCGCTCCTGCACCCCTGCACCCCTGCCACCCTTTCAGCTGTAGCCGCTCAGTTGTGTGTTGGCCGCACTGGGAGCGCGCGGATGGAACAAGGGAAGAATGGGGGGTAGCCAGGGGAAAAGGGGTTTGAATAGAAACGCATTTCGCGTTTCGGTTTTGCGCGTCCAGTTACGGGCAGAGTTTGTCAGCTTTGCGGCTGATGTGTTTCTGTTTGCTAATTAGTAAATCATAATTACTCACATACATTTGCCCATTTATCTGATTCCCTAGATGCACAAACTCAAACCTACCCATCTACCCTCCCACATAACCCTTGACAGCTTTTAGTTCAAATTGATTGATCGTTGCAGTTACACGGACATCAATTCTACTTATCGAATGCCAATGATTAAACTGCGATTTTGAATAAGTGTTATTAAAGTATCAAAAGGACAATACAAATTTACAGGCATTTACTGTTCTTATTATAAAGATTTGTGAAAGACTTTTCAATTGAAAACATTTGAAAACCTTATTAGTGTCAGAAAAGACAAGTAAGAATGCTCGACACGAGTATAGTCGACAACAAGACCCAGGTATACAATGCCCAAACACCTTCATATGTACACATACAGATACCAATAGACATATTTATATGCAACAAGCAGCTTAGCGGCATTGCAGGCAAGCAGTGCATTGCAATGGGCGGCTCCGCTGCTACGGAGCTGTATATGCAACAAGCAGTTTAGCGGCATTGCAAGCAAGCAGCTTAGCGGCATTGCAAGCAAGCAGCTTAGCGGCATTGCAAGCAAACAGTGCGCTGCAAGCAGCGGCTCCGCTGCTACGGAGCTGTATATGCAACAAGCAGTTTAGCGACATTGCAAGCAAGCAGTTACGCAGCTTGCAAGCAAGCAGTGCATTGCAAGGGGCGGCTCCGCTGCTACGGAGATGTCTCCCTCTGCCTGTTACATACATTTTCACAGTTTTTCACCCAGCTTTATGGGTTCAGGTTGTATAATTTAAGTTTATGCCATGTTTCCTAAAGTGCATTGTTCAATGCTCATTAATAAAGTATACATTGTGAGTACCGACAAAAATTACTTGTCTAGCTGATCAGAAAACAAAAAAAAAAAAAAAAAGCTTACTAAACTGCTTAAGTACCTACTTACTTAGTACTTGCTTAGCTGCTTAACTGCTTAACATAAACTTTGAAAGGCAAAGGAAACTGTTGCCTCTCTCTTTCAGGGCGCTGATAAACTAATTACAAACTTAAACCTAAATACCGAACACGAAAGCTTCGCAACACAAACAAAAACTGCGCACCTACACACACACACACACACACAGGCACACACATACACTGCTCTGCTTGCTTGCTAATTATGTGAGCGGGTGGCAGCACTCTCCCTTTCTCTCCCTCTCTTTCCCTCTCGCTTGGGTTGTCGTTTGGCTTTTGCTTACATATGTAATTAAATTGCTCAATTAAAATTGCACACCCTTTTGATTATCGCTGGCGCAGTTTTTACTTGTGTGTGTGTCTGTCTGTGTATGTGTGTGTGTGTGTGTGTGTGTGCGGGAGCAACTTTTATTAATCAGTGAAAATCGTTTACCAAAAAATGAAAGAGCAGCAACAAAAAACAACAGCAGCAAAATTACTGAAACTGAAACCCAAAAGCTGAGAAAACCAAAGCCGCCAGCAAAATTCATGATGATAATGCTCACAATGATAATAATGATAATGATCATAATGATAATAATGATAATGCTCATAATGATAATAATAATGCCTGCCTGGTTTGGTCCGCCACACAATCGCCCAGAATTTTACAAGTTTCTTTTGTGCGCTGCCCGCATGCCCACGCTGGACTTGTGCTATGTCTACCTCCACCCAACACCCCACACTCCACGTTCCACACTCCGCTGCAGACTCCCACGTTGGCTGCGCCCGCGCTCTGCCACGACGAATGCCGTTAAATCAACACCATTTTGTAAATTAAAAGTGCCAAACGAAGCAACGGGGCAACAGCGGCAGAGCGGCAGAGCGGCAGAGCAGAGCAGTCGAGCAGCAGCGACATGACGTTTATATTAACTGTATTTACAATTATATGTACACTGAGAGAAAAAGTGAACGAATTGAGTAAAAAATGGATGTTAAAAGTGAACAAAAGTTGCATAAATAAGAATTTCAGCTTATTTTAGAAGCATTGGTCCTTTTTTTTTTTTTGTAGATATATGTATTTACTTCTTTCAAAACCTTGTGAACGTATGCAAAATCTCGAAAAATGTATTTTAAAACTTAATCAAAAAGCCATACCGTATGAAAATCGTTAAAGTTTTAACAAAGCTATGAGCTTTTGTGATGTTTACAACCTTACAAGTCGGAATTTTTGAATAAAATAATAAAATTGAAATCCATATTAGTTCGATTTAGCGGAAGTTCAGTGCGGTTTTTTGTACCGCCGTTAAATTTTTCTCAGTGCATGGCATGTCGTGAGCCTTGAGCATCCTCCCTCACACTTGCTCTTTCGCTTGCACTCACGCTCTCTCGATCTGCCTGCGCTATGAACATGTGTTTTATGAGATTGTATGTACAATATGTATGTGTGCCGTGTGTGTCGTCACAACTGCTTGTCAGCGTCATAGTCGACATTTATGCACATAATTCCTTTTACCCGCCGTCGCTGTTGACGTCGACGTCGACTGCGACTGCGACTGCGACTGCGACTGCGACCGCGACGGCTGCTGGTGCTCTTTGATGTTTGCACACAAGTTGGCTGGCAACTTCCTTCTGCTTGCTTCCTGCTGCTTGCTGTCTTTCGCTTACGCAAGTATTTTTCTTCCTTTTTTTTGTTGTCCCTCCGCCCCTCAACTACGCTCTGCCATCGCAAATTCCCTATGGTGCTAATTAGCGACCGCCGCTGTTGACGTCCTCCTTCGTTTTCGTTGCATACTTTTCTGCGCGCGTCGTATATTTTTTAATTGGCCGTCGTCATTGTTGTTGTTGTTGTTGCTGTTCGCTCGTTTGTTAGTTCTCTGCTGTTGTTATTGTTGTTGTAGCTGTTAGCACTCGTTAGCTAAATGTTGTTAGTAAATTTGATTGAATTTGTTTTTGATTGTGGTCGCTTACACACACAGAATGAGAGAGAGAGAAAAAAATAGACTGGCAAATATGTAGATAGATAAAGATGTGTATGTGTGTGTGTGTGCGTGGGGGGTTTGTATACAAACGTATTTGAAAGAGTTTCGATACTGTTCGTTTAAATAAACGATACTATCGATACTATTCGTAAACAACACAGAATAAGTGTACTTGCCAGTGTTGGGTCAGACCAAAGTTTTGGGATAATCGATAGTTTTAAATACTATCTAATAAGTATTTTACGCTTATAAATTCGAGAAATGAATAGCCCTCCCAGCATTTCAGAAAATATTTATCAAATATGTGTGTAAAAGACAAAAAAATAAATAAAATCAGTTGTGTTAACATTTTTAGTTCCGATCAAATTATTTTAGATAATACTTATCGATAGTTTCGATAGATCTGATCCTATGTTTTGCAGCTCGTATTTGATATGAACCAAATTAGCTGATATAATTCAATGTAATTGCAAAGTAAACTAATTAACAATTAATGAATATATGAACCAGTAACGAACAAGCTCATATGAATTGAAATAAACCACATAACTGAGTACAAAAAAAAGGACTTGCCCAATATATAGTAGTATTCGAAGCATTCTAAATTTTCTTTCTTGATGTCCTTTAGTCCTTTCTTATACATGTATTTTAAAGTTTTGAGCTAGTTCACCAAATTGGAGTTAGTGCTCTACCAGCGAATGCCCTTCAATCCTTTTGCTGCTCGTGTGCTCCTTTACTTCTTACTCTTGTTGTTATTTCGTTGTTGTTTTCTTTCAATTGTCTAATTGAAAGTTAAATACATTATTGGTAGTTTGTGCAGAAATTTTATGCTGGTGCAGCAGAGTTGTTGTTGTAGTCCAAGAACATCCTCCAACGTCCCGCTTGTCCACAGTTGGATGTGCCGCTTAATTTCTGTTTGGGTGCCAAGAACTATTTATTTGCATTTGCATTTGCATCAAATTTAATTGCAAATATATACAAATATATGCACACACAAATGTGTGTACCATAATCAAAGGACTTGACCCTGCAGGAGACTAGGTTAACAGTCGTAAGCCGTTGACAAGTTTTGGAGGGGGCCCCAGGGCTATGCATATGTACATATATTCGTATGTTAATTCCCGAACGCAAATAATGTGCGTACAAATACTCAAAACGTATGCTAATTTGCTTGTCATTTGCCTAGTAGTATTCGTATGTTTAGTATTTGAACTTAATTTTAGCTTCTTTTTTGTGTTACATAAGAATCAAAACAATAGTTAATTTCAAATATTATTTATTACAGCGTTTGTCGATATACAATATATACGCAACGGCAAATATTTGAGCAAATGTTCGAAGAAAAGTTTGATCAAATATTTGATCAAATCTTTGAGAAGCAAATACTAAATACAAAACAATTGTTTAATTCAAATATTATTTATTAAATAATTTCATCACTCGATGGGACAGCGTTTGTCTATCGTGGCACAATCCAAAATATACGCAACGGCAAATATTTGAGGAAATGTTCGAACAAAAGTTTGATCAAATATTTGATCAAATCTTTGAGAAGCAAATAGTATTTGTGCAGCATCAAAATTACGATACACAGTTTGCGCAAATGTTATTTGCCTTTGTGACCGTAGCTACGCTCACACACACTTCCCCACTCTTTCTGTTGCGCGCTCAGTCACACTCTCAGTCAATAATTTTACGCACAGCATATGTATGCGCACCCCGCCCACCGCACCGCACTACCCCCAGCAATATTTACTCTTTGTACTTGCAAAAGAAATTGTACTAATGGAATTATTTCATGTTTTCTTTTAATATTTTTTTCTTTTTTCTTTTTTTTTACTTCTATCGCGGCTCGCCGCTCTGCGTCGCATTTCGTTTTGTTTTGTTTGTCGTTTTGATTTGCTTTCGTTTTAGTTTCATATATATTTCTTTTTTTTCTTCCTTCTTACGACGGACGCTGTACAAATAACCCAACTTTCGTTGCTGCGCCTCGCTCTCTCTCTCTCTGTTCCCTTCCTTGGCGTTTCATCTTTCAGTGCTCGCTCTCGCTCTCATTCTCAGCGACGGCGGCGACGGCGGCGACGGCGGCGACGGCGGCGACGGCGACGAAATCAAAGCAAAGAAAGCCACACGCTGCCGCCGTCGTCGTCGCGAACGCAGCAGCCGCAAAAACGAGCAAAACTTTTTGTTTTCCTTTGGGACGTTTCAAATAATTTTTGACTGATTGAATTATTAATAAAATTGATCGAAATGCAAAGAGAGGCGACGTCACAGCCGCTGCCGCTGCCGTCGGCTGATGCTGCTGCTGCTGCTGCTGCTGCTGGTCAACAAAAATAATGTTGATTGAATTAAGTACTTTAAAGCTTATTGGCGCGGGGTGCTGAACGGTGGGAACGGGTAGAGCCTGGACATCCAGTAGTTGGCGAATTCTTCGACGCTTCTTCAAATTGTTATTGTGATTGGGTGCTAAGAAGAGAAACACACAGAGAGAGAGAGAGAGAGAGCACTCACACACACACACACACACGCAAACTCTATACATGTACCGTCAGTTGTTTGTTTTGTCAAGCGGGCTGCGAGGGGGGCTGGGTTGGAGCGGAGTAAGGGGTGACGGGGTGAGGTTGAAGCAACATTTAATTAACACAAATTTCCATTAATATGTATTAATTACAGTTGACTTCATTTTTCGGTAAATTGACGCAACAACAACATTGTGTGCGTGTTGTGTGGATATGTACATATGTACATATGTGTGTGTGTAAATTGAGTGACATGTCAGGCGACAAAAGTGTCGATAACAATAAACGTTATGGTTCTCTTTCGAATTTCACTTTTCAACCGCATTCCACAGAACAAGAACAAAAGAGATACGATTAAAAGTAGATCATCCCCAGGATTTTTATTTTCTGTTATTATACAGTTAAGAATTGAAAAACCCGTAAATCTGAATTTTAACATTTTTCTGTTCGTCATATAGTTAACTTATAATGTAGTATTATATTTAAACATTTTATATACATTTCTCTGTTCGGGTGTTTTTATGGGTGGTACTAGAAGAATATATAGTCTATTATATTGGTTATCGGATATCCTCAGAATCGATCTACTCAAAACCTTTATTCTTAGTCAAAATGTTTGTAATACATACTATATATAGTATAGTACTTAAATAGTTTTGCATTATTGCCTTAATTTTAATTTTAATTGACTTGAAATTAAAATATTCAAATAAAAATATCGATATTATTAGTTAATTTATCCTTTTGTTTTTTTGTTTTTTTTATGTCGGGCTGGCAGCCCTGGCACAAAATGCAAATTAAGCAAGAAAACGATTTTGCAGATTTTCGTTGTAGTTTATTCTTTTTATTTTTATTTTTTTTTGTTATTATTATTTTTTTTATTATTTTTGCTGTTTTTTTTTTAAATTATTTGTTTTTTTAAATAACTTTTTTGTTGCAATTTCTGGCAACTTTCGTCCTTCTCCACAAAAAAGATGAACTCTTGACCGTGGACAGCTTTTCATATTTTTGTGTTATTGTTCTTCTTTTATTTGGGAGAGAGTAAGGGCGCGGGAGGCGCAGGGTAAGTGGGCGGGAATATGTTTCCTGTGCGTCGTCGTCATATGCCACAAAAGTGCATTAAATATTTACATAAATTTTTAAAAATCAAAAATTAAATAATAAAAAAAGACAAGGCTGACATTGACGCATGATATGCCACGCCCACAGCTGGCGCCCACTCTGGCCGCCCACTCTTGCCACATGCCCCCACAGGCCCCCCACGCGAGCCAAGCGACCAATTGGCTTTTTATTAATTAATTTATTGGAGTTGTTGTTGTTGTTGTTGTTGTTGTTGTTGCTGCTGCTGCTGTAGGCTCGACGTGTATTGGAAAATTTCAATTGGATTTATTGCATTCTTTTTTCTTTGTTTTATTATTGCCTGTTATTAATATTAAATATTTATTTTGCAATTCTATTTAATTTGCAATTTATAATTGCATTTTGATTGAGCGCCTCTCGCCCATCAATTTAATTGGCCTTTTGGCTGCGACTCCAAAAAGTAGGCAACACTTTTTTCAATTGACCAGAGTTATCGATAAATGTTGCACAAAGTTATCAACATATTCCAAACCAATAATATTTCACGTTTAATATATGGCACAATCAATATTGCGCATAAATATTAGATGATAAATAAGTTTCAAATATTTCCAGTGCAATTTTAATTGATTTGACAGCGGTCTGGCAACGCTAGCCAAATTATTGTAAGCATTTTAAATATTACGAAATTTTTGTATATGACATTTATTTCGCAAAATGTCGTATCAGAACCGGTTCAATATAGTATGATGAACCGGTTCACAACTGAAACCAATTCAGCAAGTATATTGCAGGGGTTGTTCAAGATTTGGTGAGGTATTAATAGTTGAAATTGATGTGTTTATTGATTTGTGTTGAAGTTTCTTATGCTCACTTTAAAACCGGTTCAATATATTATGATAAACCGGTTCACAAATGAGAACAGTTCAGGGATTGTTTAGGATTTGGTGAGGTGCTAATAGATAAAATTGATAGGTATATTGATTTGTGTTGAAGTTTCTTATGCTCACGTTAAAACCGGTTCAATATAAGTAGTAGGATAACCCGGTTCAAAGTGAAACCAATTCAGGGGCTGTTCAGGATTTGGTGAGGTATTAAGAGTTAAAATTGATTTGTACAATATTGATTTGTGTTGAAGTTTTTTAAAGTGATTAAAACCGGTTCAATATAGTATGATGAACCGGTTCACAAATGAAACCAATTCAAGAAGTATATTGCAGAGTTGTTCAGGATTTAGTGAGGTATTAATAGTTAAAATTGATGTGTATATTGATTTGTGTTGAAGTTTCTTATGCTCACTTTAAAAACCGGTTCAATATAAGTAGTATGATAAACCGGTTCAAAAACCAATTCAAGCCAAATGTAAAGTTAATTCATTTGTGCGCTTATTTGCTGACCAAGTTCATATGGGCAATGGAGGCAATGGCTCATCCACAGCAGGGAGATCAACTGGACAGGCAAAGCAACCAACCGACCGACCGGCCGACCGACCGACCGACCGACCGTCCGACCAAACGCCCTTCCGTCTGCCCAACCCTCCCCCGCGACAATCAAAATTAAAATGAGTGGTTTATTAAAATTTAAACGCTTCACTTTGCGCGCGCAAAAAGCATTTTTTGCCTTTTGCCTTTGTATCTTGCCCCGAAATGAAAATTGAGGACAATGAAGGGAAGGAGCACGAGGACAAGGACGAGCACGTAAATGTGGATGTGAATGTGAATGTGGATGTGGATGAGGATGAGGATGCAGAGTAAGGATGAAGGATGAAGGATGAGAATGAGAATGAGAATGAGGTCGTCGCTGTTGGCTTTTGGCTACTTTGATGTATTCTCATATTCCACAGAGACGAGCCAAACGCACATTGACTGTCATGTGGGCGGGCGGGAACGGAGTGCAGTGAGTGGCTGCAGGCGCCATTGGGGGGCGAGCCGCAGGGCGCGGGGGCGGGCTTTTCGGATGTATGGCTATTTGGCATTTTGGTCAATGGACATTTTGTCGTCGTCGTCGTCGATTTTGAGAAAACCTTGACGTTTGTCTCTGACATTTAAACGTTGATTGATTTTACTTGGCGGCTACTCATAACTTACTCCCCAGCCCACCCCCTCTGCGAACATACTGTGCACCCCTCCCATCATTGGGTTTCTACCCATTTTCTTCATTAGCAAACGCGCCTCCCTTCAGAGAATCACAGTCGCTGCGTTTTATTTGCCTTTATTTTAATTACATTGATTTTGATTAAACGCGCCACATTGTCTTCCCTCTCCCTCTCCCTCTCTCTCTGTCCCTCTCGTCTCGCTCTTGCTTACTTACTCTTCTCTATCGTCTCTATTTGCACATCATTAAAATTGTAAAATTATTAAATGGCAACAACAACAAAACTAAGAGAAACAACAACAACAAATGCAGCTGAATTTCAGAATTCAGGATGGCGTTTTGGGATGCTTTCTGTTTTAGTTAAGATGGAATTTTGTATGCTCTATGGTGAAATACTGCATCTATCGAAAGTTTGCAAGGGTCTGATCTATCGATAATGTCGGATAATTGTATAACTATAGAATACAAATGAAACCTTTCGATATCAATTGATAATATTATAAAATGTATCCGAAAATATGTTCCTGTTTCTGTTCACCAGTTCAATAACGTTCGATAACACTAAATAATCGAGTAGATTATCAAGTAATCGTTTTGATAGGTTTATACAATGTTCGATAATACTTGCTAAGCATCGATAGCAATTGATAGCTTTCCACAAGGCTTGTTAACAATCGATAACAGTCGATAACACGTTTCCTAGATATCGTTATGTTCATATGTATATGTTCATATGTATATATATCTATATGCTTCATTCCTGACCTCAGCCCCACCGCCTGCCTTGTATATAGCCTCCTCCCCCGACTCCTGGGACGAACAGGATGAACATTTTAAAATATTCAATTGGCTGATGAGACTGACGCTGCTGGCTGCTCATTATTTGTTAAGTGGCTTAATGAAAGCGGACTTCGTCCAGCTTCAGGTGCCCTCCTCGCCCCCAAAACAACGCCCTCCAACCCCCCGCCGTCAGGAGAAAAAAAAACTGTTTACCGTTTGCCCAGTTTTTCTTCCCATTTGCAAGTTGGCCTTAATTAAATCGCTTTATATTTTTTTTTTGTGTATTTGCTTAACTTTTACTCGGACTCATCAACAATTCTTGTTCTTTTTTTGTTTATCCTCCATTGCAGACAAACTGGCGAGCTGTTTTGTGTGCAAGGCGGAGGCGTGCCCGCACGCGCCCCCTCAAGAAGGGGCGCGGCCTGCAGTATGCGATACCAGACGAGACGATACCAGCCGGAGCGCGTGTCTGCAACAGCTGTCAGTGCAAATCGGTGCGCAATCGTTATCCCAATTGCCCGCTGCCCAGTTGCCCCAATCCGAAGGATCGTACGCAGCGTTTGCGCAACATACCAACAAGATTGTTTGAGCTGTCGCCGGAGCTGCGGGATCCATTGATGGCCGAGTTTCAAATACCGCCGCATGCCACACGCTGCTGCTCCGCCTGCCTGATGCGCATACGTCGCAAGCTAGATCCCCAGCTGAATCTCAACGAGGACGAGCGACGACGCGGGCCAGCCGCCGATGTCAACGTTGGCATCGCTGTCATTGCCAGCGATGGCGATGAAACGGATGTTAGCACCTCCTCCTGTGATGAGCGCGAGCCGGGTGGCTCGGATACCGCCTCGGTGGATAGTCCGGAGAACTTGCAGCGCCACAAGTCCCAGCTCAGCAAGCAGCAGCAGCAGCTGCAACAGCAGCTGCAACAACAGCAGCAGCAGCTGCAACAACAACAGCAGCAGCAACAGCAGCAGCAACAACAGCAGCAGCAGCAGCAGCAGCTACAACAACAGCAGCAACAGCAGCAGCAGCAGCAGCAGCAGCAACAGTTGCCACAGCCACCGCCAGCGCCGCAGAAGCCAACTGCAACTGTTAATGTGCGCAGCGTGGCAGATGCAAGTGGCGCCGCGCTGACCATAACACCAACACGCATGAGCGCCAAGGCAGCAGCAGCAGCCGCTGCAGCCGCCGCTGCCGTCGCAGCCGCCGCATCCAATGACAATGAACGCTTGTTGCCGCCCGCCTGTCAGGCGCCCAAGAAGCAAAAGACCAGCGAGGAATATGACTCATCGGCAACGGAAACGGCGGATGAGGAGAATGAGAATTCGCCAGCAAATCGTCAAAGTCCCAAGGTTATATTCAGCACTGTGGCGCATGCGCACGCCCATGTGGCAGCCCATGGTCATCATGGGCATGGTCATGGCAACAATGTGGCAGGCTTGCAGCCGCCAAATGCAGCGCCCAGTGTGGCGCACAGCAGTCAGCAGCAGCAGCAGCAGCAACAGCAGCAGCATCAACAGCAACAGCAACACCAGCAACATCCACAACATCCGCAACAGCATCCACAGCATCAGCAGCAGCATCCACAGCAGCAGCAACAACAACAGCAACCAAATGGGCCAATGAGCTTGCGTCGCGAGGCTGTCAACAATGTGCAGGACTGCGTCTTTTCAGTGATCGAGAGGCAGCTGAAGCAGCAAAAAGGACCTCAGCTGCCGGGCAGCAACAATCAGGGCAAGCAAAGCGCACAGCAGCAGCAGCAGCAGCAGCAACAACAACATCCACAGCAACAGCAACAACACAATAATCTGGAACGCAAGGAGCTGACAATTGTGCGCGAATATCGACAGGATGCCAGTGCACTGCTGAAGCAGGCGCCGCCGCCAGGACTGCCACATGGCACCTCTGTGCAGAAGCTAAGCTCACGCTCTGTGGCGCCACCGACGGCCATCAACAGCAGCAGCAATAGTCACGCTCACGCTCACAGTCATGGTCACAGCAACAACAACAACAACAACAATAACAACAACAGCAGCAGCGTTAGTGGTAGCGGCAGCAGCAACACCGCCAGTGGCAGCAACAGCAACAACAACAACAGCAGCAGCGACAGCTTGGCCACTTTGTCAGTGGTCAATTCGCATTTGGCTGTGGCTGCGTTGCAGCAGCTGCAGCAGCAGCACATCATGTGCACATGCCACATCCAGCGTTGTCGCAGCAGCAGCAGCAGCAACAACAACAACAACAACAACAACAACAACAACAACAACAGCAGCAGCAGCAGCAGCAACAACAACAAAAGCAACAACAGCCCACAACGGTGGACAAGGCCACCATAACGCCCGTGCTGAAGAAGAGCGCTGTTACGCCGACGCCGCCCGATACCATAATCTATAATGTCTCCGGCAGTCATGTGAGCGCCCAGCAGCAGCAGGCCTCCACGCAGACAGCACCGCTGGCCCAAACGCATTCGCTTGACCTGAGCATCAAGAAGACGCCACGCGAGGGCCACTCGCCGCACACAAGCGCCAGCAGCAGCAGCAGCAGCTCGGCGTCCGCATCAGCGGCGGCTGTTGCGGCAGCGGCAGCAGCGGCAAATGCAGCAGCCGAGAGGCACCATGGACCGCCGCCGCCAATGAGCAGCGCCATCAAGCACATTGTGAGAACGGCGCATATATATCGCGATGATACGGTGCCGGCATTAACGGTGCCCGGCGCACCGCCCGCATCGGCATACATGACCTATCCGCAGCTGCATAGCGTGGTGAAGTCATCGGCGGTGCAGCCTGGCGGCGGTGTGCCCGGCTCGTTGTATGTGCAACCCGTACCTGTACCCATTGGCCAGAGCCAATTGACGTTTCCAACGCCGCCGCCAACGGCACAGCCGCAACCGCCGCCGCCGCCAACGCGCATTTCGAAATTGCCGCCCAAGTTGAGTCCACAGCAGCAGCATCTGCACGGTCAGTCGCCACAGCAGCAGCAACAGCAGTCCTCAGCTGCAGCCGCAGCCGCCGCCGCAGCCGCGCAACAGCAGCAGCAGCAGCAACAGCAACAGATGCAGATGGTCAAGGGCGGCTCGATAACACACGGCACGCCCACAAACAGCGCACAACAGCAAATAATTGTACACGCAGCGCCCTCCTCGCTGCACAGTCCCAAATACGAGAGCCTGGTGCGGCCAACGCCACCGGGCGTCTGCCCGGATACGGGCAAGCATGGCTCGATCACGCAGGGCACACCGCTCCATATGCCGCCGCATCATTTGGACAGCAAGCGGGCATTTGATTTCTATAAGAGCTCACAGCGTTTGAGTCCTGCCCAGGCGCCGCCGCCGCAGCAATCGTCACCCCAGGCGCCGCCCCAGGGCTATGGTGTGGGCGTCACTGTCGGCTCGCCCTATTCCCGTTCGCCCTACGGCAGCGTCGTTGAGCCGCCATCGGTGCTCAGCTCGCGTCAGATTGTCATCAACGATTATATAACATCGCAGCAGATGCAGGGCCAGCAGCGCAATGTGTCGCGCGGCAGCAGCGCCGGCGGCGGTGCCGGCTCCGGTTCAGACAAGGAATCGCCATCGCCAAGGAACAGCGTTAGCGGCAGCTCGGCCGTCTATGCCGGCTACGAGAAGGAGCCACAGCCACGCGGCCGCCTTGAATATTCCACTCGCGCCTCACCGGCCGATCATTCCAACAGGTAAGTGCAACCACCCAGCCTATCCATGCCCATAAGTGCTGCAAAACTATCGATAGTGGTAAATTTCAACTAGTTTCGATACTATCGATAGTTTTCAATGTTTTCAGAAGACTATTGAAAGCTTCATTGCAAGCTTGGAAGTATACGAATGGACATCGTTCTAACATTAAATATTAACTATCAATAGATTAAACCACTCGTCAATTTCAACTAGTTTCGATACTATCGATAGTTTTCAATGTTTTCAGAAGATTATTGAAAGCTTCATTTGGAAGCTTGCAAATACAACAATAGATAGTTTAAATATTTTCTTTCGTTATTCAACCAGCAAAACTGCGATTATTCGTTACTATCGATAGTTCGCATCGATAGTTTTGCAGCACTTTGGGCTACAGTTATATATATTTGTAATCTTGAATAATTGAATATTGTTTCCCCAGCACGCCCAGCCCACATCGTACTCCGCCGCCTCAGCGCCAGGGCGTTATCCAGCGTCACAATACCGGCTCCAAGCCGCCTTCGCCCGCTGCGCCGCCACCGAGCCGCATGCACATTGTCCCGCCCTACAGTTATCCACCAGGTAAGCAATAATAACAATAAACATAAACATCTGCCCTTCCACGGTTATTTCAGTTCTTCCCCATCATGTTCATCCTTCATCCTTCAATAGAATTTGCATTTCCTTGTAGTAGAATATGTTGATCTAATTCAGTTTAGCTCTACATTTTCTATATTTTCCTGTCTAGAAATCTATACCGTCCTCTATTATAACATATATATGTATATTATAGTCTTCTACTCCTATCTTTTATTAACCAAATAAACACTATTCTGACATTGCCATAAAGGTCACTTAGATTGTAGTCAGAATAGGTCTTCATGGTCTTGTCTCTCTTTAGGAAACCCGTTTCCTCCATGGTCTCTTCAGCTCTCTTTCTTATTATCTTTCTATATTCACTTGAACTTTTTTTTGCCAAAACTTTAATGAAGTAGATCTCAGATCAGTTTATAAGGATCAACTCATACATATATATAATTTGTTTGGCTAGTCATGTCGTCCTCCGTGGTCATAATAATAACAACAAGGGGTCGTCCACATATTACGTAATCACGTCTTAGCCCCTTTTTTTGATACATTCCCCGCCATGTAATCAAGCGTAATCATTTAGCTGACCTCCCCCCCTATGATTACGTAATCATTCAAAATGAATTTCTTCCGAAATCTTAAAACAAAATTGGTGAAAGAAGGCTCTTAGATAGACTACGTAATCATATGTCAAGGAATGTAATCAAGAGTAATCTTTTGGCTGGCCTCCCCACCTCCTTGATGATTACGTAATATCTGGACGACCCCTTCGTGTAATAAATTGAAGAACATAGCGGCCTTCTCTCTAAGTTTTCATTTATAAAACATCAATATGTTCGATTCTCAATCAATAACATCGATTTTTGCTTTGCTTCTCTTGGACAGCTGGCCACGACGCGCTGGCCTCGTTTGTGGATGTGGCCGTGCAGCAGCCGCAGCTGCCAGTGCCATCGCAGAAGGATGATAAGTCGCAGTCATCACAGTCGGTGCCACAGCCGCAACCGCCGCCGCCGCCGCCGACGCATGTGCAAGTGGCACAGGCGCAGGCACCGCTGCCACCGGCGGCACATCATGATATGCGCTTTCGCGATCCAATGGTCATACATCACCACCAGATGGCCGCAGTGCATCAGCAGCTGGCCCATCAGCAGCAGTATCGGCAACAGATGAACGCCGTTGCCGCCGTTGAGATGCAGCGCCGCATCGATCAGGCGAAACGCGAATCGCAGCGACAGCAGAGTCAAAGCATTGAGCGGGAGCGTGAGCTGCAGAAGGAGATACTACAGAACCAGGAGCGGATGCAACATCGCGTCGAGCGGCAGCGCGAACAGGAGCGCCAGCGACGCGAACAGGAGCGACGCGAACAAGAGCGTGTTGCCGAAGAGCGGGAGCGCGACAACCGACGCATGGAGCGCATGCTGGCCGCTGCCAATGCGGCGGGACTACCGCCCGGACATGGACATGGCCATCCCCACGGACACGGCCACTATATGCGTGGCCCGATGCCAGAAGGCGGCCCACCACGCGCCATACCCGACCGCGAGCGGGATGCGTAAGTAGACCAATCCATCAGTTAAACAATCAGTGTTCAATTCCGGCCATCTCACTTTTCCTTCCACTCATCAGTCATTCGAGCAAGCAATCAGTCAAGAAATCAGACCATAGCTTCATCAATCATATTTAAGCGATAGAGCATTCAAATCAAGCAATCCGGCCATCAATCATTATCGTGCAATCAATCAAAAGCTAGCAATTAAGCAATCAGACCTTATTTCAAAATTGTACAATCAGATCACCAATCACGGTCAATCAAGCTATTAGAACATCAATCAAAATTAAGCTATCAACCAATTAATTAAAATCAAGCAATCAGGTCTTCAATCGTTATCAAGTAGTCAGAGCATCAATCATGATTAAGCTATCAAGTATTCATACTTTTAATCAAAATCAAGCTATCAGACCATCAATCAAAATCAATTAATCAAGCAAAATCAACCAAAATCCAGGAATCAAGCAAGCAAATCACCAATAAAAATCCTGTACTCTGTCCGCGAATCAAAGTCAAGCAATCAGTTAATCAATCAATGAGACCACCAATCAAAATCAAGCGATCAAGCAAGCAAACCAACCACCAATCAAATTCAAGCAATCAACCAATGAGACTAACAATCAAAATCAAGCGATCAATCAAGCAAGCCACCAAATCGAAATCAAGCAATGAAACCACCAAATTAATATCGAAACAATCAATTGTGTTATATATTTTTGGGGATGTAAATCTAGTCAAGTCTAGTCACATCAGTCAATCAATCAATTAATCGACTTCTCTGCTACTTATAGATACTATCGACAGGCACATGGCAATAAGCCGCCAGAGGATGCGCCTGGCCAGTTCAGCGCTCAGAGTCTGATCGATGCCATCATCAAGCACGAGATTAACCGCAGTGGGGAAATTAGCAGCCACCCACGCGACATTGCGCGTCCCGCCTACGTGAGTATTATGAATCTATTATGATTGACAGATTAACTAAATCCAGGAATCGAAAACTAAAGTTATTGGCTTTATTTTCATATGAAAACATCACGGTGAAGGAAGTTTGCCACATAAGTGTGGAGTACCTCAAGAAACCTCAAGAAATTAAAAAAAAAACTAATACGAATCAACTTTTATTCACCAAAGTTATAAAAACATGTTTCTTTATTTTGTATAATAAAAACGAACAAAAAAAAGTGTTTATATCTGATTTAGAGATTAACAAGAAAGATGTATATATAAATGTATATGGATATATTGATTTATATACCCTTACAGAGGATATTGCAAGGAAATGTGCAGCGCATTGAAGTTGACGTTTCTAACCTCACAACGCATATATACATATACTTGATCAGCATCAATCTGTCTGTCTGTTTATTGCTTTTATGCAAACTCTACTCTTTCTTGCCGGAACCGTCGGAACCGCATCTCAAACTTAATTCTGAGTTGTTTGAACAACTTTTTTGTTTTTCAAGCAACGTTATGTTTTATAGATGTTGATCAAATTAAGTCCTAATGGCAGGACTATATCATATAGCTGCCATAGGAACGATCGCTCGACAATTAAGTTGTTGTATGAGCAACTTTTTTGTTTTTTCTTGAAGATATTTCAAACTTAAGTGTGAGTTGCTTGGACAACTGTTTTATTTGTCCTTTAAGCAATGTTTTGCTTGATCAAATTTGTTCCTAATCGCAGTACCATATCATATAGCTGGCATAGGAACGATCGGTCGGAATTGGCGTTTTTGCATGAGAAATAGTATCTTATCTGCAAGGGTATATATGTATCTTCGGCAACTCGAAGATGGGTGTTCTTTCTTGTTTTTTCTGGTCTTTTATAATTGCAAGTTTTGATTTCGTTATTAAAAATTCAAAAATGATTTCCAAATTTTAATTTATATATTCTTCTTTTTTTTGTTTAAATATATTTCACAACAATATAACTAATTGGTGATGTTTTTTCAGTACCAGCGCGACATGCGGCAATCGCATGAGGTTGCCGCCGTTTCGCTGCTCGCAGCGGAGTACAACGGCAAGGTGAACTCCAGTTCGCCAAATGTGATTAACATTGATCTGGATCAGGAGCAGCGGATCTCATCCGGCCCAACACAACAACAACAACAGCAGCAGCAGCAGCAGCAGCAGCAGCAGCAGCAGCAGCAACAGCAACAACAGCAACAACAGCAGCAGCAGCAGCAACAACAGCAGCAGCAACAACAGCAGCAACAGCAGCAGCAACAGTCGCAGCAATCGGGGTCGGGCGGTCGCTCGGTGCATGGGACGCTGCGTGGGCAGGGGGTGGCTCCGCCGCATCATGGGCCGCCCAACTCGCAGCCGGGCAGCGGGGGTGGTCCGCCCACGCAGCAGGAGATACACACAAAGAGCATTACCTTTGGCCAGCTGACAGACTCGATAATCGCTAACGATTACGGCCCAAATCCGCATTTGCGTCCCGCCTTTTTGCCCTATATGCAGGATCCACAGGCCATATTGCCGCCCGAACGCTGGAAGCATAACCGACGGCAGCAGCAGAAGGTCGAGGAGGCTGCTGCCGCGGAGCGTGCCAAACAATCGCCGATCAATA
The DNA here is from genome assembly GCA_035043065.1 of Hirtodrosophila confusa. Classification (NCBI taxonomy): domain Eukaryota; kingdom Metazoa; phylum Arthropoda; class Insecta; order Diptera; family Drosophilidae; genus Hirtodrosophila; species Hirtodrosophila confusa. The sequence continues at coordinate 2,072,222 of JAWNNI010000078.1, forward strand.
TTGGTGGCAGCAGCGTGGGCGGAGGAGGTGGCAGCAACAGCAACAGCAGCGCTGGCAGCAACAGTGGGCCACCAGTTGGTGGGCGGGCGAATACGCCCGGTGAGGATGCGCATGCGCGCAACATAATACGCATGCCACAAGCGGTAAGTCCGCGCAAATATGCCCAAGAGCTGTTAATGCAGCATTCGGCTGTCGTGGGCGTTGATCCCAGTCACTATTTCCTATCGGCGGCTGGGGGTGTTGTTGGACGCAGCGCTGGGCCACCACCCACACAGAGCGAACAACAGCAGCGCGGCGGAGGCGGCGGTGGCGGCGGCGGCGGCAGCAGCAATAGTAGTAGCAGCAGCAATAGCGGTCCTGGCGGCGGCTCTGGCTCCAATTTCGACAACTATGTCAAGAATCGCATTGCGGAAGTGATGCGCGATGATATTGGGTATGGCAAGAATCGCATTGTCGAGGTCCTGCGGCCGGAGGACGAGGAGCATTTGCATGCCGCACAGGCGGTGCATGCGGCGCACGCGCACGCTGCCGCTGTTGCAGCGCACAATGAACAGCAACAGCAACAGCAGCAGCAACAACAACAACAGCAACAACATCAGCAGCAGCAGCAACAACACCGCATTAAAGAGTCTGTTGCGCCGCCGCCACAGCATGAGATCAGCGTTAGCCGCAAGACGCCCAATCAGTATGACGTCATAGATAGCGGCCGACGCTCTGCAAGCAGCAGCAGCACTGGCTCGAATAGCCATCATGCTGCTGTTGCTGCCGCCGCTGCCGCCTATCATGCAGCGCCGCCACAGTCGGCGGTGAATGCGTTTGCGGCCAGTACATATGCGTATCCGTTTAGCGCATTGACGGTGCCCAGCGCAGCTGGCGGTCTGCCGCCGCCGCCGTCGGCGCCGCCGTTGGCGCATCAGTCGGTGCCGTCCAGTCATTTGAGTGCGAAGACGGCGCATGCGTTAAGTGAGGCGAGCGTCGCTGCCGCTGCTGCTGCTGCTGCAGCGGCGGGCGTTAGTTTGGTTGTTGTGGCGTTGGCGCTGTCGGCGGCGGCAACGGCCCCGCTGGCGTCCCTGTTGGCGTTGGCGCTGGCAGCGGCCTGGGTGTGTCGGTAGGGGTTGCGCTGCCAGCGTTTCGGCAGCAGCTGCGCGCCGCCGCTGCAGCAGCCAGCGAGCCAAAACCTCTGCTGTCATCCAAGTATGAGGCGCTCAGCGACGAGGATTAGTTGTGACTGCAGGCGTCGTCGGCCGGCATGCGCATGACGGCAGCAGCGACGGCGCCTTCAGCAGCCAATCCACACAGCGCAGCCAATGTCTATCAGCAGCAGCAGCAGCAGCAGCAGATCAACTGGACAAATGCCGGTCAATATAGACGCCACCATCAGCCACATTCGCCGTCTCAGCAAATGCCACAGCAAGCGCCGCGTGCACATCATCAGCCGCATTATCAGCCGACTGCGCTGCTGCCACCGCCGCCGCTGCAATCATCGTCGGTTGCATTAGCACATCAACATCAACTTCAACTACAACATCATCATCATCAACAACAACATCCACATCAACATCCACATCAACATCCACATCCACATCAACTTCAACAACAACAGCGTCTGCATTATGCAAGCGCTCAGCATTACACTGATCCCGCTGCAGCAGCGGCTGCAGCGGCGGCGGCGGCAGCAGCAGCAGCAGCAGCAGCGCATCATTATGCGGGCAGCGGTGCGGGCTACTACTAAAAAAGTCTAATGAGATTCGGCCGCGAGCAAAAACAGGAACAAGAACTACAACAAAAACAACGCCACCAGCTACAACAAATTGAGTACCACACACGTAATTAGCCAGCAACTTATATATGTATATGTATGTATGTATATGTATGTATGTGTATGTATGTTTATGTATAGAGCTAGTAATGTAACTAAAACCTAATTGTATAAAACAAAAACAAAAACAAAACAAAAGCAAAACAAACAAATCGAAAAATTATCCAAAAAACGAAAACAAAAATTAAATTGACGGCTGGCTTAAGAAGAGAGCATCACAAGCAAAGAGAGCACTCACCCACACATACAAAGCAGTTAGTCCAATTAGAAACACACCACACACACACTCTCTCTCTCTCGCTAGTTTGTTCTCAAGCAATGCAATTCGCAGGAGAGCTAAGATATAGAGGAAGACACACCACACACACAACCACGGCAAATTGCCTTGCATTTTGTGTTCGACCCAAAGAACATTTCTTTTGGGTTTGCCAAAACCCCGGCCCGCTCCACAGCCGCCCGCCATCCACTCTTTAAAAACCAAGCCAGCTGCACTTACAACGCACACACACCCACACCCACACCCACACACGCTTATGCACCAAGGAAATAAGAGTAAAGCAAATTTGTAAATTAAATAAGCAAAATTGTAGTTAGGCATGCAAAACGTTTAAATTATACAGGAATACATGCATACTTATGTACATATGTGTGTGTATTTGTCTATGTATCTATGTGCATAATTATTTACATATGTATATAGAAGTATTGCAGCAGGCGCAGCTTAAACGGCGGCAAGCCGCATGCACTCTTCAAGACCGCCCACCCCACCACCACCACCATCCTGTATAACTCTCCTTTTACCTCTGTATATCAATGTCGAAAGTTTTTTTTAGCATAATGGCGCCCCCCACCTCCCCCCGCCCCCGTTTAATCATGGTGCTCCAATTTATATCAATGTCAACTAAATGTTTTCTCTCTCTCTCTCTCTCTCTCTCTCTCGGTGTGTCTGTGTCTCTTCTTAAATATATTCTGTGTTTCAAACTCTCTGTGTTTTGATGTGAGCCTCTTTGTTATTGATCATTTTGTTTTAGTTAAGTGCATTTGTTGTAATTTGTGTCCCAAACGTAAACCTAACCTCAATACTTGAGGCGGAAAAACCAAGCAAATAAATTGTAGTGACAAAATATATATACATATATATATATATATATATATTTAAAAATAATGATGAAAACTATTAAGTAAAGTATATAAAAATTAATTTAAAAACACTGTTGGGCTGTTCTTAGAAAAGAGAAAAAAATCTACAAAAAAAAAAAAAAAACACAAATAAAACTTAAATGAAAATTGAGTAAATATATATATATATATATATACCATATATACATATATATATATATATGTATAATGATGATACACTTGCAAAAACATTTATTTAAACAATACTACTTTGTAAATTTCATAAAATTAAACATAGGCTTAAACTATACATACAATAACTATATAAATATATATATATTTTTTTTTACCATATATTTTGCTATTTTCTCTGTGTAAGTTTTAATTTATTAAGCGTTCTATTTTTTTTTTTTTTTTTTTTTGAAAAATGCCTGCATATATATATGTGTATATGTGTATATGTGTATATGTGTATATGTGTATACGAGTGTGAATGTATACCGTTACATATGCGATTGAATGATGTATGTACGTTAAAATATTACATTGATTATATAGGTGTATGTAATATTAAACGCAAAGCCGATATATATATATATATATATATAGATATATAGATATATACAAAAGCAACAACAGTTCTGTGTGTATATGATATATATATGTATGTATATATACATATTGATATATATATATATATATATTATTATTATTATTATTATTACGATATACATATGCATATTTTTTATATAACATACTACTTATGTCTCTAACAAGAAACAGTTTTAGTGTTTAGCTATTTTACTGTTTGTTTTTTTTTTAACTTATTTTTTACATGCAAAGCAAATGCGAAAAAAAAATGAGAAGAAAAAACAATGGAAATATTAAGGAAAACAATTTACAAATATTAAATATTTTTAATACACAATGTAACTAAAAAGTAAAACAACAACAAACGCTAAGACTTATTCAACAAAATTTGTAAAATATTAACAGAAACTTATATATACATATATAAAAAACAACAACAAAAACAAAAACAAAACAAATCTATATATTAATGCATTGAAATGAGACGGAAACGGAAATAAGAAGTATAAATGAAACACACACACACACACACACACACGCGCACACACACACACACACACACACACACACACACCCATGCAACACTGTTGTAGGCGATTTAGTTAAGAGCATGTCCCGTATTTTTTTTTATAAAATATATATATATATATAAATAAACAACAAATAATATATATGGCAAATACATATATATAGAGAGTGAAAAATATTATACAACATTGGGATATATGTATATAAATATATATATATACATATATATGTACTTATATGTAAACAACTATATATGTATATTAGATATATATGTATGTATGCATGTGTGTATGTTCAAGGCCCGTATATTGGATGTGGGGCGTGCGGAAGCATAACCGGAACCGGAACCGGAACCGGAACCGGAACCGATAACCTTACGAACTCTTTAACCTAAGGACAGAGACGCATAAACAACGAAATTCGCGCATTGCCAGCAACTAGCATCCAAAACCACACTTCTATATAATACTATACATATATACATGCATGCTTACAATTATATATATACATATATATCATATATATATATATATGTATAGATATATATTTAAATACAGATATCTATATATATATATACATAAGTATATGTAAACGGAAACCCAAGAAATAAATAACCGAATTTTAAAAACTGCATAAATTATGGAAACGCAGCTGATCGCAAAATTGGTGTTGATTACGATCAAGATGATAATGAAGATTATGATAATGTATAATGTATAACAAACATAAATATGCGAAAATATAAATTTAAAAAAGAAAAAACAAGAAGAAAACTCGATAGATTGAAGGAACTCGTATCTTTATTTGTTTACCTTCTGTTTGAAAATGATGCTGCGAAATACAAAATAAAACCGTTTTGAATGCATTATATCGATAAAACAATTCAAATAATTATATTATTACAATGAGAAATACAGAAAGGAAAGCAAAAGAAAAGAATACAAGCAAAACCATATTAAATAATATGCGCTGAGACGCGTGGGCTAGAGCTGATTATGATTGATAAAAAAACAGTGTGTAGCTCTTAAGTTTTAGTTTGTAACTTTATGCCTTAAGTTGTAAGCAAAAATAAATAATATAAAATTAAATACAACATATTAAAAAGCAAACAAAACAAAAATAAAAACAAATACAAAAAATACAAATAAAAACAAAACAAATGTATAACTAAATGTGACTTCTGTTTTAATTGTACTCATATTATTTCAAAGATACACTGCAAAATGTAAACATTTCCAGGATTTCGCTTATTATTTAACTCGAAAACAGATAATTCGTTGACTTTCAAGAGTTTTGGCACATCTGCTATGGTTTCTTTTTAGGGAACCCTAATCCATTACAGTTGAGTGATAAGGAAGCAAGTTAGCCATCCTCGATTTCCTGTACTTTATATGCATTCGTGAACAGCAACTTGAGCTAACTCTATATTCATAACCAGCAATCTAACGTCTTTGAGCTGAAATTTCAGTCAGAACCAGACGAATCTAATCAAAACCGTAACAGTTAAGTAATACTGAGTCCGTCTTTTCGATCAAATTCTTATCCCAGAAAAGAACCTATTTATTAGTGTCGAATCTGGGATTTACTTGGGGAAGCCTCTTTTATTTTCGAGCAAATATTATATAGTACTATTTGTAATGTGCAGTGGGAAAACAAAGAAATACCATCTTAATTTCAGATTAATTTTAATTTTTAATATTTTCCTGAATACAGCAGACGCTCGCAAATTAGAACCACTTCGCTTATAAGATAATTCTTATTTCTGAAAACTTCAAATTTCTGGACAATACTTATATTTAAATATAAATAGAAAATGGAGAAAACTTAAAAAAAAAACAAGTAAGAACGTTGCAGTCGGACGCACCTGACTGCAGAATACTATGTTCCCAGTCCTATATAATTGGGTTATTTGTGTGTTCAGAAAGAGACGCGAAAAAAAACTGCACACGTGTGCGAGATATAGATTTTGCTCATTTGTGATGGAGGGGGTGCGGGGGTCAACATTTTTTTGATGCAGATTTGTCTAGAAGGTTAACATTTTGTATATCAAATTTGGTGACTCTACCTGTAAAGGTGTGAGAGATATAAATTTCTAAATTTTCTCCTTTGCGGGGGAGGGGGTGGGGTGGCCAAAAATTTTTTGATGCAGATTTTCCTAGGTGGTCAACATTAGTCTTTATGCCAAATTAGGTAACTCTATCTTTGAAACTGTAGGAGATATACCCCTTGAAAAACGTGTTTTGGGGATATCATATGCCGATTTGTCGGGGTGGGGTTGGGGGGTCAAATTTTTTGATGCAGATCTGTCGGGAATCTCAACATTAGTCTGTATGCCAAATTTGGTGACTATATACTATATATTTTCCCTTCGGGAACATAGTATAAATACAATAGATTTCTTTTCTTACTTTATTTAATGTAATAAAAATAAGTAAACGAAACTAAACAATCCAGTGCAATAAATGTTACTTGTATTTCTTAACCATATGCAACAAATACCTAAAGATTCACGTTTATACGCGTTTAATGTTTTACAAACTTCAATTCGAATTTCTGGAAGATTCGAATTTCAGAGAATTCTAATTTGTGAGCTTCTACTGTATTTGGCATTAATTTGCTCCCCCTAACATACACAAATATAGGAAGATTCTGTAAGAGCGATGCACAAACATCCATCATCCATTTAAATGATAAGATCTGAACACAACATTTGCTTTCCTACAGTATTGTATCTCGTAGATACAAGTATCTATCACCAAGGAGCTCGCCTTCATAAGTAGCATACAAATATGGCTATGGATTATCCATAAGCTTTTCTGACACCGCAAGCCCAAAAGTATGCAGTCCCAGCCGGGCATTCAAAAACAGTTGCCTATATCAACTGGAGATCCAGTAAATAAAACAGCAGAATTACGAGTTCGTCCAGTTATTTTTATAAGCACAACAAACCTTAAATATTTAGTAAAACTTTGTGGGAGACGCGAAGTGTCATGTTTTTTACAAGTTCATATAAGTTAAACAATTTAGAAATTGGTTGATAATCAGTCTTGTCTCGAATTCGACGTGCAAATCAATTGAATGGGACACTTATCTGTGGAATTGACTTGAAAATGGAATTCGAAACAGAACTATCCTAGTTTCTTTATGTCCTTAACAGCGACCGCGCTTTGATTTGATTTATTTAGATTGTAGTAGGTGTATTGTAAATTTGTTTTGTTAGTATCTTCAATAAGCAACGATTTTGTTTGTGTTTTACTTTAATCTAGATTATAATCTAGATACCCAAATATTTTATTACAATACATAAAACTGTCCTAAGAGCTTTACGCCATTTACATGTCGTCTAGTTATTATATTGTTTAGATGTCTTATAAATTTTCTAATTTACGAATAACAAATTATTTAAAACGGAAAATTTCGAGTACTACCTTCCTAATTTTTAACGCTGACGGGGTGATTTAGGATCTCAACTGAATGTGTGGAACTGCATCATTAACAGGAACAAGAAGTGAATGTTTGTGTTGTGTTGTGTGTTGTTGTTGTTGTTGTTGTTGTTGTTGTCCTTGTGTGCTATATTAAAGTGTATGGACTCGAAACAAATTTGATGGAAATAATAAAATACGTGGGTGTTTCTAGTATAAGCCCTCAGTGTTCGATGATCGCGGCTTCTTCAGTTTCTCAAGATTCTTAATGACTATATCGTGCAGCGATGAATAGCGATTGCGGACCTCACAAACAACTAGCCACAAACTGAGGTATTCCTTCTCATCCACCTCGACAACGGCACGTCGATAGTCATCTATATGCGGATATTTGGCGACCTTTGATACAATCTTGGCCCGCGATAGAAAGTAGCGCGATATCTGATCGAAAAAGGCAGCCGCCTCCGATTCAACGGTCTGGATCTCGGCCAGCGTATCCTCCTGAATTGAAACACCAAAATTGTTGCCATCCTCAATTTTGGGTATCATAAATGAAATCCACATTTTCAGTAGATTCGCTGCGCATTCAAATTACTCAATATTAATTGCAGTTCATTGTGAAATTTGATATGATTTGATTACTTACAGTCCTCGACCAGTTTCCGTATGATCGGCTTCACCACCTTGATCATTTCACAAAGCGGCTTGTTGCAGGGCACCGTGCCGGCTGGTAATCCCAATACGGCGGTACCAGCTACGTTATCCTCTGTGCGCGGCCGCTTCGTGACAGGATGCTCATTGCTGGCATCATCGTTGCCATCATGATTGTTGACCAGTATGGGCGCCAAGACTGGAATGTTTAAATCCTGATGCACCTCGGTAAAGTTGCGCTCATTGAACATGGGCGTTGAGAGCAGCTCGTTCAGTTCAACGATTTTCTCGGGGAACCCTTTCGTAATTAGCGTCTCTGCCTTGGTGATTAGCGAGTCCTTGTACTCCTGCACCTTGCCAATTGTATCCCGCGGCATATTGATAGCTCAATCTGCACCAAACGTTTATACCTCACACAGTATACCAGCTCGAGTTGCGACTTATTCACCGGCCGCGCAAATAGCTAACTGTAGCGCGTGCTTCACCTTCACCTTAGTTGCGTTGGACAAATGCGCGTATTTGTGATTGGTGGCGCACACTGTGAACCGGAACAGAGCGCGCAGAGTTGTAGCCGTTAGTAGTTGATGCATTTTAATAACGTGATTTGTTCATTGCTTACCGATAAACTCGTTGAATACTTTTGATGCGGCAGGTAGTCGGAGTAGTCCACGCTAATATTTTATGACAGTGCTGTGTGGTGAAACTTTTAGTGTTGTAAACGTCACCTTTTTCAAAGCACTGTTGATAATCGATTGGTAATTAAAGCAGCGGTGAATGAGAATATTTAAGATATCGCTAATAAATGGCAGATCTTAAATGTATACATAATTAGCTAACTTGACTGTTCATTTTCTTGCTTTAATTCCACATTCAACAGCCTAATAACACAAAAGTCGCATGGCTTCAAATTATCGATAAATGTATTTAAGCAGGTATATGATATTGCGGGCAACCACATAAACATATATCGCTTACAACTATTGCCAATAAATATACGCAGTTGCCATGTTTGTGCCCATAACAAAAACCTAAACACCTTACGCACTTCAAATTATTACAGTCTTCAAAATTGTACAAAATAGTTCAAACACAACAAAATTATTGCCCAATAAAATATCGATAACATTGGTCGTGCTCCAGCCAACGAATACTATCGATATATCGATATGAGATCCAATCCCATAATCAGTAGCTCCGAGCTGGGCAGAGTCACGAACATGGGCAATAAACAAATAAAACAGCATCTGGAGACGGCACAAAAGACGGGAGTGCTGAAAATCTCATTGCAACGTCTGCAGGAATTCCCACCGCAGCTAAAGACCTATCCAAATGTGCTTAAGACGCTAGACTTATCGGAGAATCGCTTTGAGCGCATACCCGACGAGCTGGGGCGTCTTACCTTGCTGAAGCACCTCAATCTCAGTGGCAATCGGCTGGTCGAGCTGAACGAGGTAGTGGGGGAGCTGATCAAATTGGAGGTCCTGCTGCTCCAGGACAACTTTCTGACCAAGCTGCCCAAGACGCTGGGCAATTGCGCACACCTGAAAACTGTGAATCTGAGCAACAATCAATTGAGGCAATTCCCATCGATGCTGTGCGGCCTGAAGCAGCTGGATGTGCTGGATTTGTCGCGCAACCAAATCACCGAAGTGCCCTCAGAGGTTGGCAATCTCTATGTAACCGAGCTGAACCTCAATCAGAACCAAATATCGTCGCTAGCCGAGGACATTGCCGATTGTCCCAAGCTGAAGACGCTGCGTCTGGAGGAGAACTGTTTGCAGGCAAACGCCTTAACGCCGCGCATACTCAAGGACTCCAAAATCAGCAATCTGGCCGTCGATGGTAACTTATTCAATTCCAAACAGTTCACCGATCTCGACGGCTACGATGTCTACATGGAGCGCTATACGGCGGTCAAAAAGAAGATGTTCTAAAAGTTCAAATGCACCCATGTCACGTATTGGTATTTTATTTATACATGTATCTCTATTAATATATATTTTAATAGCTTAATTCTCCGCTTTCTGTGTATTTCACAAATAAACACAATTCACAACAGACGAAGAAAGCAACGTTCTCATCGGGCTGTCGAAGAAATAGCCTTCCGAACATGCTATATTCTGATCGAAACTAGAATCTTATCAACTAACAACCAGTAAATAAGTCGGAACCAGTCGGATCGGGTTACTTATTGCATTCAGCTGTCATTAGAACGATCTGCCTATAAAACAGTTCTACGGATAACCGCCAAACTCATCATATCTGATAAACAACAAACCACAATACTATATTATAGCTGCCAAAGGAACAATCGGGTATATATCTTGTTATATCCTTGCAGAGGTTATTATAATTTTGTCTTGAAATGTGTAATGCATTGAAGGAGACGTTTCCGACCCAACAAAGTATATATATTCTTGGTCAGCATCAATAGCCGAGTCGATATAACGAGGTCCTTTTGTTTCAATTCAAAGCAGGCTCTCAGTATTGAAACTTGCCACAGATGATTCCTTCATCTGCAGTCAGTCGGAACCGGTCGGATGGTTCGATAGTTATTATATAGCTGCCATTGGAACAATCTGTCGAAAATTGAGCTTATGTCTAAAAAAAAACATTGGTAGCAATTGCTATGTTTTTTGGAAATAAGCAACTTTTTTATGTATTAGCCAGTTCTTATGTCCAGCGTTTCTATATGAGCTATAATATAGGATATAGACATACCATTTAGCTTTGGCCAAACTATATAAAACAGGACGGGGCTTGTAATTGGTTAATTTGTTCGATGTATCTGATTTTATGCCAATAACTCGACGTGTTCTAACTTTTGCCATATTTCGAATTGGCCATGTCAGTCTGTCTGGATGAACGCGTCGATTTCAGTTTGTTTCCGATTGCAGATATCTCCCCCCATACCCCTGAAATTTGATAAAAACGTTCTTCAGCCACCATTTTAAAGACATAGCCCTGGGACTTGGCATGTATTATGCTTGGGTCACTTTCAATTTACTGTCCGAATTTCAAGTCGATCGGATAATAAAAAAGGGAAGTTTTTCACGAAAGAAGATTCAGCGCACCCGTTGACAATGCCTCGTGCGTCTGCGGCTTTGTGTATGTGTAAGTGTACGAAGAAGGGTCCTCCCTATACAGGCTGTGAGTATATATAAGGGCATAGGCTAGATCGGGCCAGCTCGTCTTTTAGGTCAGGAATACAAAGGTTATGTATGCAACTTTAATGAAGTTAGTTAGTTTAAGGCATTAAGGCAAGTACATTGAAATATACAGAAAGATCAGGGTATATAAGGCTTCAGTCAAGTGCCGCCTCAGAGCTTGCCCCGCATCATCGGCTGGAGGTGCGTGCGATAGGTGGGATTGACCGCCTCCTGGTTGAGTGGATTCTGACGGGCATGCTCCATCAGGCGCTCGTAGACGCGTCCATCGTGACAGCCGAGCGTTGAGCCGAGCACACGATCATGAAAATCAAAGCCATCCACAATGGCGACCGCATTGGGACGCAGTGCACCCAGCAGCTGCTCGTAGCGCTGCTCCAGCTGCTGTATCTCCTGCCCGCTAATGCGGTTCCAGCGCAGCACGGCGCCCAGCTGGCGTATAAACGTGTCCAGGACAAACAGCTCAACCAGCTGCTGCAGCAGCTGTCCCAGCTCCGGCTTCAGGCTGGCCGAGCTCAGCAACTGAGCCAGCTGGCTGAGGGAGTTGCGTGCCAGATAGGCGTGTCCATGCAGCGCTGCTGCTGCCGTGAGGCGTCGTCCAGCCAGATTGCTGGCCTGCTGCTCCGTATAGTTGCCGATTTTGAGCTGCTGCTGCCGATGCTCCCAGGCCTCGCGCAGCTGCTCCGCGGCGGTTATCTCCAGCGCACGTGCCGCATTCTCAGCGAGATTTGCGCTCCAACTTAGGGGCGTCGCATTGCGCAGATAGCCAACGCTGCCGGGCAGCACCTCATGCCGCTGGGCAGCCGCATACTGGCGCAGCAGGAATCGCGCCGTCTGCAGCAGCAGCACCGTGTGCTCACCCTCATAGGTAAAGGCGGCGTTGGCCAATCCCAGTATGCTGTCAAAGTTCGAGGAGGCGAGATAGCCCTGGCCGCCGCAGGATTTGCGCAGCACATCGATGCCCTCGGCGGCATCCTGCGTCACCACGGACTTCAGACAGCAGCTGAGCGCATGCAGCTCCGGCAGCTCCCGTCCGCCGCCCGCCTTGGCATCCTGTGCCGCCAGCTGTGCCATGACCCGCTGATAGAACGTCCAGAGGCCGTCCGCTGCCAGGCGATAGCACACGCCACGCGCTATTTGGGGCAGAATCTTTGCCTGCTGCGTCACATGATCCAAGATTTGAGGCTCCGCCTCCTTGGGTTCAATGGGGCTCTGGCGACGCACCGCGGAGTAGCTACAAGGAGGGCAGTTAGTGGAAGATTAGGCAGCTTCAGCCAGCCTACTTACCGCGTGGCTATGGTGGCCGCCTGGAGCAGCCCGAACATGGCATCCCGCACAATAATGACGCGCACAAAGACCATGGTGCCGTAGACGAGCAGCGGCTGCGGTGCCTGGACAAACTCTCCATTGGGCAGCACCTGGGCGTGCTTCATGAGCATCTGGTCACGCGGTATGCGGACATTGCGGAAACCGAGAAAGCCATTGTTCACACTGTTGGCGCCCAGCTTGGCGCCAATGTCGCCGACATCGATGCCCGGCAGCGGCTCATGGGTGTGCTCATCCCGTATCCGGACCAGGAACTGCTGCAGTCCATGATGCTGGCCGCGTATGTACAGCTGCGCCAGCACCACCACCATATTGGCCGTTTGGCCGAGCCCGCCGGGCCACCACTTGTAGGCGCTGAGCGTGGGCGTGTTCAGGACGAACTGTTCGCTCTCCGGCTCATAGTCGGCGCGCGTCTCCAGGCCGCGTATGTAGCTGCCGTGGCCGAGCTCCGTTTGGGCATAGGTGCCAACGATGCCGTCCATGCGCCAAGCGCGTTCCAGCCAGCGGCGCTGCTGCTCCTCGGTGCCCTGGCTGAGCAGCGTGGGCAGGAACATCGAGAAGTGCAGGCGCAGCGGAAAGCTCTGCTGGAACAGTGCTGTGCCCAGTGGTCCCGTTAGCAGCATGCGAAAGTCATGCAGCGTTTTAATATCCACGCCGCTGTCCACCTGCTGCTGCTGCTGCTGCGCCGCCGGCTCCACCTTGGCCTGGGTGTGCTGCCATTGCCGCAGCTTGGCCAGAAATTTGGTGCTCTTGGCCAGCGCATGCTCGTAGCGCTGCTTGTATGACAAGAAGCTCGGATGCACTGCATCCTCAAACTCTGGATCATCGAAAAAGTAACGCTCCAGCTCACGTCGCTCATCCAGCGCTGCTCTGCCGCCCGCCCACCACAGGGCAAAGTCCTCGCTGACAATTGTCGCCCCCTCGCGCTCCCGCCTCAGGTCAATGTTCATCGCCCCCATCACACTTCCAACTTCCAACTGGATACAGACACACACTTCGAATGCCAGCAACTTTCTCGCGGATCAGGTCTCGCCATGCCACGCCCCAACGGGTTTATAGCTGCCGATTCTTTCTTTCTTCTGCCCAGCTTATCAGCTGTTGATGTTGATGTTGCCGATCAGAGATGTACATACATACATACATACTTATGTATGTACATACATTTGTTTATAGATAAGATTTGAGCGCTACCTTGGACCCAATTTAAACCTGCTATGAATATATTATACTATATAAACATATATCTGCACATATACATACATACATATGTATGTACATATATAAAACTGTTTGCTCCAGTGGCGTAGATAGCTTTTTGCAAAAAGGGGACATGGAGTGCGAAAATTTACAATTAGGATCGCAAGTACCTCCTTTATCGATTGGTATTCAAGGATAATGGGGTCATCTACGAATCATCGACTTGAAAGATTTTATTCGGAGGGACGAAGGAAACTGACTAAATATACAAAATCAACGATAAGTTAGAAACTACAAGGACGATTCGAATGTCCTTTGACCAGTTGATAGCCCTGGCCGTGACAGTATACGGCCGAGATATGGCCAATTTTCTGTACACAGACAAGTCTGTATTTCTCAGCTCCTTCAAGGACCTTCGTCCTTATCGTTAAATATTCGAGTTCGGCTGGATGAAAGATAACTCTCTCTCAGCAAAAGGACATTAAAGTCGTCCTTGAAATGAGCGGATACAGGCGATTGCAACAATTTGAAGTGCTTTTTTCGGTAGAGTCTTGGAAATCCTTCAATGCCAATCGATAGTCCCCAGTCGTACGATTACAAAATATATGTCCTTTCAAAATCCTTCCTTTTCAAGGAAAATCTACACCCGCGGGCGGTATCTTTGTGTATTTCTTAAGGTGGACGAAAGTAGTCAAATTCAATATAATGATTTCTTATCTAAATATTTCGCCGGGCAGCGCTGGGGTTTTGCCAAAATCTAAAACGCAGATACGCTTTCTTTATCGATGTGTCCAAATGTGAAACAAAAATCATTCTAATAATTGCAGTTAATATTTTATTGTAGTACATGAATAATTAGTAAAGCCTTCTAATTACGGATAATACTCTAGTGATAATCATTTAAGATCTTAAGTGCTATAAATCAAAAAGGATTCATTTCAAGGGATTTTGGTTTCTATATTTCTACACATACATACATGCATATAGTATGTAAGTATACAGCCATACAAATATCAGTAAATTATCAGACCTGTTGCTTCCAAGTCCAAACAGATGCCTGTGCCCATTTCCAATTTCGATCATATTACATGGTGCAGCTGGTAAGCAAACGATAGTATCGAGGGTCTTCTATTTTGCCACCACTATCAACTGTTTTTCCTCAATATATTCGAAGCCTATTCATTTTAAAATCTATCTCAAAATAAACACAATATTCTTTTATTGACTGAAAAATTTAAGAAACTTGGAGCCCAATAATCAAAAAAATAAAGAAACAATATATTAATATTGTGACTTATCATTAACTGAATCCCCCAAATGGTTTTAAAATATAAATATGAAATAAATAAAAGCCTTTTTGCTAAACAAAACAAATTATTTGTTGTTTTTCTTGTTAAGAAGTCATAACAAAAAAGATTTGTATATTTTTCAACTGATTTGAAAAGATTTATTTAATTTCAGCAATTTACAACTGCGATATCAACGAAGGTGCGATCAAAAACTATCTTGTGAGGCTACTATCGATATTTTCGCAGCTCCATCGTATGAAATCGATATTTTTGGGCGCATTTCGAATAACCATAACATTTCGAATCAACTATTGAAGATGAGCTTTAATTATTTAATTACAATTATTTAAGTTGATACAACATAAAAACTACTCTACGAGATGTGAACATAAAAGTAAATGTCAACTTTTGACGTACTTAATTGCACTATTTATAAAAATAATCACTGCAGCGATTCGTGCATTGCTTTGTGCGATATATCGGTTAGAAAAGTGCGATAATCGATTTGCCCGTTGTGCGATATATTGGCTGCAACGGATCGGTAATCGATACTCCTGTTAGGAACGGTACCATGCACATTTTAACGCTTATGTTTTAAGGCCGTACTAATTACTGCAAAGTAATAATATTAATTAATAATAAAAGTAATATAATCATATAATAAACATATAGTACTTATCCATATAGTGGGTGTGTGTAGAAAGATGTGAATAAAATGTTTATAAAATTAAGAATAATGGAAAATATACATAAAACAATTCCATCCAGCCAGTAGAGTCCGGATGAATGCCCACCCTTATAAGACTTATTAATTAATTGAAATTTGTTTTTCTCTTTTTATTATCATATAGAAAAAGCGACACAGACATTTTATTTTTTTTTAGTATTTTGTATATGTATATATAAGTACGTTTTTACTAACATGACAAACACATTTTTGAAAGGTTCTGCCCGATTCAGAACCAGGCAACTTATGCAATCAGCTCAAATATATGTTAACTGGGTTGGTTCGGGGTATTTGTATTTTTATTTGGTAACAATTATTGAGGCTGGCCCACAAAAAATAAAGGCGACACTGCGCCCCGTCTAACACCTTGAGTACATAATATCGAACACACATCGTATGTAAATAAGAATCCATCAAATTGATCTTATTGTTGATGCCATTTCCAAAAGAATTAGAGCAAATATTGATGGAACTGTGCTCTACTACTACATTTCATACATATATGATAGTATGTTTGTTTTCGAGCTCGACTATTGATTCTAGAATGCGATACTATCGATTTTATGGACAAACAAATAAACAAATTTACGAAATTATGAGCCGCAATGGAATTTCAGTTATAATTTTGTTATGCATTATTGAAACTATTTTTTCATTATATAAAGAAAATAGTTTGAAAACTCATAGTTTAGTTATGCACATCTATAGATTTCCAACTCGATAATTTATAGTATATATATCTATATTGAAATGTATTTTCTTTTTTAACTCGGAACACAATTATATAAGCAGCTCTTTGGCGCTTTGGAAATGGCATATCTATTCTATATATATAATATTTCTGCTTTTGTTAACACTATGTTCCAATGCATAATTCTACTGGATTTCTATTTGTTTTATATTTATTTTAATCTCGTTGTGCTCAAATAACATCTTTTACAAAACAAACACACACAAAAAACATTCACGCTGACGTTCAGTGTTCAGTTTACAAATACATATATATATGCATGTATATAAATATATTGTGATAACAAAGATATCGAGATCATCGGGTTGCTTATTGTTTATTGTTCTTGTTCTTGTTCTTGTTCTTGTTCTTGTTCATCTTGTTCATCTTGTTCCACCACAAGCTGCTGAATTGGGTGCCCGCCCATATCCTAATCAACAGCCTTATCCAACCGCATTTATTTGATTTGCTCAACTTCTTCAGTTTTTGAACACAATTTTAGTTGTATCTTCGGTTTCATATACAAACTTGTTATCATATTTTGATTACATATTATTGTAACAGTTGGTTAGAGCATTCAAGCTCTATGAACGAGTATGTATACCTTGCTTTCTATGCATCTAAGATCATCTTATTTGCAGATTGTATCGTTACGTATTGTTCTTTGGACATGTTCATTCACACCCATTAACACACACTACATACATACATATAAACAATTAATATATTAACAAGAAATAGTTGTACAAAAAGCGCACTAAGAAACTCTTTAGCTCGTAGTCTAGTCATCAATTACAGTTAAAAGCAAGCCAAACTAACAATTGTGCCTGTAGGTGTACGTGTTTACCGTTAGTTTACAAACTATACATCGAAAATCTATGCATATATATACATACATATACATTGGGCTATCCAAAGTGTACAGAAAGGTGCCAAAACTACCCAAAACAAAACAAAAACAATATCAATTAAAACCAATAATCGTAATCGTAATCATAATTATAATCATAATCATAATCATAATCATAGTAATAAAATAATTAATAAATAAAGATTCTACGCAATCGTTTGACAATCATTTCACATTTGTTATTATTACATAGTATCATATTACATATCATATTACAGCTATTTGTTTATATACTTATCGTACACATTATCTTTTGCATAAGTCGAGCTAATTACAACACTTCAATCAACATTCATACAAAACCAAATCAAAATAGGGGAAGTTCAAATAATAATAATAATAATAATAATAATAATGATACACACAACAGACAAATCAAAAATCATATAGTTTTGCACGTTCAACATTTAAATATATATAGATATATAGAGTTATATAGTATAATATATGCAAGTATGTATATGCATCTATTTATGTATATTCGTTTAACAAATGCAGGCTTTATAAGGTAGTTACACATATGTAAACGCATATAGTATGGTATAGTATAGTATAGTATCGTATAGTATAGTATAGTATAGTATAGTATAGTATAGTATAGTATAGTATAGTACATGTATTACATGTACTTATATAGACTTTGAAATTATTTTAACATATTACAGCTAATTTTACATACATACACACAAAATTTCATAAATCTTTCGTTAGTTCAGTTTACAGTTCGTATCATATACATTCATACACTCTATAACTATTATTATTATATTCTATGCTATATAGTATATAGCTCTGCTGATTCTTTAAAATGTTGCTTGCATTATTCTGCTTACTTCTTTTCATTTCCTTGCTTTTTATATATATCATTTCTATTCTTTTGTATTCCTTTCCTTTCCTTTCCTTTCCTTTCCATTCCTTTCCGTAACTGTTTTGTTTTCTTTTTTGTTTTGTGTGTTTTCAGTGGCACAGCCACGTTTTGAACTTTAGGCCTTGTTTTCAACTCCTTACACATCCTCATTCTCTACTCCTTTCGACTTCTTCTCATTCGTTGGTACGTTCTTTTGTTGTTTCTTTTGTTTTTGCTTGCTTCAAGGCAATGTTTTGTGTCTGTGCATGTGCGTGTGTTTATGTGTGTGTGTGTGTGTGTGTGTGTGTGTGTGTGTGTGTGTGTGTGTGTGTGTGTGTGGGGAGCCTGATCAGCCGAACTACACCACAGCTGTGTGTGTGGCGAGTGTGAAATACAGTTAGAGTTAGAGCTAGAGAGATAGAGTGTGTGTGTGTGTGTTTGTGTGTGTGTGTAGTGTGTGTGTGTGTGTGTGTTCAGCTATAGACGATGAACTTAGAAACGTCCACGGTTCGAGATGACAAATACAACGACGACACCAAATGACATTAACAATAATAAACAACAACAATTAAACTACAACAATAACTAGAGTGCGTTGAGCAGGCGACGGCGTGTGTCTATTTGGTTTCATCCTGATCCATGGGCTCCTCGGAATCATCTCGCGAAAGCGTTCTACAAAACAGACAGAGAGCGCACGAGCGAGCGAGAGAGGGAGAGAGAGAGAGAGATGTAGTTCAATTGAAGCTCTTCTATATAAATCAAACTGTTGCTCACCTGTGCAGCGACTGCATAGAGAGGCCGGCCATGGCATTGACCGTTTCAGATTCATCGCGCTCGATCTTGAGCGCTTCCAGCGCGGAGAGGCACACAGTGTGCTCCAGCAGGCGGACGCAGGGCCAATGCGTTTGCTGTTGTAGAGAAAAGAGAGAGAGAGAGAGAGAGAGAGAGAGAGAGGGAGGGAGTAAGCGAGATTGATTTATTTATTCTTTATTTTTATAAAGATCAATTATTTATTTGAATTTCAATTTGCTTTCTTTCGATTAAGACAGCTTGATCAAATTAGTTTATATAAAAAAAACTTAATTAACTTAGTTATAACTATAAACAAGAAAGAAGGGGTATCTTCGGAGTGCCGAAGATATATACCCTAGCAGCAATGTTTTTATACAAAACTCAATTTTCGTCACATTGCTCCTATTTGCTCCGATTTAGATCAAATTATAGGAAACTACTTGAAGTATAATAAGACTCTCCCTTAGTTTAGATGTAATACAAAAAGTTTTCATACAAAAACTTATTTTTCACCCGATCCTATGGCAGCTATGTGATAAAGTGGTCAGATTTTGACCAAATTTGATCAGATTGTATAAACTCTCTAGACACTCTGTTTGGGACAGTTTTGTAAGGATACATTAATAAACAAAAAGTTGTCCATACAAAAACATAGTTGTTGACCGATCATTCCTATGGCAGCTATATGTTATAGTGGTCCGATCCAGCCGGTTCCGACATATGTACTGCCTGCAGCAAAACGAACGGTCTGTGCCAAGTTTCATTAGGATAGCTTTAAAACTGAGAGACTAGTTCGCATAGAAACAGACGGACGGACAGACGGACATCGCTATATCGACTCGGCTATTCATGCTGATTCAGAATATATATACTTTGTTGGGTCGGAAACGTCTCCTTCAGTCCATTACACATTTCGAGACAAAATTATAATACCCTGTTAGGGTATAAAAAATAATAATAATAGGGAAATTATATTTACAAGTATTTGCATTATTGAAAATACTCTGAGAGATTGAGGGTTGTAGATTAATTCATAATATTTACGTGTATTTTCTAGCAAGATGTTTCCGGATCTCAAAATATTTCATCAAAATATTACTTTGCGTTCAATCTATTGCGCAATAAATGTGCTTTTAGTGTTAGCAGCGGCAGAAGAGTTGCGTTCATAACACTGTGGAGCTTTAAGGCACTGACTGAGTTCATAAGGAAACATTTCACAACACTGGCACAAAAAGATCACATGCAAGTCTGACTCGAAATAGATATGGAAATTGTGCAATGTTTTTGTATAAATTTTCATTGCGAGCCCAATTTTGTAAATAAAACTCATTTGTAAAATACACAGTGAGTTGAAAGCCGAATTAGTTGCTAGTACTCCCTGAAATCCCTTTTAGACTTAATATTCCATATTATATCTAAATTATATATCTAAATAGTTTTGAAAAGAAGAATTTAAAAATGATATTAATTGATTTGAGAGCTCCTATGGACACATAGATTTTTTGTTTATTTTGTAGTAAACAAGATTTTGTTGTTATAAAATAAATGATTTAAAAAAACATATGTATATAAATGGAAATTAATGAATATACACTCAAAAATGATAGACTAGTTTGTGGATCTGACAATGACGATCCAACTCCTCAACCTGATCAAGAATATATATACTTTATGGACTCTAAAACGTCTCCTTTAATGGGTATAAAAAGGAAGGTTGCCTTGTTTGAGTTTCCCCAGGCTTTGGCACTATCAAACATGCTGAAAACTATAGTCTGCCCTGGACTCTCAGCCTCTGAGAACCCATTTGTACATATATTTATACTATATACTAATTCCGGTTGTAGCTCACCTGTATGGCAATGGTCTTCTGCAGCGTATTGATGGCATTTTGGCAGGGCGGTCGCTCCAGTTCGCTTTGGATAATGGGCGCCGAGGGATCGCCGAGGAGGGCGCGGACGCACTCCTGCGCCGAATCACATATGGCCGCCAGATCGTAGCCACCCTCAAGGGCCAGGACCACCTTGCCGTTGGCCAGCTGCAGCAGCTCGCGGGTCATCAGGCCAAAGCATGCGGGCGAAACATGATAGCCGCCGAGCGGCGCCGGATGTCCGGTGGCCGCATCGAAGCCGGACGAGACGAGCACAATATCCGGATTAAAGCTTCTGGCAATGGGCATCACAACGGTACGGAATGCAGCGATATACTCGGCATCGCCCAGCGGTGGATTCAGAGCGCCGGACCAGGAGATGTTAACATTGTAGCCGATGCCAGCACCGGCGCCGCACTAGAGAGAGACAGGGAGAGGGAAAGGATTATTAGATTGATTGATATTGTGCTTAAATTATTCAAACTATTCTAATTCCACCAAGTGAAATCATCAAACAGTTTTCTGTTATTCTATTTGAATAGGGTATCCTAGAAATTGCTATTCTTAAAGAGGCCTAGAGTATCCTTGTTACAAGAACTAACCTTTAATATTCATTAATATTTATTTTTATACATTATATGCATACAAAAACTCAAATACAACTTTTTGGTAACTTTTATTTATTGATCTGAATATAAATATTATTTTCAGAGGTTTTTTTTGGATCAGAAATAATCTTGAAATCTTTTTTCCAGGATAAAAAATCATTTGCATATTAGACCATTGCAGTACTATTTGTTTATTACTATTCCAGAAAAAAGAACTGATTCGCAAAATAGGAAACTCTTTGGCTTCAAAATACTGAACAAAACTCATTTCAATCAAATTTTGAAAGTAAAGTTAAGAAAAGCAGGACGACTATATTATTATTGTTAGGTTAGGTTACGCTGGCTGGAGCATGAGAACTGGTGTTCACATACTCCAAACTTGTGCCAGAATCGGCCCCTTCTGATACCACATGACTTCCTTTAAACAACGTATTCCCCTTTGAACCAATTGGCGGATTGAATGAATTTGAATATATTATTATTCATCCCAACCACGGATAAATCCGATAAACTGTCGAAGCTAAAGTTTCCTAGGTAAGTGTTCTACGCCCAGTCTGCTTGCATGAGTTATTATTATTATAGATAGACCTAATTGGTGGACTTTAGACTTGATATGGACTTGGGATAGAAATGAAATCCCTATTCCGCATTCTTCTCCGCATTGTAGGAGTTCCGAATTCCGCCCTACTACTTCCTGTAACCAAGAGCAATATGATGACGTATTCCAATATTGATTTCTCTTCATTGAAATATCCTTTTAAACCTAACCAAGGTTAGCTTAGGTTAGGTTTCAGTTGGCCCCTTGTGATACCACTTGACGTCTATTAAACGTTGTGTTCCTCTTTCAACCTATTTGAAGAGTTTAAGAATTTGAGGATATTATGTATTCCAACCTCGGATACGTCCGATAGGGTATCAAAACTAAAGTTTCCTAGGTGTTGGAACCTCCTCCTGCTGGGTGCGGGGCAGTGACAGAGCAGATGTTCTACGTTCTCTTCTTCTTCTTAAGGAGTAACTCTACATGGAATGTTTTTGTTGCTTCTGGTTCTCAATGCTTGAAAAAATGGTAAACAATCGAAAATGCGATAGTATCGATGGTTGTATTTCTTATCCACTATCAAGGTACTTTGACAATCGATCCATCGTAAGGAATCCATAAGATAATGCCCAAAACAATACCATAAGTTTGCCAGCTCTGGTACTCACCTCTGTGGGGCCACCCGTGCCGGGAAAGAAGTTACCGTCATCGTGTCGATGTATGGAAAGATATAGAATGTCGGGACTTTGGTAGAATGCTTGCTGTGTGCCATTGCCATGATGCACATCCTGAAAGAGGGAGGGGAGAAAGGCGTTAGTATGGGCATGGAAAAAAGCAGTGGAGTTTCAGAGACTTGCCCAGTCTACTATGAGGATGCGCTTCACTTCAGGCACTCGCTGACGTAGCAGCTTCGCCGCAATGGCAATCGAGTTGAAGAAACAGAAGCCCATGGCCAGATTCGCTTCGGCATGATGGCCGGGTGGACGGACGACGGCGAAACCGTTGCGCAGGTCACCTTTGGCCGTTTTGAAGGCCAAATCGATGACACAGCCGGCGGCCATGCGGGCAGCGGTCGCAGTATGATGCTCATTCCATGTGGTATCGAGATCGACGCCCAAGCCACCGCAGGATAAACGCACAAAGCTGGCGGAGAGCGCACTCTCCAGCTTGGGCCGGCTCAGTTGGCCCTGATTGGAGCCAAAGAGCATGGCATGCGCCTCCGTATGGACCGTCTGTAGCTCCTCCTGGGTGGCCTTGCGGGCGCGCAGTCGGTCGCAACGCTTCACCAGATCCGTCTCATTCAGCCGCGCCCAGACGCTCTGCAGCCGGCCGCTGTGCTCCGGATGCGGCGCATTATCGCCGCAAATGCACGAATGTTTCAGCATCAGCGGATCGTAGGCCAGGCCCGTGGTGATCTTCCTGTGCGGCGATGTTGTGCTGCTGATGCCGCCGCTCTCCGCCAGCAGCGTTTGCTGCTGCTGTCGCAGCTGGGCGGCATAGACGCTGCCCAGCAGCTGGCGCTTGTGAGGCAGCGTTAGATTGACGGGCGGTATATGATCAGCCGATGAGGAGGTCACAATAGGCGATGGCTGCTGTCCGGTATCCGGTATCTGGCTAAGGCCGTGCGGCCCCAGCGGCACCAGCGGGCTGCTCAATGTGCGCGATAGCGGTCGCATTAGTCCCTTGGCCATCTCCTCGTCCTGCTGCAGATAGAGCAGCTCGCGCTGCTGCTGCAGATACTCCTGGTCGCGCTGTTTGCTCGACTTGCTGCCGCTTGTGACGCGATACGAGGCGGCGGCGTTGGCAGCCGCAGCGGCAGCAACAGCAGCGGCCAGCGCCTCCGGCAGATTCTGTGAGGTGCTGGTCGCAATTGTGTTCGTCAGCACCGTTTTGGGCGGTTTCTTTTTATCGGTCAGATCCATCACCTCGGCGGCAGAGTCATCCTCCTCCTCCCTGAGCTGCGGCTCCCGGTTCGCAGCAGCGACAACGGCTGCAGCGGCCCCACTGCGCGTCAGCACAGTCTGGCGCAGCTTCTGTGTAAGCACCTGGTGCTCATAGGCCTGACGTTCCGCCTGCAAGCAATAGGAGATCTGATTAGTGGCTGGTATATATATTATACAAAACTACAAATGAAAGAAGCAGGAAAAGCCATCTCCGGAGTGCCAAAGATACAATATACTCTATCTCCGGAGTGCCTAAGATACAATATATTTATTATCTCCGGACTGCCAAAGCTACTATATACTCTATCTTCGGAGTGCCTAAGAAATATACTCTAGCAGAGTTGCTAAAAGTGTTGCCTCTGTACCAATTATAGAGAACTCAACTCTGTAAACTCAATTCTCGAGGCAACTATAGTTAGTATATACTGAGCCAATTTGATCAACTTTGGACAAACTATATAGTATGTAAGTACATTTAAACTATAAAACTACAGAGTTTGGTAAATTATTTATTTATATTTTCTTTTATTTTCTTGATCAGTATCAAAAGAGATTTCGATTTGGCCATGTCCGTCTGTCTGTCCGTCTGTCCGTATGAACGCGTCGATCTCAGCAACTATAAGAGCTAGAGACACCAAATTTGGAATGTAGGTTCGTGTATAGCGGGAGCAGGTCAAGTTTATTTTAGATTTGAGATATCTCCCCCGTTGCCCCGCTATTCGATAAAAACCGTTTTTCAGTAACAATTATCAAGATATAAATTTAAGATTTGGCATGTACAATACTTTAGTCACTCTTAATCTACTGTCCAAATTTCAGTCGATCGGATAACAAACACAGAAAGAAGATTCAGTGCTGGAGCGCGGGGGAAGAAGCAGCACAGCCACCACTTAAAATGCCTCGCTTGCGCTGCGCTCGAGCTGTCGCTCGTGTGTGTGCGTCTTTTGTGTATGTGTATGTGTGTGTGTATGTGTAGGTGTACGTAGATGTGATCGGAAATTGTTGACCTGGGTACAGGGAGTTTTGTAGTCGGGTATACTCGACTATAGCATTCTTACTTGTTTTTATTATTTTTCCTTTTATTTTATTTTTTTTATTATTGTTTCTTTTTATGTTATTTTTTAGAATCATATTTTCTTTTAATATTATTTTATTTTACTTTTTTATTATTTTACATTATTTTTCTATTGTATTTTATTTCCTTATTATATTATTGTAGTTTCCTTATTATTTTATTGTAGTTATCTAATTATAATTTTATAATTTTTCTTATTACTTCAATTAATTTTGGATTTTATTTTATTTCTATTAATATTTTTTATATTTTTAAATATATTTTTACTAGTTTCATTTAAAAATCTAAAATCAAAATTCTATTATATGAAATTTCCTCATAAATTAGTATTTAGAAAGTTGTTTTTGTTTTTCTCTTAAAAACAACAACAAAAGTTATTTTGCCATATATTTAATATATTATACTGTCAAATGTATAACATATTATTTTGAAATAATGTTAACTTGAAGCCACAATTTGAATAGTTAAATAAAACTAAGACAAAAATCAAAGAAATTATGATATTGCAGATAAAAATGAAGAATAATTCCGTATACTGATTAATTTGATTAATTACAAAGCTAAAGGCTTGCTCACACTATCTCATATTTACGTGCAATATTGCGTGTGCCAGAAAATATTGCACGTAATAGTCGTAAGCAGAAATTCGAAAAATAATCGTAGTAACTGACTTTATATAAACAAAAATGAATTAATTTGAATATGATATAAGTTATAGCATTATTAACGGTTGCCAGTTAGGCGGGGACGAGGCAGGGATTGGGTATGGGTGGAGGGGGGCTGTGTTAAAACTGTCACTCACCTCGCTATTCTCGTAGTGCGTCTGGGCCACGTTCAGCTGGCCGGCGCCGGTGAGCATGGGATGGCCCAGGGGCAGCGGGGCGGACTGGGTGCGTCCCAGCGGACGGTGGCCCTGCTTATGGAGATGCACCTGTGCCACCTGTGCGTCTGTAATGGGCACGTGGCCGCCATGCCCATGGACGTGCGTGTGCGCATTATGCTGGTGGCCGTATAGAGCATGGGCGTGGCTGTTTGTGGGCGGCAAGGTGCCGGCAACGGCGGCAGCAGCCGCAGCGGCAACGGCGGCGGCATGTAGACTAACAGCAGAGGCGCCAGTGACGCCGCTTAGCTGCATATAGGACGAGGATGAGGGCAATATTGTGGAGGCGGCATGCGCCTGCGGTGGCGCCACATCGCCAACCAGAGATGCCTGCGAGGAGGACGTGGACGTGGCCGATGCCGAGCGTACAACTGGCGACGGCTGCGGCGCAATACCCGTGGCCGGCATCATCGAGAGCGGCGGCGCCGGCTGGCGTCCAAATGGCATTGCCAGCGGACTGTAATAGGTGGGCGGTGTGCCGACGGGTACCGCAACTGGCACGGGGGGCGGTGCCCCAGCCCCGCCGCTGGCGGCCACATGCTGACGCAGTGCAGCGAACATGGCATAGCCGGCCTGGCCCGCCTGGGCGTTGGTTAAATGCGGACGTCCCAGCGATATGTTCGGCAGGGAGGGTGAACTGAACAGTGGCAGATCGTTGATGCTGCTGCGCTGCCCCGGCTGATACTGGCTGCCCTCCTCGTTCTCCTCCTGTATCGGTGCGCTCGTCGGCGAGCCCCGACTCCCCACCACGCCCACCGACAGCGCTGTCGAGGAGGGCGGCGAGTTCGGCCCCGAATCCGGTGTGCTATTACAGTCTTTAGGATTAGGATGAAAAGTGAAACGAATATTCGGGGATTAGCAGTGCATTCATTATCTGGTTGGATATGTTTTGTTCGTTCTGATGACTGTTTGGGCCAACTGACGGCCCAAGTGGAGGTTTCCCTTTGCGGCAGCGGGCGGGCAGCTTAGCAACTTGCAAAGGCAACGACAACGGCAAGGATTAGCTTTGAGGTTAGCTTTAGTTAATACACACAAAAGTTTAGACACGTACTCCCAACTGGGCGGGGCACGACTGGATCAGTGGTTAGATAATAATAACAATAACAACAACAATAACAACAACATCAAATGTTATTATAATAATAATACAACAAATTTCAAGAACATCTTAAATATGGTCTATATAAACTTTCCTTGTTTCTTTGTGTTCTACGGATATTTATTTGTTTTTGTGTAATGTGTTTAAAAGATAGCAACAATTGGGAGAGAAACGTTGTCTATATCGACTTCAGAGACAGAAAAAGATATTGAACAGGAATATCAGGATGAAGAAAAGCGAAAAGCCCTCACAAGGATACCTCAAAATTAAAAATCAAGGAAAAACTTATTCAATCGATTCACAAATATTTGCATTTAAAAAAAAATACGGAAATAATAATATAAGATTGTTGTTATTCAAGATGAGGAAGAAAACTTACAAGGTAAAGGATGTTCCTTTAAATAGGGTCGAATTAAGTATGTTTACAAAAGTGGAACATATGTAATATTGCAAAGGATTTCCGGAAAAAAAAGGATTGGGGGAAAACTGTTTTCTAATTGAATTCATAATGTTTACCTAAGTAGGAGGTAAGAGCAAAAAAGTATCGCAAATATACAGCAACAAGTACGCAAGGAACCTTTCAGGATAAACCAAGGAACTCGAAGGAAAAACTTACTTAGTTGAATCTCAAAATGTAGAGAGTACAGGGAACTTATATAGAATAGGGAAAATTTATAGTATAGGGAAATTATACAGTATGGGGAAATTATATAGTATTGAGGGTAGTGTAAGATAGAACTATGGAAGGTTCCCTTCAAACAGCTAAGAGAAGCAAGTAGTAAGCTATCTAGATCGATAGATATATAATAAAGAACAACACAATAACGTTACCAAGCTAATCAAAGCCACTTTAGAACACAAACAATTATGTTATATATTGAAATCTGCGCTTCTTCGAGACTTTCAGGGCCACATAATTGATAGAAACTATAATGATTATAATGATGTTGTTGATGATGATGACGATCATCGTGAAAACAGACGATCCGTGGCATTTGTTGTCAAGTGAGCCAGGGACGAGCTTTGCTTTCTGGTTTTCAACATTTATGTAATTGACTCAATTTCCATAATATCCACTTTCAACATGAACTTCAAGCGGTTCAATGCGGTTGACACCGCCTGCCGTTTGCCGAACCGACCCCTCCCTGGATTGTGTGTGCGTATGTGTGTTTGTGTGTGTGTGTGTGTGTGTGTGTGTGTGTTTGTTGTGCACAATTCTTATATACGTACTTGTCAGGACCGAGTTCTTTTGATGCCTACGCTGGGCGGCCTGCAGCAGTCGCTCGTGACGTCTCGCCCCCGCCGGCCCACCGATGCGAGCCTTCCGATCGATGACGCTCTGCTTGAGGCGTATCTTCAGCAGGTTCGGTTCCGATGCTGTTCACAATGGGTAGTCAGGTTGTTCATATATTGCTATATATATAACTGTCTATATATATGTCTGTGTCTCTCTCTGTGTGTGTGGTGTGCGTGTTTGTGCTTACTTATAGGTCAGGTTTTATAGACTAGAACAAAGTCCTCTTAATCACACGCACACACATTTTGTGTGTTGTTCACTAATGAGTTAGTCATTCAATTGTTCAACTTTAGTAGCATGCTGCATACAGTGCCTACAAATGGAGTTAGTCCAATCGATACACCTCGCTTTTCTATCTAATCTCGCATTCTCGACATTCTGGTTTCTAGTTTGATAAGCTGTGGATTCAACTGATCAGTGATCAAGAGTTAATTTCTCATTTAAGATCATTCTAAGTCACTAATCGAAAATAGCATTCTTTCTTCTGATCTATTCTATACAACTCAATCCTACTTTCGACTGATCAGTGATCAAAAGTTAATTCTTGTAGCTTATAATTTAGAAATCCTTCATCGAAATCAAATATCTTCCTTCAGATCCCTCACTATACATTCTATGTATTCAATTCTTCTGGCACTATGCTTTGACTGATCACTGATTGAAATTCATTCTTGAATTTTATCATTTTATTGTGCAACTTGTGCTAAATTCTTCATAAAAAGTTTGCTTCCATATCTGACCCACTTTCCTTAACTCTTCTTATCTGCGATCAAGTGTATTTCTTAACCTTTTTCATCGACATTGAGCATCAAACTCAAATGTCTCTTTCAGCTTTATAGACTCTGTTTCAATGTTGATCAGTATCCTACCAATCAAAAGTTAATTATTCTCAAGATTGTCATCGGTTTTCGCATAAGTTCTTTAGTTTTAACTGTAACTGTTTCAAGAATTGAACATGGTGTTCTTGAGGATCTTCTACTTCTGCTTCTCCGAAACCCCATTCTATCCTATTCCCAAGACATTCTAAAACTATGGTCTCACTTTAGGCTAAGCAGCTAGCATTGCTGATAGTATTTAGTAGTCAAACGCCAAGCAAAGGCAGCTAGTTAGTCTGGGGATAACACACAGGATCGGATTGCATATGGATGATGCTTTTATATAACTTACCAGTCTTCCTAAGCGGAAAGTCAGATTCATATTTGAGCAGTGAGGGGGGCGGCTGTGGTATTTTATAGGGATGCGCACTGGTTACCGTGCCCGCAGGCAAAGACTCACCCGATGAGCTCTTCACCACACCGCTGCAAACGTACAGAAACAGAGAGACCAAATGTTAAGAGAGTCGATAAACGGCGGCTGTACTCAGTGTTGTAAGATTATAAAACTATCGATGGCACTTTCGATAGTGCGCCATCGTTTGGTATCGATATAAACGTGTATTGAGATGGTTATGATTACTGGAAATCGAAGATGTAAAACTATCTGAATATAATATTCCTTTTAAATCTACAAAATGATAAACAATTTTAAAGAGTTTCTATGTCTAAAATGAGTACATATTATTCAGATTCAACGCTATACTTATTTAAGAAATATTGGAATATGGAAATATTGATTTAATTGAAATCTTCATTTGATTCTTTACTTTAAGGATTACAAACCTTTTTGAAATGAATAATGAGGCTAAATTAAGATTTAAATACTGTAATGAAAATAATAACAAAGGTAATAATGAACTTTATCTATCGATGGTTTTCCTATCGATAGGCAACATTATCGTTAGTCAAACACACCTAGTCAGAATTACTGTTTTGAAACTAATTAAAGCTATGAATATGAACTCTAATACTGCTGTCAACTAAGGACTATCAAGACTATCGAGAATATCGATTGCTGATCAGCTCTTACCGATTGCGATAGGGCGACGTTGTTGTTGTGCCATTTGGTGCCACCGCCTGTGACTTGCGGCTCATAAGAAAGCACTGCAAAAGTAGAGAAGAGTGTAAAACATGTAGCTAGAGACATATTAAGAGAGAGAGAGAGAGAGAGAGAGAGAGGGGGGGAAGTGGAGAGATGCGAGATTTTGTAGAATTGTAGTTACACTGAGAATCTGTTTGACTTCGGGACTCGCATTGGCGCTGCAATTCTCCTTGCGCTTCATCACTTCACGTTCCCGTCGCTCTCGCTGTTGTTGTTGTTGTTGTTGTTGTTGTTGTTGTTGTTGCTGCTGCTGCTGCTGTTGGTGTTGCTGTTGTTGTTGGTGTTGTTGCTGCTGCTGCTGCTGCTGCTGCTGCTGGCGATGATGCTCCTCTACAACGGCCGCCGCCATGGATTGTTCCCGCAATTCCTGGAAAGCGCCATGTGAATGCACCGCAAACTGAATAAATTACAGTAAGTTCGAAAGAGTTTTTGTTGTTGTTTCGGGGCATAGAAATATCTTTTAAAATTATATATGTTTTTGCGCAAAATGTTGTTGGTCAAGCCTGTTGTTGTTGTTGTTGCTGCTGTTGTTGTTAGTCATCGCAGGGCGGCACTTCCGGCCAAGCGCCGGCAACATGATAATTTATTTTTGTTATTTTGTTTTTGCTACCCACGCGTCATTGTCGCCAACAACAACAACATTAAGAGCAACAATAATAATAATAATAATAATAACAACAACAAGCTAGAATAACAATTTAGACGCCGCCAGCATTATCATCGAGCTATAACGAGACGATCTTCATCCAAGATTGTTTTGTGATTCCGTGATTAGTGATGCGTGATTCAACGCATTCATCAAGAAATTATGATCAATGATACTTGATACACTTATATTTTGAAACAAATCAGTAAGCAAAATTAGCATAGCTAAACACTGATACTGATTTCCGCTGCTTTGCGAGTCGCTGACTGATGGGCAAGATTCACCAGCATAACTGATTTCTGATTAGTTATTACAAGTAATCGATAAGTCAGTTGCCTCTCAATACCGATATAGCGTATCATTATCGTTCCCCAAAAAGCTCATAGTAATCAGATTAATGATCAGGCATCAAGCTATGCTGGTGAACATGTTTTCTTACTGATCGATTTATTACCAAGCACACTTTTGTAGTGGCTTAGCTTTGTGGACAAATATAAGTAGTATTTAAATTAAAATCAAACTCTAAATTTGGAGTGCAATTTCAGTCACAATAGACTATATGCGGCGGACAACAGTCAGCGCTTAGTAATGTTGAATGGAAAATAGAATTCAAGTTGTAAATTGACAATTGAAGTAGTACATACTTCGATCACAGTATGTAATCAACAGTTGGTTTGCATCGGAATCATGAATCAAAGCATTCAGCAGTTAAAATCATGTACCATTGATCATAATTGATGTTCTGAATGCGTCCACTGTCGTCGCATCGTCTACTCACATGATATTTGTGCTCCAGTTGCATTTTATGCTCCAGTTCCATTTGCTTGGTCTGCTCCTGATACGAGTGGAACAGACGTTGCTTCTGCAGCTCCTGGCTCTTCTTTAGCTGCAATCGAATAGAGAACAAGCATTACTCAAGAGACACAAAGGCAGAGCGAAGGCAAAAGAGACAAGAGACAAGAGACATTGATCGTGTGTTGATCATTAAATAGCTCTGACTAATAGCAGCGGGAGGTTTTTCGCAAATGGCCAAAAATGTGACGCATATTCAATTTGTTGGCTAAATTGTGAGGTAACTTATTTGAACAACTAAGCACTTTTGCTTTGATCCAATGCTAAATTCATTTCATCAAATGGGAAATTGTGTGTGCGTGGAAGGACACCTTTTCATCAAATCACTTTAACGTTAGTTCATTAAACTTAACTTCCTACTTGAAATGCCTATGAGATTAATCAGGCCTCTTTTCATTCTTAATCGTTTTTTACTTTTAACATGGGCTCTTTACGATAGAGAGCTGAGTTAGTTGATGGCTTGGTAAATGTTTATCTTATTGATGAAAATTACGAAAATTAAGTGTCTAAAAATTATAGTGAAAACAATTAGGATAGCACGAAAGTTTGTAATTCATTCCGCTCAAAGAAATTTGGTGAAGAACTGATCAGCTATTTGGTTAAAGGAGATGACAATAAAACAAAATACGCACTTTTATCAAGTGACCAACTCATCTTCTAGCGTGAAACTGTTAGGCTATTAAAGATAGAGAGATGATTTGATGACTTGGTAACATGGTGATAATTTGTATGTATGTAGTTGAACTCAACAGAAACCATTTTTAATAATAATTTTCAGAAAATTAAGTGATTAACAATTGGTTTATGTATAAATTCATATTAATTTAGGTCTGCTACCATTTTAGAGTACTTTTCTTTGCGGAACGTTTCAAATATTGTTATTTTTTGATGTTTTGTTTAAATATTTTTACGGCTTGAATAAATTTGTGTCAAATTTGTAGAAAATGCAATTCCAATTGCATTTGGAAAACAAGGGTCGAGGAGGGTCAAGGAAATGTGTT
This sequence comes from Hirtodrosophila confusa, assembly GCA_035043065.1. Classification (NCBI taxonomy): domain Eukaryota; kingdom Metazoa; phylum Arthropoda; class Insecta; order Diptera; family Drosophilidae; genus Hirtodrosophila; species Hirtodrosophila confusa. The sequence continues at coordinate 2,105,120 of JAWNNI010000078.1, forward strand.
GACAAAAGGGATAATGCATTTTGTTGTGGTACATAGTATATGAAAAGTCACCAAGTCATCAAGTAATCTGCTATTGTGAATGCCCAATGTGTGTGATTCACAATGACACTGAGCCACAGATCACAGATAACGTTCACAAATGAATTAGCAAAGCAAATCACGCGTCACAAATTGGCAGAGATCATAAATTGATGATTGGTTGTTGTCGCTCATTGCTACTGCTTGCTTGCTTGCTGGGCTCTCTCTGGTTCTCTTTATTTGCTTTTGAGCTCTCTTTACGTACATGCTGCTGATATGTTTCCATGACCTTAACGCGACGCTTAGTCCAATTGGAGGCACACACACACAGAGAGAGGAAGAGAGAAAAACTTTGTTGCTGGTTTTGTTTTCTAATTGGTTTTCGGTTTGTGTGCGGTTGTTATTGTTTTTTGTTGTTTCTTTTTTTGGCAGACACTTTTTGTAAGCTTTTGTATTCACAGCAGCTTTTGAGCGCAAAAAAAAGCAAAAAAATACAAAAACTATACACTAATAAATAATCTGTAGAAATATGCGCGACTGTTAGCTTTATTTATTTATTTATTTTTTGTTTTTCATTTTATTTTGTTTGCCCCCTGTTATTTATTTATGTCTATATAATTCTTTAGCTCTTGCTGTTATTTTTGTTGTTGCTTTTTTTATACATATATTTATTTTTTGTTTGTCTTCTCGCTGCTGCTTTTTAATTTTTTGATTGACTTTTGATTTTCCTTTTCACAGGCGCACAGCTAGAATTGTTCGCTATAATTGGTATATTTCGATTCAAATTGGATTTCGTTGTTCCAATTTGAATTGCTGTGACCGCGATCGCTGCTGCTGTTGCTGCCGCTGCTGCGTCTGTTTTCATTTGGCTTTGGCATTCGACGGACGCGCTTTCATTTCAGTTTCACTCAAGCGACTGGCAAACTGGCGCAAAAAATCAAATATAAACACAATTTTAGATACAGTTATATTCGCTGGGCCAAACGAGCGTGTGTGCGTTTAACTCGCTACTCGCTGCTTGCTCTCGCACTCGCACGCGCTCTCTCGCCAGCTCGCTCTGTCTTTCTGCTAGTGTGTGGTCAGCGGCGGCGGCAGACAAACGGGCATTCGCTCAAATCTTTGCTCAGTTGCAGTGCAGCGGGCCATATGTCACATGTATATATAAATATATATATATGTATACTATATATATATATATATATACATATATATATATATATAGAAATACACATAATATATATACGTATGCATGTATATTATTTCCTAGAAATTGCTATTGCACCTGATTATCATGCCCCTTGCCCCCTTGCACTTCTCGTCTAAATGTAACACATGCCCACCCCCCTCCCACGACATTTGCCTTGCACAACATTTTCAACAGTTGCTGGCAACGACCAAATGCTATAATTATAGAAAGGCCTGCGCTATAATTATATCGGGGGCCAAAGACAACACACAGACACGCCCATATAAATAGAATTCTGCTTGCAGCATGCAATAATGATGATAATAATAATAATAGCAGTAATGATGCTAAAAATATACATACTAAGGATAATACACAACGAGTACTCGTTAAAAGGTCAAAATAGAAGCATGCTTGCAGGAGAACCCGTTGCATTTAATCCTCATTCAAATTCAAACGAGTATTCGTTATTGAATGACTTTTGAGCCAATCAGTTGTAATTGAATCGAATGAGTCATCCGAGTTGAGAGTACGATCTCTCGGAAGATCTTCTATTCGCTTAAGAATCTGGCAACAATTGTTGCATATTTCTTTGCCTCTCCCTCCCTAAACACCCCGAAACCCCAACCCCCCGCGCCATTTCTAGCTAATTTACAATTTGCTGATCGTGCCATAGATTTTTATAAATACTCGCGTAAAAAGAAAAATAAAAATACCCCGACTAAGACTAAGAGTGAAGAGTTGGAGAGCAAAGTTTCTATAATAACATTTGTATAGCAGTGATTAGTTTTTCTTTCTAATTATACCCTGTACCGATTAAAATATGGGGAAATAATCTAGTTACGGAAATTTTTACATTACAATCTGACCCAATGAACTCAGGGGCTAGAAAAGCTAGAGGTACCGCATTCTTCTTTATATAGTTTTTTGTCTACCCTACTTAGTTGAAGTACATTTCCTGAAAATAAATAAAAACAATTTCCCATCAAAATTCAGAGTGCGATTATGTTCGTCTTGACTGCAGGGTATCTGCTAGTCGCGCACACTCGCCGCCCAAGCCATTTGTTTTTGGATTTTGTGTTTTTTTAGCTCTCTCATTCTCTCCCTTTCGCTCTTTTCTATTTGTGTGTGCGTTCCGTATAATTTTTGTTAAAAATAAAACCCACAGAGTTTATAAAACACAAAAATAAATTCAAAGGAAAAATAAAAATAACAAAACGGCAATCGTTAAGCCAAAAACCGAAGGGGGGGACGGGCGATAGGGCGGCAGGGTAAAGATGGGGGTGGGGCAAGGGTATGGGGGTGGATGAAAGCACTACAACAACAACAATAAAACACTTGATCCAAAAATACGCAACAATTCTAAAGAAAACAAAACACAAAATGCACAAAGTTGAAGCCCAAAAATAAAATCTGGCTATAAATTGTATGCAACAAGGCAGTAGGCAAAGAGTAACAGGGAAGGGAGCGGGGAGCGGGGGTCGGGGTTGAGTGTGAGAGTGTGAGAGTGTGTGTGTGTGTGTATGGCAGGTGGTGGGGGCTGCACATGTTGCTGCTGGCGGGCTGACTGACTGGCATGGGCCATGAGGTCGCTCCGACTGCAATCCAACAAAGTTTCCTCAGTCGAACATCAGTACAGTGAGCACTATAAGCAGACGCACAAGTGCTCAAGCGACTAGTTGGGCAGCTCTTTGGGTAACTTATAGCCATTCAACACTGTGGTGCGTGCGCGCTCGCTCTCTCTCTCTCTCTCTCTCTCGCTCTTCATCTGAGGTTTTATTTTTAGCACAATCGCCGTTTTATTTAAGAAAAAAAAGAAAAAAAATGCGCAAAATACCCATACATATTTTCGTAGAGAAAACAATAAATATAGAATCATTAAGTTGTACAAGCGTTTATATTTAGAACCAAAAGAAAACAAGAAGTGAAACTGCACGCGGCCTTGCACCGAATTGTGCATACACTTGCCCTTGCACACGCTCCCGACAGACTGTTCACACTATATACATATCTCATATTTACATTCAATACTGCGCCTGCTTGTGATTTTTTATTACCAGTGTTATGAACGGGAAATCTTTTACCGCTGCTAGCAGTAAAGTACTTCCGTCAAATTTATGGCGCAATAGTTTGAATGCAATGTAATATTTTCATATTATATTTTGACAGCTGCGGCAGAATCTTGCTACAATAAAATATTAGACAAAAATTGCACAGTTATGTGTAAGACACATATCGATATCGAGGCCTAGAGGTTAATAATGGTATTCCCTAATGTGATGGGGTATTCCATAATAACGTAAATATAAGATAGCATGGAAAACTTGAAAATAACATATTAAATTTGATGAAAGAATGTACTTAAAATTAATTGGATTTATTTTTGGGAATTCTGCGCGTTCCATATTAAATACTCACATCAATTTTATACTGCATTCGAATGTTAAATGAGTTTCTTGAAATATATTTATACACGAAAATTTGATTATGAATTAAGCGTCATTTTAAGCAATGCTTAATTTTTGATGCTCGGCCTATTACCATTTCCGATTCCAATCAAATAATTCAGTATTGAAATTTTTGTTGCTTTGTATAACAATTAACGATATGTTAGTTATTCGAAAATAACTTTGAATAGGTAAAACGGAAGTTAATTTTTTCGACAAGGGGAACGCAAAAATGAAAACGATTCGAGATGAAAGACTCTCGGAAACAAGAGCAGTTCTGAACATTTGACTTCTATGCATTTTATGAATTTATTTTTAGTTTTTATAAATCGCATTATTGGGGTAAGCATTGACATTAAAAGATATAGAAAAGATATGATGCTAGAGGCTATTTCCATCAATTTTACTTGCTCTCGACTTTTAAGACAATTAATGTAGAAATTCATTAAAAGTTTGTTCTAAGTTCTTCTTTTGTTTTAACAATAATTTGTAGGTGATAAGAAAAGGAAATCGTGTACTTTATAGCATGAACAAAGTAGTATTACGTTAGGATCCTTTGAATATCTTATAGTATAGTAAAGTAAGTTTGGAATCGAGTATTAAAAGTAGTTTATTGGCATGGTTCATATCATAACTTTAAGGATTGTCTGTAAACACATTCTTTAGTATCTATAATAATAACATATGCTTGACAAACGCGCTGATGAAACAAACTATGGTCAGTGCACGTTAGGGTATAACCATGTATACTAAAAATGTAGAAGGAAGGAAACGCAAAGCTGCTGGCAAGTGAAACTGTGAATACTAAGTATAAATAAAGCAAAAAGCGTATGAAAAGATACAAGGAAAATAAGGAAAAACGGCACACGACGATGCGGACATGCTTGCTAATGATCATGATCATGATCAAGACGATGAACACGAGTGACTGGAATATCATCAGGCATGCCAATCTAATAATGCAGATCTGATAGGCTCGCTCCCCTCTCCCTCTCTCTGTTTCTGCTCCTAACAATGGAACGGAACAATTGAAAGACTAGATAGAGAAACAGAGGAACAGGAACAGGGACAAAGAAATATGTTGCTCAGGTGGTTGCAATGAGTATGGTATGGTTATAAGGAAATCTCAGACTACGCAGCTGGGTATTATCTACTTTTGTCGAATATTACTAGATGCTAAAATGCGTTTAAGTCAACTTTGCTTAAACAGCCGCTGTTTGTAAAGGCGAGTTCATACTATCTAATATTCACATGCAATAATAACTGACAACGATTTAGGAAAATCTTCCGGGAAAATTGTGGTACACTTTTTCTAAAGTTCTAATAATTAACATTAAACAAAATGCTTCGCTGGACAGTCAATTATAATGAGAAATGCTACCTTTCAGAACTTCACAAAAAGAAGAATCTTGAAATCAAATTCTGTCGAGAGTCGTAAAGTTCTATAACGCATGGGGCGGGGATTTAGTACTAATTAACCGAGAAACAGGTATGTACACCCATTTGTGATTACTTGAGATTGAGATTGATTGAAGCTGCTCGAGACTCACCTCCATGATCTGCTGATTGAGGTCGGCCGCTTGATGTGGCTTAAAGTCCAGCGATAAAGTGCCCGGCGTTATGTGCAACAGTCGCTCATCGTTTCCGGCTTCTGGCGGCAGTTCTGTAAATTGACAAAATAAACAATAAAAAAACATATTTCATGATATTACGCATACTATATTGTGTGCTATTTGTGTTTAAGTACATAAGTGTGTCTGTGAAACAGAAAAAGTTCAAGTTGATTGTTTTTTCAATCGATTGGATTTGAAATTAATTTTAGGTTCCTTTCCTCATAATTGTTTGGCACGTGTTCCGAGGAGAATTATCAAAAATGCAATGCTCGAAGTTGCAGCTACATATAATCGATTGCGGGCATCGAAGTTGGTATAAAATGCTATTTACAACAAGTAAGAATGTCTAGTCGAGTATAACCGACCACGAACTTCCTGTACCCAGGTCTAAAACTTCCAATCACATCTTCGTACACACACACATACACAAAGCATTTTAAGTTGTGGCTGAGCTTCTTCCTCCCTCCCGCTCTGCAGCACTGAACCCACTTTCGTGAATAACTTCCGTGTTTACTGTCCGATCGACTTGAAATTCCGACAGTAGATTGAAAGTGATCTAGGCATAATACATGCCAAATCCCAGAGCTATAACTTTAAGATTGTGGCTGTAAAACGTGTTAATCGAATTGCGGGGGTGCAGGGGGTGATAGATGATGGGAGATGGTGTCCTTAGCTCTTATACGTAATTGCTGAGATCGACGCGAGCATACGGACGGACATGGCCAAATCCAATATCCTTTTGATACTGATCAATGATATATATACTTTATAGTGTCGGAGATATCTCCTTCTGCCTGTTACATACATTTGCACAGATCTAATAGCCCCTTTTTACCCATTTTATGGGTACGGAAGTAAAAATTGTTCTAAGTAATTTATTTTCTCGCCCAAAATTCATTCAAGAATTTTCGACTTGTCAAGCTTTAAGCACCGCAGAAGATCCCTCCTAGATTACAAACTTTCATAACTCTGTCAAAACTTAACCGATTTCCATACGAATTGTCCTTTTAATCATATTTTACACTCGAAGTTCACTTATAAAATGTTGAGATTTTTAGATATATGAAAAACTTCATTGTACAATATTTCAAGATATTTGGACCAAATCGAAGCTTCAACATGTTTTGAACAGACTGAGATTTGGTACAAATAGACCTTTTACACTATATATCATAGCTGCAATAGGAACAATCGGGTGAAAAGAAAACAAGCAAGGGTTTCTTGTTTTTATTTATTTTGATTTCATTTGGCCAAAATCGATATACAGTTAAGAAATGTACATCAGCAACAGCCAGGAAAACGCTTTTAAATATTTATAGCAAAAGATATAATATCAACAATCCCAACTTGTAGCTGAAATATAGACAAACAGATATGGAGAACACACGAATAGATTTCGACGCTGCTCGTCTGTTGCGGTGTGAGTGTGAGTGTGAGTATGTGTGTGTGTGTCTGTTCTTGTATGCGATGGGCCTATTAGTTGAATATATGTATAGATAAGGCTGCGCTTATCAGACGCTTTTGAAAAATACATCTAAAACTTATTTTAACATGTGCTCAGTCCGCTCTCTCTCTCTCTCTCTCCATTGTGTCTCCACCGCCGCCTCGGCTCCAACCGCAACGAGGTTGAATACCGAGGCGAACCGAGCCGAGTGTGTATGTATGTTCATGTACATATATACATACATATATATATGTGTGTGTGTGTGTCTTACTATGTTGGTATTGGTGTTTGTCTCTGTGTCTATTTTTAGTAACCTTGTACAAGTTTACAGCGATTACATGGGCCCGGCCCGAGCGCTTTTTAGATAACCGCTGCTTGGGCACAACACGCACGTGACGACGGCAAACGTCGACGTCGACGTTAGCTTCAGCGTCGACGACAAAGGCCACACAGCAGACCAGCAGCGACCAGTTCCGTTTGTCGTTGTCTTCTTTTCATCTATCACTAACACCAACACCCTCCCTCCCTGTACACTAACTCTCCTGCTACATGTTTTAGCATAGTCTAACTAATTTGATTTGCTTTGTGGCGCACAAACAAACGAAATACCGAAAAAAAAAATTCCGCTACAAACTGACGTCGCGTCGCTGCCGCTGCTGCTGGCGCTGTTGCTAATGGACACAAGGCAAAGTGCAGTCAACATACAAAATGTTCATTGATAAACTAGCAGCGGATTCAAACGAATCAATCTGTTGTTCTCTCCCACGCACTCACACTCTTTTGCGATATTTTACACTCTTTTAGTTGCTCTCTCTCTCACTGCGTATGTGTGTATGTATGTGCCGATCAGCAATTAGACATTTGGCTGGACTGGACTAATTGCGCGCACATTTATGACTAAGCAAAAAGTCCAATTGGATTGCTGCTGTTGCTATTATTGCCTGAAAGACAACAACGACAACGTGCACACATGCATACATATGTATATAAGCATTTGTATGTGTATGTATCTAGCTATTAAAATTTGTAACATTTTTGCTACACCAATAAATCGTTCATCTGTCTGGTTCGTTTGCTTAGTTTGCTCATTTGAGTTGCTACTCGTTCGCTCAATTCATATGAAATATTTAACTAATTTATTAAATTTAGCCAGCAAATAAATTAGCACAAAGTTAATTTCAATTCAAATGTGCTTTACAAAAAACATATTTGAACTCATACGATTGGCGCTCGAAATGAAAAACTTCAACAGCAGTTTAGACTGCCAAAATGTTTTCTAGCTTGTTTCTTAACTGTTACTCAAGTGATTTTTTTGATTTAAATTACTAACAAGTATGTAGGAACGTTGCAGTCGGACGTATTCGACAGCAGAATACTCTATTCCCATTCCGGTATAATTTGCTTATTTCTGAGTTCGAAAAGAGACACGAAAAAAAACCGTAGTCTGTATGTAAAATTTGATGACTCTAGCTATGAAGTTGTAGGAGATATACCCCTGTGAAAATGAAAAACGTGTTTTGGGGATAGCATTTGCCGATTGGCGGGGGAGGGGTTAGGGTGGCAAATAATTTTGGATGCAGATTTGTCAGGAATCTAACATTAGCTTGTATGCCAAATTTGGTGACTATAGCTTTAAGAGAAAGGCTTTCGCGAAATTGAGAAAGCGATCTTGACACTTTATAAACTGAGGGTATGCACCAAAATGTGTACCAATTTTGGCTGCGCTAGCTTCAAGGGTGTGGAAAAAAATTGAGTTTGTAAGGACAGACGGACATTTCGGAAACCCAATATACTCTTTTTACCTTTGGGAACAGTGTATAAAAATATGAAGTTTTTTCCACACCTTGGAACGCATTCTATACGTTTACATTAAAAGGGGGGGGGGGGGGGGCGGGCTCTAAATTATAGAAAACCCAACCGAAAAAAAAGCTTAGCTTGCAAACAGTATTTGCTCACCAACAACAATGGAACTCTAATGAACACAACGCTTGAGAACCGCACTCAAAAGAACAACAAACGGACTCAAAGGACAATAAGAAGTAAGCGAAAGAACAAGATGAACGATAATCAGATTCAATCGAACTTATTCTCTCTGCTACATATGTGTGTGTGTGTGTGTAGTTGGCTGCTGTTTTCTCATTCTGTCTTCCTCTTTGAACCGCTTTTACTCTCTGACAGGCAGTGCAAAGCGAAATAAATCAATCGGCAAGTAAGGCAAAGTCTAGTTTTGGGCTGCTGAGTGGTGGCTGGCTATATATAGAGACAATAGCAAAAAAACCATACCAATAAGTAGCAGCAAAAACAATGGCAAAATATGCTGCTACTAAGCGTCAACTCAAATGCATGTGCATGTATGTAAATGTAAATGTAAATGGAAATGTAAATGTGTGTGTGTGCACACACACTCATACATGTGTATCTATGCAAAAGGCTGACCGAATAGGCCGTGACCTGTTGTTCTATATATAGCAGCTATTATAAATCGTGCATGGCTATCGGAGTATATATTTAGAAGCAGCAACATAAGCAGAATCAGTACTCGTTCTAGCAGCAACAAAAACTCAGCACAACTCGCGCACATTGCACAAAAACTTAAACGAAAGGCACACACATACATACATACACACATTTCTACATACATCCAAATTCAAAGCAAAAGTTAGTTGTTGACTTTGTAATACCCTGGCATCTTGCAGGTTGCACTCTTATCTGCTGCAATACTTTCGACACAATCGATTAATCGACTACCATCATTTTTTAGATTACGACAAATGTATATTTGTGGAAATTTTTCGGATTGCTAAGATTGTGTGATCATGGGCTAAACATTAAACAATTTTTCTGCACTAATTACTTTGCGATAAGTGAAAAATAATGCCAAGATAAGATATAAATATTCATTGTTTTTTCTTTTCTCAATTCCTGTTCGAGCATAAGTTTGTGGCCGCGTTTTAACAACAGAATACAACGCAGCTAATATGCGTGATCATCTAGGTTAGGTTAGGTTAGGTTAGGTTTTGGTGGCTGAAGTGTTTTCCTATTCCCCACTTGAGCCAAGACTTGACCCCATGTGATACCACATGACGTCTCTTAAACGGCGTGAGCCTCTTTAAACCAGATAGAATAGTTTAAGAATTTAAGGATATTGTTTATCCCAATCTCGTGTACGTCTGATAATCATCATTTTATATGTTAAAAGCTCTTTTTTTACAAAATAAAATCGATAACCAGTTCATTATTTTATGGAAAAGGCTCCAAGTAGAGGTTGAAAAAGTATCTAATTATCTTCAGTATAGAAATTGTCGTTGGCATTATTTTAATGGAAACATTTTCATTCTAAGCAGAAGTCTTGCGTTTTACTATTTTTAACTAATAATCAAATCAACCACTTTATATAAAAACAACTAATTTATCGATAATACAATCGATGGTATCGATGTTTGCAACTATCACTGCATGACTCCATTTAAACGTTACATACCCTGCTGCAGCTTACATAGGGTATACAGAAACACTTAGCGAAACACAAAAAGAACATGCAAACAGCCACTGGGAGAGAGTGATTAGTTAGAAAGAGATAGAGCAGGAGTGAGAGTGTGCCAGAGAGAGCATTCGGTCGACCAAGCAACAGCTGCAGCTGATGTTTGTGTTGTGTGTTTGTGGGGCTGTGTTGTTGTGTGACACTTGTAAGCAATCCGCTGACTGCGCTGCTGCTGCGCTGCACCTGTATGCAAAAAGTTTCTTGCCAGCCAACAACACACATTCATATGCATGTTGTTACGAGAGAGAGCGAGGGAGGGGAAGGGGCGACTGTGCGTTCTGTTGCTGTGAATGCAGTCAGCTGTTTGCAGAAGTTTGAAACGACGTGCATCGTTTTTGTCGTCGTCGTCGCCGTCGTCTTCGTCGCCAAGGTCAATTCTGTGTTGACATAGAAACCAACAACAAGCAACAACACACAGCACGTGTTTGTAACAAGGCGTTATAAAATTTAATGAGAGAGCAAAGCTGACATTGAGATTGAAACTGAAATTCCAATTGGAAATTGAAACGGGGTAAACACAATTTACAACAAAGCATGCACACATACTATCATAAAGGCAAATTATGTGTAAAGGACGGGCAGGAGGCGGAGTGGAGTGGAGCTGGCTCAACAACAACAGACAAAAACAAAAACAATAATAATAAACCGACCCAATTCTCTCAGCTTACTTTGTTTTGAGTGATAGCTGACGACACTTGTATGCGTGCAGTATGTGTGTGTGTACATACATACATACATATGTATGTACATACGAATGTGTATGTGTTGGAAAAAATTTCCAGCGCTCGTCTAAAAATAAACACACTTTGCGGCAAACAGCAATTTGGGTGCCCCTGGGCCATATAAAATAAAGTGGGCGTGGCTCAATTCAGTTTTGGCTTATGCCGAAGTTTTAGGCATACATATGTGTGTGTGTGTGTGTGTGTGTGTGTGTGTGTGTGTGTGTGTGTGTGTGTGTGTGTGTGTGTGTGTGTGTGTGTGTGTGTGTGTGAGCAACACACCCGCTCATGCTATGTGTGTGTGTTTCACCTTGACAAATGCAAAGCTAAAGCAACAACAACAACAGAGCAGTTTAGAAATGATTACACACACACACATACAACTGGCTAAGGAAGAGGAAGAGCACCAGCTCGTGAATGGAGAGGGTTGAGTGCGGTGGAGTGGGAGTGTGTGTGTCGGAGGGGGGGGGTATAGGTTTTTCTGCTTGTTACAAACGAACATATTGTGCGATATATGAAGCTAACGATTTTATATAACAAAACATACACACCCTTAGAAATGAGGGCTATTGTTATATAGCAGTCACAGTGAGAACTGTGACTGTTACTGTTCAATATCAGTGACTGTGACTGTGACTGTGACTGTGACTGTTATATAAAAAACAATTAGTTTTCTAAAAGTTTCAGTAATAATACTGTTAGCAAAAGATCACTCATGATCTCTTAGGAACATGCCAATTTTTTCAATCCTAGAAAAATCTCATCACAAAAAGTTATTAACAGTCAAAGGATAAAAAAGAATATCCTGTTACCAAAATTATGTATTACAGTAGAAGCTCACAAATGAGAATTCTCTGAAATGCGAATTATGTATAACTAGCTTAAGTTGCCACATTTGTAGCGGAACACTACTTAACTATATTTGTTAAACACAATTTTCAAAAAAAAAAAAAAAAAAATGTAATTTGAATTAGAATTAATGTTTGTAAAACTTTGAACATTATCGCAATTATTTTGAGTTTTTTTTAATACATTCATTCCATATTGCATATAGTTGAAAAAAATACGAGTTACATGTATTGCACTGGATTATTTAGTTTCGTTTACTTATTTGTATTAAATAAAATAAAGTAAAAAAAGAAATCTATTGAATTTTTTTAAAGTAAGTTTTCTCCATTTTTTTATATTCGAATAAAGAAATTGTCCAGAAATTAGAATTATCTTAGAAACAAAGTGGTTCTAATTTGTGAGCGTCGACTGTATTATAGAAATATAGCAACATTCGAGTCCTTATGACACCATGTCTAGTCCTGCCCTGTCTCTGTTCTTTCTTAACCCAAACAGAAGCCTAGAAGACTAAGATTTGATAAGAAAATTTACTCTCTGCGATCTAGAACGTCTATTGTACTCCCTACTGTTAATATCAATATTGCTCTGTTAATGTTAACAGTGATTCATAACGACACTGCGACTGTTAATAGCAGCACTGTGACTGCGGATATGTTATTCCCAAATGTGATACGATATTTGTTAGTCACAGCGACTCAGTCATATCTAATACACATACACGAAGTTAAGTTTTTATTCTTGGAATTTCCCTACAATAGCTGAGTAAAAGGACTAAGGATGAGGGTGAGAGCCAGGTTGAGGCTTAGGGGTGGGTGGTTGAGATAATTGGCAAGCGAACTTTGGCAGGTGCGTATTTCAAGGATGAAAATGTGCGTCTTACAGAAATGTTACTTGAAAAGAAAGGTCAAAGATTTATTTATTATTCATACCCTGATGTCAATACAATAGCTGATACATATACTATATAATATATACTTCAACCGAAAACTGGAAACATCAACTTTATTATCAGAGTGCCCGAATAGAAACACTTTCTGTCAAGTGTATATTTAATACTTAATAAGAATAAGAATAAAATGAATACAAAAAGCACGTTAATGTCAAAACGAATTAAGTGAATAGCTATGACATTTTTATTTTCACCCCGATTTTGCCTGTTCCAAGATTTTTTTTTCTTTTCCCGCCCAAAGTTCTTATCACATGAATTATTTGCATAAAAATTGTTATACCCTTGGCGAGGGTATTCAAATTTTGTCACTTAATATGTAACGTATGAAAATGGAGGGTTTAACCTCATATAGTTATGGAGAGAATTAGTTTTAGTGATTCAAAAGTTCATTATAACAAAGGAAAAATACAAAATAGAATTCGATTGTGCTCAATAACTAACAAATTCTCCTACTTTCAAAATTATAAAGTGATTTCAGACTTCGAAAAGGTTCCTATCTATTCGAAATGTAATAAAAACTCTATTCAAAAACAGAAAAATGAACCTAACGAACAATAAGTGAATCGTTCAATCAAACTTTTAACTGAACGAAGTGTATACCAAACGGCTCAGGTTCGGCAGACCCAACCGAAATAAAAGTTGGTATTCCATTATTATCTGTAGCTTGTAAAACATAAAATTTTAATTTCTGCTTTTTCTGAAATGTTCTCTGTATCAGATTAAATGAGATAGTGCTACAGAGTGCAGCTAAACTTGAAAATCAAGCTCGAAAAGTTTGCACGTGTCGTGAGCGAGTGATTGAGTGATCGAGTGAGTGAACGAGCGAGTGACTGAGCGATCGAGTGAACTAGCTAGTGAGTGAACGAGCTAGTGAGTAACCGAGTGTATGAGCGAGCGATTATGTATGCAAGTGAGCGAGTGAGTGAGTAACCGAATGTATGAGCGAGCAATTATGTACGCAAGTGAGCAGCGAGTGACTTAGTGATCGAGTGAGTGAACGAGCGATTAAGTAAGCGATTGAGTGAGCGAGCTAGTGAGTAACCGAGTGTGTGAGTGAGCGATTAAGTGAGCGAGTGATTAAGTACGCGAGCGAGCGAATAAGCTATGCATAAGCACTCCCAATTGGGCATTGTCCCAGCAGCGTCTGCGGACTACACGTGGCAATTGTTGTAAATTGTTGAGAATAGGGGAAAAAGGGAAAGTGAAATTTGAAATTGGAGAAGGAGAAGGAGAAGAAGAAGAAGAGGAAGAAGGAAGCAGCACCGTGCTGAGGGCAAAGAGCAAGAATAAGGACGCTAAAGGCCGTAAGGTTAGGCTGGCAAGGGCGCCGCCGGTTTCGTCGTTACACATTTCAAAGGCAAGTAATTTTTTGTTATGCTAAAAATAGAATAAAATCGATAAACGAATGTTGTTCGTGTTGTTATTGTTATTGTTGTTGTCGGTGTTTTGCTTTTGGCCATACAAACAAACAGACACAGAGGCAGCATAGCGCCGGCAAAGAGAGCTTCCTCTAGAGAGAGGGAGCAGAGGGTGAGGGCGAGGGCGAGGGCGAGAATGAGAGCTGTTAACTCGTATGAGAGCTGGCCAGGCAAAGAGTGCTAATGCACGTGCTTGGCATTGACAGTGGCGGGCAACAACTAAAGCCGAAAGACGAAGCTTTAGCTGTGTAATCAGTGTGTAGGCAGCCAACTTGAACTTGATAAGTTCAATTGAGTAAGTTCAGCGTTCTGTGTTTGATAAACGAGGGAATCGGTCAAGGAATGAATTAAACAACAAATTCAGTCGTTTTCCCATAACCGAGTACTTTTCATTTTGAATCGTATTCGATTTCAATTTTATTTTCAATGCAATAGACATTGTTTTCGATTAGATCGGAATCCAAAAAAAGAACGGAACGAATATATGAACGACAATTAGGAAGAGAGTTTGTTCGAATGAACGAACTTGTTGATGAACAGAACAAAACTAGTTACTTGTAAAATTCAGGAAGTCCGCATTTAGACGATTTAAACTCGCGAGTTTTGCTGTTTGTAGGGCAGTGGGGTAGCGGAGCAAGCGAGTCGTACAAAAACTCATGACCTTTCTTGATTTTGTGCTTTTTTGATCTGTTTTGCGTGTTTATATGAAATTGCTTAGCGATAACTTAAATCAGATTTGCAATGCAACAGAGAATCAATTGCATTGTGTGATTTAAAACTCACCGTCTAAATGCAAGTGATTTTTTCACTAGTTTTCAAGAAGAAGAGAAAAAGCTCGCGAGTTTAAATCATCGTCTAAATGCGGACTTAGTTTGTTCTGTTCTTTTCAGTTCTATTGCCAAACGAACGAACCAGCAGATGAACGTCAACCCACAACACAGTTCATTCGCTTTGTTATCGAACCCATTGAGCACGGAACGATTCGATACAATTCCAGTAGTGAGCACTAAGAAACAAAGAATTTCCTTCACACACACACATACATAGTATATTGACATAAGCTCTCTCATCCTCGCATACGCACACACGCAGTCGCTGTCGCTGTTGCTGTCGCCGTCGCAGTCGCCGCCATCAACCACTTGATGGTTTCTTGGTCGCATCTGCTGCTTCTGTCACCCGACCATGGACAATGTTCTTGTTGTTTAACCACTGCCTCAGGCGCTGCCACAGTCGCTGCTCGCTGCCCACAGCCCGCTGCTGACGCTGGCGCTGACTGTTTCCAAGTCAAAGGCAAATTCAGCAGAAGCTGCGCTGTGTCGGCAGCGATGTTCGCTTTTGTGTTCTTATTAACAGTTATTTTTGGAAAGTACACAAAACCAAACACACACACATACACATACACAGTTTCACTCTTTATGTGTGTAAGCTTCTGTTTGTACGTGCGCGCTCTGTGTACATTTTGAATTGTGTACATAACCTATGTATTCTAAGTAATACACATTAGAACCACCCACCCACCACCCATCAGTTAACATAACCTTACTTACCATGTATCGGTATTCTATCGTCAGGACTAGACATTTTGCATGGATCTGTAAGATACAAGTACAAACTTATGTTTAGATCAAGTTTAGATGATATGGAATACAGTTTTAGTTTTGAGTTCTTTAGCCCCCCGGTTTTAAGCTGAACCGGTTCGAACCCGCTAACCTATTTCGAAACTATAACGAACGCTTTTTATTCAGAAACATTTAAACAAATCAAAATAACTAATTTGAGACGTTATACTCAACAGGCTCTGTTATGTTACGGGATTTCTGGTTTAATTATTGCCCGGAGCGGAACGCATCATTAAAATTCGAAACCACATTTTAGTAATTAATTCTATATTCAATTTACGCTTCTGTTTTCTTAATGTTATATGTTAGTGTTCATTTCAAAAGAACAGTTTAGAAATGTTTCAGTTTAGTCCCCAAGCCTGATACATACTACTTTCTTTTGGATATGTCAGATAGGTGAAACAATAGATTCGAACCGTGAACCATTTTGGGGAACTCCATCTTGTATAAACTTATTAGGCACTCTACAACACTTAAATCAAAAATCAAATTTTAGGTTAAGTCCAATTTGAGTGTCATTCCTATTGGCTCGATTGATATGGAGTTGCCGTTTTAAAATTAATTTCTAATCTAGCTAATTTGAAGGACTAATTGAAATACAGAGATAAACTCTAAGAACGTATTGGTTTCCATGTTGGCATTATTAACATAAACAAACAAGCTTTTCAAATGGAACGTTTTTGGTATCCCAATGTGAGCTTCCAGTTTCTTTTAATTCTAGTTGGAATCGAGTTGCCTTCCATTCCATTTGCAGTCTCTAAATTCTAGTTGCTTTTTAATCTGAAGAACTTATTGAAATGGAAAACTAAAATGTTATTTGGAAAAAACTTAATGTGAAGCCCATTCATGATTTGTTTTTGTGCTAATCTTAAGTCTGAGAAAAAATAAAACGTAATATGATGCATGCTATGGATCAAGAACTCTTTAATGATGCTGAAAATTGAATATCTGTTTCAGTTAATTAAAAAACATATATACTAATATATGTATGTATGTATCTATGTGTATTCAACTGTAAGACAGATTAGGGCAGGCACAACAATGTACAACAACAACAAAAACAACAACAATAACGAGAACGAGAGTAGCAGACGTCACTCGTTGATAAGCGAGCAGCGAGAGACGAAGAGAGATTGAGAGAGGGAGAGAGAGCGATAGCGAAATAACGACAGTCATTTAGTCTTGGTTCTTCTTCTTTAACGCGTTCTTCTTCTTCAACAGATTTCGGAAAATTTTCTTGAATTGATAATCGTTCATATATTGTTGTTATTGGTACTCTTGTACACTTATTGTATTGTGCCGTCCGTCCGCCATATTGTGTCGATATCTGTTGCTAATTTAGTATTCCAGCTGCATGACTGTACCCAAGCGAGCTAGACCCACCACCTAAACACCAGAGTTGTATATTGCAGTTCACTTAAATACCATAAGTTCAGTAGTTCAACTTTTGCTGTACGAACTTATGTGGGTAATATACATTTTCCTTCGTTTCTTTAGTTCATTCGCTCGCTTAGCTCAGTAGTTTCTTTACTTAGCTCCTTGGGTTTCTTTGACTCTTTGACAATAATCGGACTCAAACAACGAACTACTTAGTAGTTCAACTTTTGCTCTACGAACCAATCTGGTTATATGCATTTTCCCTTCGTTTCTTTAGTTGGGTAGTTTCTTTCTTTAGTTCATTCTTATGATTCAGTAGTTTCCACTAATTGAGTTAGTTCGTTCGTATGCCTAGTTCGCTCTTTTTGTTCCTTGGGTTTCGTTAACTCTCTCTCGGCGTCTCTCTTTGACAAAAATCGAACTCAAACGAACTAGTTATTATGAACGACAATCAGGTGTATAAAGCTCATTCATTTAGTTCAATCGAACTTATGCTGAACGATTGAATGCAACTCTGCTAAATACGCATTGCAGCCGTGAATATCAAATGGGAAAATTACAATTGCCAATCAAAGCGAAAGGAAAAAAAGTCTTTAAATTGCGCTCAACTGAAATGGGCCGCAGGTGCATTAAATGGGCCCTCGGCAATTCTTCAAATGTAACGAGTGACGAGTTGACAGTTGCGAGTTACGGCTTACCCCATTGACCTTCAGCTGCTACAGAATCGAATCGAAGACCCAACGACAACTAAAACGCAATGCGAGCCTTACCCCGAGTTGAATTCAACTTTAGCTCGTATTGTACAGTACACCCACGCCTTTAGTTGGGGCTTCTGTGGCTCTGGTGGGTGGCGGGTAGCGTGCCCGCCTTTAGAACAATTTCCGCCCACTAATTATACAAACAAACAACAAAGAACCAAGTGAAATAAAGTACTAAAATAAAAATGTAATACACAATCAACAACACAAACGGGGCGGCAAGATGAAAATTGAAAAACATTTCCTATTTCGTTTCGAAAAGTTCAATAAAAATGCATTCGAATTACCAGTATAAATGAAAAATTGTTCAAATCAATAATTAATGCAATTAAATCATTCAAGTGCAACAACAACAATAACAGTAATACACATAACGAGGGATTAACGAGCCGAACAAGGCATTCGGAAGGTGTTTAACCACAAGACATCCTAGGAGTTATTACTGATTTGCGGGTGAAGTTTGAGAATGCAACCCGCCAGGGGAAATCATTTTGTAGCTTTAGTTAGATTAAAGACGGGTTCGGGAAAAAAGAAACTAGTTTTTTGATCACATTTGTAAATACCAAGGAAATTCAAACCCGAGTGCTCGGAAGATTAATAGAATGGACTCCCTTTAGGAAGTCCTTTTGTCACATAACAGGAAAAATGGCTTAGCTGTATTTCAAACAGTCTTAGGATGGTATGAGATATCATATAAACGAAACAATGAAACGACTTATCGATAAGGAGAGATCAAGGCTATTACTTAAATATAATTCTTGGGAATCTCGGGCAGAACGTAGAAAAGAATTTTGTGGTTGGGTTTTTGGGGTAAATCATTTTTGCGTTTTCAGGCTCTTTTTGCGTTTCTGCATAAATATTTTGAGCGCTTAATAAAACTGAAATTGGCGTGTGTGGCGTTAAATTTAAGCATCGTAAATTCCCATTCGTATTGTTGGTTGAGGGGAGAGGGTTTGCTGGTAATGGTGGGGGATCATAACATTAATAAAATGTATTTCCACTCTGCTTTATTAACATACTTTTATTTAATTTTCTTTTTGTTGTGACGACTTTTCCAATGAAAATGCTTAACAAAAATAGGGTATGCTCTAGTCGCGTATACTCGACTACTAGATACTCTAGAGCTGCTGTTCGATAGATTTCGATGATTGCTGTAAACATCGATAACTTAGAAAAAAGTTTCTTATATAACTTTGGTGCTTATTATGAAATGTTTATTTGAAATTGGGTGCAAATACTTTTGGAATGCTCAATTGGCGGGGGGGGGGGGGGGGGGGTGGGGGATTATCAAATCAATTGTTTTTTTTTTAAATCTACCTACCAACTTTTGTACCTCTTGCTCTAATAGTCTCTGAGTATTCCTACGGCTTTTTACATACTGTTGCGCAAATATATTTTGCCCTTGTCAATCATATTTAAAGGATATTAATAATATAAAACTATATATAAACATGTAAGAATGCTCTAGTCGAGTATAACCGACTAGGAAACTCCTTGTACCCAGGTTTAAAACTTTCAAACACATCTTCGTACACTTACACATACACGCACACATGCACAAAGCATTTTAAGTTGTGGCTGCGCTGCTTCTTCCCTCCCGCGCTGCAGCACTGAAACTATTTTCGTGAATAACTTCCGTGTTTATTATTCGATCGACTTGAAATTTTGACAGTAGATTAGAGTGACCTTAGCATAATACATGCCAAATCCCGAAGCTATATCTTTAAAATTGTGGGTATAAAACATTTGTATCAAATAGCAGGGGAGCAGGGGGGGATAGATGATGGGAGATGGTGTCTCTAGCTCTTATATGTAGTTGCTGAGATCGACGCGATCATACGGACGGACATCGCTAAATCCAATTTTCTTTATTGCTCAAGAATATATATGTATACTTTATAGGGTCGGAGATGTCTCTTTTTGCCTGTTACATACATTTGCACAGATCTAATACCCCCTTTTTACCCATTTTATGGGTATAGGGAGTAAAAAGCGCAACATGCGACAGCACAGTCGGCGTCGACGTCGACGTCAACGTCAACGTCAAAGCTGTGCGTAACGAAATTGTCAATTACATGAAATGACGTTTTTCACATGTTGTTGTTGTTATTGTTGATACTGCTTAATAGGCAAGTACACAAGGGCAGCGACGCGGCGGCATTTCCAAAATAAACGTCACAAAACCCAATTGCTCTAGTGTTTGTTGTTGTTGTTGCTTTTGGTACTGTCTAACTCGATCTGCCGCTGTCTCTATTTCTCTCCCCCTCCCACTCAGTCTTTTGAGCTCAATTGAAGCAATGCTGAGACGCGTCGTGCCGCTGGCATCTGTCAAAGCTAAAATGATGGGCCCTACTGCCAACTCGGCAGCGCTGCTGCTGCGCTGTCACCAAAGTCAATGTTGATAACTGTATGAAAAAGTGAACCTAACCAGTTCAATGCGCTTTGCGTTGCTCCAGCTGCTTGCTTTTAAAGATTTCTGTTTTGTTTTTTGTGCGCTGCCGCAGCCGACCCACTGTGGAAAATAGAGTTGTAACGAACTGTTCCGACATACATAGTTCCTCGGAACTAATCGTTGTATTGATCGAGTAAATTACGTCCCTGATTATCGATCATTTGAGTACAATTATAGTTTGATCGATTTTACTTCCAATATCGTTCCGTCATTCGTTGGAGTTGGAGTTGCACTTTCTAGTTCAATTCATTGATGTAGTTCAGTAGTTCATTTTTCACTGAACGAACTAATCTTTCATTTGAGTCATTGCATCCCATTTATCGTTCAACTGATTTGAATCCCAACATCGTTCAGTACGTCATTTAAATCCCATTTCGTTCAATTGATTTTAATATGCACAATCGTTTACTTAGTTCGATTTTCGATTCAAATTTGTTTTTAAAACAGTTTTCAATATTCATATTTCTGCAAGATATTTCTGCAAGATATTTCTTGTTCGTATTCTTATATATTATCAGTGTCATGTCTACATAAAAAGGAAAACATCTTAACATAAACTTAATAGCTGGTTGTCTATCTCTAATAACTTGGCCAGCCACAGAGAATATCCTCACTCAAATAAGCGCAAGTCTTGAGCTTTCTAAGCATCCATCGAGTCATCAGTCGATCAAGGTACTCTTTATTTAGAGCTACTCTAACGAATGATGCGAACGCAATAGTCTAATGAACGACTGAACGATTTTTGGATTAAAATCAGTTGAACGATAATGGGACTCAAATGACCTATATGAGCGATATGACTCGAATGACTAGAATGAACGACAATTAGACTCAAATGAACGATAATAGGATTCAATGACTGAAATAAACGATTAGTTCGTTCAGTGAAAGATAAACTACTGAACTAAATCAGTGAATTGAACTGGAAAGTGCAACTCTACACTGAACTAATCGTTGTAATGATCGAGTAAATAACGTCCCTGATTATCGATCATTTGAGTTCCATTATCGTTTGATCGATTTTACTTCCAATTATCGTTCAGTCTTTCGTTGGAAGTTCTTCGTTGAAATTGTTTATTTTAACTCTGTACTTCGAGCAAATTAATCGAACATACAAAACAGTTCGTTAGAGTTTTCTTTGATTTGTTTTGTTTACGATTGTTAGAAAGGATCGAAATTAATAATAATATGGGGCAAATGAATTGATTACTTTCATCAATTGAGTGACAATGGAAGTCAAAGGACTCAAATAAAATATATGATTGTAGAAATTAGACTACTAAACCTACTTCAATACATTGAACTAGAAAGTTCAACTCTAGTACAAGAGCAGCGGCAGCGGCAGCGAATTCAACTTCATTACAAACAACAAAAACAAGGAGGCGAAAAATCACCAAATACATACACAACAACAACAACAATAATGACAGGCAGAAGCACTTCATTTAGCACGCACACACTTGTTACATAAATAACGGCGAAATGAGTGTGAGTAGAAAACAAAAAGAAAACAAGGCGAAAAAGAAGTCGACGTCGCGCTGAACCTGAGAAACGTCGCGGCTGCTCAGCGCGCACACACACATGCTTGTGATCTAATAAGAATTTTTTGAATTGTACACAACACATACATCCATACATACCTCTTCAAAGTGGCGCGAACTGCTTGACGGGCCTATAAACGTTGTTGTTGTTTTTATTTTTGTTGTTATACTTGTTGTTGCTGTAGCTGCCAACGCAAGCGACGCACACACGCACGCACGGTTTTCCAAAAGTACAACAAAAAAAACTTTTCACAATGCGAAAATTATTATTCAAAAAAAAAAAAAACAACAAAAAATTAAATACTCTGGCAAAAAATAAAAGCAACGCAGCAACTTAAGACAACGTTTGCGCGCTGTCTCTCTCTCTCTTTCGCTCTCACGCCACTAGATGAACACACATGCACATAAGCATGTATGTCTGTGTGTGTGCACACACAACACCAAAGCCAACGACAGCAACGAATTCACGACTTTTGGTATGCGTGTGTAAGTGCGTGTGTGTTTCTCTTCTTTTTTTGTCACTTCACATATTCACAAACAGATTCGCATTTTTTTTAGTACATTTAGTAGTACTACCACAACTAAAAATTTACATATGTAGGTACAACTCTGCTGGGTAATATATTTTTATTATTTTGTTTAGCCCACAATTTTTGGTCAACTTTAACTTGTATTTTTTCGCACTTGCTTTTCACCACTGCGATAGTTGTTGTTGTTGTCACTGTTGCCACTTTACTGCACGCGTAATTCGTAGGTAAAACAATATAAGAAAAAAAAAAACAAAAAAAAACAACAACAAAAATTACCCAACACTACTGCAACAACAGCTGTTCACACCAGTTTCTAGCTCGAACGACTCCAGTTTCTAGCCCAAATGAAATTGTGTGTCAAATTATTTGTCGAGCTCTTTTGCTTGGCGAAGCAAAAGCAGGAAGAAACAACCGTCTCCGACAAAGAAGAGCGTAAAAATGAACAACAAAAATGCGAGAGCAACTGCTATCGATACGTATCGGCGCAGGCGATTTCCAACAATCGCTTATCGATTACTGGCGATTGTGCGGCAATCGGTACTGTTGCTGGCCACGCAGTCGCTTTACAACACCAGCCGCACTGTTGCATTTCCTTGGCGCGCAGCCACATTTCAATTGTAATGGCAGTTGCAATTTTTGAAAGTAAACAGCTTAAGCTTTGAAAGGACATTTATTCGTAGCGCAAGATACAAAGAAAAAAAAACAAAAAATTATTTTAATGCATGATGGTGCAGCGATGAGCGTGTTACGAGAATATAAAATGATTTATGTTTTGGCCCAGGTACTACGAATCGACGTTTTCCGTGTGCAGTTAAATATTATTAATAGTAACCATAGTGGCCATGATGATACGGATAGAAGCCGCCATGATGACCACCATAGTAGGGCGTAGCATGATGCACATACTCATAGCCGCCATAGTAAGGACTGGCAAGTCCGTAGCCACCACCATAATGTCCACCAGCCAGTCCATGTCCATAGCCGCCATAGCCATGGCCATAATGGCCATAGCCAAAGCCATAGATGCCGCGCTTCTCGGTCTTCTTCTCGCCAACGCTGGACTCCAGCTCAGCATCCGGCGCGACTGCTGCTCCAGCTGCTCCAGGCTCGGCAATAGCCGCCAGGCAATTTGCCAGGCACATGGCAAATATGACGAAAACACACTGCAATAGAACAGTTGGGCGGCTAGTCCTTTGATATCCTGCTGTGCATGCTTACCAGGTACTTCATTTTAAAGGGCGTTGCTCCTGTTGTGGGATGTTGCTGCTGCTGCTGATGATGCTGGTTAACACGCTTGTGGCTAAAGCTGATTTGTTGCTGGTTGGCGAGCGTCGCAGCGTTTTTATAGTTGCTGCCACTGCATTGTGCTACAGTTAACAATTATGCAAAAGTTGCTGCTGCCGCCGCTGCTGCTGCTGCTGCTGCCGCTGCATTCAATGCATGACAGCTTCAGCTTTAGTTGAAATCAAATATTGTGCAGCTCATCGACAGCGAGCGGCTTGTTAGCTTGGCCCAAAAGGTCAGCGGCTTGGGCCAACTGCCGCCAGCCCGCAATGGGCGTTGCAACTAACGTTTTCTTTATTTGAAACTGGTCATGGCGGGTGGGCCTTAGAACCTCTCTACAGACAGTGTAAGTCGAATTGCGCAAAAAGCCATTTATGAAGTCAATTGGCAACACAGACGGAAGCTGCAAGGCAATGTGGCAATGTGGCAGCAATGCGATCCACATGGTGACACAGTTAATGCGTTCCACAGTCTGATCTGCTATCAAATAACGCTTTCACTTGATATGCGATATGCGATATGTGTCTGCAACATGCCACATGCCACATGCAACATGTTGCTTACAAACAGCCATATAGCTTACAATTGCCACTTGGAGGCGCGACTGCTCAGCTCAGCTCAGCTCAGCTCAGTTAGGCATCAAAACATGGCCAAGTCAAATGCCAGAAACCCCGTGGGAACTTCAGTTTTACAGAGTTTACAGTTTACAATGTAGAAATTGTTTATTAAACAATTGCATTTGATTTTGGCATTTATAATTAAGTCAGCAGCAACTAATTACAATAACAAACCTTTTGCACGACTTTCAAGATACCAAAAATTGTAACTATTTTTCTTAGTTTCAAAAACTTCCAGATCAAACTGAATACAATAATAATAATATTAAAATTAGAAAAAACAAAGTAAATAATTAATTTGGAAAATCTTTTTGTTTTATTTTTGCATTTTTATATATTATATATTTATATTTAATTATATTTAGAAAATCTTATTTAGAAAGTTGTTCATCCCAAGCTTAAAATGTTTTTTCTTTAAATAAAAGTAAGCATTTAGCAACTTTAAATAAGTCCGAATCGATCTGTAAAGAGTATTTTAAGTTTCAAGTCTGCATATAAGAACCTATATTGTTTTTACCTAGTACAAGTAAATATCTCTATACAGGTTGGCTGAATTATGCTTTAACTTTTTAAAATTATGTAATAACAAGAAGCAAGGTTCTTTATACAAAACTCAATCTTCGTGTAATTGCTCCTATGTGGTCCGATTTTGATAAAACTATAGGATATTATATGAAGTATAATTAAACTCTCACTTAGTTTGGATGTAATACAACAACTTTTTCATACAAAAACTCATTTTTCACCCCATGCTATGCAGCTATGTGATATAGTTTCCGATTTTGACCAAATTTAGTCAGTTTGTATAAACTCTTCAGAGATTCGGTTTGGGTAAGTTTTGTGAGGATATCTTTATAAACAAACAAGTTTTTCATACAAAAACAAAGTATTCGATCTATCATTCCCATGGTAGCTATATGTTATAGTGGTCCGATCCAGCTTGTTCCCTCATATGTACTACCTGCAGCAAAAATAAGGGTCTGTGCCAAGTTTCATTACGATATTCTTAAAACTGAGAGACTAGTTCACATAGAAACAGACGGACAGGCGGACTTCGCTATATCGACTCGGCTATTCATGCTGATTCAGAATATATATACTTTGTTGGGTCGGAAACGTCTCCTTCAGTGCATTACACATCTCGACACAAGATTATAATACCCTCTGCTAGGTATAACTAGTGTTTTCTATTCAAAAATCAATTATCATTACATTTCGCATTAGAATTTTGGGACACCTTTTACTTCGTTCGTGAATTTAGGAGCAACTTTTAAATCAAATTTCGGATTTATAATTATATTTACTCTCCTTTATTTTTAATTTTATTATTATAATAAGAACAGAACAGAACTTTAAGAGGATAAAGCCAAGATTTGAAGATCCAGGTTAATCTGATACCAATATTAGACAAGAAAGTAAATCTGTTGTTTAGTATGATAGTCAATAGAAATGTATCGATGTTTATAAGTATGTTTATATTTACATATATTAGCTGTAGGCCAAATAGTTTAGTACCATTCAAAGTAATTAAACACTAGATATTCAATGGAACTGGTCTATAAAGTGGTATTTGGCAGGCTCAGCTGGCTGCGATATTTACAGGGTATAAAGCACAAAGCAAGTTCCCGTTGCCTGGAGCTGCAAAGCGTATTCAGTTTTAGATTGCTGTCAGATGCAATAAAGAATATATAAAATAAAGAGACGCTTATCGAAATGATCCAATCCGCACGACTTCAATGCCTTGCCAGAGGGTTAGAGGGGCGGGTGCGGCGGGGCTAAAGCTGGAGGTGGAGCTGGGCTGCCGACACAATAAGAGGAAGGACGACCTTGACCGCAGCTAAGACTGCGAGCTGGCTGCCTGCATTGTGATTGCATTTGCCAGATGAACGGGCAAAACTATGAATGAGACTGTGGCAATAGCAAACAGAAACAATAACAACAACTGCAACTGCAACTGCAACTGCAACATTGTTGAATGATGCATAGACAACTGGCAATTGGCAACGTTATTCACAAGCCCAGCCTGGCTCCAAAAGTGGGTGGACACCGCCATTGTCTCTGCGTTATTGTTAATCTTGTTATACTCTGTTTCATTTTATTATAAAACAAGAGGGAAAAGCCATCTTGGGACTGGCTTTTGAATACCCTTGCTGTTGTGCCACAAAATCGACCTCACTTACAGATTCAAGTAGGAATATTCAAGAATTCCATTTGAGAGCGATTGTTCCCAGAGACCATAACGATTATAAGTAAAACATATATATATATAAACAACAACAGAATATTCTGTTTCCAGTTCGTAATACATTGGTTAGTTGTGGGATCAGAAAGGGACGTGAAATACCAGTAGTCTGTACGTCAATTTTGGTGACTTTCCCTGTACAGGTGTGGGAGACATAGATTTTGCTCATTTACATGGGAAGTGGTGGGGGTGGAAAAATTGTATTTTCTTGAATCTGTCAGAGGAGTCTGCAGTAATATGTATTCCAAATTTGATGACTCTACCTATACAGGTGTAGGAGATATCGATTTTCCTCATTTTGGGGGAGTGGATGGGGACGTCATCATTTTTTTGATGCAGGTCTGTCAAGAAGCTCAACGCTAGTCTATATGTCAAATTTGGTAACTATAGCTTTAAAAATGTGGAAGATATACGTTTCCACGATCTAAGCTTGTGCGATCTTGACACTTTTTAAATTGAGGGTATCCACCAAAATGTGTACCAAACTTGGTTGATCTAGCTGCAAGGGTGGGGAAAAATGCATTTATACGAACAGACGGATATTGCAAAAATCTAATATACTCTCTTTAAAAAGAAATAATTTTTTAACAGAGCTTAATTACTTTATAAGCAATATTTCTAGCATTTATTTCTTGCTCAAGAAATCAAAGCTTTGTTTGGTAATTATTTTTTGAAAGAAAATAAAAACAAATTCAAGAAATATGTTTTATTTTGAAGCAAAATACTATTTATAACACTCCACGAATATTTCGTGGTAAAACTTCGATTTGGTTAGTTTGTTTGGGATATCTTCATAAACAAACACGTTTCTTATACAAAAACTGAATCTTCGACCGATTGTTCCTATGGATGATCACAAATATATATACTTTGTGGGATCGGACACGTTGCACATTTCGTGACAAAATTATAATACCATCTACAAGGGTAGAACAAAACGGGTGCTTACCATACCGAAGTGCTTACAATCACAACTGGATGTCATATTTCCTTTCATATAGATTGGGACTCAAAAAAAGCACCTTATAACATTTCTATGGAATGAATTTTGTAATAATTACACACTCTACCTATAAAATGGGTAAAAGGGGTTATTTAAATCTGTGCAAATGATTGTAACAGCCAGAAGAAAGCATCCGGCCCTATAAAGGTCTACTGCTTATCGCCCTCATTGGCGATTCTCAAGTACTAATGGTAGGAAATGTCCTATTTTGCAGTAATACTATTAATGGCCCTCCTCCACGGTTCTTAAGAACTTATGGTAGTGCTATTGGTTTTCTTATTTTAGAGGGGTACTGCTTATCGCCCTCCTCTGCGATTCCCAGGAATTAATGGTAGTGCTATGGGCTATGGGCTTTCCTATTTTGGAGGGGTACTGCTGTTCGCCTTCCTCTGCAATTCTCAAGAACTAATGGTAGTGCTAGGGGTTTTCCTATTTTGGAGGTCTACTGCTGGAGTTCTGAGATGCTCAAGAATTTATATTACTGTTATGGTTTTTCCCCTTTCAACTCAGCTGTTGATGCTGATGAAGAATCAGATACGTTACACATGGCATGTCAAAATCGGAATACCCTCTGCGAGGGTACATGAAAACTGTGTATGAAATGCATGCTGCAGTTGCCCCATGATGAGGTTAATGCACGCGACGATGCGCGTCCGTCTGCTGGGACTGAATCTGCGGCTTGAGCTTGAGCAAGCGGAAGTTGCCCAGTTTGTGGAAGACAGCTGCGAGTGGGTTTGAGTTTGGGTTTGGGTTCGGTTCGGTTCGGTTCGGTTGTGGGTCTGGTCACGATGCCAATCACAAAGATGACAGCCGTTTCGATGGCTCATTGCCCAAGCTGGTTGCAATGTTTTCCCGTTGACTGATTTATGGGCGCATTGTTAGCTGCAAACTGCGCAGCGGCAATGGCTCAAGGTCTGCGGCTTATTCAAGGAATATCTTAAAGCGAAAGACGCA
This sequence comes from Hirtodrosophila confusa, assembly GCA_035043065.1. Lineage (NCBI taxonomy): Eukaryota > Metazoa > Arthropoda > Insecta > Diptera > Drosophilidae > Hirtodrosophila > Hirtodrosophila confusa. Next base: position 2,133,681 of record JAWNNI010000078.1, read on the forward strand.
CACAGCTGTGCGTACTCAATAGAGGATGAGATCAGCATAGAAACTGATCTTTCACCAATTGTGCGTCTCATTACTAAACTATCCTTACACGAAGAATTTCATTGAGACTTTATTTCTCCCAGTTCTTGTTATTATTTTCAAATACCTTTCAAAGGCTGTACACATACACTAAAAGTTTGCTCAACAGTACCAGAGTGAACCATTTTCTTAAGAGTGATCAAATTTTTGGCTACAATGACATTTTTCGGGAAACATGTCCTGATGACATACTGGAGCCGTTCTAAAAGAACTTAAATATAGGTTTATTTTTAAGGTTCCCTGTTATCTTCTTCTTTCCCTGAGGTAGTTTCTTCTTACCAATAAATGAATCTTACGGACAATTGTTACAATGAACACCTTGGGCATAATGTGCTTGAAATAATTTGATTATTGAAATATTTTTTATCAAAAATATCTTTGCTTATAGAATTATAGCTATGCTAACCTCCGATGTACTAAATATTAAATTTTTAAGAACCCAAAAGGAATCAGGGAACCGGCTTTTTTCCATTTCGTAGCGATATCGAATATTATGTAGTTTTTTCGAATATTATGTAGTTTTTATAGGTAATTTAACCAAAAAAGAACGGCTACCTTCGGAGTGCCGAAGCTATATACCCTAGCAGTAATATTTTTTTGTACAAATCTCAATTTTTGTCTGATTGCTCCAATGTGGTCCGATTTTGATAAAATTATAGGAAACTATATGAAGAATGTAGTAAAACTCTCACTTAGTTTGGATGTAATATTTGAATAAACAAAAAGTTTTTCATACAAAAACTCATTTTTCACCCGATCCCATGACAGCTATGTGATATAGTGCTCCGATTTTGACCAAATTTGGTCGGATTGTTAAAACTGTTTAGAAATTTGGCTTGGGTGAGTTTGGTGAGGATATCTTTATAAGCAAAAAAGTTGTTCATACGAAAGCATAATTGTCGACCGATCATTCCTATGGCAGCTATATGTTATAGTATTCCGATCAAGCCGGTTCCGACATATGTACTACCTGCAGCAAAAAGAAGGTTTCGTGCCAAGTTTCATTACGATAGCTTTAAAACTGAGCGATTAGTTTGCATAGAAACAGACGGACATCGCTATATCGACTGGCTATTCATGCTGATTCAGAATATATACACTTTGTTGGGTCGGAAACGTCTCCTTCAGTGCATTACACATTTCGAGACAAAATTATAATACTCTCTGCTGGGACATAAAAATACATATGTGCAACTAGTTTAGGCTGCCAAAAAAGGTAGTATTGCACAAGTTAAATACACTTTATAAAAGAATACATGGAACCGGCTTAATGCTCGTAAGCAAATCATTTCGGCTATATTATAACTCGTACCAATTCCGCATGATCAACCCTGATATCATCTCTAGTCTGTATTGACAATTCGACAGGCACACAGTTGTCCATAAGTTAATAGATATAGGATCGGAACATAGAACATTTGATCCTGCCCGTTCCTGGGCCTGAACTTGATTTATTTTTAAATAATTTTGTACTAGCAGAGTCCCGTGCGAAATCCTTTACCTATGAGCAGTTAAATATCTACACTATACTATATACTCAATTTAGATATAGTATATATAATAATTTTCGGCACCTGCGGGTTCTTCGGGATAGACTCACAAGTTGTACTGATGTCGAAAATAGTTTCGGAACCGGTGAGATTTCTGCGAGAGACCCAAGCCCGTTGCCATCTCTAATATGTAGTATATTGAAGGAAATCTGGCAAATCGAGCGGTACAAGGCTGTGCGTAGTTAACATTACACAATCATAAGAAACGCGCCAATGAGAATTTTCCAATGCGCTGTGTGGATAAACAATTGTGTATACTATTTTATTACAGTTAACAAAACATTAGTAATTAGTTGAGGGCATGCTTAGTATTTAAGCTCCTTGGCCTTGTCGTGTGCGCCCTCATCGAGTAGCTTCTGTTGCGCCTCCTGCTCCATCAGCTGCTTTTCCGGCCGTATCACAGTGTAGTAGTGGTAGTAACGCATGCCCAACATGCAGGTGCCGTAGAGTGTGATGCCAATGCAGGCGTAAACAGCGCCGCGATGCAGTTTGTCCAGCAGCGTACTGGCATTTATTGGCTTCTTTTGCATTTTTGCAGCGCCCCAATTATCTCAATTTAAATAACGAAAATGAAGTAACTCTTTTGGGTATTAGTGATGTCCAAAGTAAAACAACAACGAAATTCTGTTACGTGCATCGATATTTTGTGCTGCTCGATTTTGGCATTCGATTTTAGAATTTGATGTTTCTATTGCTGCCAACTTGAGCAAAAGAAAGTAGTTCCGCTGCTCATTTCGATTAACATGTTTACTTTTTTTCAATTCGAAGTGCTCAGTTCCTCAAAGCTCAACTATTTACTCGGTTTATATAAGGTGTTCTTCGGCAAGCTTTTGCACCAGTTCCGAATGAAGCTTACTGGTTTTTATTTATTCTTTTTAATCAAGCATTTTATTTAGTTTCTTCTGATCTTATCTGAAATTAAATGATCTTAATATTTAATTAATGAGTTGTTGCGTGCTTGGAAGGGTTTTAAAGGCAAATGCTTTATACATAAATACAGTACTTGCATTTTGATTGATAATTTATCATTTTATCCCAATCACGTTGTCTTTCTGATCAACATTTACTTCATGAACAATCTATTTAAAACAGACGCACGCGAAAACTAGTTCGCAAATGAACAACTGAACAAAAGTAGTTACCAACCTGGAACATGCTCTATCGCTTAGCTCAACTCTTATCGATAACATTAACTATCGATTTATGTATATTTGTTTACTGCAGGCTGCATTATACTCCTGTTTATTATTTAAAACATGATTTGCCGTTTGTGCCTGTGCGATTTGGAAGATACTGGGTCCATTTACATATTCAGCGATACCGATGATGGCCTGGCGAATGCTATTGCCAAATATTTACAGCTTGAGGTGCCCCCGCGCTGCGCGCTCTCTCTCTCTCTCTCTCCTACGCTTAACAGCTAACTAATATTAATTCCTTTGGTAAATTCCAGGTGACACGCAATGATAATATCTCAACGCAACTATGCACTGCTTGCTGGCGATATCTAACCGAATTCGAGCAGTTCTGTGCCATGGTAGTGGAAAAGCAGCTAGCGCTGCAGCTCAAAACAGAGCCAGAGCCGCCGCCTGAGCCAGCCGTGGTCGTGTGGAACACAGAATCACCCATTGAAACGAAGCTGACATTCGACGACGATATCAAGGATCATATACTGTGTGAACCCGAAATAGATGTGCATGATGGCACACAAACATTTGACGATGAGAGCAACAGCAACACCAGCAGCAGCAGTAGGAGTAGCTATACATTTGCTGATGAATTCATGCACGTGAATCTGGGAACAGTCACGGCCAAGCAAACAAAGGGCAGAACGCGCCGCCTCGCAGCCAAAGGCACAGCGAGCAAGTGCAGCAGCTTAAAACCCCAACTGGCAGCTGGTTCTTTGCGTGAATCGCGTGCACGGACACGTGAACAGCGACGAAATGCGGCCGCAGTTGCCTCAGTGCCTGAAGCGCCAGTAAAAGTAATAAAAACTAAAATCATAACAAAACGTGGTCGTCCCAAGGGCTCCGTTGGCAGCGCCAAGCCCAAGCGGCCCAAACCTGATGCCGGCGAGCTGGAGGCCAAGCGCAGCAGCATCAAGGACATGGACGACTATATAGCGGCCAATGTCAAGCTGGATTGTTGTCTCTGTGCGGCTCCATTGCAGGACTTTATCGAGTTGAAGCGACACTTTCGTGCCGAGCACAATTGCACCGGTTACATGGAATGCTGCAATAATCGTTATAAGAAGCGCACACTCTATGTGGATCATCTGCACTATCATAAGGATCCGCAGTACTTTAGCTGCAAGCCCTGTTGCAAGAACTTTCTCAATCGCAACAGCCAGGACATGCACATGCTGCGCTTTCACTCCGACCAGCAGCAGCTGGTGCATCAGTGTGCCATATGCGAGGCGCGTTTTGCCAAAAAGTTTCTGCTCACCATGCATATCAAGGGTCACAAGGGCACCGAACGACCCGAAGCCTGTGAGACCTGCGGCAAGACGTAAGTTTAACTGCCTGTTTCCTGGTTTCCTTTTGCGAAAGTGAATTTCCCATAAATCTCATCATTTTCACTTTAGGCAGTGAATTTACTTGCGTTTGTTTGAAGATTTAATTCACTTGCTTCAAAATCGAAAAGGGAATTTAAGGAAATAAATTTCCGCTAAATCTTTTTGAATTTAGAAACCAGAAAAGGTCAGTATGTATAAAATTCTGTACCTTAAGGCATCTTATGAATGCGAGTTCTTTGTTGAAACTAAAATCCTTCATTTAGGAAAGAGAGATGAAGTTGTAGCTCTTATAGATTCGGAGATTGGAAGAAACCCCCCCGAGCCAGAACATGCTTTTAATTTTCAAGTTGATGGTGTATGTTTCAAGAAGTGGTCAGTGCAGTCTGGCGAGCCTCTAGGTTGATCAGCACCTGGAAGGAAATTCCGAGGAATATATCAATCTATTTCGCCAACCAGGCTAGTATCGCGGCTCTGTCCATTTCACATTGCCAAAAGCAAAGTCATACGCAATGCAGCCTAATCAAGCCTAATCAAGGTACTCCTCGCCATTATGACATTACAGGTATTGAGCTGACGGACGAGGATCAACACTGTCAATGTGCCTCTATAAGATCTTATTAACTGCTATACGCTACCTCGCAGACACACAGTGAGTTTAGGGATAAGCTGTCGTCTCTGGCCACGCTAAACCCAAGCGCACCTCTTCAACCATTAAACAGAAATAGGATTCTGATGTTGGCGGTAGTCATACCAAGAATGCAAGTTTCCCACCACGCTGTCGTAGCTGCGCGAATGAAAAAGGAACAGAAAGCGGCCTGTCCTTTGAGTGGGAAGACCCGTTTTCCCGGGTGGCCATACCTTCAAAACCTGAACAGTCTGGCAAATCTGCCACAGAGTTCCTGATGGAGCCAACTAGTTTGTCTGCCGTCTTTATTTCACTTTATTTCTCCCGTCAGGATCACAATGGGTGCACTCGACTTCGTGTCGATTTGCTTTTGGCAAATTAGAAATTTGAAAAAAAAAAAATATAGAAAATCCTTTAAATATAATTTTCAAGTTTTTAATTTGAATTGAATTTAGTGGTTCTTGCTCTAGAATTGAGTTCTGTTGACATTAAGAAAGTATTCAATTAAGCTCAACGGCAGTAATGTAAATCAAAACAATGCCCAGGAAATATAAACTGTTAGGATGCAAATGCCATCCGCTTTTAGTAATTTTATTAATCAATCTTCTGACATGTGTTCGCCCTAAGCTCTCTCATCAGCTTTTATTTCTAAATTTCTCCTTTTCTTTCTTTATTTCTTTTTAATGCGTAAGATCCATTATTTATCCCATTGAGTATCCACAGAAGGATCCATGACTAGGCTATGGTCTCTCTCTAGGTGATGAACCCATTTCCCAAAAATACCAGCCCCAGTAACCCTCTTGCCCAGTTTGGATCATAATTGTCTGCCAGAAGCTGCTGTTGTTCATTTGTAGAGTGGAAGATTAAACTAATCATTGATTAAGGACTCCAAAAATCTTAATTTACTCTGAACTCACCCTTTCTTTGTCCTTCTGCAGCTTCCGCACCAAACTGGAGCTGACGGCGCACATTAAACGGATGCACACCTCGGACTTCACGCCCGTCATCTGTGACATTTGTGGTGTCAATTTTCGATCGAAGGCCAACTTTCTCATACACAAGAAGGCGCTGCATCCGGAGGGTCCTGTCGCTGAGGTGCAATGCAATCTGTGCAGCCGCTGGCTGCGGGATGAGCGCAGCTTGCGCAAGCATCTGGCACGGCATGATGATCGCGAGGGCAACAACAAATACCGCTGTGTGCTGTGCAGCGCCGAGAAGGCATCCCGTGTGGCACTTAGCAGCCACATGCGTTACCATCACTCGGCCAAGCGGCACAGTTGCACGCTCTGCGGCAAGGAGTTCAAGCTGCCCCGTGCGCTCGCTGTGAGTATGAGTTCACTTCTCGAAATCTCTAACCCCTTGAGGCATTCCGAGGCAATCAAATCTCGGTCTAGCCCTCCCTATCTATCTGTCTGTCTTTTTCTATATAAACTACACTTACTTACTACACTATTGCAGCTATCTGAGTGAAACCTGGCACAGTTGCTTCTTTTTGGTGCAGACAGATTGAATCACTATAACATATACCTCAGTGGCTTTTCAATTTTTAGCATGCAGAAGAGACTTGAGGAGACGTGCTTATAGACGCAACCATATAGTATGGGCTGTTTTAATCTTTATATGAACATATCCCATTGGATTTGTTCCAAGTCGTATGAAATATGTACAGAATATTTCCAAATTAAGCTTAGTCTATTCCGAAAGGTGTTCAATGCGAAAATTTGATTTCTCAGCATACTAACATACTAATATATGATTGTATTTTTCGAATCATCGGAAATTTCCGATTGCAGAATACTCTGTTTCCAGTTTTGTGTTATTTGCTCATTTGCGGAGTGGGAAGGGAGCAGAGTAATGCCAACATTCTATGTATCAAGTTTGCTTGCTCGAGCTTCAAGGGTGTCCAAGGGTGGACACTGCATTTTCCTAAATTTGTTTGGAAACAGAGCATAATATTGTTTTAAAAATAACTCAACCAAAAACACTCTACTGTTTTACTGTACTGTAAGCATGAAAAGCAAACTAATCAAGATTGAATGTAACGTTATGACTATCAAAATAGCTAGGAATGATCGGTTTAAGATTGGTGTTAAGCGCGGAGATAGCTGGGGAACGGAATGGTGAAATAAACACGACAAGGTTTCCGTTCAAAATGGACAACGACCAAGAGATCAGGCGCTCTTTTCTTAACAGAATTATCTTAACTTACTATGTACTAGCCTAAATTACATACTTCTGCTCTATCTGTCAAGGACGCTATCGCGAGGTGATAGTTCGTCTCTGTTCACTATCTTATGTGTTTGCTTAGGATCGCAAATGTGTTACAACCAAATTCTAGACAGAAAATATTACAGTTCGAGATTACTCCTAAATCTATTCACATTCAGGCTGATTATAATATTTGGATACTGAAACATGCGCACATTTAAAATCATTGGGCAATTCTCTTATTTAAAAGATTAGATTGGGTCTCTGAAAGAAAGGCTTCTGAGCTTTATACTTAGTAGGATACAGTATATATATACTTAGTAGGATATATAATCCTCAGTACGTCGGCACGCCGAAGATAGTTGCTCTTACTTGTTTATTAACGCATTTTCCAAACACTTGCAGGAACACATGGCCACACACACGGGCATCGATCTATACTCGTGTCCCTTCTGCACGCGCACCTTCAAGTCGCACGCCAACATGCACAACCACAAAAAGAAAATGCATCCCAATGAATGGGTGCGAAAATATACCCAACCCAGTGCTGCAGGTGGCTCAAATGCTGTCTTAAATGCAAATGCGCCAACAGCGGGGGCGCCAGAGGAGGTGACTGTTGTGATCAAGGATATGGAAACGCCAGCGCTGCTAATTGAGGATGGAACACAGCAAACGGCATCCGATGTTGTTGAGTATCAGTTTATTAGCAACGGCTCCGTTTGTCCCCTCTGAATGCATTCCAATGCACACAGCTCTTCATGTACATATAGTATTTAGTTTATTAACAATTGATTATAGTAAATATAGACTTTAAATATATATATATGGACTAATTCTGAGTTGCGGACTTACAATGTTTAGTCCAAATGAAATATCTTTTAGTTTATATACAGTGATAAACAGCTTTTCAAAACAATTTCTTCAATTATTTCAACAAACATATTATTAAGTATAGCGCCGTTGCAACAAACAGGAGTCTTTTTGTCATTGTAGTAATTTTGATTTCTTTTCTGCGAAAAGAAAGAGAAATAATATTGGAAGAAATTAAAACAGACCAGGGATCATCAATTTAAATTATTCGTCGTATTTGTTGTTTTGTTACTTCTCTTGATTCATTGTGGAAGTTACTTATTTTTATACCCTAGCAGAGGGTCTTTTAATTTTGTCTCAAAATGTGTAACGCACTGAAGGAGACGTTTCCGACCCAACAAAGTATATATATTCTGAATCAGCAAGAATCGATATAGCGATTTCCGTCTGTTTCTATGCAAACTAATCGCTCAGTTTTAAAGCTATCGTTGTGAAACTTGGCACAGACCCTTATTTTTGCTGCAGGTATTACATATGTCGGAACCGGCCGGATCGGACTACTATAACATATAGCTGCCAAAGGAATGATAGGTCGAAGACCATGTTTTTGTATCAAAAACTTTTTTGTTTATATAGATATCCTCACCAAACTTACCCAAGTTAATACAATCTGACTAAATTTTGTTATCGGACCACTATATCACACAGCTGCCATAGGATCGGATGAAAAATAAGTTTTTGGATGAAAAACTTTTTGTATTATATCCAAACTGAGAGTTTTATTATACTTTAAATAGTTTCCTATAATTTGATCGAAATCGGACCACATAGGAGCAAGTAGACGAAAATTGAGATTTGTATAAAAACATTGCTGCTAGGGTATATAGCTTGGGAACGCCGAAGATACCCCTTCTTTCTTGTTACAGTTAAATTGCTTAGTAAATGATGTTATTTTTATTAAATAATTAAACACATAACAGAAAAGTTTTCGACATAAATTACATAATTTACATAATTTCAAATAATTTTCTTCTTAGTTAACTATTTTTGCATTATAAAAAAAAATACATATGGTATAAACTTAAGATTAATCTTAATCGAGCTTCTAATCGTTAATTAATTTAATTGTCTGCCTCATCCTCGGCGAGAATTGTGCGTATCTTCATTAACATTTCCATTTTAACGGCATCTGGCACCAGTGTGCGGGCCTTGGGTGTCACCTCCGCAATGAGCTGCTCCACGGTGACGCCGTTGTTGCTCTTCTCCATCAGAATGTTGCGACAGATTAGACGCACCTCGTCCCGCCAGCCGCATTCGGTCAAACGGTTGCATAGCAAATCCTTAATCTTTGAGCGATCTCCTGACATGATTGTGTATTGGTCCACAATCTGAGCAACTGTCAAGCCTGAATTGTGGCAATTATTTATTATACCGGCTTCCACGGGCATCTGTTTGTTGATGGCAATTTATTAGAGATGAGAGATATTATCGATTTTTATATTTGTCTTTTGCCCATATTCGATTGATTTTATACACACAGCAAATGACCCAATTAATACAGTTAATTCTGCGACAGATAGGTTCTTATTGTGGAATAGTCTTCGCCAACGTAATCTTTCCGAGAGTCCCTCACTTTCCAGCTTCATTTCTTCTTGTCTACTTTCTTATCAACATTAAAAAAAACTATCGGCTGGCACAGTCAGTTTAAATTAGACTCAGCTCATTGACTGGATCATGAAATAAATAATACTGATCGGTCGAAATGTGACGTTCAATGCATAAAAGGTATACAGATTTTTCTTGCTTTCTATTTTAAGCATTTTTATCCCTTTTGTTGACCAATTCGTGTGTTGCTAGCCCAGACCACAGACAATGCTGTTAAATGAGGAGCGTTTTTTCTTAACTGGAGGAGTTTTTGCTCAAGTGGCACTGCGAATCCAAACTGTTAATTGAAATGTGGCAACGCCAAGTCGAAGTTTAGAACAAGTTAATTTTAAATATGCGATCACGATCGTACATTTTTATAACATGCAAACATTAGCGATCAACTTAAAATATAGTATGAATGACTTAAAACATGGCATAAGACGCCCATTGTGAATTATGTTTTTAGTCTATCGATATTTAGCATCGATGTCGACGATCAATATATCGATACATTTGAAAAATACTCATTTCTTTTTAATAAGTAGCACCGGGAGCCCTGTTTGTGCATCAGATAGTTAGGAGAGAAAGGCAAGAGCAGACGTACTAAATTTTGTGATTCTTATTTTGTACTCCCTTAATTGGTCGTTTTGTTATACATACACAGACACACACACACGCACAGCACAAAGTCAATAACTTATAGTATACACTCAAGTAATTTATTTGTTAAAATGCGATTTAGTTTTTGTTTGTTTTAATCAAAATTTGGAACAGTAACAAAAATATTTAATCAGTCAGCTATAGAGTTTTGTAATATTTCAACGTATAAGTTTTTGGCGGTACAGTCGCTAGTTAAAATGGTAAGTTCCCAGTGCATACACACACACGCGTGCATGCATCACTGGCCTGCACGTGTATGTGTGAATACAAAATGGAGGCGACCTATTAATACAAATTATTTCCAATTTCAGTTTTGTTTCGTAAAAGCACACGTTGCAGTTAAACTGAGTTTCTGGAATGCATTTTTCGATTTGCAAGAAAGTTTTATTGAAAAACTTCAATAATTTGACAGAAAAGGCAGCGGAAGCGTGTGTGTTGTGGATTGTGTCTGTTAAACAAAAATCAAAAAAGATTTTCACAATCTTATTTAATTTTGAACGCTTTGTGACACGTTGCCATATTAACCATTTTGCTTGTATTTTATCTTATCTTGTAGGTAACTGAAGATGGACATCACAAGGGTAAAAAGACTGTCGTGAAAATGCTGAAAAGCTTTCGAAATCGGTTTGAACGCGCGTTGAAATGTGTGCAAACCGATTTCCGAAGCTACAAAATAAAATTAGGGCTGAGTTTCGAATGATCTGCAATGAATAATAAAAAACTGTGAATAAAGATTGTTTGAGAAACAGATGTGTGTTGTAATCGGGTGTTTTGTCTGTCACCCGAGACAATAACACGAAAAAGAGCGGGACGAAAACTAAAATGAATTAAATAATATAAGCTAAATAACCAATAATGTAGGAGGTAATGTTTTACAAGCCGAGCTAAAAAACTGTTCAATATAATATAATAGGCATGTAAAATGTTGCAAGAAAAAAATTGGTAAAAAATATTTAAAAACGTTTTACGAGCCGAAAACAAATTTATCAGGGATTAAATTTAAAAAAAAAAAATATGTAACTGTAACGTTTTACGTGCCTTAACCAGTTTATTAAATATATATTGCTGAAAACTGATATCAACATATATGGAATTTTATTTCAACGTGATATTTTGGGAATGAGTAAAATCGACGCCATTCAAAGCATCTGCTGTGAAAATTTGATCCATGGCAGCAGTCTTACTCTTTCAGTTTGATGGTCCTGAAAGAAAACGATATGTGTGATCTCTGTCTCTCTTTCTTCCATGGCAAGCTGCACGAAAAGAAGCGATACAACTGCTGGCTACATTAAAAAAAGACTGTCTAGGGGAGGTTTATAGCAATGCATGTACAGAAAACTGAAATTGATTTAGGCTGACTGACTTTATAGTTCTATCAAGTAGGATTAATAAACTTGCAGACGCCATTTTAAAACGTCGATTTTTTGAATTCGAGTGAAGTTGGCTGCGTTATTTTGATCCCGCGCGAACTTGGCTGCGTTGATTTCAGCTGACGTGAAGTTGGCTGCAAGTAACAGTGCCTACGCACGTGAAGTTGGCTGTACAGAAATGCTGACTCATGCATGGTGTGTGTCTTAACTGAGCTTTGGACAAAACTTTGCATTGACGTAAGCACCAAAGCTCGTGGCGTAGGCGAACAATCGGGAACACGATGGGCCAAACGGTTATGACAAATATCGATATTATCTACCCACTATCGATATTTCGTGTCATGTAGAGCTGCCAGATGTTGCTTTTGCATAGAAATCGCGTCGCGTCGCAATATTGTTAAAATTAAGCTAAAAAGTTTATAAAAGTATGATTAAATCCAACTAAAGTAATGTTAAAATGTTGTAAGTCCAACGGGCTTAGAGGAAGTGTGTAAAAATGAAAAGTGAGCTGCTGCAGCTGTTGTATGTGTTGTGAATGTATGCGTATATATGTATACATATGTGCATGTGTCTGTATGTGTGTTGCCTTGATTTTGTGTCATACGTGTGTATGAACTAAATATATATATATGTATGTACATATACATAATAGTGCACAACTCTGGTTAATATATATATGCATGCATGTGCAAGTGCTTTTTGTATGTATTTAAATGTTGTTGATATTTGAACTTATCGCTTAAAAACAACAGTTTTGGCTAAAAGTCACTGTGGTCCAATTGGAACAGAGCAACACACAAACATACATAACATGCATATGTGTGTATGGTAAGTACACGCATACATACATACATACATGCATGCATATATATATATATATATATATATATACATATATATGTGTATGTCTTTATATACATACATATGCTCACACACATGTACATAACTACATATACATACAAAGACGTGTTTTGTTAGGCTACCCCCCTCCCCCTTCCTCCCGTGAGTGGTATGTTGTTGTTTGTGTTGTGTCCATTGTGGCCTTTGCTTCTGTGCAGCAGCGCTGTGTCTCTTTTGCTTGAACTATTTTTATGGCGTTTTAGATTTGCAGCGTTTGCAGCGCCAACAAAAAAAAAAAAGTTACCTGAGCAAGAAAAAATAAAAAAAAACAAAGGCGACAAAAACGCAACGATACAAGGCCACAACAAAGGAAATCACGATTTGGTCATAAAGAGTGCGTTTTCTGTGTTTATTTTTTTGTCGTATTTGTATGAGTTGCTGAAAAGCTTCGTACATGGGCTGCATAACAACGAGAAAAGCCAAGCAGCTACAACAACAACAGCAATGAAGCTAGCAGGTGCATAAACAACAGCTCTGAACTAGTTCGGGTCTAATTGAAACCTCGCTGTTAGCTAACAGCGCTCTGTTAATGTATAGTTCAAAATTTGCATTAACAGCTGTAATTGCATTATTTGCACAGCTGTTTTGCCCACGCAGTATAAAAAACATATACATGCACAACATTTATTGTTTGTATATAAGAAATTACATAAAATTCAATAGAAAATTGTAACATTTACATGCATAAACCGTGTGTGTGTGTCCTCCTTCAGTGTGTGTAATAATAATAACAACAAAAGCCAGTACACTATTGTTTGGGAGCAGGTGATTTTGTTTGCTTAAACGCCCAGCAACAACGAAGGTCAAGTGACGTCCCCTGTTGTCTATGTAATAATTATGCTGTTGTTGTGTATATGTGTATATGTATGTGTGTGTGAGTTTGTGTGTATACTAATACAGTAACTATTTTTAAGAAAAGAAAAGCCATCGATAGTGCCAACATTCAATAATATCGATAGTGATAGCCTAAACTATCGTTAATATCGGTAACGTCGATAATATTCGTAAGCAATTGTGTAGTTAATGTGTCTAGTGGAAATTTGATTATTACACATAGAAATGAGCTAGTTTTTGAAGGTGTTAAATAAATTCAAAGAATTGGCTTAACCACGCATTTCGATGTTATTATTTTTAATAAAAAAATGCACGATAAAAAACCTCGATAGTACAATCGATTCACCAATCGATATTTTTTCACTATCGGGATATTTTAGCATTCTTTAAAACCACTATTTGCGCAAAAATCTTGTTGGATTCAGACACAAGCTTACTTCTATGGAAGATTGCATTGAATTAGAATCAAATAGGTCGACAAAATGATTGGTTTTCAGAGTATACGCCTATTGGATAAGTGTTGGATTATCATAAACTGAATAGCCATGAAAATTTTTTAGTTAGCAAACTCGTAATTGAATTCAAATTTGAAAAGACAAACTGTAAGTAAAAAATAATGAAAGTAGTTTTTTAACTGATTTTATAAGCATTTCAAATAAATTGCAAATTTGTATTTGAACTTAACGAGGGTTTTGGGCAAAAACTATTGAATCAATTGGAGTGTTGGCACTGTCAATATTATTGCAGCTCTAAGCTCAAATTCTCATTCTCTATATTTCTAATTAATTGCACACTTATTGTATTTCTACCTAGTGCAAACTTCGCAGTAACTAAGGAAAATTACAAGGGAAACTCGAGCTGTGAGAAGGAAGAAGCGCGCGTAACTTAAGCACAGTAATCCAAACAAAGAGAAAAGTACAACAACTACAATAAAAACGGAGTAGGCAGCTGACAACAGTGGCAACAGGCAGGCGGGCAGGCAGGCGGGCAGGCGGGCAGGCAGGCAGGCAGCAGGCAGCAGGCAGCGGGCAGTCACTCAGTCAAATCATTCAAAGGCAGCAGCTCCTAAAGCAAAGCCAAGCACAACAAAAACACCAAAACACATACACATATTACAAGTAAAGGCAACAGTCAAACTAAAGCAGCCATGGACTCGGATAACGACAATGATTTCTTGGATAACGTTGACTCCGGCAACGTATCATCGGGCGACGATGGGGATGATGACTTTGCCATGGAGGTGGACATGCCCAGCTCAACGGAACGTCAGCTGGAGACCGATGACTATCAGTACAAGGTGCTAACCACAGATGAGATAGTCCAACATCAGCGTGAGATAATCGATGAAGTTAACCGTGTGCTTAAGGTGAGTCACATTCGCATTGCTCATATTAACAATTATATACATTGTATATATACATTATATATATATTATAGCTTTGTCTCATTTATCGTTGACTGATACGAAAGGGTAGTTCCCTCTAGCCCTGCTCTAAAGCTGGATTGCATACGCCTTTAGCTTTTGTTGTATTTGGTGAACATGTTCTTATCAAAACTTTAAATACAAACAGCGCGTTTCGATTGACCATTAACACCTAACATTCAATCGCGCAGTTATTCACAGTATATAGACATTATTACAATGCTATTGCGCATTTTTAATGTGCATTGTATAATCAGTGATCATTTGGAGCATAACTTCTCAGATGAGATCCTAGGTATATTGCCAGTATGCGCTTTAATCAGCAATACTGCTGAAAGCTACAGAGGCAGACTTCTGGCCCACACCAACTCCTTGGCTACTCGCCTCCCAGACCATCCTTCGGATAATTGCATATTTGGGAGAACGCCTACAGGATGGTTATTGGAATTTAGCTAAGCTTTGTTCAATCTGGTAAAGGCTTGCCTACCATACTTATCTCTTCAATACACTCTTTAAGATCCCTGCGTTTAGCTGCTCTTTAACCCGATGAGATGCATTCATCACAAAGAACGGACTTACATACGTATGTCCGGTTGTCTCTTCCTTAAAGTGCGTCATTTCGCTTACTCAAATTGCTCATGAGCAGCTCAGTCTATATTCAGAGGGGAATTCCAAGAAAACATACTACATTTAATGCATTTCTTTGTTTGTCTCTGCTGATTACAATTATTTGTATTTTTAAAGCAACTTATTCCCTAGCAACGTTTCTCCAATACAGCGGGCAACAAAGTTAAACATTAATGATGAAAGATTCTCTAATTGATAACAAAATAATATTTGCAAATGGACAATTAGCCAGCTATTATCAGTATTAAGTATTATTCGGCTTGTATAATATATTACAAGTTTTGTACAACTTGCACAACAAAAGTGAACAGCTAGACTATATATAGTTTATGTTTTATATTGGGCAATTTAGCAGGAACATGTTCTTTTGATCAGATACTTTTGCAAGTTTGTTCAAAAACTTCTACTACTTTGGTTTATTTTGTTAGCATACGATTTGATATTATATTATCAGGCCTGTTCTCAATTCCACTACCACTCGAAAGTTGCAAAAGTGGAATTACGAATCGTTTTAGCTGTTCCGAACACGCCAAAACAAGTGACTTATTCGTTTTGAATAAGTCGTCGGAATTGCAGTAATGCCAGATTTCATAGAAAAATTAAATAATTATATTCATAAACACAATTTTCTAATATGCTTCATCGTTTTTAGAAATGCATTGACTCATTCATTCAGTTCATTAAAGTCCAATTACATATTTATTAATTATTTTACAAATTGTCTGTAAATTTCACCAACAAAAATGAGATCGAGCAGACAAAACAGCTGATCTCAATGAATCGCAGGCTTGCCTATCGATAGCAAACGCAATAATCGATATGTGCTTGTGTTGCTTAAAAACGAATTATAAGCAATCAAAGGTAAATTGCGCAGCGTGCAGTTAAGGAGAGTATTCTCTTGGATTATTGCAATGTTTACTTGCCACTTTCAGTACGCAAATCAGCTATGTACATATGTATATTCTTTTGTGTGGAACAGCTGATACTTATTGAGCAAACGAAGCCAAAAAGATTGAAATTCATTGGTTTTTACATTTTGAAAACGAGTGGAATTCGGAACAGGCCTGATTATATGGATTAAGCTAATCAAAGCTGAAAGCGTTCACTATAATCATTGTCAATATGTAAGATATCTCAAAGTATCTCAAATGTAAGAGCTGTTCGCTCCATCGAGCGTGCACTGTACTTGTAAACCGCAATGTAATGGGTGTGTGCACTTCCATTTACAAGTTTCAAGCAGCTCTAATCTAGCGAAAGAGGGAGAGAGGCGGGTGCTAGAGAGCGAGTGACAGTTGACTAATTTAATCTTAGAGAACTTGAAGGTCATCACAGTTTGATGACATTTATAATCGCAACAGTAAATACCTGCATAGATTTGCATTGAGGTATTAGCTCGCATTCTGTACGCAGTATCATGTGTATTATATCTGTGTAACAGTCGCGGGCACACCTCTATCGATATTATAGATAAGCAACCATATAGTATTGCAACACACGTTCCTAATGCATTTCTCTCATTTCTCAATCGCTTTGTCTCTCGCACAGCTATCCACACCCATTACACGAATACTGCTGAATCATTTCAAATGGGACAAGGAAAAGTTGCTGGAAAAGTACTTTGATGGCAGTGAGGATAATACAGAGGAGTTCTTCAAATGCGCACACGTTATAAATCCGTTTAACAAGCCAACCGAGGCGGTGCAGCAAAAGGTGAGTCAACTTAATCAACAATCCATCTATCTCTCATTCATGCTCACACCCATTCTTTCTCTCTCTCTAATTCAATGTAGACTACTCGGAGTCAGTGTGAAGAGTGCGAGATTTGCTTCTCATTGTTGCCGCCAGATGTAAGTAATAATATATGGAATTTCAGCGTGTTCCCATTTTCAATACTCAAAATAAGACATAAATCTTAATCCAAATAGTTGCCTTTGATTAAAACTTAATTTAGTCAGTTTGCTTAATCGCATAAGATTTCTCATTACTGCTTTTTAATATACAAGTCATAGAATATAATAAGAATTCACAAACTAAGGTTTTCCCCTGCGGCCAGAGAAATGAAAGCTATTCCAACTATAACAAGAAAGGGCGGCTATCTTCGGAGTTCCAAGGCTATATATTTTCCTATGGGAGCCATGCGTTTCGATTTTAATCAAATTATAGGAAACTATTTGAAGTATAACCAAATTTTAACTTAGTTTGGGTGTAATATATAAAGTTTTTCATACAAAAACTCATTTTTCACACGATCCCATGTGTGATATAGTAGTCCGATTTTGACTTAATTTGGTCAGATTATATAGACTTTCCAGATATAGGTTTTGGATGAGTTTAGTAAGGAAATCTTCAAAAACAAAAAAGTTTTCCATACAAAAACATCGTCTTCGATCTATCATTCCTATGGCAGCTATATGTTATAGTGGTCCGATCCAGCTGGTTCCGACATATGTACTACCTGCAGCAAAAATAAGGGTCTGTGCCAAGTTTCACAACGATAGCTTTTAAACTGAGCGATTAGTTTGCATAGAACCAGACGGACATCGCTATATCGACTCGGCTATTCTTGCTGATTCAGAATATATATATTTTGTTGGGTTGGAAACGTCTCCTTCAGTGAATTACACATTTCGAGACAAAATTATAAGACCCTCTGCTGTGGTATAAAAAGTCTTATGTGTTTGAATGCTCTAGACGAGACTACGAGACACGCTATACACATAGACATATGCGCACGACTATTGGTCAAGAATCTATAAATATATGTATACTTCATAGGGTCGGAAATGCCTTCCTTTGCCCGATACATGTATTTAGGTGCAAAAACCCGAAATGAAATTGATTTGATATTGAACAGTACTCGGAAATGGGAAACGTGTCTGAATATTTCTTTGTGACGCAACCAATAATATAAATTATTAATTGATTCGTTTTAGTCAATGACTGGATTGGAGTGCGGTCATCGCTTTTGCCTGAACTGCTGGCGGGAATATCTGACAACGAAAATCGTTACAGAGGGTCTCGGCCAGAATATATCGTGCGCCGCGCACGGCTGTGATATTTTTGTGGATGATGTGACCGTTACCAAACTGGTGTCCGATGCACGGGTGAAAGTCAAATACCAACAGCTGATCACCAATAGCTTTGTGGAGTGCAATCAACTGTTGCGCTGGTGTCCGTCCGTTGATTGCACTTACGCAGTGAAGGTACCATATGCAGAATCCCGTCGCGTTCATTGCAAATGCGGCCATGTATTCTGTTTCGCATGCGGCGAGAACTGGCACGATCCTGTGCAGTGCCGCTGGCTTAAGAAGTGGATCAAGAAGTGCGACGATGATTCGGAGACGTCCAACTGGATTGCGGCCAATACCAAAGAGTGTCCCAGATGCAGTGTGACCATCGAGAAGGATGGCGGCTGCAATCACATGGTGTGCAAGAATCAGAATTGCAAGCATGACTTTTGCTGGGTATGCCTTGGCTCCTGGGAACCACACGGCTCATCCTGGTACAATTGCAATCGCTATGACGAGGACGAAGCGAAGGCTGCTCGCGATGCACAGGAAAAGCTGCGCTCCTCACTGGCCAGGTAAGTCCCACTCTATGTGTATTTAAAAGAGCTTACACCGACTGACTGATTGACTATCTGACTGACTAAACGATTGCTGATCAACCTACAGCCCAAAGCATAAGATGTGCATTTTCACAATCACTTCCTATTTTGAAAATTCCATCCACAAGTGTGGAAAATTAGTGAACCATTATATTATGAATCTTTTTTGTTTATCAACCAATCGTTTTCATTTGAAAATCCCACCCATAAGTGTGGAAAATTAATGAAACATTGTATTATGAAACATTTTTGTTTATCAATCAATCAATTTCATACTTGTTTCCAAAGATCTATTTACATAAATAGTTTGAAGCTTGATTAAGTGATTTCGGAAAATCCTATCGGCTGTGTGGAAAGGTGTTAAGTTTCTATGGGCCTAATTCTTTATTTAGTTCTATACGCATCACTCAGCCTATTGATTTTTCGAGTAAACAACTCGACTTGCGTTTCGCTAATTTTGATGACCCCGAAGGTTGGAAAATTGAAGTCAAGATCAAATGTGTAAAATCTTATATTTTAGCTAAACGCCTTCAAATTCTTTTTTAAAGTTCAGCCCCAGAAATATTTAAATGTCGTAATCACGGATTTCGGAAAATCCACTCCTACTTTGAGAATTTTTCAAAGCAACCAGCGATTGCACACCAAAAACTAATTAAAGTAGGTGCTAATTGGTGAAAAACTTTGAGTGAGCTAAAGTATTTGTAGGAGATTTCACCGGACGACGACCGGCAATATCAGCTAGTACCTTATATACTAAAAGTAGTATCAATCTCTAACCTTCCAAAACTTGTACAGATATTTGCACTATTATAATCGCTACATGAATCACATGCAATCGATGAAGTTTGAGAACAAATTGTATGCATCTGTTAAGCAAAAGATGGAGGAAATGCAACAGCACAACATGTCCTGGATCGAGGTGGGTCCTTGAATCAGCCTGCAATTGCCAGAGCCACCTTGTTCAAACTCAACTTTTAATTAATTCTTGTTTAGGTGCAATTCCTGAAAAAGGCTGTCGATATACTCTGCCAATGTCGTCAGACCCTCATGTACACATACGTCTTTGCGTATTACTTGAAAAAGAACAATCAGTCGATGATATTTGAGGATAATCAGAAGGATTTGGAGTCGGCAACAGAGACGCTCTCCGAGTATTTGGAACGTGATATTACATCCGAAAATCTGGCTGATATTAAACAGAAAGTACAGGATAAATACAGGTAAAGTATTTTCAAGTAAAACATAATATATACAATTAATACAAATGTTATTTTCAATGTACAATTTGTACAGATATTGTGAGAAACGCTGCACAGTCCTGCTCAATCATGTGCACGAGGGATACGAAAAGGATTGGTGGGATTACACAGAATGACGCGAGTCCTGGCTGGATAACTAAGGCGATGCGCAGTTGAGTGTAACTAGCAATTGGCGTAAGCAGTAGCAGTAGCAGCTAGCAGTTAGCAATAAGCAGTAAACAGTAAACAGTAACAGCCGTATAAAAGTAACACCCATTAAATAACTAAGAACAGTAATGTCTATAGCAGAAGTGAAAAGAAATGTAAACAAGATAAAAATAACAACTGCACATGGAGACATGCGAAAATGGAGTGAGGCAAGGTGGAGAAATGAGTAGAAAACAGAGTAAAGTAAATAGAAAACAAACAGAAAGCCGTCAAGCCGAAATGCAATTGCAGTTATTGATTGCAAGTAAATACAAATTAAGTGAAAAATTATATTAAACCATACTATATAAAATATATATGCATATATATACATTTTCTCTCTTCGTGTTGATCAGCAACTCTAAATCGATGTCAACTTATTGAGAAGGCATGTTTCACACACACACACACACACACACACATACAGACACACACACACACACACACACAAACACTGATCCACATGAGGAATGCAGAGTTGCAGATACATTTGCATTATCAATGTTCTTCGTGTTATCAACGTAAATTTCCACTTGGCTGTCCCAGTAAAATATCAATATCAAGCAACCATTAACTCTATGCAATAGACTAGGCACACACACACACACACATACACACACACACACACAGATACACACAGTGTTAAAATATTAAGCAGAAATATAATTGTAATCCCGAGTTTGTAAGCAATGCCCGGCTTCCGGTACCCGTTGTATATGTATATGTATATGTATGTGCTATGTAGTAGTATTAGTGTATATTTAGCGATTTTGAAATATTTCATTCATATTTGTGCCTGTTTTTTTTTTTTGTAATTGTCGCTAAATCGATTGTTTATTTTTTTTTTTTTTTTGGACAGATTGTGCTAAGCATATATTGTCTGATCATAAGTAAAAATTGTTTGTTTCTGTTCGAATACATTTATGCGACGCATAAAATAGTAATTTTAAATTAGTTCACATTTATCACAAATTATAAATATTATATATATATAAACATCATTATTTATTATAGCCAAAATCAATTGTATGCAAAATGATCTAAGCCGTAAGCAAATCCAACATAATTTTGGGTGGTGCGAAATTGCAAAAAGAAAAAAGAAATAAAGCAATATTTTAATTATTATTATGTAAATGCGATTATGTAATAAACAGCAATTAAGTTGTAAATGTTAATCATCATCTAAATGAAATATTATAACAAAAAGCAAAAACAAAAGTCGCTTAATAATCACCATGCTCTCCAACCACAACGCCCTGTTCCGTTCAGCTCTCTCCCCCTCTGTCGCTACTCGCAGCGTAACAAAAACCACACAAAACTATATTATAAAAAGTAACAAAGAACCATTAGCTGGAGAGCTCTCTCGATATCCTGCCGAGATCCGAGTTTAAATCGTTGTACATATAGTATATGTAGTTGATATTGTTCATGGTTTCTCCTCAGGCTGCGTAATGCGTTAAGGCGTTTGACCATGCCCACGTCGCGTTTGCGTCCTCTTCGTTTGTCATTCTCAATTCTATAGAATTAACCATGTATTTGTACATGTACGAGTATGTATGTATGTGCTACCAATATTATGTATAACAAAAGCAAAACTCATTGAAATGCTGTAAAAAGTTTGAAATTGTTCGAGTCGAAACAAAGAAAAAAATGAAGAAATTTAAAAAATCAAAAAAAAAAAAGACAAAAATGCTGTAAAAATTATGAGAAACTATGTATGTATAATTAATTAATGGAGAAATGTTGCGAAAATTAGTAAAAATAAAAATAAAATTACAAAATAACAAAACGATCTTTCTAATTTTGACTTGTGAGCTATACATTTTTGGGCTTATAAAAGAAAATGTTTTCATAAGTTATTCTTTACTTTTAAGACTTCAAATTTCATTCTTAATTGATTGTTTAAGAATCATAAGTCTCTATTTTAGACCTTCCTCTAAAATCTAGTCGGGTATTTATAAAAATGTGGAGCTGCAAAGTCCAAAACTGTTCCTAACTTTCCGGTATAGAATGTCTTGGTGATCCCTACTGATCACATCTTAAGTTCATGAATTTCTGAAAATATTGTAACATAATTAGAGATTTATTTTATATTTGAAGTCCTTATTTATGGATAAAATATTTTAATAACAGTTTAAATCTTGTAATTTAGTTTTTTGATCGTTTTTTGAGGTTTCCTAATTATAGTCTATTTTAGTATTAATGTAATTAAAGTATACAGATTAGTTCAAATATTTCGAATTGTTAATCTTTAGATGTTAATCTTTACTGTGGCACAGACTCTTCCTCACTTTCCCAGTGTCATAACTTTGTCAAAATTTAAGCGATTTTTTATAAACGAAACGTGTTTAGCTTCGCTTTGTCAGTTGGTTTAATTAATAAGATTATAGACTGATGACCTTTTCTTCGACCTATTAGATCTAGTACATTCCTTTACGCCTTAAATGGGTAAATGGAATTACTTTTAGTTGAACAAAGCCTATGAAGTTTATAACATGGCATGATTCATTGAAGAGAGATATATAGGCACAGCTTTCTCTGCTGTTGATTTCTCCAACTATCTCCCGTAAAGCTTTTTGGGTAATTTTTGTTGTCTAGTTAGTTCAGGAGTCGCACGCATATAAATATCTGTATCTGTATCTACACACTGATATGGTTGTGTGTAGAGGCGAGTATGTAGTATATCCATTGAGTGCGTCCATTGGACTCTTACTGTGTATTTATTTAATTAACGTTAATTCTGGTTTGCGATCTTTGCCAATATTTGGCCGACGACGAGCAAATAAACATTAGGTAAGTCGCGTGTATGGTCAGTCTACATCCCACGAATGTGGATATAGATATAAACACAGATACAGATACAGATACAGATACAGATACAGATACAGATAAATTTAGATATTTAGCTTGTTTGATCTTTTACCCGCAGTTATCGACTGTTCTATTGCCCGGCTGGATGTGGGCGCAGTTGCTCCGGCTATACAGCTGCTGGCCCCCGTATTTATAAGATACATTTGGATGACAGTTGCATGCACGATCAATTAAGATACAACCTTGGATTCGCAAGTATTGTGGCTATACTGTGGATATTTGGTAATTAGCCCAATGATTATAAAATCGTTAATATTCTGGGGGCTTCAATTGGTTTTAACTAGATTGAAAACCGGGCTTAAAGTTGGTCGCAGAAGGATTACGAGTTCCAAGTCCGGTTTCTAGATGTTTTTTTTTTGGGCTGTTTCTGTTTTGTATGAAATATCAAACATACACTTTGAACAAGTAAGAATGCTATAGTCGAGTATACCCGACTACGAAACTCCCTGTACCCAGGTCAAAAATTTCCGATCGCATCTTCGTTAACTTACACATACATACACAGATACGCACACGCACGAGCCACAGCGCAAGCCAGGCATTTTAAGTTGTGACTGTGCTTCTTCTTCCCCTTGCTGCAGCACTGAATCTTCTTTCGTGAATAACTTAGGTGTTTATTATCCGATCGACTTGAAATTTGGACAGTAGATTAAGAGGGACTAAAGTACTGGACATGCCAAATCTTAAAGCTATATCTTGAAAATTGTAACTGTAAAACGGTTTTTATCGAATAGCGGGGGAACGGGGGGAGATATCTCAAATCTAAAATAAACTTGACCTGCTCCCGCTATACACGAACCTACATTTCAAATTTGGTGTCTCTAGCTCTTATAGTTGCTGAGATCCTTGCGTTCATACATACGGACAGACAGACGGACAGACGGACAGACGGACAGACAGACGGACATGGCCAAATCGAAATCTCTTTTGATACTGATCAAGAATATATATACTTTATAGGGTCGGAGATGTCTCCTTCTGCCTGTTACATACTTTTGCACAAATCCAATACCCCCTTTTTACCCATTTTATGGGTACAGGGAGTAAAAATAGGAAATCCGAGAATTATTTGAAATGTTATTTGTAGGTAGATCATTTTTCAATAAAACTTCAGTTTTGAACTGTACATTTTCAGAATCTTCATAGATTTCAACTCTCATAACTCTGGCAAAACTGAACCGATTTCCATCCGAATTTTTTCATTAATATTTTAGAGAGAGATATCGAAATTTTTTAAATTTGGGCAATGTACCAACATACACATTGCTAGCTCTACCTTCAAGGGTGTCGAAAAATTGCGTTCATACGGACAGACGACGGAACGGACGAACAGACAGGCAGCCAGTCGGCCCGGCCCCCGAGCCTTAAATGGCCCGCCCTAATGTAGAAATAGCGAAAAGCCCATTTCGAGCGCTATCTATTTTACGAAATGGAAGCTGCCCTTATGCCATTAGTTTTTACTGCGTTGCCCATCTTGTAGTATTGTAGTCTTTGGCTTATTTGATGTAAAAATATGATTTGAACAATTATTTTTCCTTTATTACAATTTTTGTTTGGCGACCCACGCTGCACTAACCTATACTCTTATCAAAAAAAACAAGTAAGAATGCTATAGTCGAGTATACCCGACTACGAAACTCCCTGTACCCAGGTCAAAAATTTCCGATCGCATCTTCGTTAACTTACACATACATACACAGATACGCACACGCACGAGCCACAGCGCAAGCCAGGCATTTTAAGTTGTGACTGTGCTTCTTCTTCCCCTTGCTGCAGCACTGAATCTTCTTTCGTGAATAACTTAGGTGTTTATTATCCGATCGACTTGAAATTTGGACAGTAGATTAAGAGGGACTAAAGTACTGGACATGCCAAATCTTAAAGCTATATCTTGAAAATTGTAACTGTAAAACGGTTTTTATCGAATAGCGGGGGAACGGGGGAGATATCTCAAATCTAAAATAAACTTGACCTGCTCCCGCTATACACGAACCTACATTTCAAATTTGGTGTCTCTAGCTCTTATAGTTGCTGAGATCCTTGCGTTCATACATACGGACAGACAGACGGACAGACGGACAGACGGACAGACGGACAGACAGACGGACATGGCCAAATCGAAATCTCTTTTGATACTGATCAAGAATATATATACTTTATAGGGTCGGAGATGTCTCCTTCTGCCTGTTACATACTTTTGCACAAATCCAATACCCCCTTTTTACCCATTTTATGGGTACAGGGAGTAAAAACGTTTTGTTTTGGAACAGCGTATAAGAATTTAAAAAACTAAAATCCAAAAATTTCACTATTAATCAAAATGAGTAAAAAACGATATTATGAAACTTAGTACGTATAAGATAGATAAGTTTTTGGTCTAAAAACAAGCCAGAAATGCAAAAAATTTGTAGAGAAAGGGTCCATAGCTTCTATCTAAAAGGTGACCGAAGCTTTCTACAATTGGAGAAAGGCATACTCCTTTTTTGTCGAGTGTACGTATATACCTATATAAATTGTATTTGGTACTTGTAAACTGGTTCGGGGCTACTTTTGAAATAAAAATTAACATTTTAATATGAAACACAATCCATTTGTTGTTGCTTTTTTTTATGGTGTTTATTTTGTATTTGGGGGTTTTTGTTTATATGTATGTATGTATGTATCATTGCTTTATGTAATAGCATAACTTTTTATAACATATGTAACTAAAATTTACAAATATTCTTTTTCTTCCTGTGCTCTGCCCTAAATAACGATTTAAAAAAAAAAACAAAAAAAAAAAAAATAATAATCATAATAGTAATGTATATTGTTACATAATAACATTGTTGTTTTTTCATTATTTCTTTTCATTTCTATATATGTATGTATGCGTGTGTATATGTATGTATGTGTATTATGTAACATGCATTAATAATAGCAATAATAATAATAATAATAACAACAATAACTGCCAGCAGGCGTTGCTGCTCTCTCGCATCGATCCCTGCTTGATCCATCATCAATAATCCTTCCAGCCGATCCTGAACCTGCTCTCTCCTGCTGCTGCTGCTTTAGCCGGCGCCGGCGCTTGCCAAAATAGTTTCAACTCGTTATTCGTACTTACTACCAATTAGCTACAAAATACATACAATGTATAGCATATATCAATATTATATATTTAGTATAACAATCAATATATCAATCATATGGTACATAAATCGCAGCGATCGGCTCTACGCCTGTGGTACATATTATATATGTATATGTATGTATATGTATATGTATATGTATGCATGTACTTCTTATATAGCGGCTATATCTTCTCGCTGGCTTGTGGGCATTTAAATTCCGATACACATTTAGAGCGACAAAAACAAAAACAAACTGTATTTTCTCTGTACTTAAATTCTAGACACAAAAATTGTTATCGTTATCGTTATCGTTATCATTAATCATAATTACTGACGATCCACAAATCGTAAATATTATCCGTATAATGTAGCCACACTATACACATATATATATATATATATATATATATATATATATGTAAATACATACGTACAAAACAATACGAAACCGCTATACGGCGGATGGGTGTTGGAGTGGGTGGAGTGGGGAGAGGGGAGGAGTATAGGTTGCGGGGTGGAGTGTTAGATATCATACTATAATATGGTATTCTTAACCTTTTTTTAACTGGTACTATTTTTGGCTGTTTCGGTTAGGTTTTGATACAAAATTTGGAGTAAAGTGTTTTTTGTTGTTGTTTTTTTGGCGCATTTGGTTGGGTGTTGGAGGGTACGGGGGTTAGGGTTATCGGTTAGGGGTTAGGGGGTTAACGATATATATTAACTGAGCTCCTTTCGCGTCATATTTGGCAGCAGGAGGCACATGAGACCGCCGCCAATGAGCAGGCCGGAAACGATGAAGGTCGGCACTGGGCAAAAATGATCAAGCAGCTGGGCGATCACAATGTTGCCAATGATGCCGCCAAGGCGGGCTGCCACCATCGAGATGGCGACACCGGTGGCACGCAGCTTGGTGGGGAATACTTCGGTGATGAGACAGTCGAGGGCCGCATTTGCCGCCGAGATGGCACCACTGAAGACGGCCGATACCAATAGATTCTGCAGCGAGCTGCGCACCAAATACATTAGGGCAGAGCAAATGCCGGCTGTCATTGTGCCGGCAATCAAAAAGAATCGGCGTCCCAACATATCCATGCCCAGGATGGCAAACAAGTTGGCTGGCAATGCGGAGGCGAGCGTGATGAGGGATTCCATAAATACAGATGATGGTATATCTGAATTGCAGGTGCCATTGTTGCTGGCCGCTGTGCTCTGGGTCACCACATATTCGGTGACGGTGCATATGTCGGCCTGCTGCTGGGGATGCGTCTTCTCGAACTCCTCATAGCGATTGAACACCTCCGGGAACCACATCATCAGGCCGTAGTAGCCAATGTGGAATGTAAAATTGATGGTGATCGAGACGAGCGTGAATCTCAGTATGGGCGACTTGAACAAGTCGCGACTGTGGTCCACCATGCCATTGATCATACGATGATATTTGCCCTTGAATCCTTGAGCGCTTTCTGTGCACTGCTTCTCATCGACCTCCAGATCATAGACCATATACTCCTCGGGCTTCTTGCGTGTGTTCGTTACAAAGATGCCACGAAAGATGGCCAGAGCCTTGTCCTTTTTGCCGCGGGTCAGCAGAAATTTGGGCGATTCGGGCAAATAGAATAGCAGAAAGCCGACCAGGAACGAGGGTATCGAGCAGACCAGCAGAAAGATGCGCCACGAGTTATACGTGAAAATTTCCGACTCTACACCAATTTTCGTGGGAATGATCAGCCAGGCCAAGCCGGCCACAAACAGGTTACCAAAGGTCCAGAAGGCAGCCATAAAGCTAAGCATGGAGCCGCGTTTCGCTTTCGGTTGGAATTCGGCGAAATACGACCAGATGACAGGACCACTGCCGCCCAGCCTGCAAGGAGAACATTGAAAAAGAACAAGGATTCATTTCTCATTAGCCACAACATAAATTAATTGAACATTATAATCATGAATTTGATATGATGTTTATCAAAAATGTTCTCAATTTAACTTCGCCAAACATTATGAAAAAGAAGTGAAATTGATTGATGTTCTGCAAACCGAAAAATATAAAACTTAACGATTTCTAATGGATTGTGTGAAGGGTGAGGTAAATACAAAATTCTACAAGTACATGATTAAATCTGACTGCATATCCCTAACAATTCGAGTGTTTGGTTAATCTATAGAAACTACTATCCTAAGATGTACTCATTTTAGTTGAAGAAGAAACTTGAAAAGGTATCAAAACATATCCTCCAATATCAGTATGAATCAAGCCATCGAAGGCTGTCTGGCATACATGTATAAGAGAAACTGAGAGCAAGGTTGCATATTCCGACAAATGCAACACTTCGCATGCAGTTTCACAGCAGGCAGCTATAGAGAGCGAACGTTACAAACGTGACGAGTCATGGCCGATTAATGCTATTGTGTAAAATCGATGCCCCGTTCCAATTCGCATAAGCAATTAGCAAACGATTGGCAAAACTTATGAACATGAACAGTCAGAGTCTGCAAATAGAGTTTGCAAACTGGTGGAGGTGGACTGGGTGGGGGTAGCCACGAGGTTAATGCTATAGACTAAGGGCTGAGTCAGCCGCAGGAGGCCAAGGCAATGAGAATTTCCCCCAATTTTATGCACGAATATCTGTAATATTAATAATAATAATAAAAATAATAATCACAAAAATGTATGATATATGTGTATCCGACATATGATCGAACAACTGGCCAGAGTCTTAATTAGCATAAACAGTCACGATATTACGGCTCAAATATTTTGTTGTTATTTATAACAAAGTTAATTGAATTAACACCTCGGCCCCCGAATTCCCGGCCTCAGTGGAACATGTGTCACTCGATTAACAATAACGAAACAGACGACTAAGCTGCCTAGATATAGTATATATATATATATATATATATATATAGCTATGAAACTCTGGATATATGCTGTAGGTGATTGTTAGATGCGGGATTGCTATGCTTAGGCGCCTTATCTTAAGTCATAATAATAGAATTATAGGTTTCCCTAATGCTGATTAGGCTTACAATAAAGAGATGAGGTTATGTCTATGAGCTATAAATAACGGTATTTAAGGATGTACTTACGCTGCGCCATTGAGAAAACGAAACAGCATGAAATATACATAGCTTTGCGAAAACGACGAGGCGACAATGCAGAATGCATTCATGAACGAGATGACAATGAGAATCTTCTTGCGTCCAAAACTGTCGGCGATGCTGCCCCAAAAGTAGGCGCCCGCCATCATGCCAATGAATATGATCGAATTGAGCCATCCTTTCGTTTCGGTATTCAAGTTCAAATCACACTGGGCCGATGGCAGTATGAACGACATGGATATGACATCCATTTCCTCCGATGTGCTGACCAGGCCACAAATGGCCAACAGTATATAATGGAATTTGCCATATTCGCATAGTTCGATCGCCCGCTCGAAGTTGGCGACTATTGGCCGGGTCGGTACCGTTTTCCGCTTGCCGTCATCATCGGAACTGTCGCCGGTACCGCCGCCGCCAGCGATACGCTCTACGTCCTGCTGCTTTCCATTGGTATTTGGTTCCGGCTCGTAGCCGCGATTGTCCGCCGCAAACTGATACTCCGGCTGTTTGGCGCCCGTGCCCAGCGAATACGGTTGAATGATCGCACGGTTATCAATATGCGTTGCCGAGTTGCTATTGGTATTCGAACCGGTTAGGCTTGGTGAATTGGTTGGATTGCTTGCTGCGTTCCCAGCGGCAGCAGCTGCGGCTGCGTTGTTCTGATTGTAGTTTGGTTGTAGGCCAGCTTCTACATTATAGGCTGCAAGGAAGATACAAAACAGAGAGAGATTCATTGGAGGATCATTACAAATCGGAATTTCTATTAGTTTACTTACATTCGCTTTTACTTTTTGCAGAATCACCTTCTACCATTCTATAGTTCAAGTTTTTGTTTGGTTTTTGTGCGCGTAGCAAAAAAGGAAATTCAATGGGGGGTTTTTGGTTCGTTAGGTTTCTTAGGTCCTTCGACTTAGCCAAGCGTTGATGCTTAGAAAAGTACAGTTGTGTTGGGTGTGCTTTGGCGCTTTAGTGTTCTGCAAATAAATATGAAAGCAAAATTGATTCTTGTTAATATATATAGCCTAGCTTGACCAAACCTATGACTACTTCAACCTGCTTCCCAAGCCCAAATCAAGTCTAATTGCAACCAAACTTTTGCGTTCCATCTGTGGAAACTGTTGACGCAGCCGTGCTGCCAACTTGCTTCAAATGTTTTGCCACTAGAGATGTGCTAAAGTTATGTACACACTCTACTGTACTTATATACATATGTATGTACATATATTTTGTTGTTTTCTGTATTCAAGAGCAAAGCAATGAATGCACCAATGGACCAATACCAATCCACCCCACGCCCGATCGCTCAATTGGGCGTCTAAATTAATAGCCCATTAAAGTGTAATTGAAGAAAATGAATAAATGGAATACAAATACAAATACAAGCGCAAATAAGCATGCGAGTGTATACGTATATATACATATATGTATGTATGTGTGTGACAATGATGATCGACGCCTGAATGTAGCCGTAGAGCGTCTAATTGACGGGCACAAAAAAGTCTAAATAACGCCCAAATTGTTTAATAAAAAATTATGCCCAAAAATAGACAGGCAAATTAACCAAATGCCGAAGGCGTGCAAAAAAATAAACAAATAATAATAATAATACCCACACATAGGTGAAAACGATCAAGAAATTAAACCATCCATTGCGACGCATTCATTAATGCTTAATTGCCGTCGCATTCATTAAAAACAAGTGAGATAGTTCTGCTTGAAGTGGGCGCGACTGCGAGACACCCTTTACGTTACACACTAACACAATCATCATCTGATCATCCGCTGTTCAGCGGCAGTGCAAGCAAGCAGTGTCATTGCAGGTGACATCTACCACAGCTTGGCAGTAGGCAAAAAGTCCCTTCCATAATACTGAATTTACCCCACGAAGTCCACTTCTATTTCTACGCTAAAACACATTAATCATCAAGCTGTTCAGCGGCAGTGCAAGCAAGCAGTGTCATTGCAGGTGACATCTACCAGGGCTTGGCATTAGGAATATAGGCCCTTCCATAATACTGAATTTAACCAATAAAGTTCACTTCTATTTCTTCGCGAACTTGCTACATATTCTTACGATCAAAAACCTAACGAATAAACGAGGGATCTTCATATATGTGAATTCGGACCAACATCGATGTTTAGTATTCGATCGGTATGAAATCTTTATAGCAGCTCAAGAGTGGCCTTAAAGTTATGCCAGCTAAAAAGTGAAAGCTATATCCTTAAAATGATTGTAGTAAACAGTTTTTTTGTATCTAATTGTAGGCTTAGTGGGGTGGAGTATTCAAAAGGAAACTACATACATACAATATTTGGTGCTTCTAATGGACAGTTCTAGATTGACTCGGCTATTTATCAGGAATATATAAAGTTTATATGGTCTGTTACAGACATGTGCACCGTTTCATGATCACACTCTAATCAATTTTAATGATTACAGGGTATATAAAATCGGAAAATGTGCTACTAATCGGTCGAGTTAATGCGATGTGCCGGCTGTTAACATGCGCACACGCTCTGTTAAGCCGCTGTTAAGGCTGCAACTGTTTGTGCCTAATGCCGATGCCAAGGCGAGCTGACAAAACTTGTTTGTTTATATTGGCAATACCAAAGCTATATAATGCGCTTTGCTAATGTAAATAAGCTAACATTTAACAACAACAACAAAAACGCACTCATATTGGTAAAGCTGTAAAGCATGCGCTCTTGGTAACAGTTGCAGTTGCCTGCCGGCTGTTAGTTAACAGCGCCACTGTTAAGGGCGGCCATTTCTGTGCATGTACAATAGCCATTTCCGCTGATCGTGTGACAGCGTGACCAGTGACCAGTGACCAGTGACAGTGAACGGTGAACGGTGACAGTTGCGTGACTTGTCAGTTACAGTCTTTGTTGTTGCCGATGGCCGCCATTGTGTTTGTTGTATTAATTTATGATTTATTGCGCACACTGCAGCGCAATCTTTCACTTTATTTATATTTATTAAAAAATAACAGCAACGACAACAACAACACTAACAATTATGTACATCAAATCGTTTTACATTGAACCTGCCAAGATAACAAACGTTACTCGCATGTGGAATGAAGGAGAACAGGAACCGAAACCAAAACCGAATCGAAAACGAGCTTTTAAAAAGCGCCAGACTGGGAGAGTGCGAGAGAGAGTGCGTGTGTGTGCGCATAAAAGAGAAAGAGCACAAAGCGAGAGGTGTGTAAGTTATCTAAATTAATTAGATGTTTTTCATTTAATTCAATTCACTTTGATTTCAGTTTTAATGTCATTAGCACAATGGTTATGTCTTATCTAAATAATTACTGGCAATTATGTAGCTGAGTTTCATAAACAATAAATATAATATTCATATCTGCCAATGATTGGGGCTTCTGATCAGTCTAGTTAGCTTTAATCTTCAATCCGTTGACCTCCGCCTACGCTTCCGCAAATGTTCGCCCTTCACCAGATTTACATGCCGTACCCGGCCTTGGTACCAGTCTAGACAAGGGTGCCAGCTAATATGCGTGTTATGGCCAAGATACAGAGCATAGAGAGTCACAACAGACTATCTATTCTACGGATATGAATGCATTCAACAAAGAAAACATGAATCGTTTACACACACACACAAACAGAGAAGCACGCCAACAAAATATGGAAATTATGTGAGGTTCCAGTTTATTTATTTATGATCGCGATCTCGATCTCGATCGCACATTATTAACTCTTGACGCTATTTATTTGTTTATTTGCTTTGGGAGCACACACAATTAATGCAGCGAGCTTGTATGGAATACCCCGAGCTTAGAATCAATCTGAGACTCAGACTCGAATTGCCTTCAATGTCAACTGAAGCTCAGTGGATTGATCTAGGGGGTGGTGTAGGGGGGTGGTAAGGGAGCAGCTTTTTTATACATATGGCGCAGCATGTTTTTATTTTATTTCTTATTACTCCCTGTACCCATAAAATGGGTAAAAAGGGGGTATTGGATTTGTGCAAAAGTATGTAACAGGCAGAAGGAGACATCTCCGACCCTATAAAGTATATATATTCTTGATCAGTATCAAAAGAGATTTCGATTTGGCCATGTCCGTCTGTCTGTCCGTCTGTCCGTCTGTCCGTCTGTCTGTCCGTATGTATGAACGCAAGGATCTCAGCAACTATAAGAGCTAGAGACACCAAATTTGGAATGTAGGTTCGTGTATAGCGGGAGCAGGTCAAGTTTATTTTAGATTTGAGATATCTCCCCCGTTCCCCCGCTATTCGATAAAAACCGTTTTACAGTTACAATTTTCAAGATATAGCTTTAAGATTTGGCATGTCCAATACTTTAGTCCCTCTTAATCTACTGTCCAAATTTCAAGTCGATCGGATAATAAACACCTAAGTTATTCACGAAAGAAGATTCAGTGCTGCAGCAAGGGGAAGAAGAAGCACAGTCACAACTTAAAATGCCTGGCTTGCGCTGTGGCTCGTGCGTGTGCGTATCTGTGTATGTATGTGTAAGTTAACGAAGATGCGATCGGAAATTTTTGACCTGGGTACAGGGAGTTTCGTAGTCGGGTATACTCGACTATAGCATTCTTACTTGTTATTATTATTTTTTTTTTTTTTTTTAGCAATTTTTGCAATTTTGCATATCTCAAAACTAATTAGCACATGAAAGTGAAACAGTTCAAAACACTGGCGTTCGCTTTATACATACATATGTACATAAATTATATTTTTACTGATTTCTTTAATGATTTTGGGCTACACTGAGCAAAAGTTGGCATCCATATTCAAATAGAGAAGGCCCTGCGAATTTTGCTAGTATACTCGTATATATTAAGCTACGCTACACTTAACTTCATCATTATTTTTACTGGCGCTAAGAAAAATTACATTCTTTACTAAGCCTCAACTCAATATTTTCAACAGAACAAAATTCTGAACTGAACTGTTTTGGATACGCTTAGTTATATCTAGGTTTCAGCTGAAGATCATTTATATTATACATTTTCCATACTATCACAGACAATGCATATAGTATTTAGTTTCTTTGATACTACATAAATACAAATAATCACTTTTGCCTTGAAAATTTCACATATTTATGGTAATAAATAAATGGAAAAAGGTCAATGGGA
Source organism: Hirtodrosophila confusa (assembly GCA_035043065.1). Taxonomy (NCBI): domain Eukaryota; kingdom Metazoa; phylum Arthropoda; class Insecta; order Diptera; family Drosophilidae; genus Hirtodrosophila; species Hirtodrosophila confusa. The sequence continues at coordinate 2,168,181 of JAWNNI010000078.1, forward strand.
TGAAGAATTTTCATAATCTTTTTTCTCTGTGTCTTGGAAATGCACAGCCGTTTATAAAACAGTCAATGACTGCTTCAATATAATTATTTACACATTTATTTACAAAAAATAACAATCTTTTTACTCCCGGTACCTATAAAATGTGTTAGAGGGTGCCAAAACTGTACAAATGTATGTAACAGGCAGAAGGAGGCATTTCCAACCCTATCAAGTATATACTCCCTTGATGAGTATTAAAAGCCGACTCGATCTGGAAGTGTCTGTCCATATGTATGAACACAAGGCTCTCGAAAACTATAGGACCCTACATTTGGAGTGTAGTTCGCAGGTCAAGTTCATTTAAAATGTTGATAGATCGATATAAACGATTTATAAGAACAATTTGAAGGAAATGAAAGTGCATTCTGTATTGAGGGATTCCTTGGTTGATTGCGTTTTGATGATAAACGTTTTTCTTCTGCTCTGCCTGCTTGCAGCCGCTGAACTGCTTGTTTGTGTTGTGGTAATTTAATACCTATGTATATATTTATATAATGGGTCTAGTATTCGAATATGCCCGACTAGAGCATGCTTACTTGTTTTCCCTTGAATAGATCATTATGATAAAACGAAAAAAGTAAATTCGATGACAAATTTGAACGATCTTTCTATCTACAAACATACAAACACACAAACATACATAGTATGTGTTACAAAATGCCGTTTAAATCGGCTCGAAGACAGTTAACCGTAAAGTTCCCTGTTTAAGGTAAGTTCGATCTGTTTAGCTTTGCAATACAAATGAAGTTGCTAATTTAGAGAATGAATTTCAACCTGGCAACTCATTTATGTGCTTTATTTGTTATTTTTTGTTACCTGCTGCTGTAATTCTCAAGTTTGCGTTGCAGTTGTTGATATTAAACGTTTTTCTTTTCCGCTTTTGTATTATTTCGTTATATATATATATATTATTTGTTTATTTATATGTGGAATACTTTTCTCTAGTTTCTTATTTCAAATGTTGAAAATGGAAAGTTTTTGTGTTTTTTTGTGTTTCTGCTGTGTTTGCTGCACTTGTCACTTATTTGTGTTACTTTTGTTTTTGTTTTTTGTTTTTTATGGTAAGTATTGTAAATAACTTAATTATTATTAATGCAATTTGCTAAGGATTATTCCTTTGCGTTTCTTTGTCAGCTGTACAGCGAGTGTTTGTGTTTATTGTATTGAATCTTGTAATGGATATTTCTTGTTCTTGTTCTTAGTTTGGCTTGCAACTTCAATTTGGCTTGCGACAACATTAATAACTTTCAACTTGATCCCGTCGGCTTAGCGACAATATAACAAATCGCATTAAGCAAAAACAATATTTAATTTCAAAATAAGTCACGGCAAAAGTGAGAAAAAAATACGAAACGCGATTGTTGTTATTCTAATCGAATATACATATGTATATATATATATATATGTATTTGTTATTGTATTGTTATTGATCTTTGTTTTTGTATGTATTTGGTAAGCGAGAGCGATCTCGTTAAACGTTCGAACGCGCCAAACAGTGGAAAGTATCTGAGACGCGTTACGCGCGCGCTTTTAAATACACCAGGCCAATAACAACAAATCTGAGCCGGCAGCGAATGCGGAGTACGCACACAGCCCCGCTATGGGCAACAACACTATCGAGCAGCAGCAGTAACAGCGAGCGGCAGCAGTAACATTAACAGCGCGCAGTAACAGCGACCGGTAACAGTGACAGCGACAGCGAAACGAAGTGGCATTGGAACACGCGCAGCGCTTAACACTTGCTGATAAGCGCCCCTCGATCACCGATGACCGATTATTGGACGTCGCGTCGCTGTTAATGTCTTCATCTTTTTTTTGTTGCCTAGTTATGCGAGGCTCGATATCGAGATATTATGGACTTCTTCATATGCAGTCTTAACAGCAAACTGACAGGTCCTTAACGCGGCTTAACTGATACAGCAGACGCTCGCATATTAGAACCACTTTGTTCTTAAGGTAGTTCTCATTTCTGAAATATTCAAATTTCTGGAAAAGTTCTTTATTCGAATACAAATAAAAAATGGAGAAAACTTACTTAAAAAATACAGAATTTAGTATTATTTGGAGTACAGCATATGCCTTAGACTAGAGAAGGAATTGCGCGTGATTTGGATAAATTTGAAAATATTGAACCGATATGGTTCAGCTCCCGACATTTCTCTTATTTAAATTGTTTTTGCTTTATATTGACAAAGCAACTCTGAATTTATATTTTTGGCACTGCAGTATTTATCCTATTTTTAAAAACATTTTAAAAGACAGTGCCAATTAAGGAAAGTAAAAATGTTAAATATAGGACTTTAATATAGAACTTTAAGTTCTTTTTTAAATTTTTTTTTTTTTATCAAATTGGTAATGTTTTAAGAAAATCTAGCTGAATTCGGGATAAAAATAGAAATAAACTGGCAGGGTCGGGTACAAAGTTCTAGCCCGATCTCAACTCAACCTTGCAAGGATATGTTTTTAAAATTCATTAGGGATGCAAAGTTGTAGTTTTCAATATTTTCATATACTGTTTATTGTTATCTCATAAAGCTTTCGAAAATCACATTATTAGTCATCGTATAAACGTGTTTTTGCTGAATTAAAATTCAAAATGCGAGCACTAATGAGATTTTGTAATGCAAATTAATTTCATAGATAACAACAATTCCGACTGGGGCGATTCTGGCGTCAAGTAGACGCTGTTGCAACTGTACCAGAGATTTGCATTCTTTTGTTAATAATGTTGTTATTGTTATTATAATATATACATATATATTTATGTCTGTATACTGTGTGGTACATATGTATGCCCAGATGGCTCTGGGCTCTGTCTGATCTGTGCGATGGGGGGCGACTCTTTCCGGGGTCCGCTGAGACAACAAATAGCTGTTGATAAGCCGCAGGCTTCAGTTTTGTTATTGTGCATAAAAAATGCTCTGGGGGACAATGATCTTGACGGTTGATTTGTTTCTAAATGGCCCATACAACCGAAGAACTATATAACAATACTAGCTAAAGTACGCAATCGCCAATTGCTAAGAATCCATTGCACTTGAACCCTGAGCTTGACAGAGAGCGCAAAAGAGCGAGAGCGCAAAAGAAAGAGCGCGAGAGAGTGATCGCAAGTTGACAAATGACAAGCGATGCGAGATGAAAGATGAAAGATGAAGAGCAAGTTTGAGAGGTAGCCATATTTTGATGAAATGCAAGTCAAGGGAATTAAGTAAATACATGGAACAATTAACGGCAACAGGCAGCGGCTTAACTGATTAAATAATACTATATAGCACTTGCTTATAAACAACATTATTATATAGTCCCATCTACAGCTGTATATTTTGAAATATACATATTCATATATACATACATACATATATATTGTTTATTGTTGCTGGGTTAATTATTTAGTAAGTAAAATGATTATTGATACACTTTAATCGATGCTCGTGTGCTCAAACCATGTGACTCAGAGTCTCTGAGATTCTCAGTAGAAAGATTATGACACCAGAGACTACAGACTCTCTCAGGCAACGTAATAATTATAAGATTGTTTTGAGTTTCACTTGTTGTTTTCAATACGAATAAAACAACAAAAATTGGTGACTCAGCAAAGCTGTGTGGTCGATCTTTTGAATGTTACTAGCAACATTTTTGACACATTCACATTTTGTACTCTGTGACGTCAATTGGTTAAAAAGTGGGGCCAAAAAAAAAAGAAATGTTCAGTGTTTAATAGCCACGCGTGTTTTTTTTCTCCTCCTTCATTTTATTTTTTTGGTATATTTTTATGCCAAAAGATTTATGTAGAGCAAGCAAAATCCAATAAGCATTGCCAAATAATGGAATTGGAACTGCTTAGAACATTCTACAGATACAGCTACAGTCGACATTCTACAGATACATACGTACATATGCATATAGCTTTTGCTGCCCAAGATACAATACGATCATGTAAGTGAGAGATTGCTACTGAAAACGTGCCTGGCATACATAAAACATAAGTTCTGTTTATGTTTATGGCTCAAAGTAACCGGAGTCCATTCATTCTTAAAACCAATCTCAGAATTTTACATAATTCCCATTGACACTCAATTGAGACGTGTTCTTTGCACATACTTATATTATTATTATTATTATTCAATTTTTATTTTCTTGTTTTTCTTTCTTTTTGTTGGAATCGCAATTGTTTGTGACCATAATTAATTTAATTAGCATTGCAAATGCTTGCAATTGTCTAGCGACTGTCAACGCAGCTCAAATTTTATAATTATTATTGTGTGTTTGTTGTTTCATCTGATTGACAGCGTAATTATGAAAATGGAATAAGAACAAATTTAAAAAAAAAATGAACAACTTATAACTGAAGCAGGCCCAAACAAAAATACAAGCTCGTCAAAGTTTTCCAATGAAATTTCATTATTTGAAATTCTTATCAAAATGCTTTTCATTTTTCGGGCTATTTTGCAGGCGAAAGGCGATAAGCACTGGTTGTTGTATTCGCTGTGGTTGTTGTCTTCACTAAACGTAGCTAAGGGCGCGCTGCGAGGCAGCGAAGTTGCTTTTGTTTTTTGTTGCTGTTGCTGTTGCTGTTGCAGCTGTTAATCTGAGTGTTTTTGTATTAATACCCTGCCAGCGGGTATAATAATTATGGCATGAAATTTGCAGCGAATGTAGGGAGGCTTCTCCTTTAAAGTATGTGACTGTATAAACTTGATCAACATCATTAGGCGAGTCTATATAGCGATGTCCATTTCTCTGTCTGCTTCTATGATAACCGGTCTCCCAGTTTTATTGCTATCTTGATGAAACTTTGCACAGATGTTTCTTTTTGCTGAAGGCCGGATCGCATTACTATATTATAAGGTTGTTCTAGAAACGATCGCTCAGATTGTGTGAAAACAATTTTTTGTTTATCAAGGTATTGCAACCAAACTCATCAGTTATGAGTTTAGTTAAAAGACTTCTTCCGGTTTCTATATAAGGCAACATTTTGTGAATTCAGTGAATTCAAGACGCAAAATCCTGCCAAACGTGACAATGGAAACATGTATGGGAAAATCACTTTCGCCAAATCTATCCAAAAGTGGAAGCCATAAAGATATACTTGATATAGTGTGGCAACATTTGATCAAAATCTGATTAATATATAGCTGTCATCGCAACGATTGGTCAACAATTATTATAAGGGAGCCACTGATAAGATCGGTGGAGAATTTAGTTATTCTATGTAGAGCTTTATTGTTGTGAATTGCAGTTATGGGGAGTAATGTTATAGGAGTCAATGTAAGGGTATTAAAACTTCTCCAAAGATGGCTTTCTATTTTTTTTTGTTTTGGTTTTTTGGGGCGTTTTAATGCAGCGCTCACAACAAATATTGAACATTCAATACAAAAAATATGAAAATAACAATAATCTGTAAACAATAAGAACAATGGGCGAATGTTCTGCATTTGTATCTGTATCTGCAGCTATACATTTGTATCTTTGTATCTCAGTTGTTGTTGTGGCTATTGCTGTTGAATAATTCAACGTCGTACGCACTGAAATATGCGCCCAAAACTTGTTCGAATCGGTTTTTGTTAGTTTTGGGCAGGCCGCCTCTCAATTGAGCCCCGCCCCCGACCCAACCCGACCTGCCCTCATCCCGCAAACACTCTGAAACGCCCTTTGATCGCTCTCCTTTGTTTGCTTATTGTATTTTTCCAAAGTATTTTTCTTGCAAGCATTTCAATTAATTGTTCATTTAATTGAAAACAATATGCGAAACGAAAACAAAACTCAGCAAACGGCAACAAAGTGTACAGAATGAAATAAAAGAGAATCGAATGCGAAGAGGCGAATATCAAACAACATCGCATTGGTAATTGAAATTGAAATGGTGAATTGGGTAAACAACAAAAATATTTTCATTGATTGGCCAACGATGCTTCTTCGGCAACAAAGTTCTAAGTAAATAAAAGCGTGAGTAATGATCACCGGATGGTGAAATACTAAGGCTCACTCGGATACAGATCGCTGATCGAGGCTTGCCCCCAATGCTGACTCAGCATTTGGACAGGAATTCGAGTGAGAGAAATATACAAGATACAATCCTGTGCATGATAATTGATCATGCGATCGCTGTGTGGACTACAAAGTTCAACTAATGACAAGCAATTGGGGTTGTTGCTTTGGATATCCCAAAAATGCCGCAGATCACTGAACAATGCAGGTTTTGATAATCCGGGGATTGAAACCTGACTGATCACTGATCATGCGAGCTGTGACGAGATGGTTTCAATATTCAAAGACAACAATTACCACGACAACTTTATTGATGATCAAACGGAGTGATGGCTACGAAACTTAAATGATCATTGAGTCTGCAATCACTGTGAGGGCATTGGATATCCCAAAAATGCAGCACATTACAGATCCATGCATGACGACCAGAGTTGAACCATCGTTATCTTTGGCTATACGATAACTAAAGATTGAAGCAGATCACTGATCACTGCGAAGCCCCCCAATATAAACTTATATGATTCTTTTGGGGCTGTAATTTTTTATGTAAAAAGACCTTCGATATTGTTTTCCTTAAACTCTAAGGATCACTGATCACAGATCACTGCGAAAACTACTAGTAGAAACTTATATGATTCTTTTGGCGCTGTCGCATTTTATGTCCAAAGATCTTAGATATTGTTTTCCCCAAAACTCAAAGGATCACCGATCACAGTTCGCACGACTGTAGTAAGGATTGCAAATATAACTCAATTCTGGTTCTCCAAATTCACTTCTTACTGAAGGACTGCAAATCTAAGTTAATTTCTTTAGTTAATCCTTATGAGCTCCTAACTGATTATATGTACATACAAATTCCACCATTGATCAATGTAGATCACTATGTATTCTTTTATATTCGATTACTGTAGAATTTTGTGGCCTTTCGTCGACAAAGTTCAACAATTTGTTTCGGTTGTTTTTCATTTGTTCGCTTTCGTTTTCACTTTTGCCGCATAATTTGGCGACAATTTATTTTGCATATTTAATTATAATGCATTTGTGCATTTACGTTTTGAATTGAAAGTTAATGAAGGACGGCAAAGAAACAAAAGAAATACAATGAACAGAAAAAAAAAACAAAACAAATAAAATATGGTATAATGCCCCCGGTAAGTTTTATTTAGGATCTGTTTAAAATTGTTACGGATGCGGAATCAATAATTGAAGCAGGGCTAACAGGAAGACGCGACGCGTTTATTTATTGAATATTGTTATCGAATGAATTGCACGATATGTGTATACTGCTTTTATCCTTTATCCTGATGAGGTAATGGGAAGGATTTGTTGTATGGTACGCACCTACTACTGCTTGATGATTTGTTTTGTCGTCGTCGTCGATTTCGCAAAATTACGTTTATTTCTGCCTTCCGGACCTGGTTGGATACGTAGCACGTGAACGGTACTCAGCGGGTTAACGGTATCTGGGTTACGATCTCGGAACACTAAATGGAGAGCTCCACGCAGCTCCAAAAGCGATTGGACAATGCGTTCAGTTTGGCGCCGGGGCAACGTATTTATAATCGCCGGCGGCCTCCCTTGACCAGCGCCTCTGCTACTGCCACTGCCACCGACTCTTCGCCTTCGTCTCTGTCTGTCTCTTCGTCTACGTCTTCGGCGACGAGTCCATGTTTGCTCACTGTCATCGTCTCTTTGTTTTGCTCTGGCTCTCGCTCACCCTCTTGCTCTCTGATGCGTTCACTCTCCCTTGTCCTCTCTTGCCCTGTTCCGCTCCGCCACCGTCTTGTGCTTGCCTAGCCTTTTTGCCTAAAGCTCTGTTGACGTTATCTCGGGATCGTAGCGAGCGGCCACTACTGCGTCTTCGTATTGAACTTCGTGCCCATCTTCGTGCCCAACGGAAGCTGCGACGATGACTGATGCTTATCACTGAGGCTCGTGCTTATCTCCTCGGGCCCAGACTCTCGCCGAGCAAGATGTAGCACAACGGCAACACAAAGTGGTAAAAAGTGTACAAAAAAAGTGTCTGGACCAATGAGGGGAGGGGCGCGAGCGAGGGAGGAGTGCGCGTCAACAATATCCAGGCGAAACAGAAATAGCTCTATATACATACATATTAAATACTGTAGCACATTATGTATGTATCTGTATCTGTATATGCACTTGTATCTGTGTCTGCCTCGAGCGATTTTTGCGTGATGTTAGCTTTTCATGACCAACAACACCCACTCTCCCCCACTGACCCCGTCTCGCGGCCCACAGCCTGCGGCGGCAAAAGATCTGCGTAATTGTCGTGTTTCATAAAATTTTGTATGTTGCATAGTTTGTTTCCGTAGCGCACAAGTGACAAGTCAACATGCTGAAGGAAGGGAGGGAAAAGGGCTCCTGAAATGGAATTGGATCGAGCATGCGAAGTTCAACAATTTGATTATAGTGCCAAATGCAGAATTTTGCCCGTTACAGCTCTATATATATTTTATAACTAATAATAAAATGTATAAACTTAAATCAATATAAATATAATTCGAGTACAGCAATAAATTTTTGTATTCGTTTTTGAATTTCAAGTATTTTTATGTCAATCTTTAACCTAAGTATCAGGGAGAATTTTAGGTATTTTTCTGTTTATCATAATTGAAACATTGAAAAAAACTGATTTTCATTTGAGGTTTAACTTCAGGCACAATTAATATTTAAATCTACCGTTAATCAAATATACATAAAATATACATAAATATAATTTGGAATTTTCCCATTTCCGAATCCCATCAAATTATTCGGAAACGAAATTGATAGCTGTTGTATTCCAAAAACATTCCTTATTCGGCTTGAAATGTTTTCCGTTCTTATTCGAACAATGTAATTTTTAAAAGCATGTCCCGCTGTTATTTTATTTGATAACGAAATCGAAAACGATTCGGAAATCATTTTATCATTTTATTTCCAAGAATATCAAGAATATCTAAAGTACAAATGATGTTTGCATGTAGAATATGTCTAGTATATGTATATTATAGGAACTGAATGTTAACGGTTCGAACGAACCTACGGAAATGCCATTAATACTTCACGCGGAAACGGGAACTATACATTGAAAACGTTTCGTTTTTCCTTTAAAAAGTAATCGGAAACGGAAACGCTCCCAACTGTCACAAACTCCGTCAATTTGAAGTTATAATCGATTTTGCATAGTAGTGTTTATGAGTCGGAGTAATTAATATAAACTAGGAGGGTATTTTTGATGTTTCTTTTTGTATTTAATATGCCATTGGAAGGGATCATGGAATCTTAAGTGATGGTTATACTCAGTTTCCCAGACATACTATTTGTTGCTTTCTATATTTTCCACATCTTAATCGCTTAAGTCACCAAAACTTTTATGAGGACTTATCTCATTTAACCTCCTCGTCATTTTTTCTTTACGCTCTAAAAGTTCAGAGCTTTTCATCTTTAAAAGGTCATTTCGGAATGGTTTCGAAAACACGTCAATAAAATGACGTAGACAATATTTGCCGAATTCCATAGCGCATGGAGAAGAACACAAAAGAAATCTGAACGAATTATTCTCAAGTTCAGAGCCAACAGCTACAAAATATGAATAGCAAAAGACTTGTTTATATTTATCCACTGTCAGCTGTCAACGCCAGGGCAAACATTTCCCGGCAAAACCGCTGACAGTGGCTGTCAACCCTCAACCCTCAACCCTCAACCCACAACCCGTTAGCCCCGTGACCAGGGCACATTGTGTTGTTTTTCCGTAACTGGCGTATCCGTGTGTCCTTTGACTGGCACACACTCTCGCCCCTGTACGGATAAACGCCAGCAGCTGGGGCAGTCAAGAGTTTCCAAAAAAAAATGAAATAGTTGTATCTCGTATCTTTTACAAGCTCCACAATGTTTGCACAGCTCAAGATATCGCGATGCTCTTGTATATGATGATTAGTAGTATACTTTATACGCGTATTTGGCTACAGAACTGACGTCAGTCCAATATACACAATTATATATGGTTTATGATTCTGCGGCTTATAACTTGTTGATGTTGTTTTGTGGCTTGTGCCACTGGTGAATTATGGCCCCAGACTGTACAAGTATTATATCAGCAGCAAGAAAAAACAAAAATAAAACAGACTCTTTATCTGTTATGAATCCAATGCATGAGATCAGGAACCACGTGAGTTACGCGGATAAGCCTTGGTACTTAAAGCGCCCCACCCTGAACCCAAGAATCGCTGGATCAGCCAGCGACTCTTGATGGCCAAATCAATCGCCTCAATTGATTAGCTACCGAACTGGCTAATACTATGTCCCAGCTGGGGGGATTTACAATATATTCTTTTTGCACATCATTGTTGACACAAATGAGAGATGAAAACAAGCGGAGCGACTTTATGATCTGTCATTTAATGATCATAAGATCATAAAAACCCAAATCCACTTTTAATACGCAGTAGTTTGACTTATTTGAATGCTCATTGACGTAAACACGTTATAAAGCTAAAAATAAAAGTTAAGATGGCAGCGCTGCAAAAATAGTTTAGATACCAGGATAGCTTTGAGAATAGCTTTTAAGGGTACAATAAGAATATTAATACAGGGCGAGTCGTTTGTGCCAAAAAGGCTCCCTATGGGGACAAGAGTTGCTCTACCTTCCTTATGAAGGAGAGCAGGACACATTTCCGAGACATTTTACGAACATTTTTACGAGCCATTTTTAAGCCTCCTACGTAGATGTCTCCTTCTACTCCAAATAGTTGCAGGACAGTCATCCTCCCTGCAGAGTCTACACTGAGATCTTTGGTTGGGAACTATGGGATATTTGGTTGGGAACCCTTTTCTTATGCGTAATTTAATAATCAGGAGAAACTTTAATATACTTCCGGGTATTAACAGAATTTCCTGAACCACTCTCTTAAGATTCGGTGCTAAAGTTGATCCCTTAGCTAAAACTTTGGCACAGACTTGCCGAATTTTGCCCAGATATCTCAAACTTGTATTTATTGATGCTCTAACTGGGAGAGTCATGTTTTCTAGGGTTACAACCTGACGCTGATTGTTTGTTATTGATGTTATGCCTGCGAGCGGAGAATGTCCTGTGTATAATAAGATCGCTGTTTTTATTAAAAATCATACAAAATATATAAAAAAGAGTTGGGATTGTTTTCAGATAGCATTATCGACAGTATTTTCGAATTGCAACTGTTCATGGTAAAACTTTTTCTTGCAATGAAAGTTTAAGTGGCAAACATCATTCTTTTTCTGAATAATATAAGACTTATGTATTATATATATATGTAGCTAACCTAATAGTGAAAGATACCCATGGATTAGTATTGAAAGTCTCCGAAACATTAAGCCAGCTATGCTAGCCATATTTTGACATCTTTATAACGATAGTATCGATTGTGCCAGCGATAGTTTTGCAGTGGTATTACATAAGCCAGGAACTGGCACTGAAACTGAAACTGAAATTGAAATCATGAATTGCAATTGGGAAGTAGGAACTGGAGCTGTCTCAATGCGCTGTTCTTAAATGGACTCAATCAAATTGAGACTGCGTTATTAATGGTGCATGCTCAATATCAATTAAGGCATGGAACAAATTCCAGCCGGCGTGCATGTGAATACATCGAAAGTACTCGTATGTATCTGCAAGATACTCGCACTCATTGCAGTGAACGTGCCAGCCAATTTGTGTTTCAATTCATTTGTTGATTTGGGCAACTGACTGATGCTCGTTGTACAGTCAGAGACGGGCAACGGTGACTAATTCATTGGACTTAAGCAGAAATCAATTCCCATTACGCCCTCCCTCTCTCTCCCCCTATGCCCCCGCAGTATGTGGGGCAATGCGGCGCCAACTGGTTAGAACCGACCTCAATCAAACCACGAACCCTCCAGCAACGTCATCAGCTGGAACGGTAACAACAACTGGCCGTACACTGAGAAAATTCAGTTAACAGAAGTTGTATTAATTCCTTTTTTCTAGAATCGCAAACATTTGTTCTTATTGTCAGTTGTATTGGCATATATTTTATGTTTCTTCATTCTTTCTTTCTTTTGAAAGTGATGGCAATCTAGAAGATGCCATTTCTTTACATTTTGATGGTTGTCGAATAAATATGTTAGCTATCAAGAACATTATAAAGTTTCTAGATTCCTTTCTTAAAGATAACATAACGCTTAATACTACGCAATGTTAATAGATTTAAACCCTTCTCTAATACTGATTAATGTTCATAATAAAGACATACAATTTTCAAAAAGTAAATTTTAAAAAACTAGCCAAGAAATCAAATATTTGGTGAAAAATTCACCCACGTTTCCAGAAACGGGTGGAAAACTCTGGCATTCAACATTTTTAGGGACTTATGCTTATTTTGAAAAGTCTACACAAAAACTTAAAAGCAATTGTTATTCTATTAACAGTTAATATAATTCTCTTGCTACCATTTGATTTATATTTTTCGCTAAGTGTAGTTATGCATCAATTGACAGTTATGTAGGGCCCATGCCAGATTGACTGACCGAGTGAGGAACCCACCAATACAGAGAACTTATGATCGTGATTGTCGTTTGGCATTGCAGAAATCAAAATCGAGTGTGTAACAGGTTTGAGGCAGACGGGGCGACAATAACAAGAATGCTATGGCTGAGTGTACACGACTGGGAAATACCCATTATCTGAGAATCCCATCAGGTGATGTGCTAATTTTAGAGCCAATTGGATTGCCCTAGACTTACAAGATTTTAAAAAGCAAACCAGAGAAATTAATTTATGTTAAATTTTAAATAGAATATATTGTTTTATTATTACCTGGCAGCATTACGACTTATAAACATGTCACGATTGTGTATTATGGCATTTTCTCTATCTAACTGTTTCCATGCCATCTGGTTGCTCAGTTTTAAAGCTACATATTTTCATAAAACTCGGTAGAGTTGGGCTCTTATCATATAAGTCGAAACTGGGCGGATCAAAACGTGTTATTAAATGAAAAACATGTTTGCTTATCTAAATATCCTAATTAGATGTTTCACACATGTTACTTTATAGTAGCGCTTTAGACAATTTGACGGAATTGGATTTAGATCGGATCACAATGTAGGAACTATTGTTAACAATGTATATTCGTACTCGTATACTCATTACTTTGACCAAATTGTATGCCTTGGGTATAAACAAATGGCAACAACAACATCATCACTATTGTCACATGCTGCTGTTGCTTGTTAAATACTCTGTGCGCAAAGAAAACGAGAGTATATACGTTTTGTGCAATGTCCTTTTCACTGTCCATCTGTCCGAAAGCCATATTTTGAGGTAAGAGCAACCAAATTTGGCATATATGGATGGTTTATTGTATTGTAGACTATTCATTCTTATTGTTAGATTTTAAATTTGCTATAAGCAAATTTAAACAAAAGTAAATAATTTCTTAGGTGTATAGTTTAACACCTTTGGTTAATGTGTTCCCAAGTTCATAAAGGGTTTTTTCTATGGCCAGAAAATAACAATTTTTATATTGATTATAAATGGAGTGTTGCCATTCGAAATTACTATCGGTCATCGGTGGTATGTGCAAACTGTCGATACTTTAGTGACGTCAAACTATCGATAGCACTCTTAATGGTATCGCTGGCTTTTTGTTTAGAAGTAATCAATAATCTAAAGTTTTTTTACGCTATCAATTCTATTGAAGATCGTAATGTCCTTTGGTTAAAAAGTTTATAAGTTCAACAGAAAATTTTGTTTGTTTCCCACTTTTTGTTGGAATTCGATAGTACCTTCAGTGGCTTGTGTTAAATCTATCAATACTCTTTGGAACATGACAAGAAAGTGATTTATATTATTATTTTAAGATTTATTTGTCACACCCTATATCTTCCACAATTTGAAAACTAGAGTCAATAAATTTGATATCAGGACTACTAACGACCTTCTTTCCCTACTTATATCGGTCCCGGTTAGATGATATATTCTCAGTTCATTTCTGCCTCTACCAAAAGGTTATCTAACCTGTTACGTTGGGAATAGAGTATAAAGCAGTCGGGCGCAATCCACTGACTGTTGTGTTTTTTACTCCCTGTACCCATAAAATGGGTAAAAATGGGTATACGCAGATCAAGTTTGTTTCATATTTCAGATATCTCCCCCGTTCCACGCAATTCGGTAAAACAATTTTTAAGATATAGCTTTGGGATTTGGCATGTGCAATACTTTAGTCACTCGTAATCTACTGCCCAAATTTCAAGTCGTTCGAAAAATAAACACGGAAGTTATTAACGAAAGAAGATTTAGTGCTTCAGCGCAAGGGAAGAAGAAGCACAGCCACCACTTTAAATGCCTCGCTTGCGCTGCGCTCGAGCTGTCGCTCGTGTGTGTGCGTCTTTTGTGTATGTTTGTTTGTATGTGTGTGTGTATGTGTACGTAGATGCGATTGGAAATTTTTGACCTGGGTACAGGGAGTTTTGTAGTCGACTCGAGTTTCTCGACTATAGCATTCTTACTTGTTACTCCCTGTACCCATAAAATGGGTAAAAAGGGGTATTACATCTGTGCAAATGTATGTAACAGACAGAAGGAGACATCTCCGACCCTATAAAGTATATATATTCTTGATCAGTATCAAAAGAGATTTCGATTTGGCCATGTCCGTCTGTCTGTCCGTCTGTCCGTCTGTCCGTCTGTCCGAACGCGTCGATCTCAGCAACTACAAGAGCTAGAGACACCAAATTTGAAATGTAGGTTCCTGTATAGCATACGCAGATCAAGTTTGTTTCATATTTCAGATATCTCCCCCGTTCTCCCGCAAATCGATTAAAACCGTTTTACAGGAACAATTTTCAAGATATAGCTTTAAGATTTAGCATGTACAATGCTTTAGTCTCTCTTAATCTACTGTCAAAATTTCAAGTCGATCGGATAATAAACACGGAAGTTATTCACGAAAGAAGATTCAGTGATGCAGCGAGAGGGGGAAGACGAAGCACAGCCACCAATTAAAATGCCTCGCTTGCGCTGTCGTTTTTGCCGCCTATGTGCGTGCGTCTTTGTGTATGTGTGTGTGTATGTGTAAGTGGACTTAGATGTGATTGAATGTTTTAGACCTGGGTACAGGAGTTTCGTAGTCGGGTATACTCGACATGAGCATTCTTACTTGTTTTCTTTTGATTTTACTTTGTTTTCGCTGTATGCAAATAAGATATAGCATTTGTTTCTCTCATATTTGCATTTTTGCTAGCTTAACTTAGTGATTTGATTTAAAATATTTGCAGCTCGTTTTGTTTATCTGCAGGGCGCTTCGCAGTAATTCCGTTTATAAACACGAGTATCTGCACAATTACAAACAGTAATAGACTAATAGCGTAGTAAAGTGAGCTGAGTATGCCCTTTACTACAGACAGCTTCTGGTTAAACAAGCCCCGGGCACGAGCCACCTGAAGGGCCCATAAAATACCTATAGCTGAAATATTACGGAGGCTGGCAGATGATAAAGCGGACCTTGAATGCAACTGCATTTGACGGGTATGCAGGGTGGCTTATAGCGTAACGTAATCATAATTAAAATTCGCAAGTGTTTTATTTAACCCTGTACTCATTAAAAATTGTGTAAAGGGGGCAAAATGTAAGTACTATTTGTGTAACAGGCAGAAGCGACAGAAGAAGGAGACATTTGCGACCTCATAAAGTATACTACATAAATATATGCATATATTCTGATGACCGACACGATCTAGCCATGCCATGTGTGTATAAACGATCTCAATCTCTATAAGACTATAAGACCTAGAAATACTAAATTTGGTATGGCTTTGTTTCAATTATTGGATTTTTCACCCGCACTCCCGCAATTTCATATAAGCTGCTTGCGGCATCAATTTTACAGATATTGCCTTGAGTTTTAATGCATATTTATTTTAGCAAGTTCTTCATCTATTGCACAGATTTCATAAAGATTGAATTATAAACTCAAAAGTTATTCAATGAAATATAGTAATATATAGAAATATAGTAAAATGTAATAAGTATATTATGTCCTGTTATATTTTTTAGCAAATAGTGAACCAGTTTATTCAGAACGGTATGCTCGAAAGATTTTACTTAATCTACTAAGCTGAATTTGAATATAAATACTCATTGGCTACTCAATACCTGGCGATACTATCGAAACCAGGAGCCCAATCAGTATTGGCTCAACAAAACCATCGATATTATAGATACGATTAAGCTGAAGAACAATCGGTACTGGATCAACAAAACCATCGATATTATCGATAATATAGATATATTTCGATACTATCGAAACCGGGAGGCCAATCAGTATTGACTCAACAAAACCATCGATATTAATACATTTCGATACTATCGAAACCAGGAGCCCAATCAGTATTGGCTCAACAAAACCATCGATATTATCGATACGATCGAAAGCTGAAGAACAAACGGTACTGGCTCAACAAAACCATCGATATTATCGATAATATAGTTCTATTTCGATACTATCGAAGCCGGGAGGCCAATCAATATTGACTCAACAAAACCATCGATATTATCGATACTATCAGTATTGGCTCAACGAAACCATCGATATTATCGATATAAGCCTTTCAATATATTTCGATCGATAGTTCCAGCAGCTGTTTTTCAGCTCTGTATTTGTGCCTGGTTGATTTGTATTGGCCTATTCATCATTGGGCCATTTGAAGCTCATAAAAGCGCCGGTAGAGCTGCTTGCCAAATCGTTTGAGTGCGGCATAAACAAATAAATGAATTCACAGCTAGCCCAACTCGAATTTTATGATGTGCCAAAATAATAATGCGCTTTGTGCTTTATGGTTGGCTCTGGCAAGCCGGCAGCGTTTAGATCTAATGTAATTATGCAGCTAATTGCACAATTAACACGGCGGGCGGAAAGAAGGGGCCAATGCCCATGGAAATGGAAATGGGAATGGGAATGGGAATGAAATTGTTGTACTGTGTGGTACTTATGTATGCATAGCCATGGCCGAAGGGCATTGCAAGTCCAATTTTAAAATAATATAAGAATCATTGAGAATCAACTCGCCGGCAGAGTGCTCGATGTGTATTGACTGAACCAGGGCGAACCAATTTGAGCCGGTTCGCACCACATTGGTATGAGCTAAAATAAAATATGTATGACGACAACGGTGCGTATACGTGTTGCCAATAAACGCATCAGGGTGCCAGCGGTGGGGCGTGACGGGGTAGAGTGGTGGCGGGGGGGCCGTCGCCTACGCGGCAAATTGAGTAAATGTTTGGCAAGAGCAACACAATCATCATATTCATATATTAATAATAATGGTCTAGCGCAAAGGAAAGTGATGAAACAGCATTGAACTTGACAGAATTGAAAAAAAGAAGAAAACTGAAGCGAATTTCGAATTTCGAATTTCGAATTATACCAGCTTGTCATTCGAAATTTAAAATTCGAAAATTCGAATACGTTTCGTTGTTTTGAAGGACGTTTCTCTTTCGCTTTTTAGTACCTCAAGTGCAAGTTAAGCATATATTGGGGCGAATCGGCATAAGTGTCAACAAAAAGAAATACATACATATTTTTCAAATTACTCAAACATTATTATTAGTCAAGGGTGTCATAGACTTACTACAATTTTCAATAGGAAATGTTTTCTGAATATCCATATTAGTACAATCTGAAACTAGCTTGAATGTTGGTCTTTTTTATCCCAACGAAATGTGTTTCTTCGCTGTATACTAACAAAAAAACCATATATTCGACATTTTAGAGAAAATATTTACGTATTTATTTAATTAAAAAAGATTATTTGTTTATTTTTTGCACTACTTGTAGCAGGAAAATTTTGAAAATATGATGTAAATAACGCACAGAACTAAAAAACATACATTTTAATATAAACTTGAAATATTTCAAAGCTGTTTTTATCCTTTAATATTCCATATTATAATATTAATGTTTTGGGATTATAATTTAGTACTGCAAATATCGCTGTAAATAGAAAAAGTCTACACTCTAAAAAAAATAGTCTTAATTTTAAGCCAGCGTATAACAATCCAAAACAGGTATTCAAATAAAACCATCTAGGTGTATAAGCAGTGAGAAAGATAGCAAAGATAGCGACATAAGAGAGGAATTCTAACGTTTTATACCGGAAAAGAATTAACATTATTCTGGGAAGATTTAAAATGAAACTGTCATATTTTGGGATATACCCGTTTCGGTTTAATTTTTAGCCAAATGCTAAAAATGGGAGAGAATAACGAATAGAAAAGGTTTTTGGGATGTTTAAAATGTATACATATATTTTGAAGTGTATTTAGAACACTGCTTTCGTGTACTCCTCAATCGCACTTAAAATTTAATGATATCAGTGTTGAAACTAGGTTAGGAACAGGAAAGAATCGGGTATCTTCGGCGTGCTAAAGATATAGTACCAGTAAACCCTTGCAACAATCTCTTTTTGTTTGTAAAAAAAGAAAACTGATATTTCGACCGACTGTTCTTATCCTTATCGAAGAATCTTTTCTTTCTTTTCTGAGAGCACCAAAATTTGAGAAAAACTAAGTTCCACAAGGCTGGATTAGTCTATATATGGAAAGTTCTTGCATTTTTGATGCAGTAAACCAACGAGTCCCCCTACTCCACTGTGCAACAAGCCCCCCCAGCCCTCACTTCTACTATTACGCTGCCTTTTCTCGGCGCAGCTGAAGGCAAATAATTTTTGATTCAAGACAAGTGAATTTATGAACACTTAATTTGTCGTTTGCAAATGCGCACTAAAGTGATTTAATTGCATGCCAAAGGTGTACAGGGGAGGGGGTGTTGAAGGCCAGCCAAAGGGGTGGCAAGGCGTGGAGTGGCGCCTGATTGTGGCGGTATTTTACAGATTTTTATGTAAAGCAACTCAACGCAACTTGTAATTACTCGCATATTAATTCGATGCATCATTGAATCAACAGCGATAAACAAGTTAGAGTGCTCGACAGCCAGCTACCCTGTACAAAGAACAAACAAAAACCTTATCTGCATGTGGTATACAAAAGCACCTTGATTTATTTATATCTTCTTGAAGATTCTTTACTGCCACCCAGACACAGTCTTGACCTTCAGATCTTATCAGCGTAAGTTTCTTTCGTATAAATATAAGAACCTACATTCCAAGTTTATTCAGTCTTGATCTTAAAGTTCCAGATCTAGCCGGAGAGGCACAGCTGCTCTTGTCGACTCAGTAGTATTAATAAGGACGGCAGACTCACGGGTATTCCGTCAGTCTCGAATATCCCGATAATCCTTTTGGTTTCTGACATTTGATCAAATGTAGACAGTTAAAGTAAAAACTGAAGTACTTAATGATACCCTTTTGGGGCATACAGGGTATAAAAACATTAATTGTGTTAGCTAGAGAAAATTACGCTTAATAATGCTGTCCATTAAAAATGGAATTTCTCTATGCAACAAACGTGTCTCAAGCCGCAGTTTCTCAACTGCGCAAAAGTTCAAGATAATTGGCTTAGTTACATATCATATGTATATCACACAGCTGCAAGCGGTATTTCATTTGAAGGAATCTTAAATATTAGAATAAGTTCCGAAAAATCAATCAGAATTTCACATTTCTGAATTCTATCAAGATATTCCGAATCGAAATTATTATTTAAAAGAATGAAAGCATTCAAACATGAGAAAGGTACATTTTAGGCAAGTTTGATCTCTTGTATCACAATTATAATTGCTTCTAGCTTAAAATATAATCATTTCTTGACTAAAAACTATAGAGATTGGAGGGAAAAGCTATAGAGTTTTGAAAGCAGCTCAAGGAGATTTTTTTGACAACTTTGAATTCAAACTGAGCATAAGCTCGTAGGGAAGAGCTTTCTTGGTGGTAACTTTAAATATTGTAAACATAAGTTTGATAACAATTTGAAATAGACGGAGAACTTATGGTAAACATGAGAAAACGATCCTTTTACTCATTATAACACGTTTTGATTCTGAGATTATTTATATGAGAGTTGGGAGTTGGGAGTTGGTAGTCTAGGAGGTAGAGCTATTTTGGTGTTTAAATCTTTATATGTCGAAAATTTTTGAATGAATCTTAGCTAGCAAATGATATTTCTATGAACTATATTGGAAATAGTTTTTAAAGTAATTTTAAAGTAATCGCTTAAAAGTAAAATTTCAAGTTATTAATTAATTTAAACATTGTCAATTTTCGACAAATTATCAACATAATTTTGGGATATCAATAAAATTCAAATGCCAGATCAATTTAGAGAAGAAAACATGATCAAAAACACATTTCGGTTAAGTTTTGAGAAAGTTATAAGACTTTGTCATGTAGGAGGTATTTAAAACTATAAGTCGACATTTTTTGAATTCTCCCAGGAAAATTAGTCAGATAATGAACTTTAAAGTGAAATTTCGATATTTTAATTTGTTCAAAATCTTAATATTTGAAAATATGCGACAAATTATCAACTTTTTGTGGTGGAATATCAATAAGTTAAGTTGTTAAGATACCTTCACAGGCAAAAAGGTTTTTCATACAACTTATGTCTAGTCGTTAGTATAAACAACTTGTTGATTTCTTAGATTTTCTATAATATAGTATCTCTCCCTCTCTCTCTCTTTGGCTCAGTTTGTGCTTACCTGCAATATTGATGGCACTGCCAATGTCGCGTTTGTTTCTTAATATATATGTTGTCGTTGTGGTTATTGTAATTCGTGTTATTGTTATTATTAATGCAGCTAATGTGTTGCTGTGCTTTGTTATTGTAATATTGCTGCAATGTTGCTTCCATTCAAATGTTGTAATTGATTTTAGTTGCAGATGAGGTCCTCGTTAGATGGCGACTTTCGATTCGCTCTGGTTATCCCAAATGTGTGTGTTACCCAAGGAAATTAGGGACCCAAACTCTAGGGGTTCCAATAGGCCAAGGCAAACAGCAGATAGGTCACAAGAAAGCTAATACAAGCAATGGTTAGGCATTTGGTAGTCGTACTTATAGGAAAAGCTGTTCGATAATTGAATTATTGTTACCATTCCCATCAATATCGGGTAATCATAATAAACAGATTGTTTTTTTTCTCCCACCACTTACTTGACTGTATCTAGATTTTGTAAACACAATTCCTGAACTTGTATAAACAGCCAAGAATTTGCCCGACTTTTGTGATAATGAAAAGAAGCAAAAGTTATAAAAAAAAGAACAAAATAACAAAATAAAACACTTTTCGCACGCGTTGCACGCACTTTATTCGTTTTATGCTCTGTACCTCTGTACTCTGTACTCAGTTCTTTCTGGTCTCTCTGTTTTCTCAGTTTCCTCGGGCCTTTATTGCCCTACTGTGTTGTTTCTTTTTATTAAAAAACAAAGAAAGCCACAAAAGCAGGCGAAAAAAAAGATTTATATGTATATGTATATGTATAGTCTATACATATGTATTTGTAAGTTCTTAGTATATTCTTATACTATAGCATAGTATACCAAGTGTAAACAATGTGAAGCACGTGAGGATATTTTGCCTGGCCAGCGTATAGAGCTGAAGCGCCTGGCACGAAACTTGCACTTTGAGTAATCGCTGCCAAATAAAACCGAACGGAACGACAAACTAACGAACAAAACGAACGAACTAACGAGCGCCCGAAGGAATCAACGAACGAACGAATGAACAAAATAGACAAATGAAAAAAAGAAAGAGAAGCGAATCCCACGTACGAATAGTTTTTCCTTTGAGCGATTCGGTTAGTTTCGGGTCCAGAGTGCGTCTGCGGTTGGTATTTTTCCATTGGAAAATAGCACGAAAATTGAAAAGTGCCAAAAGCATAGAAAACAACATAGAAACAGTCATGGGGGAGATAGACAGAGAGAGCGCGCGCGCTAGAGAGCGAGAAAGAGAAACACAACTCATTTGTTGAAATGTTTTTATATTGAGCAACAAGAATTGAAATTTTATAAAAAAAAAACAAACAAAAATGTATACATACAAACATATAAAATATATGTATATGTTTAAACAATCTGCATCTCGTTTTTTTTGTTTTGCTTGGTTTTTTTTTGTGGCATTGTACGAAAATGTTTTTTTTTTTAAATCGGTTCTTAACTTTGAATTCCTATGTCTCCCCTACAGGCCTATGTGTGCATGAAGGCTTGATATACCATTTCGAATGGCAACTGTTTCGCATTTGCCGGAAAATTTCAAATCTTTTGAAGCAACAACTCTAAAATCGTTGGGTTATCACAGTTATATACGTCTAATATCATACTCGCTCTCTGTCTCTATATGGAATCAGCTGCACCTGGTTGTAGCTCATCCGCATGTGGCATCTAGTCCAGCCTAAGAAGATCCCGTTTTAACCAGTTAAACCAGTTTACGCAGAAACAGTTTGGCTAACTGCGTCAGAGAGCAGAAACCGAAATGTCATCCAAAAATAGATCACATATCGAACCATTAATTCTATTAAAAATGAAAACAACAACAATACTCACACATAAATACTACATATAGCAACATGTGTTGTATGTTCATAAATACTATATGGCGTCCACAGACGACATCGGACGACGGACAATGGACAACTTCAAGTGGCCCAGTCCCATATGCTTTTGATACCCTAACCAAGGATATTTTGACTTTGTCTCAAACTCAAAAGTTTAGCTCAAATGTACAAAATATTAAGAAAATTCGGTTCATGACTCAAAGCAATGACTAATCTCTGGGTAGGGTTCGTAAAGCTGTTCTTAGATTATCTTAAACTCAAGTTTTGATACGAACCTAAGATCGTCTGTTTTTTTCTATCCCTTGAATAACTAGTTAGGTGCAAGGTTCAATTTGGTTCGGTTCGGTTCAAAAACGAAGAAATAAAATGAAAAGGAGAATTAGGCAAAGTTTAGTATAGTTTCCGTTTTCTGATAAGTGTGAAGGCTTAGACTTTACTTTTGGACTGTTCTTAAACTTAAAACTTAGCTAATACTTGCTTAGCGCCGTGAAGTCTCTTTAGGCAGAAACAATGCATAGAATCCACGGCTTAAAGATCTCTCAAACGTAAATCATTACAAACGTTTAAAGAACATTTTGGAATTTGTGGAATTCCCAGTCAATTATATCTTTAAGAATGTTTGCATTTCTAGTACCCTGGGATTATTTTGCCATACAGAATATTGATATTGAATTTATCTTATTTCAATCATATAAATATTTATAAGTACTATAATAAATTAAAGCAATACGCAGTATGAATTGTTTATTTGCCCTTTTCAACTAGATTTTTATCTTATAGACTTGAGCTTATTGTAGTGAGAAATCATGTCAATTCTAAATGAAAATTGTAAACAAAAAAATCTGAATTTCGCTGAAATGTTTTTGTTTTGTAAGTGTATAATAAAATCGACTGTTGGTTTTGCCATAGAATTGTTTGGTTGTGCGTATTCCTTAAAAAAAATTATATAGTATATATAAAAAGATAGAAATTTACGATTTTCGCAGACTGTTGAAAATTGTGCGAATGTGACGTGACGTGGCTCTTTTTTTTTTTTTTTGCTTTCACGTTTTCACGTTTCGCGGAAATCGACGCCTGATTATCAAGTACCTTATGTTTATGTGTTCTTAGCGTCTCTTCTGTCTCTCTGTCTTGCTTTCGCTTCCACTCTATGTCTGTCTGTTTCGTTGGAGGTCAGGGTATGTCAATGCGACTGTCTAGGTCTGGGGGTCGGCCATATAGCTGCCAGGGCCGATTGAGCACTACAAGAGATGAGATGAGATGAGATGAGATGAGATGGGATGAGGTGAGATGAGATGGGATGAGGTGAGATGAGATGAGGTGTGATGGGATGTATTCTGGCTAATAAATGCGACATGTACTGAGTATGAGTACAATCTTGTAGGATATATATATAAGCATATATATAGTTGCATTGGGGCACATGTGGATGCAACAGATGCTACGTCTGTTTGGTCTGGAAACAGCTAGAATAGACCTGAAACCGTTTGTATCTTTTGGTGTTTCAATATTAACATTGATGACGCCTTATACCAGACATTTGGTCGATGTGTCGGCCGATCTCGGCCAGATAGTATGAGTAAGCACATGTAGAATCTTTCGTGCATTCAATAGATATATGTACGGATATATACATATGTATGCCAATCTGTTGCTGATGTTGTTCATAATGATGATGTCTTGAGGCCCCATCTGACGTCTAATGCCAAACGTCTCCGTTCTGACGTTTAATGTCTGATATCCAAGGGGCTTGATGCATTGAAACCGGTTCAAAGATTTATAAACCTGCGTCACGCGTCACGCTCTGAAGCTCTTGTAGTAGAGATGGCAAATCATCGATGCGCACTATCGATAATATATCGTTTTCAATGCTAGTGTAGAGAACGCTTAGCCATAGTCCCTTTACTATCAATGGTTTTGTTCGATATGACCTAACAAAATTCATGATTTCATAAAGAAGTTTCCTGAATTAATTCAGATTTAATAACTATATATATGTGCCAGAACATATACATATCTTGTTATATATATGGGATCTATTTAACATGTTTTATTTCCACAAAAATCATTTTCAGAATTGTTCATATATATTACCGATAGTACAAGCGATTGCATCGATATTTGCAACTAGTACAACACTATCGAAAACTATCGTTTTTCTCAACCTTATTGTATTAAAACAGCGCATGATTTAAATGCAAATGTGCTTCCCATAGTACATTTAAGTTATAGATTATTTATTGTGCTACAATTTACAATGTATAATGTAAACAAGAAAGAACTATATTTTCGAAGTGCCGAAGAATTATACCCTTGCCGAAATTATTTGTAATAAAAAAACTCAATTTTCGAGCGATATTTCCTATGGCAGCTTTATAATAAGTACTGTAGTCCGATTTCAATATAATTAAAACAAGCTATATAACGTGTTATAAAACTGTCAATTGCTGAGTTTCGATGTAAGATTTGTATACTTAAACAAGAAAGTTCTTAATACAAAAATCCATTTTTCATCCGATTCATCCGAAGATATACTATTAGTTCGATTTCTACCAAATTTTGTGCGCTTGTTTGAGGTAGTATGCCAGTTTGGTTAAGATATCTTGAAAAACAGAAATGTTTCTAAATCTAAACATAATTGAGAACCTATAATGTATATATCTCTCCACATTTCGTGTCCAATATAGTATAATACCCTCTGCAAGTGTACAATAACAAGTGTAAAATAAAGTTTCCCATCATTTGAATGCAAATTTGAAAACAAATCAATTTGAATAATAATAACAATAACAATAAGAAAAAGAAAAGGAAAAAAAAAAAACTTTTCAAATGATCTATTAATTCTGAGAACATATAAACGACATTTCTTTCTAGTTGAATGTACAGTTTGTATTAAAAGATTTAGCCCTGAGTAGAGTCTAAATTTCTAAATTACGACTAAATTTGTCATTAAGGTCGTCAAGGGCCATTGAACTACAGTGAACATAGTATG
This sequence comes from Hirtodrosophila confusa, assembly GCA_035043065.1. Taxonomy (NCBI): domain Eukaryota; kingdom Metazoa; phylum Arthropoda; class Insecta; order Diptera; family Drosophilidae; genus Hirtodrosophila; species Hirtodrosophila confusa. Next base: position 2,193,703 of record JAWNNI010000078.1, read on the forward strand.
TACATATATTGTATATATATATATATATGTCTAAGAAATCATCCTATTTATTGTGACATGTTTTTCCATTTAAATTGAAACAGCTTTTCTATAAGTACTTCCAATACGTATATGAGGAATTTTCTAAAATACTTTTCCTTATACTTATATACAATACATATATGGTATATGTGTATACCTGTAAACTTTGTTGCTTTTATTGTTTAGCTTTTTTGTTTATAAATATTTATAAAATTGCATTTTATTATGACGCTTTTTAGCTGGTTGCCTTTATGGGCCCGTCGACTTTTCGTAACATTGAAATTAATAAATTTCTTTTATAGAGTTTATTTCTTTGTTTGTAAAGATTTCATAATCTCGCATGGAATATTTTTTTAAATGTATTTGCTTCTGTTATTGTTTATATCTGCTGCGTTGTATTTTGTTTTATATTTATTGGCTTGCTTGATTTACAACTAAATAATTTTAGCTGTACTTGGAGGAATGTTGAAACCAAAAATGTTCCTAGGCTCAGTAGAAGAATCTTAATGTTTATAATTTCGTTGAGATTTCTTGATTTGTATTTGTTTATTTGAGAACAATTTTCGTTGGCTTCTCTTGTTATTGTTAATTGTATTGTATTATTTTACAATTACTTTTCTTAATGTGTTATTTTTCTTTTTTTTTGGGGTTGTTTTTGCTGGCTTTTTCTATAGATGAATTGATTGAGTTTTATTTTGATTCTTTGCTTTTTCTTTGGAGCGTTTTTTCACGCTCTAAAAACGAGCTAAACAAAAAACCGAAAATCAAATTCAAAATACGCGCGTACCGATAACGTGTGTTAGACTGACAGAGACAGAGAGAGCGATAGAGAGAGAGACATATGTGTATGTATGTATTTGTATAGAGAGCTTCGATTTTGGGTATCGTGCACGGATAATCGCAGATTTCGTGTGTTAATGTCGCGGCTTGAACTTTAAAACTGGGCACAAAAATTGAAAACGAACAAAAAAAGTTCAGATATTTCGCATTGTTTAGTGCGCTGTGCGAGAGCCTCTGCCTTTGCTTTTGATTTGTTGTTGTTGCTGTTGTTGTATTATGTTTACTCGTACTATAATTTGTTTGCTATTGTTGTTGTTGTTATTGTTGCCACCACACACTGGCTAGGTGCAGCAGCGCTGCTGCGGCAACGTTCGCCCTCTGCCGCAGCATCCTCCGCTCCGACGGATTGGAGCGCTCAATGAGCTTGAGTGTCATCCACTTAGGAAGCGCCAACCACTGAACTCGCCACAGTCAACAACAACAACAGCAGCGACAGCAACAGCAACAAGAACAACAACAACAACAATGACTTGAGGGCGGGGTTAACTGCGCAGGCGCAGGCGTAGGCGGAGGTCGACGGCGACGGCGACGGCGGCGTCAACGTAGATGTCGTCGTCGTCGTCGTCGCTGGCTGATGATTATAATACAATGGACGATAATGCGAGCGATCATGTAAATTAGATTTGTCTCAGTTGTCGACGGCGGCGGCGATGCTGCCTGCTGCCGCTGCCTGCTGCTTGGGTGACAGCAATGATGACGGAGACGGCGACGGCGACGGAGAGAGAGAACAAGAGAGAGAGAGAGCGTGGCGGTCACTGTGACTGTGACGGAGAGTGTGACGGACTGCGTGACATGTCGGAGAGCAGGATGGTAACTGTTTCGGTAACTGTCCCGGTAACTGTGACGGAGATTGTAATGGTGACTGTGATGGAGAGAGTGACGCTGACTGTGGCGGTGATAGTGACGAAGAATGTAACAGTGACTGTGATGGAGAGAGTAGCGGTGACTGTGACAAACAGTTTCACGGAGAATGTAACGAAGAATGTAACGTGTCGAAGAAAGTGAGAGAGCGCGTGATGGTGACTGTACCGGAGAGTGTGAAGGACTGTGTAACATGCAGGCGAGCGGGACAGTGTCTGTGAATGTGACTGTGACGGTAACTGTGACAGAGAATGTAGCGGTGACTGTGATGGAGAGAGCGACGTTGACTGTGACGGAGTGTCTGACGGTTACTGTGTCTACTTATAAGATTTGACAGCAACAGTAATGGTGAGCAGGACGATGACAGAGAGTGTGACAGTGACGGTGAATGTGGCAGTGTCGCAGATTGTGCCAGTGAAACGAGGATGAAGATGACTATGACGGTGACAGTGACTGTGACGATGTCTGGGACGGGGACTGTGAGAGTGACTGCGAAGATGATTGTGACAGTGACTGTGACGGTGACTGCGACGATGACTATGACGGTGACTGCGATGCTAACAGTGAGCAGTGCTACCCGTGCGTGCTACATACAAAAGTACCAATATCAATCGATCAGTTATACGTTGAAGATAACTGATCATATGCTATAGTATGATATAGTATGCTGATTTCGATAAAATTTAACCAAACTCTCGAAAATAGTGCTCGCAATGGCTGAGTTGGGTTGAAATATCTGTAAAACAAACTAGTTTTTCATACAAGAATTAATTTTTAATCCAATTTCTTGTTGCAAATACATATATGAAAGAACCTTTACTTAAACAGAGTATAAAACGACATTGCTTCTATAGAAACTAACAGAAGGTTTGCTGTTACAAATTTGAAACTTATTGCAACTGAAGAATGAGGTCCTACTTCGAATCCCAGGCGAGAATATAAATGCTGGAGCTTTAAAAATTAAGTTGTGTGGTAAGTTTGGAAATAGGAAAACAGCTGAAAGTTCGGTCTAGAATCGGTTTGGTTCAAAACCTTGATTCAAAGTCAATGTCAATTCTCTGAAGTCTTCTCTAATACAACTATTGAAGTTCTGGATTTGATTCAAAGAAAGTTAATAATAAACTAGAATTTATACAGTATAAAACACATAAGATTAAATACTAACTACGAATTCAAAGTTTGTTTCCAAAGTTCTTGTTAATTTTTGTTGATTTTGAGTTTTGCAGACAAGACTACACTCAGAAAAAAAATTCAAACTGTAATATTTCGAATTTTTTCTAGTCTCTGCTTTCAAATTTAGAAATGATGACCTTAGTCTTTAGCAAAAACAACAAACCATGTTATTTGGAAAATCAACTGTCTGAAAAATAGGCCGAGCTGCCCTTGGCTTCAAAACTATAATATTTGTTTCTGAGTGTACGAATTCATAGTCTGTTTTCTAAAGTTCTTGTTAATTTCTTTTACTTTGGGGTTTGTCCGCAAGACTAGGATCAACAAAAAAGAAACCTAACAATCTCGGTTTCATATGCTTTTGTAAATTATTTATTTATTAGATCTAGATGAAAACGACAGCACTGACGCCGACGGGTGACGGATATGCGCGTTCTGGGCCGATCCGAGCCGATCCGAGGCGGACTTAAGACCCAGGCAGCGTCGAGCCTTTCCCAGCAGCGAGGCAACAAAAACAAAAACAAAAACAGAAACAAGAGCTGCTCAAAAATGTATATGCAACATTTATTGCATTGTTTTGTTCAAGTGCTGTTTGTTGTTGCTGTTGTGGATATTGCTGCTGCCGCTTCTGTTTATTTTTTTAGAAATTGTATCAAGTATGCGGATTGACTTGAAGTACGAATAATCAGTGTTATGGGCGTGTGTATTCAAATAGTTTCGTTAGAAACAAATTTCCAGTATGATGAGAGAAATGTATGCGAAATTGAAATACATTTTATAAGCATGCTCATGATTATATGAACAGCATGTACAGCATGTGCATACGTAGCAGCAGCTATATCTAGTAAATAGTAACAATAACAACAACAACAACAACAACAACAAACAAGAGAAAGAAAGAAAGAAATACAAAATCAACGAAACGTTGAGCAGCAAATTGAATTAATTCAATTAATTTGCATTGTAAGTACATATCAAAATGGCAGAATTGTAATAAAGAAATTGTGGGGAAGCTAAACTAAACGAGTGAGCTTAAATGAATAACGTTTTATGGTTGTGCCAAGTACCACTCATAAGCAATTTGTACAAGTGAATGCGCACAATAGCATACTATTACCAGCTGTCTTTGCTGACGCTGCGGAAGGAAATGAAAGCAACATTTACAGCGTATATATCACAGTTACAATTTACTACCCTGTTTGAATTTCAAAAATAAAGGTATAAGGCGCGCGCACAATGAGCACACATGACACAAAGCTCGCTGCTACGCTCTGTATAACTGATGACTCGTCATGCAGCGCTGTGTGCGATTATTGGCGTGTGCGCCAACACACTATGCAACACTGCGTTGCTTATCGATAACGATGAGCCGCGATATCAAGCATGGCCGCCAACTCTCTGTCAAAGGTTCTTTTCCGGTTTCGTACACGACGAAGGAGGTACGCTGCAAAGGCAAAGCCGCAAATTAATTTTAAAACATCGACAATATACAAGTGTATTTTCATACAAAACGCGTTAAATAACAAAGAATATAAAGTGCTGCATGCGCTGTGCCTGAAATTGCAAGCCAATTGCAAAAACAAACATCTATAAATTGATTGCAAGAATTGTGTTTTTATTTTTTTTTACTGTGTGCATACAAACACATAATTTTTTTTTTGTTGCCTGAAGTGACTAAAACTCTGTTATTTACTATATTTTGTAGATATTAAACAATGGGCCGTTACTCACGTGAGCCAGATAACGCCACCAAGTCGTGCAAGGCGCGCGGACCCAATCTACGTGTGCATTTCAAGGTAAGTTTATCCAGTTCCAGACGGACGCCAAATCGTTGTTGTTGTCGGTCAAAAGTGTGGTTATGTTTAGTGTGTATTTGTGTGTGTGCAACATAAATCAGTGAATCGCCTGCCATAATTATTGCAGCATTTCACTTTTGCATTGTTGCTAGATTAATATTATGGACAAGTTCATCAGCTGAACGCTGCCGAAAATTTAAGACCACGGCGCGCTCTTCTAAAGCTTGCCCACACCAACAATAAGTTCAATTAGAGATTATAGACACTCTTGGGCACACTTCTTGCTTTAAAATGCTCGCATCCTATGTCAGGTGCATTCATTAAGTTAAGTGTGCCCAAAGTAAACTCCAGTCATGTTAAAACAGCGGCGAGCAGCGCTCAATGCTCTCGTCTCTACCTGTAGCGTGATACAGAATAGCATTACGTACAAATTACTTCAGCTAAAGTGTTGCTTTATTGCAATATGTAGGCTTAATACACCATAAAATACCAGCAATCTGAAATTACCCATTTTTTAAGTTGCATTAAACGGTCACTTCAATGAAACCAACTCATTTAGGCTCAGTCTTTCATGGTGCCCATTCACGGCGATCATAAACGTGTTCATGAACGAACACGAACGCAGCTCATGCAGATGACGCATATAATGATGCTTAAGCGTGGTTTGGATGTATGTACATATGTAGACCCATAAAGAGACACAATACTTTGCCGGAACTGTCCTGTAAACAAATGTCTGCGTTTTGACGGACGACGGTTTGTTTCTCAAGCAATTACTGCTGCTATGCTTGCAATAATGCCTATTTTTATTCTACCATATTTTGTAGTCTGAATAAAATGGATCACGTTGAAAACATCCAAAAACATGATAAATGAAACACTGAGCAAAGCAGAAACAAGATCGTTCAGCGAACCACTCTTTTTGTTAACTCGCTAATGAAGTTCGTTCAGTGAACCACTCTTATATTTTGGTTCACTCACTAAAAGACAATGTAATACATATCTAAATGAGCAATTTTAGACTGAATGTATGCGATGGAAGTTTCCACCTGACATTTCCTGCTTAAGTTTTTGTTTATATGGAAAAGGTGATCTCCCCCTGCGCTTCTTTTCTACAAACACGAACTTAACGAGGAAACATCAAGAATACATTTTCAATCGATCTAAAACCTTAAATGCTAATGTGTAATGTAATATAAATGCTAATGAACAAAACAATATGAAGCCCATTCAATCATTTAGATCCTTACCAAGGCGTAATATATACAATTGTAATGATCGTGCATATTTTATATGCCATGCGATTATTATAAATAATTGCGCCCAAAGTAAACTTCAGCCACGTTAAAACAGCGGCGAGTAGCGCTTAATGCGTTCGTCTCTACCTGTAGCATGGCACAAAGACTCTTCTCCTAATTTGTAGTTGCTTCTTTTGTAGTATTGTATTAATATATATCGTTTGTCGTTTTATTATCGCTACAGAACACCCATGAAACCGCACAGGCCATCAAGCGCATGCCACTGCGTCGTGCCCAGCGTTTCCTGAAGGCCGTTGTCGACCAGAAGGAGTGCGTGCCCTTCCGCCGTTTCAATGGCGGCGTTGGCCGTTGCGCCCAGGCTAAGCAGTGGAAGACGACTCAGGGTCGCTGGCCCAAGAAGTCGGCTGAGTTTTTGCTGCAGCTGCTCCGCAATGCTGAGGCCAATGCTGATTATAGAGGACTCGATGTTGATCGTCTGGTCGTTGATCACATTCAGGTGAATCGCGCCCAGTGCCTGCGTCGCCGCACATACCGTGCTCATGGTCGCATCAATCCCTATATGTCGTCGCCATGCCACGTCGAGGTCATTCTCACCGAGAAGGAGGAGGTTGTCGCCAAGGCCACCGACGATGAGCCCACAAAGAAGAAGCAATCCAAGAAGAAGCTGCAGCGTCAAAAGGAGAAGATGTTGCGTTCTGAATAAAAATGTGTTCTGGAACGGGCGGCGGGGAGGCTGTAGGACGACATCACTGTGACGTCTCCAGCAGCCGCCCCGGCCGGTGTTGAAACAACTAAACAAACGTCATTTTTTTTAATCAATACAAACAAAGATACAGTTTAATGTGTGTTTCGTGTGTGTATATTTAATAATAACGTGGAAACGCGAGGCTGTATAAGAGAATATACAAACACCCCAAAAACTAGAAGTTCCCACGAGAATTCATTTTTTTCTTTTTTTTTTTAGGCTAGATTAGCGGAGCCGCAGAGTGACGCAATAAAGAAATATATACTTTTTATTTCATGGGAAAACTTCAATGGACTTAACACAGCTGCCGATCAAGGGTCAGGACCTTTGAGTTCTGGCCGAGTTAGGATTATTTCCCGCCAGCTACAGACGTCTTTAATTATATTGAGGCTGTCCATCTGTTTCCTAGCTTGTTGCATTAGTTTGGCAACACCAGTGTGGTCTGATCTTATTTATAAACTTTGCTTAAAGATTTTTTATTTGGTTTACTAAGAATGAGCATGGAATCAAATTGAGGTTATTCATTAGCCCACCGCAGGGTTCACAAGTGTAGAAATCGGCGAGCTTGTGAGCGTCTCTGCCGACTTCAGCGCTCGCAAGCGTGGCGCATCAGCTGTTTGCTTTGTGTGTGTGTGTGTGTGTAGCTCTGCCAAATTTGAGCACAAACAAAATGTGATCAGGCTGTGTTTTGTAGAGTTTTCCGCTATCAGCTGTGCAGTAAGCGTGATCAGCTGACGGCTGCTTCATAACGCTATACAACACAGTTTGTCATGCTGTTTCACTCGCACGGTAACTGCTCGTTTCATATCTGGCGTTATCAAATAGTGCCGTTAGAACTAGATCACATATATTTAGTTAATTGGGCCATTTCAGTAAATTAATTGAAAATACATGCAAATTTACTAAAAGGAACTGCTTAGGCGGAAATTTCTACTTTTTCTATCCAGAATGTGAATTGGCGATTCTCTCCCGATATTGTCTTATTTGTTAGAGTTTTCACTCAAGACTAAAAGAATGTAAGTATTATCAAATTAGTACAGGGTACACATTAGTCAAGCTATAATGCAAGCTGCAAACTGGCTTAAACTCGGAATACCAACAATTTTACTCTGAATCGAACCAGTTTTGACGCGAAATTTACAAAGCAATTGAAGGAACGTTTCTGATCCTATAAAAAATTTAACTCTTGACCTGGAATAATAGGCGATCTAGCTACGTCTCTCTGAAATTAGGAACTTGCTTCTTTTTGTTTAAAGCTTTTGAAGGAACGTTTCTGACCCTATAAAGAATATAATTCTTGATCTGGAATAATAGACGATCTGTCCGATCGTCCGTCTTTCTGTTGCAACTTGGAAATAGTTTTCGTATTAAAGTTATCTTAATGAAATTATAAACTATTGCTTCTTTTTTGCTTACTAGGCCGGTCAACTCACCAAATCAAAACTTCGTAGTGTTTTAAATAAGCTTACATAAATCAAAGTCGAACAACTATATCAACTCTGGAACTGTAGGAACAATTGGAAAGCGGATTGTATGGTAAACTTGCCTTAAAGATGGCTTTACCAAACTCAACTCTTGCTAGGACTATCCTACTTTATATATTTAAGTTAAATCTGATGAAATTTGCGTTTCTAGGTCATACAGCTGCCGTAGAAAGAATAGGTCTAAATTTGAGATATAGTATGAGAAACTGTACGCTATGTATGCATGTCTATCTATTAGTTCTGGTTGATTGTGTTCTTTTTTATTTTAGTGGAATCCGTCGCTCAAAAACTAAAAGAGCGAGAAAGCATGAGAAAAACATAAGTTAGAAAGAGAGTGTAAGATGCGGTATGTAGGTACAATATACATATCTGTAGACCGATTCCTGTCAATTGAATTATCCTTTAGCTATCTGAGAGTTATTTAGAGCAGGATTGGTTGCTAGACAGAACAGTGGGTTATTTATTTGTATTTAATTGTTCACAATATATGTATGTATGTATATGTAAGTAAATTTTGATAGTATTTCAATTTAACAGTTTGGTCATAAATGTATTTATCTTGTTCTATCCCTTGCAGACTTCTTTTTAAAATATCGCTTCTTCTGAAGATGAAGCGCCTTCCGAATATGCTCTTCGGCATTTAGTTCATCAGTTGAGCCTGTAAATGGAAATTTGTATTAGTTGCATAAACTGTACATAGTGTATACAAATCTTTACCCAAAAGTACGCCATAGAAATGTGTATAATTCCTTAGAGCTTTCTTTCCCAGCACACCATCTACATTGAATTGTGAGGCCAGCTCGTCTGATATAATGTTTTTCAGCTGTTTCTGGATGCCTCCTGGGTAGAGCAAAGCTCTTATAGTTTTTATCTGTTGAAAATTGAAAGAGTTGAAAATTAGACTACAATGATACAGAACACAATATAATCCTTATATATCCTGATCAAACTCACGCAATCGGAGTGTCGGCATAGCACATATATACAAACTGATCAAATTTAATCAAAATCGGACCACTATATCATAAGCTGCCCTAGGAACAATTGCTTGATATTGAGTTGTGTGAAATACAACTTTGCTTATGAAGATATTTTGACCAAACTCACCAAATCAAAATTGCATCATGTTTTGTACAGGTTGGCCTAATTTGGTTCAAATAAAACTACTATATCTTATAGCTGCCTTAGGAACAATCGGATGAAAAATGAGTTTGTGTGAAAGACTATTTTGATTATAAAAAAATTTCATACAAACGGAAGTAGCGAGTTCTATTATACTTTATATTATTGAAGATGGAACGTTGCACTGCGACCTATGGGATCTATTGTACCCACTTCTGAGATAAAAGCTCACTCATCAAACCTATCTCTTGCTTGAATGCAAGAATTTTAGTTGGGTCGAGAGTACCTATATCGCTTATCTGAAGAATATGCCCACCCAGGTGCCTGTTTCTTCTTCTGGCAAGGGCAGTGCAATCTGTTAATATGCGTAGTGAGGTATCAACCTCCACTTCCCGCTGCTCACTACTCTCAGATTACTAATGTGGTTTATCAGTGCCCTGTTCTAAGTGAATTCTTTCCCATAGGTATTAGTTGCTTGAATCATTTCTGATCATAGCCTCCTAGGAGTGACTTGACCTGTCTTAGACCTGGAGCATTTCTCCCGTTTGACTGCCTCCTGTTGTCCTCTTCTATCCTTAGATGTTCTCGTATTGTGTGTCCTCATATGCCACAAAACGGTTCTGGGCCTACAAGAGGTTTATATAGTTTGATTTAATTCTTATCAAAATCCGATCATATTATTATATAGATGCCATAGGAAAATTGGTCGAAAATTGAGTTATTGTATGAAAAACATTGCTGGAAGGGAACAAATCTAAGGCACGCCTAAGGATAGTCTTTCTAATCAAAGTGGTTATAACTTACATAGGTATTCTTCTCATCAGCTCCCAACTCTTCATTAACTCGGCATAGTTCTTCGTCCGTGCCGAGAGGGAATTTCAATTTCATTGGCTTCACTTCAGCATGCTGCTGGTACAGGTGGCCCATTAAAACATTCTGGCCGTATAGGGTCTCTATAAGAACTTCCAGTTTTTCTATAAGAGAAGTACATTTATTTGGTAAATTGCATAAGTAGTAAAAAACTAAGGAAACTCACTTTGCAGCCGCACAATTTCACTTTTTATAGACTCTGAAATAGAAAGCATATGTATTATTTTAACTTTTTGTTTCTAGATCAATTTTGGAACCCCTCCCCGCCAGATGCGTGCAAGTGTGCCCTGTTCTTACAGGGCACCTCCTAAAATGGCGTTTTTATTAAGTATTTCACATCAAATATTGTTTTTCAAAGGAAATAACTGGAAAATATGCATTATGTGCTTAAGTTATTTCAGCTGTGGGTTTCTCAATGACATATAAAGATATAAATATACATTTTTTTGCTTATCCTAAGTATATATAATTGCTTTGAAAGATTTAGCATTATTTTTGCTAATTGCTTTAAAAGATTTCAGATTATGTTTGCTTATGTTTATAAAATATTAGGTATAATAGTAAAACTATTGCTGTAAAAGATTTAAGATTATTTTTGCTTATGTTTATAAAGTATTGGGTATAGTTGTACAAAAATTGCTTTTTATGCATGTGTATATAAAATTAGTTATTGGGTATAATTGTAAAATAATTGCTTTTAAATATTTATAATTGGTTTTGCTTATGGGGAATAATAAAAATATTGCTTAGATTTTATTTATTGATTGCATTCCGGTTTTTTTGTAGTAGCTTGTCGCTGTTGGCTGCACTGAACTGGGGCTGGAGCCGCACAATGTTCTGGTTGGCATGCTGGGTGGCCTTGATGTGCAGCTGGAGCTGCTGCTTGCGCATGAATCCTTCGCCACAGACATTGCAAGCGTATGGCTTCCGTATGCTGTGCACAAAATGATGAACATTGCGATTCTCGGCACGGCTGAACTCCTTGCCACAGATCTGGCAGCTAAAGTTCTTTTCGCCCGTGTGGCACAGCTGATGTTTCTTCAAGTTAACGGGATTACTGAACGTGGCCGCACAATGCTCACAGCTCAAGTCGCGCAGATTATCGTGCACGGACTTCATGTGATTGTCGAGCAGGCGTTGGCGCTTAAAGGCGCGCCCGCATTCCGGGCACTTGAAATTGGCCAACTTGAGATGGGTGGCATACATGTGACTGCGCAAATTGGAGCGCTGGGCAAAGCGTGCGCCGCACACCTCACACTTCAGTGGCCGCTCCCCAGTATGGCTGCGCTCGTGCTCCAGCAGCCAGAGACGCCGCTTGAATAGTTTACCGCAGTGGGAGCAGCCGAATTCTGTGCGTGTGCCACGCTTTCTTGTATTGTCTATTGGCTGATCGGCTGTAGGAAATACCATGTGTAAATATTTGTCGATGGGCTTACCAACTACGCACCTGAGCTGGTCTCCAAAGATTCTTGCCCAATGCTCTCCTCGTAGTCTGTATCAGACAATTTCTCAATCAAATCTGTATCATCGATCAAATCTGTTTGCTCATAGCAAATCTTCACCACGTCCGTAATCTCCAGGCATTCCTCCACCAAATCTGTATCGCTAAGAACCTCCTCTTTGGCGAAATCCGCAGGAATTAAGCTTTTTTCATACAATTCGAGAGTGCGCCTTTGCGTTTGCATTATGCTTAGTCTCAGCTGGCTCAACTGACGCTGCAGTTCCTCAAAGTTAAGCAGGTCCACCTTACAGGTGCTGCACACAAACTGCAATAATCAATAAAATCTGCTCCTTGTTCAGTCTTTAGTTAATACCTCGCATCTTACCGTGGAGTGCATTTGGGTCTCCAGCACCCTGTGGCCTAGCACCATGGCCAATATGTTGGCCAGCGTTTTCTGCTCGATTCCCGTTTCATTGTAACGAATATCGAACATGTGCTCGTACACCTTGTCATCTTTAAAGGCGCAGTTGCACAAATAGCAACGCGATTGGCTGCTTTGACAGCTCATTCAACTTGAATTTATTTGCACGAATTCATTTTTGCTATTTAAACAATTTTCGTTTGTGCTGAGAGAGCCAACAATAGGATATCGATAGACCTTTATCGGACAGTATTTATTCGCGACGTTTCGAAAAAATATACAAATCATTCAATACCATGCAGTAAGTTGCATTTGGTGGACCATCCAGCTTGAATTTATATGCACGAAATCATGTTTGCTTTTTAAAAAATTTGTTTTTTTGCTGAGCGAGCAAACGTAGATATATATCGATAGACGTTTATCGGACAGTATTCTTGCGCGCGGATTTCAAAATCAAATCAAGTTCACGCAAGCCAATGCAGGACGTTACTTATTTATGCAATGTAGTCGTTTTTGCATGCATTTTGATTGAAGACTGTCTTTTTAATTTGACTTGTGCAATTCAATTTAACTATTCAACTAGTTGTTATCAGTGTGACCCTAGTTCAATTTAATACCAAACAGCACACTGTTGATTGCAATCAAATTGAGCTGCATACCTAGCTCAACTTTACGCTCGTTCCTTTGGCATATTAAAGGACATATAAAGGCCATGTTATTGTATTAAGTAAGGTATCCTTTATTTTGTCTTATTTATGCAAAAGAAGAAAAAATTAGAATTGCAACAAATCAATAATTAAAGAAGAGCAAAAATACCAATAAATATGCTGAAAGATGTATATTTTTCTTAACTCTGGTCACTCTTTTAGTTATCAAATTGATATCGAACGGACATATCGATAATTGCATTAGAATAGAAACATTGCCAATTCGATTGTGGAGTTCTACGGTAAAGTGCCGGAATAAATTGTTTTTGTTGACGAATTGCAATTACTTAATAAATAAAAAACAATTAAGTGCTTGTGACTGTGTGTTTGCGTGTGCGTGTGCGTGCAACTTGACAAATTGACAACAATTCGAGCTATTTTTTAATTATTTATTTTTTGTGGTTTCTGACTAAATGCTGTGTGGGTGAATCCTAAACGCAATCTCCCAAAGTGTCGTTAGTGATTCCCAGAAGATATTTGCGCGGTTCTTTTTTGTTGTTTTTGTTAATACTCATATTATGTGTGTGCCGGTGTACTAAAGCGTATAAACAAGTAACTTTTGCGGCAGAGCATCGCATGCCTTGGAGGCGGGAGCAACAACATTAAAGCAATATTAGACGTTCAAGAAATTGTTTACTTCCAATAAGAATTTTGGTCAGAGCAACCCCAATCTGCCACTAGGGGTTCTTTTTTCCTGTGTATTTGTGCACACAAACACACACACACACACACACACACAAATGTGTGTATATTTTGTGTGTGTGTTTGTGTGTGTATGTTTTTATTAATGTTTCATTTGACTGCCTTTGACTTTTTGTTTTAATCTGGTTGAGTCTTGTTTCTGCAAACAGATATTTGTATTAAAAACTGTACGCTTATGATGAGCTCATGATAAGGCGGCGGTGTTTGAATGTATTTGTGCAACACGCACACACACATACATACACATTAGAGCTGGCAAAACATCGAAGGCACTATCGTTAATATCGATATTTGCAAATTCTCTGCGCTATCAATAGTCTTGTTCTGTAACTCAACAGCTTCCTAAATACAAGTTTTGGTTCTAACATTTGTCTTGATTTTTATTTATTTAGCTATTTTATTTTATGCAAAAATATGTTCTGTTCCTTATAAACAAATCTGTTAAAATGTTGTATTTTAATTACTATTTTGGGCTTGCTCAAAATATTCATTATTTCGGCCAAAAAGTCAATCTCCCCCACCTGAATTCCAATCCTAAATATATATTTTCCGCGTTTTTTAAGACCAATACCAACATTCTCCGTGCTTTCTTTCTGTGAGGAACGTTTTCGACATATTTACCGATTTTATTACTGCTTTAAAATGTATAAACAATTACCAACACTTTTTGGTTCAACAAATGCCTAAGTTTACTTTTTAAAACCACTTCTTTAAACCTAACTAACATTTTTCGTTGGACCTATCGATAGTATCGATGGCTTCCACAGGCACTTGCGTATTCTATCGACTTGTTGCCACCTCTAATACACATACACATACACGTGCACATACACATGCCAAATACCCTGCCCACATCAGTGACGTCGCACCGCAGTCGCGCCGCTGCTGTGCCGCTGCTGTGCCGCTGTATAATGTTTGCGTCATGCTGCCGCCATTCGACCCATTATTGTTGTTGTTGTTGTTGTTGTTCTTATTCTAATTTTATTTGGCGTGCCTGTATGTTGATTTTTTTTCTTTTGACTTTTTGTTGTTGGGCAGCGTATCAAAAAAGTTTTGTGTTAAAATAAAACAATTCAATTATCATGGGACTTGAGCTTTTTTTTCTATTCATGCGGGTTAATGCTGTGGAATATTGATAAAAGTTCTTTAAAAAAATATATAATTGCGTGTTTTTCTGCTATTACAAACAGCTTTGTTATCCAACTAAATTAATGAAAACAAGTTGTTGTTGTTATTATTATTGTCGACGCCGCCCCAAACGCAAAAGCAAAAGCAAACCAAAACAAAGCGAAATAGAAGAAACAAAAGTGTTGCCTACTTTCAGGCAGCACACTAAATGCATAAGCATGAAAAAGTGTAGCATGCTTTCAGGCAGTAAACCACTTGAGGCAACAGCACGCTCTCGAGCTGCACTAGGAAATTGCGGGCAGGCAACAATACACCTAATATAAAGTAGCCTCTCTCTTCATTTGGTGTGTTGCTTTCTGCTGTTTATTTATTATTTACTTATTTATGCTATTGTTGCTATCGTCTGTTTTCCCAAGTGCAGCATTTGCAGTTTATTCAGCACACGTACAGTACACGTATATTGCATATTGAAGTTATCAAAAGGAGGCCGTCCCAACAGAGTCTTCAACAATATGGGCAACATACACACAACGGGCCCGAATGAGGCGTTAATTGTTTCAGGTGAGTTTTTGCGATTACAACGTTAAGTATTCACACACACACACACACATACATATACACAACTGGGTACCTGCCATAGAGATGCAAATGTGACTGTTATTTAAAAATATAACTGACCGTGACTATGCTCCTCTCTATATAAAATCTTTCTTTTTTCAATCACCCTATTGTCTAGGCTTAAGTATGTATACATATATATATATTTTTGTTTTGAATTGTGTTGTTTATATTGTGTTAACTAGCATACTAACATACGACAATGGTAAAAAAAACGATCCCGTCGAAAGCTGCGAGAATGGCGTGGCTGCTGTCTCTCAGAAACAAACTGTCCCTACATAGTAAAGTAACCATATGCAAAGCAATATTGAGCCCGATCTGGAAGTATGGTCTCCAAATCTATGGAATCACTGCCAAAACCCATTTGAATAAGATTCGGGTGACACAGAGCAAGATATTTAGGAAAATCTGCAATGCTCCCTGGTACATGCGCACTAGGGACATAGAAAGGGATCTAGATATTCCCAAGATTGGCGATGTGGTTCAAATTCATGCAGAAAATATATATATCCAGGCTGGGCTCGCATCCTAATGTAATCGCACGACGGCTAACTCAATATATGTATATTTTGTTGAAATTATGAATCACTATAGTATAAGGTATTAAGAATAGTAACAGTAGGCTATATATCAAATAAACCTTCACAAAAAAAAAAAAAAAAATAAAAAATTAAAAGAAATAATTTATATTTTCAATTTCAACTAGCGTTTCTCCCAAAAAAATAAACGGCTTACAGTTGCCAAAGGTTTTGTCATACCTGCATTATTTAAAGATTTAAATAGAGAGATCTGTCAGTTGAGATTTGAAAATCGATAAGTCTGATAATAATAATAATAAAATAAATATGAAATTTGGACCCAGCCAGCACATACAAGATAACAGTCGCATTTAATAACGTAGCGAAATATATTTAGCGTTGTAAAATAATAGGATGACCACTTTTTTCGTTTCTAAGAATGCAAAAAATAAAATTAGGGAAAAATTCCTTTACTTTCTATCAAATGTATTTTATTTTTTACGATTTTTTGGCTACTAAAAATGGAAAAAACAAATTTAAATAGGATGAACCATGTTACTGAGAGTTTAAAACAATATCTGTGACCTTAACATTCGCATATGGCTTGATTTCAATTTGATTGATTTTTCTACCACAAATTTTAATTACAAGACAAATTAAATATTTATATAACAAGCTCAACTTTTCTTCCTTGTTAGTCTCAGAACACAACTGGCAAGGTCTGAAAGACAATTCTTCGTATATAATTCTACCACACTACCTTAAAACAAACAGTTGAAGAATGCGCTTAAAAACTATCTAAAATCACACAATTAATGAATGAAAAATTTATATAAATAATGCAATGCAAATAAAAATAAAAAATCAAAGAAAATTATGCTGTGACTGTACGTCAGAAATGTTGTGACTGTTAATGTTGATATTGCACTGTTATTGTAGAAATGTATATTAACTGCTGGTTACATAGGCCATGTGACCGTTACTGTTATCAGAACTGTTACCGTTCACGAATCTTTTACTGTTAATTAGTATGGTGACTGTTAAAAACAGTGCTCCCATTGTTTGTGCTAACGTTATACTGTTGTCAAGGCTGTGACTGTTAATACCAGTACTGTTACTGCTAACGCTGCTGTTACTTTCAATATATGTACAATCACAGTGTTACACAATAATTTTCCGTCACAACGACTAAGTCACAGGTACGCTATGGTTGATGCCTAATGTAATACACTCCCCCAGCCCCATCACCCCATATTTATACCACGTTGACTAATTTCAAATGCAGCAATTAAGAAAAAACCAACCACACTGTTGACAGACGGCAGCTGCCACGTTTTTGCTGCATACTTTGTGGCGCCCAGCTGAAATTGTGGTCATTATTATACACTTGCCGCGTGAGCACATTAGCTTGGGAATCCGCTACGAATTGATTTCATAGAAAAGCGTGAAAGTCAAAATTAAGACGATCCTAAGGAGTAGGCTTTATATATTTGTGCGGAACCCAGAACTGCAAATCAGACCTGAAAGTGATTTCAAGTAAAGATCTTCAAAGAGATCTCTTATTACTTTGATTAGCTCACATTGTTGATGTGCTAAGTGCATTAAAGTGATTTGGCTATTAAATCGTTGAACCGTTCACTTTTGTAAGTGTTTAAGCATTTATAGCCGTTGCTTTATTGGGCTTTATAATCAAAGAACTCAAACATGGTCATTCCCCTTTAATACCTATTTAAAGCTGGCCTTTAAAGTGCTTTGTTTCGCAATTACTCATCATGTATTTAGAGCAACATAAAATTTGACATTTATTCTGATAGTGAGTGTATTTAAGCTTTATAAACAGGTTTATGGCTGGTTCGTGACAGTCTAAAAACATGTTTGAACCCTGTTTCGGGCTTGCGAGCAATAAATTGAAAAACATTAACCACTTCTCAGACAAAATAATTAGATTTTTATCAGAATGAATCTACTATAAGCTTAAATATTAGAAGAGGTTTACTCTCGAATAGTTTTGATAGTGAGAGGTTAAATTATCGATACCTTAACTATGACATAATCGATTGATTCTATCATCGAAACATCAATAAACTCAATCGATGCCTTTTTTCGATCCATTGAAAGTATTTTAAAATGTAAAAACGATCCCTTGTAGAAACCATAGCTTAGCATTCTCTATAAGAAGCCTATGATATACGAGCATTCTCTGAGTCTTTACGGTAGCATTTTGTGTAGTAATATTTGTAACAAAAGGATTAAAGAAACCCTAAGGGATTAGTTGATTGAAGTGTCTCCTTTCACATCATAGTTGCTGCTGATTGATTTAAATCCTGGCTGAATTCAAGGCAGGACCAGTTTTCTTCAGTCCCTTTGCTGCTAACATTCCCACCTGATGAAGATTAATAATGCATGACGTTTGAGGTTTGAATGTCAAATCAACTGCAACAAGTGCGCAAATGTTTGCTTCTTTTCGAATTAAACCTAATCCCTTGAGTGTCGTTGAATAAGACAGCATTGTCCTTGCCCAAGACTTGAAGGCTGGGTACCGAGACGTCTTACATTTGGAGATCACATCCGCAGCAGTCTTCAATCTGGAGATATGGAACTGTCTACAATCTATGTACAATCTCCAAGTCCTGCGAAACAGGACAATGATGGCTGTATATCCATGTTATTACTTGTAACTTTACGCTGCCTATATAAACCTGATTTGCCCTGCTAACATATTGAGAAGGTTCTGCCAACTTCTAAACATATTTATATAAATATGTGTACAACTATTTCAAAGAAAATATATTTGTCGTGAATTTATGTGGTAATTTCTAGTTACATGTATGTACTTATATACTATAACGCAATATTTAGAATATATATTGGCAATTTTAGTACATATTGGCGTGGCTATCTTTACTCTACTCTCTTAATAGATTATTCTTTTACTTACCTTGTTTAATATTGATATTTTCACATTTAATGCGATTTTGCGGATTCAAATCATTTGCTTTTGAAATCACTTGCCATTCTCATCAAAAAGTGAAAACCGGAACAGTTCCAAGTGATACTCAACTGTTAAGCCATGGCCTGTTTATATTTAGCTAATACATACTATACCTCATACATATTTATATTAGTTACTAGACTGTTAAGTTCAAGAAGTAAAGCTTAGGGTATAACAGTTTCCGTGGAAAGCAAAGTAAGGAAAGAAATCCCCTGCTGATGCATATTGAATTTTTTGCATAACAACAACGTTGGCAACAAGGATGCCTCAGTCTACACACAGTGATAACCACTTGTATGCACACAACCCCGGGTTGATGCCATCCACATTTGCTCCCCTTAAACCCCCGCTGTACGCCACAGTGTGACACCCCCTGCCTTGGGTACAGCCAACAGCATCCCAGTCAAGTTTCCAGTTTTATGTTTTGACTATTTTATGAATGCCGCCGTCAAACCACCCCGTTAGATATTGTTGTTGTTGTTGTTGCTGCTGCTGTGCCTAGTAAAAGTTTTTCAACCCTCGTGCTTGGGACTGGGTGAATGCACTCTGCGGCTTTAGGCCGGTCAACCCCCAACTTGGCAACGAGCTCCAGGCTACAAGCTCAAGCTGCAGGCTCGTTAGGCGATTTCATTTAATTAACTTGCCCAGGCAAACAACAGGCTTGAAGCGCTGCTCCAGCTTCAGATTTTGACTCTTTGTACCCTGTTCCCAATCCCAAACCCATTCCCAGTTCCATACCCATTTCCGTACCCCCTTGCTAAGCCGCTTACCCCCAACTCAGCTCCAATCGGCTCTTATCAGGTCAGCCGCCTTCTCACCGATCATGAAGGCAGCCGCATTCGTGTGGGCGGTGGGTGGCAGCGGGATGACGCTGGTGTCCACCACCCTCAGCCGTCGCATGCCATGCACCCTCAACTGGGGACTGACCACGGCGGTGGCATCGCTGGCGGGTCCCATGCGGCAGGTGGCCACCTGATGGTGCAGCGTGTAGGACAAGGTGCGAATGGAGCATCGCCAGTAATCATCCGAGCCAAATTTGTACGCCTCGCAGCCGGGCACCTGGCGATCGAGGAGCCTGGCCCCAATTGCCTGAAGTGCGGGCATCTTTGATATGCGTATGCTCTCCTTGATGCCATCCAGCAGGTACTCAACATCCTCCTCCACCAAAAAGTACTTGGGATCGATGATGGGCCAGCTTAAGGGATCCCTATTACGTAGCCAGAGGCGTCCCACGGACTTGGGATGGAATTGCATGACCAGAATTGTGAAATGATCAAGCTGCGTCTGTACGAACGACTTGTAGAGAGTGTCATAGATCTCCTGCTTGAAGTTGGCGCCTTCTTTGAGGGCTGTGCCCTCGTCACTGGCCAAACTTCCCTTCACCAGAATAAGCTCAATGTCTGGCCAATCCTTCGGCAGTGTCGAGCGTGCGGACTTTAGAAAGGTCAAAACCTCAACGCCGCCAATGGAGCTGAGACTCGTCCCAGGATTACCGCCCAGATAGAAGGACAATATCTCTGAAATTCTTATAGTAGATGCATACTGCGTCTGTCCCGTGGTGTTGGTTATAAATGTGGGTCCAAAGTGAGACATATGATCGTAGAGAAGTTTACCCACTGGCAGCGCCTGCACCAGCGGCACCCCAATGGCCTTCAGATTGTCCTCCGGCCCGATGCCCGAGAGAATCAGCAGCTGCGGAGAGTTAAAGGCACCCGCCGACAGGATGACCTCCCTACGGGCCTTAAATGTGTACTTTTTGTTTCCGTAAAGGAACTCCACGCCATAGGCGGACTTGGTGTCCTTATCGATGAGCACGCGGGTCACCCGTGCAAAGGTAAAGACGTGCAGATTGGAACGGTTGTCGCGCACGGGCTTAATGTAGGCGGAGAAGGCGCTGTGCCGGCGTCCATTGTTTGTGTTGGCCTGCACGTAGGAGACGCCCAGCTGGGATTGCCCATTGTAGTCGGTGCGCGGATGACCCGCCTGCACTGCGGCATCCACAAAGGCACTCGCCAGCTGTGTGCGAACGCGCACATCCTCGACGCTGAGCGGACCGCTGTGGTTGTGGTACGGCGACTGCTCCAAACCCTGCAGCTGGGACGACTCGCTGCGCAGGAAGTAGGGCAGCACATCCTTGTAGCTCCAGCCGTGGTTGCCACGCGCCGCCCAGGCATCAAAGTCCCGCCGATTGCCGCGGTTGTAGATCATAAAGTTGATGGAACTGGTGCCGCCCAGGATCTTGCCGCGTGGCAGGGCACACTCCTGATTGTACATGCCACGGCAGGCCAAGGCCTGCGGCACCGAGCGATAGTTCCAGTTGGAGGCAGTCAGCTGCAGAAACGCGGCCATAACGGGCGTCATGTGGGAAATGCTCTCCACGCCCCCCGCCTCGATGAGCGCTACCCGCCAGTTGGGATTCTCGGAGAGGCGCGCGGCCAGAGTGCAGCCGGCGGCGCCAGCACCCACCACAATGAAATCATAGCTGGCCAGTTGCTTGGGCACTGGATTGGCAATTGATTCATTTGGTTAAACTCAGAGTCAGTTGGATCGCTTGTTCCGCTTACCATTGGGACGCACCACCTGCTCCACCAGGTTGGCCAGGCCCAGCTGCTGCAGCTGATCCAGCAGTCCAGCCTCCGCTAAAGCAATCACCGCAAATATCGTTGTTATAAGCGACACTTGAAACATTTTACTAATCGCTGCGGCGCGGGATTAAAGCTTATAAGTCGCCCCGGAGCTCGGCGCGGCTTTATTGTTGTTTATTCAAGTGCACGTAAAAGCTAATCGATCTGCTCATCTGTTCCCCACATACCCTGCACGCCTCGAACGTCGCTCAGACGCACACGGGGCATATACTAGAATTGGGTTCGAGAGAGAAAATTCAATTGCGATCGTGTGTGAATTGGATTTGGGCCTTTGTATGCGTCAATATTTGTGATTCCTTCAGCGAGTTAATAAGGTCGATGTAATTCATTTTAATAAATTTATTAAAATTCTCCTCCTTAGCGCTTCAGCGTTTATTACTCCCTTCTTCGAGAGTCTTGTATAAAACTTATTGTAGCTAGTTCTTCCTATGGTGTCGTCATTGTTTCTACGTCTAAATTGTAATTTTGTATGTTTTCTTCCATCGTCGATTTAGCTTGCCAATTTAGCTACAGCGTAAATAAAGTTTTATTTCATCCAATCTTCTATTTCGGGGGTTGCAGAGGGCACTTTCGCTTGATCACGAAATGTGTAATGTGCATCTTAAGTTAAGTCATCAAATAGAACTAACTTTATGTTATAACCAAGTTGACTAAGTTTAGCCAGCATCCCATTACTATTGTATATAGCACCCATAAATATGCAAAACTTTACCAAAAAAATACAAATTTAAAAATAAAATATAGCCGCCATAGGACAGCCAGTATTAAATTCCGTTATATGAAACATTTTTTGTCTTTTAAAATATCTCAACCAATATCGGGTTTTATTATACCTTATATAGATTGCTTGAAATATCGGATGACTTTAGCTACCATAGGAACAATCGGTCGACCTTTTCTATGAAAAACTGCTGTAAGGATATATACTACAATACACATCTTCTATCGCCGAAAATAGATTTCCTTTTTTGTTTTCTTCGGTTTTGTGTACCTTCCCTGTGTCTAAATAATAAATCAATAAATGATTTAAAATCTGGGAAATACCACAATCTATTTAATACACAATTCAATTTTTCTAGGGACGAAAGATGTTCGGGATAGCCAATTTTTAAAATATCTCCCTCATAGAGTGAGTGCATTGTGACCACGAGAACATGCAAATTAGCTTCATTTGATATTTACGCCACAATACTCTTAGTAGCAAGCATCAAAGGTCCTATAGATCAATAAAAATTGAAAGTGGTATTCTTATTTCTAACCGGTTTTTTCGGTTTTAATTCGCTGCATCAAATAAATATAATGTTGGGACGGTTTGTTTTTAAAAGCAATAATCGCATCAAACTAATGGAAATATAGGAAGATATATTAGTAAACATATATAGAATGAATTGTACTAAGATAATGTGAAACACACAGTACAATTCTGTTTTTCATGTTCTCTCCTCGGAACTCTCTCTTCCCTCCATTAAGCTTGCTCTTTTGAATCACCTACGGGTAATCTCTGGCCAATCCCAGCTGTGAGCAGGGGCGCAGCTTGCCAGTGTGGCAAATAATCTTCCCCGTCGGTTCGGAGATTGTCCATTCTATGTCCCCCTTTATTTCCTATTTTCTACTCTATAACTCTTTTATTCTTTCCCATCCCTACCCGTTCCTAGATCCGTTTTTCCTTAATGTAATCTCTAACCAACCTCGCTGTGAGCTGGGGCACAGCTTGCCAGACTGGCTAATAAAACTTCCCCCACCGGGTTGGAGATTTCATTTCATTTCATTTTTTCCTACTGTCTTTCTTTATTCTTCTTCTTTAGTTTTAAATTATCCATAAATTCTATAAGCTTTTTTTCATAACTAGCTCTTCACTATCTTGATATAGGCTCTAATAACGCCACCGGCAATTCTTTGCTGTGAATAGGGGCATAGCTAGCCGGACTGGCAAATAAACTTCCCCCAACGTGCTGGTGTCGTTATTAGATTTCAATTGTAATTTCGCGTAGGCTTTTAAAATGTTTTCCTTATATCTATGTATAATATTATATTTTTTGATTCGAGGCAGCACTGTTTTGCCTTCGTAAATAAATAAATAATAAATAAATAAAAGGAGTCCTTTCAAGGGATTTTGATTGAGGTGGAAGGAAAACATGGATAAATGTGTTAAGGGATTTCTACAAAAGAGAAACCGTTCAAACAGAAGTTTAATAATGATCCCCATAGAGAGAAGTCTAAAGGGATGCATAAAACATGTTTAATATACAGAAGGAAGCATAAAGGTCTTTATAGAAAGTAAAGAGACGAGTCTTATGAGAGACATATTGTACATAACTACACATATCTCTATTGTAAATAAATTTATTGAAGGTGGGGAGATATAGGAATATATACTCTTAAATAAATACAAAGGGAGAACATAAACTATTTATAATAATATATATTAAGTGGTATTGAAATGGATTTTAAAGTGGAGTTGATTAAATATTTTTCAAAATCCTAATGCCGCATAATGCAGGGTATCGTATACCCAACAAATTTAACTGTTTTCGCACTTTTAATGCTGTATGGTCATTTAACTTAAAAAACACTCCCCGAAACTGAAATCGCAACTGTCTATCGATTTTGTTTACTCTGTCAAAAACCCGTCAGACTCGTTCTCGAATTCATATTCTCCAAGCTTTTTGCTCATCGTTTTATTGACCCAATTACATATCTCACAGCAGCACCAAAAAGGTGCCTAGTTAATCAGCCCAGCCCCAATCGGCTCTTATCAGGTCAGCCGCCTTCTCACCGATCATGAAGGCAGCCGCATTCGTGTGGGCGGTGGGTGGCAGCGGGATGACGCTGGTGTCCACCACCCTCAGCCGTCGCATGCCATGCACCCTCAACTGGGGACTGACCACGGCGGTGGCATCGCTGGCGGGTCCCATGCGGCAGGTGGCCACCTGATGGTGCAGCGTGTAGGACAAGGTGCGAATGGAGCATCGCCAGTAATCATCCGAGCCAAAGTTGTACGCCTCGCAGCCGGGCACCTGGCGATCGAGGAGCCTGGCCCCAATTGCCTGAAGTGCGGGCATCTTTGATATGCGTATGCTCTCCTTGATGCCATCCAGTATCTGCTCTACATCCTGTTTGACGGTGAAGTACTTGGGATCAATGCGCGGCCATTCGAGTGGATTACGATTATGCAGCCAGAGGCGGCCCACGGATTGAGGCTTGAACTGCATGATCAGGAAGGTGAAGTGATCCTGCTGCCGATCGGCCAGATGGCGATACATTTTGTCATAGATCTCCGGCTTGAAGTTGGCGCCACGTGCGAGCGCTGTGCCCTGGTCGCTGGCCAGGCTGCCAGCCACCTGGATGAACTCAATATCTGGCTGCGATGCTGGCGTTTGTGCCGTGGGCACCTTGATGAAGGTCAGCGTCTCTACGCCACCTATGCTGGACAACTGCGTATCCGCACGTCCCAGCAGAAAGTCCGTAAGTATGGGTGCCGACAGCTGGGAGCTGAACAGCGTCTGGCCCGTGGTGTTAGTCACAAAGGTGGGTCCAAAGTGGCACATGTGATCGTAGAGAAGTCTGCCCACCGGCAGCGCCTGCACCAGTGGCACCCCAATGGCCTTCAGATTGTCCTCCGGCCCGATGCCCGAGAGCATCAGCAGCTGAGGCGAGTTGAAGGCACCCGCCGACAGGATGACCTCCTTGCGGGCACGCACCTGGTAGCGGCGACCAGCATGGGTCAGCTCTACGCCATAGGCGGTCTTGGTGGCCTCGTCGATAAGCACGCGAGTCACCCGCGTCATGGTCAGTATGTGGAGATTCTTGCGGCGTGGACGCACAGGTTCAATGTATGCGCGAAAGGCGCTGTGCCGGCGACCCTTGTGGGTGTTTGCCTGGACAAAGGACACACCCAGTTGGGACTCGCCGTTGTAGTCGGTGCGCGAATGACCTGCCTGCTGAGCAGCCCGTATATAAGCATGAGCCAAGCCGCTGCGATAGCGCACATCCTCGACGCTGAGCGGACCGCTGTGGTTGTGGTACGGCGACTGCTCCAAACCCTGCAGCTGGGCGGACTCGCTGCGCAGAAAGTAGGGCAGCACATCCTTGTAGCTCCAGCCGTGGTTGCCACGCGCCGCCCAGGCATCAAAGTCCCGACGATTGCCGCGATTGTAGATCATAAAGTTGATGGAACTGGTGCCGCCCAGGACCTTGCCGCGTGGAAGGGCGCAGCGATTTCCTGGCATGCCGTGGCATGCATGGCGCTGTGGCTGCGATTGATAGTTCCAGTTGGAGGCGGTCAGCTGTAGCGAGGGCGCCATCAGTGGCACCAGATGCATAATGTTCTCCACGCCGCCCGCCTCCAACAGATAGACGCTCCAGTTGGGATTCTCGGAGAGGCGCGCGGCCAAAGTGCAGCCGGCGGCGCCAGCGCCTACCACAATAAAATCATAGTTCTCCCGAGGCACTGGGACGGAATACAGAGACAGAGAGCGCTATTCAGGCTGGCAGAGTGCAAAGGCATCGAGGATACTTACGGTCGGTGTAGAGCGGCAGATTGACCAGATTGCCCAGGCCCAGTTGGCGCAACCGTTCCAAATCGGCCTGTCTGGCTGATTTTGCGGCTGCTGTCACTGTCAGGGCCAAGGCCAAAAGAAGCAGCTGCCTGATCATTGTTGAGGTGAACCGTTCACTGGGCTCATTCGCTGATGACTGTGCCGGTGAAATTCGGCCTCTGGTCCATTTGAATGCTGTCTGGGCACAGTGGAGCAATTTATGCATAATCCGCTTACATTTTGCAGAGAGTAGGACAGACTTTCCCTTCTTGAACTTAGCTGGCAGGCAGAGTCTTATTTCCCTCACTTTTCATTTGTTATCTTTGTTTAACGAACAAATAATACTCGTATATTAAAGAACCTTCAAGGAGACACACACTCCTCCACCATGTTGACATCATATTTCCTAGGAAGTTACACTTTTTATAACTTGCCATGGTCACTTTATATGTAAATTGTATGTTGTACTGCCCTCTGTTCTCCATGGTCACTTAAAGCCTGCTCTGCGTACATACTTGTCCATCTATATTTGCTGCATTTTGTTACATTTTGTGCCACTGTGCAGCGCTGGCACCTTCTTGGCTTCTTCTGCTTAACGCATAGCTCATCATCTTTGGCTTACCCTTGCAGAGTGTATTATAAGTTTGTAACGAGATGTGTAACGCTCAAGACGTTTCTAGAGCCCTTCATTTATTTATTGATTATATATATTCTTGTTCAGGATATGTTGTTGATATGTTAAAGACATGTCCGCCTTATAGCTGTCATAGGAATAATAGGATGAAAAATGAGTTTTTGTCCGAACAACCTTTTTTTTACAAAAAATTCAAGCAAAATCATCAATTGCGAGCTTTTATATATATATATTTGATATAGTTTAATAAAGTTCAATTTAAATCTGATCTCCACGTCGATAATTGAGTTGTTCCATGACCAATTTTTTTTAAAATTATGTTTGCAAAGTTTGATCAAATCGAATTACTATATCATGTCATATCATTGAATGCCCTAAAATACAGAAACTCACCTAGAAATATATTTCTTAAATTTAGTAAATATTTCTACTAAATAGCAATTATTTCTGGCTTTCAGGATGACAATTATAAAGGCGATTTTGTGTACTATTTTTCCTGAGTGTAGTTGTGTAGTCGCAGTTTTGAAAGAGTATTTAATCTTTTTCACCCGAAGATGACTGTTCTTTCTGGTTCTTGTTTGGATCTCAGCATTTAATTACCAGCTGCCTATTAGCGCTTTCTGTGTTTTAGTCTGTTTCTTTTCTCTATTTATTCGGCTTATGTCTCCTATCCCATTGATTTGGATTTATTGTGCGTGCCTCATCTAGCTTCTTAACTATAAATGTTGCTTAGATTCACCTCTTTTCTTGTTCTGTTTTGTGGTTTTGCTGGTTTTCTATCTGCTTCGGCTTAGCGTGAATCTGCAAAAACCGGAAACTATTAATACTTGCAGGCAGCAACTCGGAACTCTGGTCCCTAACTCGGGATCTTTGTGGGGTTCATTAGTAGATGCAACTTCATAATAGTATTCGCGATTTATTACCCTTACGGAGAGTATCATAGACTTATCACGAGTTGTGTAACGCATTCAAGACGACAAGCTAAGTCAATATAACCGACTAGCTGGAAAACACCCAGCACTGCCCGGCGAAATATTTAGATTTAAATGCATTATGTTGAATTTGACTACTTTCGTCAATCTTAAGAAATACACAATAATAGCGCACCATGATTTTCCCACCACGCCTATTATGTTTTTGTGTAGAGCCTTGAAAATGAGTTTAAGCTCAATCGCTTGAAAAAAAGTTCTCCACCAATTTTCCAACCGTGGAGGTAAATATTTCAAAATCAGTGAGACACGTATCGAGGTTTTTAATGTGTAGAGCTTTGAAAATGAGTTTAAGCCCGATCGGACCAAAATTTGACTTTCTCCCACACAACTTTTAGACCAGAACTTCTCGCCCATGGAGTGGATTTTCCAATATCGGTGAAATATGTGTCAAATGATTTTTCGTATAGATTTTGGAAAATGAATTTGAAGCCGATTGGTTGGTAAACAAAAAAGTTTCCTACTACAGGGTGGAATTTTCCAAAATCCCGTCTTAGTATGCACTTTCGACATAGATGGAAAGTACTGTGAAAATTGCCAATCAGTCAGTCAGTCAGTCACCAATCAGGGCAAACCGTTTTATATATATACATACATATACTCGACTATACAGTATACAGTATACAGTATACTGTGTCTTATAGCAGCCATAGCATCAATCAACAATTAGTTGCTTACATTAGTTTGGGCATATTTGATTATAATCGGATGACTTTATTTTATGACATCGCAACGATTGGTAAAAAACTGAGTTTTCGATTGAAACCCTATTTTATTAGATTCTCAGTAAGGGTATCAATCCTTCGGCATCCCAAGGATAGCTGATTTTTTGGGTTTTTTGGTTGGGTGCCTTTTTTTCCATGTCGAAGTTGAAAGAAAACATAATTACAAGAGTAATACAAAATAACAAAAAAATGGAACGCATCGTGCGCAATCATGGCGGATTAAACGGCTTTAGGCTGGCAGCCACCCTGCTCTTGCCCCAGCTGCTCCCCGCTCTCCCCCTGCATATAGGGTTGTCAACGTTGCCAATGGCAGATTTGGTTATCTGCAGTGCAGCGTATCAAATAAACAACCCCCCACAAGTACAAGTCCCACGCCCAAGGCTAGACAACAGCCATCCCCGATGGCGCAGCATATTGAAAATAAGTATGCAATTGTGCCCAGTCCTTGATATCCTTTGGCAAAATCTGGCAACTCAAAATTGGCAACGGCCAACTGAGGGGCCTGTTTTTTGTTTTGTTTTTTTTTTATGTTGTTCTATTCTATTCACCTGTCCGTAGCCCCGGAAAGCCTGTTGCCAGTCATGAATATTTGATGCTTTGATAATGAAAATGCCGACAGTATGTGGAAAGGGCCGAAATAACCACAGCTGAAATCGTCACTCAAACCCTAACTGGTCACAGGAAGAACGAATCCGCTCAGACCCAAATTGGCCAATAAAATAAAAATGATGCAAAAATATTCGAAAAAATCTTAATTTTTGTTGAAAAATATAAATCAAGTTGAAATGCCAAGTCTATATATAGTCAAGGACATTTGGTATCGAAATCGTTGTAAGTTTTGACAAAGATGAATGATGGGAATTTGTAATCTAGGAGGTAGAGCTAGCTATTCTGAATTTGCAGGATGAATTATGGCCAAAGAATGAACTTCATCAGCACAAGTTTTGAAATAGTTGTTTATACTAATTTTGATGTACGCCATCGATTAAAATGTAAGCTTTCATAATTTTAATTTTTTCCAAAAATTAAATTTTTGAAAATGTGTAAGGGGAACCCTGGTAAATTTTCAAAAATAAATAATTTTTTTTTCTGTATTCATAAAATTTGGGAGCCAAGTCAATATAGCGTAAAAAAATAATCAAAAACACATCGCTTATGGAAATCGGTTAAGTTTTGACAAAGTTATGGGAGTTTGTAGGTGGTAAGGGGGTATAGGCGGTAAGAGCTATTCTGGTATTCAAAACCTTACAAGTCGAAATTTGTTGAATAATGGCCGATAAATGAACTTAAACAGAACAAGTTTTGAATTAGCGTTCTATACTTAAGTATCTTAGCTTTATAAGAAATGTTCTTTCTGTAACATTATCAAAACCATCAGATTTATTGAGACTGCATTTTTGGTCTTGGTTTGACCTATAGATCAATTTGGCATTTGAATTTTGTTCATTTATGCAAATTCATACAGAAACAATTTCGAAGAAATTCCATTTCTTAAATTTTTGATTCGCAGCCAACTGAACTCTTTCTAACTGTTTTGTTATTGGATGCTGAGTGCTTTAAGCTGAGAGGCTGAAGCTTTTCCACTACAAGCTCAAGGACAAAAATACCTTTGCATACTTTTAAGCGTCTCATACAAAATGCAAATAGTTGTTTGGGCACTTTCTTGTCTGAATATACAACTAACTAGATGTATACAAATTGTGGTACTTCAGTTGTTTAGTCAAGGCGAAGTCTAAACTTGCGGTTCTACATTTTAAGTGCCTCGGAGAACGAGCAAAAACAATCTAGACCATTAAAACTAATTTGCAATAAATGAATGCATTGCCAAAAACTCAGAAGCAAAAGTAGTTAAGTTTATAAGAACGCTATAGTTCAGAGTGCTTGACTGGAAGATACTCTGTACTTAGGTCTCAAATAAGCTAAATCTATTAACTTTTATATGAAGTCTGTGTTAAATTGAAGTTTCTTTTCTCCCTTTCTACCATTGTGAATAATCCAAAATTTAAATGAATGTATTCTTGTGTACTAAATTTTCTGTATTCTAAAGTCTTTTAAACCAGAATTTCTGAATTTTACGAAAGAGTGAAATCGTAAAACCCAGCAGGATAGTCGCTTTTTAATTCATTATTAGTAACATTTTTGAATTCTATTTTGAAAAGCTGTTAAACTCCTTGACATATTTGACCGAAATAATTTTTGCCATATCTATCCCTCCTCCGTAAATGTGGAAAATCTATATCCTTTGCACCCCTATAGGTAAAATCAACAAATTTAATATAAAGACCACTGCTGAAATTCATGAAAAGTTTGATTAATAATATCTTTGCTATGCCCAGTTCCGATCCCACAAATAAGGAAAAGAAAACAGAGTATACCAAATCACAGTGGGAAGCGGTTGCAACGTTCTTCAAACAAAAAAAGGAATATTAAATAATTGTTAATCATAATTACAATTACTTAAAATAAATTCTTTTAACTGCTATACATGTTACGGTCCGTGGTTGTAGGTTCATAGATATCTCCTTCAGTGCTTTGTTTAACTCAATGATGATCTCCTAACAGATTTGTTAATGGCAACAGGCTATAAAAAATAGAGTCAATTGAGTGCCTTCTAAAAAAACGTTTCCGTAACAATAAAAGGCGAGAAGCAGCATTAAATAAATCAAAACACGGGTAACTAAAACAAAAGTAAACAAAAGCCATTGCTTGAATTGGGCGAAGTCTCAGACTTCATGGCTGTCAATGATTGTTTTTGTTGCTATTGCTTTTGGATTCGTATGGAAATTGGCAAAAAAGCCAGTTTAGAAAAGAAAAAACAATGAGAACGGTTGCCAACTGATCGACTTATAGATACAGATACAATAAAGGCACAGACACAAAGCAAAAAGTGAAAACAAATCAAATCAAGCTAAATAAAATCAAATTTATGCGCGCATTCAGCGGGCAGTTTTGATCAATCATAATTGATAGATTGATACATTTTTGCTGGGTGCAAGTTTATCGGAACACACAAATCAAACCATTCAGCAGGTAAAATCATGTATCATTGATGAAATTTCTCTGCTGAATGCGTCCAATGTCAATGTCAAATGAAGTTTCTTGTTTGTATTAACAATTAATTATAATATTAATAAATATGCCGGAGCTAGGCCACCTGTGGAGCATCAAATTAGAAAAGGCAGCTGAACATGTACATATATAAATCTTATAATATATTTTATTGCTTAGAAATTAGCTTAAATGAGAATCAGTTCATTATGTACGAATATGACAAGAAATATGATGCTGGAAAGAACTAACTAAAGCACCGTTCGGAGCATGAGAGTCCAATGAAGCTGTCAAGGAACTGGAACCTGACACTCAACAAACTAGGACTGCGACTACAGCTTCCTAACCGAACAGATAGCTGCTGAAACGTGATATGAAACCTAAGTGATGTATGCCAGCTGGGAATCATTTGATAAAGCCATGATCCTGTTTGATCATATCGGCTGTCTTCTCGGCAATCATGAAGACCGGTCCATTGGGATGGCCGGACATGATCTCCGGCATAATGCTGGCATCGGAAACACGCAGATTGCGTATGCCATGGACACGAAGGCGTGCATCCACGACAGCTGCCCGATCCGACTTGGGTCCCATCTTGGCCGTACCAGAGTAGTGGTAGATGGTGAAGGTGAAGTGACGCACATAGCAGGCCCAGTAGGCCCAGCTCTTGTACGGATGCTGCTTGCAGGTGGGTATCTTACGCTCCCAGAGCTTGGCATTGATCGCCTTCATGCCTTTCTGCTCCATCAGGCTGTTGGCCTTCAGCAAACCACGCACGGAGATGTCCACATCATAGGGATGGGCAAAATAGTTGGCATGTATCAACGGATACTTAAAGGGATCAGCGCTCTTGAGCATGATGCGTCCACGGCTCTTGGGACGCAGTATCATCGGAAAGATCATAAATGCGTTCAGATTCTTATCCTCGATCTCAGCGAATACAGCATCGTAGATGGATTTCTTCAGGCCAAAGGCTCGCGATATGGCCGGGTTGGAGGACATGGAGCCACCAACCAGAAACAGCTCAATATCTGGCCAGCCGTCCACTTCACTTTGATGATCCATATCCCAAAAGGCAATGGCCTCACAGCCTCCCGGCGAACCATAGGGACCCTCCAGTCGATTATATCTGGTCAACCACGATGGATCGGCAAAGTCCTCAAATTTCAGCGATGTGGCATTTGTGGTAAACGTAACCGCCGGCGCTGTATGATCCTGCAGATTGTAGCCCACAGCCAGATCCGCAATGGGCTTGATGCCCACCTCACGCAAGTGCTTGGCCGGACCCACGCCGGAGAGCATCAGCAGCTGGGGCGTATTGATGGCACCCGCTGAAACGATGACCTCCTTGCGGGCCAGGACCTTCTGCTGGCGTCCATCCGCCTGCAGCATGACGCCATAGGCGGTCTTCGTTTGCGGATCGATGAGCACTTTTGTGACAAGGGCGTTCTTCTTCACATGCAGATTCGGACGCTTGCCTTTGAGGGGGTAGAGGTAGGCGCGATTGGAGCTCCAGCGGGTGGAATTGTATGTGGTTGTATGCAGAAAGGCGACACCGTTTTGTATGTGTCCATTGTAGTCACGATATTTAAGGCCATCCTGCTGTGCGGCATCAACAAAGGCCTCCGAAATCCTGGAGCGCCAGTTTACATAACTAATCTTAACTGGACCATTGCGTCCAACCATATCCTCATCGGCATCCGGCACGGTGCTGCCCTCGTATTTCCTGAAATAAGGCAATACATCTTTCCAGCTCCAGCCGGGATTGCCCAGCGCGGCCCAGCGATCATAATCCCTGCGGTTGCCCCTCGTGTACATCATATAGTTGAGCACGGAGCTGCCTCCCATCACCTTGCCGCGTGGCCAGTTGCAGCGATTGTTGTTCATGGCCAGACAGGCATGATCCGAGGGCTGTGTGCGATACTTCCAGTTCATTTCGCCCAGCTGCAGAAAGTGCGCCACAATGGGCACATCCATGAGCAGACGCTCCGGTCCGCCGGCCTCCAGCAGCAGGACCTTCCATTTGGGATTCTCGGAGAGGCGCGCGGCGATCGTGCAGCCCGCAGTGCCAGCGCCGACCACAATGAAATCATATTCGCTCTCTATTTGCACAGTGTTGTCAAAGTTCTCCAGATCGACCTCCGAGCCGCCGCGTCGCAAAAAGTTGATGGTCTCCAGAATGACATTCGAGTCCTGGGCGGCTATCAAAGCCAATAGCCCGGCGAATAGCAACAGCCACAAATGGCAAATATTCTGATCGCTAGCCATTCTCAAGCACAACACTGTGATGCACTTTACAAAAAAAAAAATTCTTATATTTCGCGTTGAAAAAAAAAGGTTAACCCTGGTTGTTAGAACTTTGATATTAAGACGCTGCGTTGGCGTCTCTAAACTACGAATTTGTCGCGGCTGCGTGGCCCGTGCCGTTCGGACTCTTAACTGGTAATGCTGTGAAACGCTCTGGCCAAGTTCAATTTAATATTAAATATAAGCGCCGTCGACGTCGCTGCTGCCGAATCGTGTTGCGAATCTTTCGGCTGTGTTTCGGCCCGATCGACAACACGCTGGCTGTTGTTAATATTAACGATTACTGCTGGCCAAGAATCTTCAGCTTCAGATACAGCTACAGCTACAGCTACAGCAACAGCTTCAGCTAAAACAAGCAGCTTCAACATTCGGCATGACTGTGTACACGTTCACAACGTAGCCAAATTGAAAGCCACATCTGACATTGACTTGAGCTGATCGTTCACACGATCGCAACTCGACCATTGACCAAATTGCGGAAGCTAGTATACTATATGCTTAACTGTGCAGCTTGCAAGTAGCTTTAGGGCTGGTCCATACTCTAGTCTGGGGTGACCACTTTAATACTGACGACGATCGTTGATCGTTCATCGCCGATCGCCGATCGTTGATCGTTGATCGTCTTTTATCGATCAATCAATGCGGAAGGCGTGCAGCATGCGTCGAAATTCATTTTTATTAACAGCAATATGTCAAGCCAAGATCATAACATAAATTGTTGACAACGATCAAGAACCTCACTTGCTCGAGCTATTTTAATTGGTAGAACAATAAAAATGTGCCTGCACTGATACAAATCTAAGAGCAAGTTCAGTTTCATCTTTTCAAATATTAACTTTTATCATATCATTCTACAAAAAATTCAACTTCTGAAACGATCTTTTGCCTTTTGAGTTGTTTTTATTAGTTAAACAATTAAAGTGCATGCACTGAAAAAAAAGTAAGATCAAGTTTGATATAAATATTAATCCTGACAACTTTTTACCATCATCTCCTTATGATCTTTTGTTGATATCTCAAAATATGATTTCCAAATATCCAATTGATCCTTTTTAAAGTATTTGTTATAGTTATAGTTAGTTTTATAATTATGTTGATTCACAGGGTTTACGTTTGATCTTTTCAAATATCGATTTTGATATTTTACCATTTCTAATACGATATTTTGCCTTCTTATTAGTGAATAATATTTTATTGCCAAATATCCAATTGATCTTTTTTAAATATTTGGTATTAGTTTTATAATTTTGTTGATATAAGGTGGTTTTGATGTAATTTTTACTTCCTGAATACCTTTTAATAAGCTTAGTTCTATTGAAAAAAATATATATCTTAGAATTATATTTAAATGAATATTAAAAAAAGTAAAAATAATACAAAAATGAATATATCATTATATCATCTTGAAATATCACTACGATCTGCTTAAATGTTCAATGATATCAAAATGATAATATTATTTAATTTTCAATGATAAACATGTGAGAATTTTCTTCTTCTTCCCCCGCACTTCAGTACCGAATCTAGTTTGTTGAATAACTTCTGTCTTTATGATACGACCAACTTGAAATTTAGACAGTCGATTAAGAGTAACCAAAGTAATATATATGCAAAAGCCCAAAGCTATATCTTTAAAATTTGTTGGTGTAAAACGTGTTTATCGAGTTGCGGGGGAGTGGGGGTGGGGGGGATATCTTGGACCTGCATATGGTATGCAGGAAACTACATTTAAAATGTTGTATCTCTAGCTATTATAGTTGCTGAGTTCGACTGACGGACGTACGGACATGGCAAAATCAAATTTTGTTTTGATACTGATCAAGTATATGTATACTTTATAGGGTAGGAGATGTTTCGTGAGATGTCTGCCTGTTGCATACATTTGCACATATTTAATACAGTGGGTATTTTTACCTATTTGATGGGTACAGGGAGTAGAAGTATAATTTTGATAAACGATTTGGTAGATAGTGTCGCTCAGTGTATGGATCTCTATGTGTAGTTGTGATCCTGCTTGATCATGTCGGCTGCCTTCTCGGCTATTAAGAAGACCGGTCCATTGGGATGTCCTGCCACTAGGTAGGGCATTATGCTGGCATCCACCACACGCAAATTGCGGATGCCGTGGACGCGCAGACGGGCGTCCACAACAGCGCTGGGATCGGAGCGAGGTCCCATCTTGGCCGTGCCCGAATAGTGGTAGATGGTGAAGGTCAGGTGGCGGGCATAGCAGGCCCAGTAGTCGCTGCTTGGCCAGGGCAGATGACGGCAGCCGGGCAGCCGCTTCTGCAGGACCTTGGCATTGATGGCCCGGAAGGCGGGCTGCTGCATCAGGCTGACGGCCTGCTCGATGCCACTCACCGTCATATTGAGATCATAGGGATTCGAAAAATAATTGGCATAGATAAGCGGATGCTGTTGGGGATTCCGGCTGCTCAGCTTGATGCGTCCACGGCTCTTGGCGCGCAGTATCATCGGAAAGATCATGAAATTGTTCTGACCGCTGCGCTCCAGCTCGCCAAAAAGAGACTCATAGATCTCCGGCCTGAGGCCAAAGGCCAAGCGCAGCGCCGGATTTAGCTGCATGCTGCCGCCAACCTGGAATAGCTCCATGTCTGACCAGCCCTGTTTATCGCCCAGTGCATAGAATGATATGGCCTCCACTCCACCTGGTATACGCAGTGGTCCCTGGCCACGCAGATAGCTGCCCACAGCATCGGTGCTCAGGAAATTGTTCAACTGCAGCGACGTGGCATTTGTTGTAAAGGTCACGCCAGGCGCCACATGATCCTGCAGATTGTAGCCCACAGCCAGATCCGCAATGGGCTTGATGCCCACCTCACGCAAGTGCTTGGCCGGACCCACGCCGGAGAGCATCAGCAGCTGGGGCGTATTGATGGCACCCGCTGAAACGATGACCTCCTTGCGGGCCAGGACCTTCTGCTGGCGTCCATCCGCCTGCAGCATGACGCCATAGGCGGTCTTCGTTTGCGGATCGATGAGCACTTTAGTGACCAGCGCTTTCTTCTTCACATGCAGATTGGGACGCTTGCCCTTGAGGGGGTAGAGGTAGGCGCGATTGGAGCTCCAGCGCGTTCCATTCTGGATACTGGCCTGCAGATAGGAGACGCCCAGCTGCGACTCTCCGTTGTAGTCGCCGCGTGGCAGGCCCGCCTGCTGCGAGGCGCTGACAAAGGCATCGGCAATGGCCGTGCGATGATCCGCATAGCTAATCTTCACCGGACCCTGCCGGCCGGGCCGCGTTTTACCCGCATCCGCATCGGGTATGAGGGAGCCCTCGTATTTGCGAAAATAGGGCAACAGCTCCGCATAGCTCCAGCCGGGATTGCCCAGCGCGGCCCAGCGATCATAATCCCTGCGGTTGCCCCTCGTGTACATCATATAGTTGAGCACGGAGCTGCCCCCCATCACCTTGCCGCGTGGCCAGTTGCAGCGATTTTCCTTCATCGCCAGGCAGTAGCTGGACGAGGGCTGCGTGCGATATTTCCAGTTCATTTCACCCAGTGCCAGGTAATGTGCCACTATGGGCATGTCCATGATATAGCTCTCTGGTCCGCCGGCCTCCAGCAGCAGCACCTGCCAGTCGGGATTCTCGGAGAGACGCGCTGCCAAAGTACAGCCCGCGGTGCCCGCACCCACCACTATGAAATCATACTCGCCGAGCATCCTGTCGCGCTCATCCATCGCCTCCAGGTCCATTTGCCGCTGGCCGCGGCGCAGGATCTCGAAGACATCGCCCAGCGCATTGCCGGAGTAGCTTTGAGCCGCTGCCAAGCTGAGGCATTGGCTCAGTGCCAGCAAAATGAATTGCATTCGAAATGACAGTTAACCGAACAGATCCGGACAGCAGGGCTTTCAGCGGTCAACTGAATTGTTAGGCTGACCGGACTAACAAGAGGTCTCATTGGAAAATAAAAGAAATTTTATAGCAGTTCGAATCAGGCAGTAAAACGCTAAGGTATCTAGAATTAACTTCTATGCACACGTCGCTGTGTTTAATAACTAACTGCATTACCTCGTGTAGAACAACGGGTTATATCAGAGGAATTAAGTGAATTACACATAGAGAGTATGATTAATGAAGAGAGCTCAAAATACTCACTAATCTTAATAGGCATCTTAACAATTTGGTAGAAGGTTAATGATAGATTAGAGTACATGATCAGTTGAGTGATTCTTATTCATATCTCAATTACACTTAAGCCGATCCTAAAATCTGAAAGGTTAAAAGAACAAACTTTGTATCATAACAAGCGACAGAAGCTCCTAAAAACTATGGTTCTGATATAACTAAAATGAATCAGACTAATACCATATTTATCCGAAAGTTAGAGCACAGTCGGGAGACTTTAAACAAAAAAGATCCCTTAAGACTTTACGAATAAATAGAACAAATCATTCTGAAATCTCTAAAAAATACGAATCCGAACTTAATTATCTTTTTATAGAGATGATCTGTCAAGAGAAGTCGAAAGTCAGCAGAACAAATAACTCATCGATGATCCTAATGTCTGTGGGGTACAAAGATTGCTGGGGGTTAAGAGAAGGGAGCAATATCAAAATAGAGCACAAATTCGAAAACAAAGTTGAATCAACAGATCTTAAAAAGATTTTACTGGGTTGCTCTTTAGATTCAGATCAAAGTGTCATCGTTTTTATATGAGAGGAATAAGAGATTGGAATTAAAGAGCACAGTTTCTATCTAATATTTTAATTACACTGAATAAATTGCAGCTGATCGTGGCCTTAGTTGTATGATTAAATTATTTCATTTAAAATTTCCATAGGCCCCCACCCGGCGCCCCAGCCGCCACCGCTTCTGAGAAGGGCAAGCAAACTGTGAGCACTTGTTGCATTGTTTGTAAATTGTATAATTATTTCCGTTGGCATGTGATTTAACAAACAACAGAACAGCTTACAAATGCAAGACCTACATCAACAACTACAACATGACAATATTCGTATTGTCATCGCCACAACTCATAGACCTTTCAGACGTACATATACATAGCTCTCTGAAGAATTTCTGGGCGGCAACATGACATACTAAAAGATCTTTTACGGTCTTTCAAGATAATAAATGACAAGCCAGAAATGGTCAGCAGCGCAGGTTAATGGAATAGGATGTCAGGCCAGCAAAAGGTCCCTTAGGCCAGACGGTGCACTGAAAGAAAAGTGTGTCGCAATTCTCTAAAATAGATAAACTTCAGCTGTATGATGAAATAAATATATGTAATCAAAAGAAGCTATACCTAATATTGTGGCTCAATCTTTATGAAAATATACTAAATATATATCATTCCATAATATAGAAGTACTCAAAGTTATTTTAATTACCGAGATTCGATGTATACGGACGGGTAGATAGACAGAAGAATGTCTATACTTTATGGGACGGATATGCCTCCTTCTAGCTGTTACATACATTTGCACAGTTTTAGTATCCCATTTACCCATATTATAGGTCTAAATGCTACAAAATATCTGTCTTTATAGATATTCTTTATATAGCTGGACATCTGTGTCAAAAAAGTTGACATTTTTATGCCAGTTTCATTCTTTCGTTTAGTCGCACAAATTATAAGATAAGAAAGAATTTTGTACCTCTTTGTCTCCTTTTGTTTCTTAGTCAAGAACCGGGTTTTCTTGATTTATGCTTCGTAACTTGGTTTTTTTCATCATAATATTATTCATTTTTATGGTGTAGGGTCTTTTGTGACGGGAGCTTTAATATCTGCGGTGTGAATCTGGCTAAGTTCTTGGTAGACTCGGAAACCAAGGCTTGGCTAGAATCGATGACATTCAAGCCAAGCCATTCGAGTCAAGGTAGCGCCGCCGACTGTTGCGCAATTTCGCAATAGTTGGCAACGCGTATAGCGTGTAACGGCAATTAAAGTTGCAGCTTTTGGTACAATCGATACCTGGCTTGCTGTTAAGTAGTTAAGAATTTTGTTAGCTGTTGTCTTTGACCGACTTTCCGATATGCGAAACTGTCCGAAAACTGAGATTGCCGCTCCTGGCTTTTGGTTCATTCAGTTGCAACAATTTTATGGGCCTCGACCGGGCATTGACATTGCCGCCTCTGGATAATTAATACAAAGAATTTAAAAATGTATATCCATAATTTAATGCTCAAATATAGCGATATGTTTGAAGACATTGCCATATATGGACTCTTTTATGAGGCTTGAAACTGTCAAGCAAGCCGCATAGAGATGGAACAATATCGATGTTAATATCGATATTATCGATATTTTACTGTTTCAGCAAGTGCTTTTTAGTTTTAAGTGTCGG
This sequence comes from Hirtodrosophila confusa, assembly GCA_035043065.1. Taxonomy (NCBI): domain Eukaryota; kingdom Metazoa; phylum Arthropoda; class Insecta; order Diptera; family Drosophilidae; genus Hirtodrosophila; species Hirtodrosophila confusa. Next base: position 2,233,599 of record JAWNNI010000078.1, read on the forward strand.
TTTCTTTAGTAATAGTGACAAGGTTACAAATTCCATCATTAACTAGAAGTGCGCTGAAATCAAGTGTGAAACATGATTTTCTGGGTGCTAAAAATTGTTTTAATTTGTTTAGTCTGTAAATGTTTAGCAGTTCGATATTTAAATCGTTGGTATCAATATTTATTTTGCAAATTGATATTGGTTTTAGCGAGTTGAGCAAACATTTTCAGTTCACTCTAACTATATTTTTCACACGAAATCGTTTTTGAATGAAATATAAATAGTATTTAGCTCTTAAAAACTATCCCTAAATGGTTTTCACTCTGAATCTTTTCAAAGCGATTACTTAATCGTTTTTTTTTTGTTGGGAATTCAAAACAGTTTAAAATTTCGTTACCAAATCATCGGAAATGGATAAATGCCAGATTGTGTATATTTGGAAAGAAACAATTTCAATTTCATGACGTTTGTCAGGATTCCAGTTTAGTTTTGTGAACTTTGCTGCGTCCATTGCAGTGACTTGGCTTTAATCAAGAAACTGGCCCATGTTGATACAGGTGGCTGCGATTTAATTTCCAACTCTAATGATGACTTGCCAATTTTGGTAACTAAGCCCCTCGTTGGCCGCCCCTTCCCCATCGGTTGACATTAATCTGTCGGCGATAAATTGTTCTTTTTGGCGACAGACAGCAACAGTTCTTGAATGCTCGCTTGGGCACGGCCCGCTTTCAGGCTGTGATTTTTTTTATGAGCACAATTTACATACATATTATGTACTGCTATATGCATGTAGTATATATTCATAGCTTAGAATTTTTTTATTTTTTATTTTGTGTCCATTTTATGGGCATTCTCAAGCCGACTAGCTCGTGTCTGATAGTTTCTAGACAATTTGTTGTTATTTTTTTCCTTTTAATAAATCGCTGCAATGTTTATTGCACATTTTCAATTGATTGTTTATGCAAAATTCTAATTAATTTATATCAGAATATAAATTTTGTTCAATTACTGATAGATTTCATCATATATCTATTAACGCCAGCTTATGAGCAATTCATTTTGTTTGAAAACAAGACAGAAACCTGCAACAATGTTTCTTAAACAACAAATTCATTTTCGACCGGTTGTTTCTATCTAATATAGTTTCTGATTTTGATAAATACGATATAAGATGAGTTTTAAACACTGAAACGAAATTAAAATCATAATCTTTTGTTTATTTAATAACTGTAAATAATATATATAAATACATATATCTAAGATAAACACAAAGAAGTATATATTTATATATTTAATATATAAATTAAAATCATAATCTTTTGTTTATTTAAAAACTGTAAATAATATATATATATATATATATAAAATAAACAACAACAAAAATATATATATATATATATAAAAATAAAAAAAATAAGATTTGATTAACTTTGGAGAGATTAAAACGAAACTTAAATTTGTTTGTTTGAGGCATTTTCAAAAACAATAAAGTTGTTCATGCAACGTAATTTATGATCGATTGATCCTATGTCAGCTATATATAGTATTCCGATTTCAATCAAATTTTGTCACTATGTATTGAAACTTTCACCTGGTCACTTTCGGTTAAGATATCTGGAAAACTGAGAATGTTTTCAACTTTCGACCAATCTTTCCTATGGCAGCTATATGTTACACAAATCCGATCCGGCTGTTTCTGACACATGTTCTTCCTGCAGTAAAAAGATGCATCTATTCCAAGCTTTATCACGATAGTCTTAGCTATTCCAGTCTTAACGGGGACTATCTTACGTAGAATCAATCCGAATATATATGTATATATTATTTTTGGCGTTGGAAAGACATTTCGTGACAAAGTAATAATACCCTCTGCAAGGGTATACAAATCTGCTTTGTTTTGCTACATTTATGGCATCGATAAATATTAAGTTTGCAAACACAGTCGAAGCATAAGCAGAATAGGAGAATAACTTAAGTGAAGAGAAGTTGCGGCGATTGATGACTAAACAAAAAAAAGAAGAAAAACCATAAAACAATAATTTAAAGCCCAACATTCGTACAAAAAAATTGTTGTGCAGCAATAACGAGCCGAGGCAAATCTTCTACTTATAAGAATTGCCAAGGTTGTCAGAGAAACTAACAAACCACGTATTAATAAGCAATCTACATAGTTGGGTTGAGGGAGAACGTTTGAATTCTTATAAATAATGCAAACTATTGAGTAGAGTTATCGATAATATCGATATACAATGCATGCTCGATATAGTGAAGAAATGCAGAAATATAAAGACTGTGTCTTAATAATGTAATGTTAAGTAGAATAGGAAACGAGTATCTAAAATTTAAAACAAACTATTTTTGCGCATGGTATAGAAGAACCCCATATCAAATTTGTGATTTATAGTCTATGTCTGGTCAATGGTATAAGAGTATTTAATAAGTATTTCAAAGGTACTCGATAAGTACCTTAAATATCTATGTTATCGATTGTAAAACTTGGAAGAGTATCGATGCTGATCGGTGAAAGGCTGTCGAAAGTATACGCTGACTAAAGAGGAAGCTTAAGACTATAGATCTAAAAGTAGAGTATTGCTATGTTTGAATTTCGAAATAGATTTAGGCATGCTGTCACTTAGTTTTCTAAGTTTTCAGCAATCAAAATCCAAAAGGCATACATATTGTGCATGCAAGTTCCGAAATTATAGCTAGTTGCAGTCAAGACTCGACAATATCGACGCATTTGCAGCAATACACACGGCTTAAATATGGCAGAGAACCAAGAACAACCACAACAGTTGCTAGCCATGACCATAAAGAACAGAAATGTTGACGATGATGTGGCCAGCGGCAGCACCACAGAGCAGGTCAAACTGGCCATGCATGCCAAGCCCGGACCCGGGGCATTGCCCCGCTGCGAGCTGCCCGCGAGCTATCAGCAGGAGTTGCCAACAGTGCAGGCAGCTGAGGGTTTGGTTAATGCTCAGGAGTCGATGAAGGAGACACGCTGGGGTCGCATCTTTCGGATCCTGGCACGCTGCATGCTGTACTGCAGCGTGCGTATTGCCGCAGGATTTGGCTTGAGTCGTCAGCAGACAGCCTGGTACAAGCACTGCTGGGATAATCCAGATCCACGTCCACGGATCAACAGCATTTTGGTTGCACGTGAAAGTTACCAGGAATAAATGCAAAGGTCATACTCTGCTTAATTGGTTGACATTTGCAAATATAATAAGACGATAATAAGGCAAAGCCCGTTTCAGTTGTTATATCTTAGCTTGGTAACAAACTTGCTTCACCATCCAGTTCTTCGCAGACTTAAATAATATCATTTATTTCTTTCTCGTGTGATGATTTAAATAATATTTCCTTCTCAATGTGCACGGCAAGAAATCTACGTAGAAATCATGCATTTGATGTATCGATTATACACAAATTAAGCACAATATCGAATCTAGATTAACTAGTCACAAAGTTATGTCATCATTTATGAATTGATAATTATAGATTCGGCATTAAAAATGTTAGTTGCAGCCATCACAAAGTCTAGGTATTATCAATGTTTGATTTATACATTAATAATCATCGATTATATACTATCAATGTTCAATTTATACATTAATAAGATCTGAAACAATAGATTCTTTCTATATATCCTTCAATTTTAATGCTCCCATCAAAAAGTGTGACCGCTAAAATAGCAAACTTTTATTTTGAATGTTCAATAAATTATAGTATATTTTTATAGTCTTAATTTTTTCACACTTCAATATCTCGGGAATATCTTCTTATTCGAATACGTTGATCAATTAAATCTTATTATAATCGTGTCTTGATCGATCTCAATTGCTTTGACAGCTGTCTACCCACTTTGCGTACTTCCTTTTCATTCTTCCGTTGTCGAAATGTTTCACTTCTTTGTCCACGAAATAATATTTGTGGTCACTTATGCTGTGATCATTAAGTTGACGTCACTTCCAGCTTGATCGCATTGTGCGGCCAGATATAACAAAAATCAAATAATTGCACACTTAATGTGATTTAGAGTTGAGCAAACAAAAGTGCTACCAAATATAATTGTGGGCACAGTCAATTGAATGGCAATTGACAGACAATTGATGATTGTGAGCGTATTTGAGATATGCCGATCTTAACATTGTCCGCATTGCAATTATACGTATTATATCGAAATTGAAATTGAAATCGGAATGGAAATGTTATTCAACTTTTTGACGAGTGCTCGATGGGCTACTGAACCGAAACGCTGCGTCACGGCAGTCATCGACCGACAATCGGTATGCCGATTGCCCGATTAGTTGCGCATCGATGCCAGTTCGTCTTAGTTTATCGATAATCGATTTATAACGTTAGAACAATTCAATCTGTAAATTCAATTGACTAATTCAAGTGCAGCTTCTACTTAAGGAACACATTCGTTTTCATAATAAATCATACACAGAGAGAACAAAATCTATTAAGTGATCAATTTCATATTCTAATCGAAAAAAATTGTTCGAATCTTAGTAGAAAATCTGATTCACATCTTATAGAATAGGAACTACAATACAAAATTAAAATAAGAAAAAATCAACACGAAAATTAAAATTTTTATACAATGTTCCCGGAGGGAAAAAATCCCCCGCAAATGAGAAAAATCTATATCTCCACACCTGTACAGGTAGAGTCACCAATTTTGGCATACATACTAATGTTGACCCCCTGGACAAATCTGCATCAAAAATTTTTGGACCCCCCACCCCCTCCCCCACAAAGGAGCATTATTTATATCTCCCACACCTGTGCAATTTTTTCGCGTCTCTTTCTGAACACACAAATAACCAAATTATATAGGACTGGGAACATAGTATTCTGCAGTCGGGTGCGTCCGACGTTCTTACTTGTTTAATAATATATTCAACAGTATATTATATCCCGAGTATTTAACTGTCACTCGGGAAAGGCTTTCATATTTATCTGAGACTGTTTTCGAGTTAATGGAGAAAATCTAGTTTTTCGACATTTCAAATTATGTGCGAAAAGGTAATGAAATATCATCTGAACCAGGCATATATTACTTTCACTTTGGGATTGAACTATATAATAAGTCTTAATCAAAAACGGTGAAAATTTTTATGAAATTTTCTACAAAATTTGAATTTTGGTTTCTTGTTTTGTTCTTTAGACGTTTAGTTTTATTTTGTATAAATTTTATCGACTTTTCTGTTGATTTCCTAAATATTTTAATTGAGTTTTAAATCTTAGATTTGATGTGAAGTAAAGTTTTTTAATATCATATAAAATTTGTTATGCCCGCTTGATATTTTATGTTATTCCAATGATAACATTTAGTGTTTGAATTGTATGAAATTGATGGTATTTGATGAAACAACTTAAACAGCCCATACAAATTGTTGTTGATCTGTTAAGCTCTCTGTGTAGGCTATAAATATACAGATCTTTAAGTGGCAAGTCATTGCTCTACTTCCTGATGTTCTGACTGACATTGGCACCATTTTGGAATATTTTGTTTTGCGCCCTTTCATACAAATACATACTTAGTATCTACTTATGTAAGTTTTAAGTGAGCCAAGGTTATACAACTTAGAATTCTATCATGCTGGCAATTGGTAATTAAAAACTGGAAATGTGAGCCCAACTCAGATAATGAATATGATTATGAGAATACTTATTACAGGGTCAAGCCCTTAGGGTGTAAAGAGCTTCGATTGGGGCAACCGGTTGCAAGAGTTCTGTAGATTCGAAACATTTCCGTCTATGGCAATCATACAATCATTAATATTAATCGTTGACGCTGTAATTTTCAAAGTATTCTCCTAATAATTATAAACAATCTGTCTCTCTTTTTCTCATTCACAGGTAAGCCAGCAGTCTGGGCAGAGTGTGAGTAGTGAAATAACAAAATAAAACTTCTTAGCCATGAAATTCTTGGTATGTGTATATAAATACTTGTATTTTTTAAGCAAAGCAAATACCGAAGCGACTAAAGATCCAAACATCAAGTTCACTAGGTCTGGGTCAACTGGGTGGACTGCGTGAATCGCATGTTGTCTAACGGACTCGAATGCAAATGATAATTGAAAATTATATCAGACTATAACAAGTTTATTAACCTCTAAGTGGAACATGACGACGATAAACGCATGAAAGGAAGCTCAATACAATAACAATATGACGAATATTCATTCGTAAATAGAAGACGATGTTACTTCCGTCAGCCATTGACCCAGTTCATGATTTTGGCATCAACATTTTTTTTTTGTTCAATTTTGCATTGCCAAATTTGGTTTAATCTTTTGTGTAAGCCAGCGAAGGGCATTTTTGGTGACAACTATTAAAAAGCAGCTACTACTTTTCTGTCAGCTTCAGTCAACTGCTGTTTGGGGGCGTGTGCCGTTTACATAATGCATACATAACAAAAACAAAACAAGTCAAATCGACCTAGTCACGAAGATTCGACCTGGAGATACCCATTAGCCGGCCGTAAAGTAACCAAAAATACACAACAAGCTACATCCCAAATTTGATGACTCTAGCTCTTATATAGTAAAAACAAAATATATTAATCAAACTAAACAAATCTAGGTTTTATTATGACATTTATATGCTAACCAATTTATATTAAGATCGGACAGCCGATACCATATGATATTTCGGATGAAAAATACATTTTTGTATGAATACTGTTATTGTTCTTTCATATTTTTCAACCAAACTCAGCAATTGCAGTTCTTTTTTCTACCTGATATAGTTTTCTTAGATTTGATTTTTATCGGATCAATTTAACATATAGTTGCCATAGGAAGGATCGATTATAAATTGAGTTTTTGTATGAAAAACCTTTCCGGTTTTGGTTCGAAATAACGTTGCATACCCCTCAAGTAATTTCAGTGTGTGCTGGGTATAAACAGGTAAATCAGTGCACCTGGCAAGACCTTCAACTGCTACATGAACCGACGAAAGACCGTTACTCAAGTGTATAATGTAGCTGTAAACCATTTAGTTAAGCGACAAGTTAAAAGTTGAACGGACAGCAACATTAATTAGCCATCAAATTAACATATTTTCTTGCCGAGCTGAGCCAGTTTTCTTTGGGTTTTTATATGATTTTTTATTTAAGTTTTTGTAAATTAGAATGTTATTGGGCCTTTTGTTTTTATTGTTGTTGTTTATTTTTGGTATTTCGGGCAGGGCCCTCTTTTTAACACCTTTGCGTGAACGTTTCCGTTCTTAGCCGGAAAAATACTCAATGAGGTTTGCATTGATCTTAGAGCTTCCGGCTTCCGATCTCTTATGGACATGAAAATTGCTGCTCAAGGTCATCACAAATAGCTCTTCACATGATTTATGACCGCATTACTGGGCGTTGTTCACGTTCGACGCGTGTGTTGTGGCCAAGTTCAAAGTTGAATCGCCCTTCGTCAACATTTGAAACTGAATATGCAATCGATATAAGCCGCTGGGTCATCTAAGCTAATGGCCTCTCTGTCAGAGTGTCAGTCTGTCGCTCTGTCTGCCGCTGGAGTGGCCGGTCATAAATTTCACTAATTTCATTTCATTTGTATTTACATTTGTGTGTCCCTGGGGCCAGCCAATTGATGGCTGCGCCCAGCTGCTAGGCTCTAATAATTTTCCACTATTAGTTAGAGATGAGCCTATCGGCACAACTATCGTTCACCAGTGTCTTATACAACACTAGCTTATACCCGCGGCTTTGCTAGCTTACTAACTATTTTTACTCCCTGTACCCATAAAATGGGTAAAAAGGGGGTATTACATCTGTGCAAATGTATGTAACAGACAGAAGGAGACATCTCCGACCCTATAAAGTATATATATTCTTGATCAGTATCAAAAGAGATTTCGATTTGGCCATGTCCGTCTGTCTGTCCGTCTGTCCGTATGAACGCGTCGATCTCAGCAACTACAAGAGCTAGAGACACCAAATTTGAAATGTAGGTTCCTGTATACCATACGCAGATCAAGTTTGTTTCATATTTCAGATATCTCCCCCGTTCCCCCGCAAATCGATTAAAACCGTTTTACAGTAACAATTTTCAAGATATAGCTTTAAGATTTGGCATGTACAATACATTAGTCTCTCTTAATCTACTGTCCAAATTTCAAGTCGATCGGATAATAAACACGGAAGTTATTCACGAAAGAAGATTCAATGATGCAGCGAGAGGGGAAGGAGAAGCACAGCCACCAATTAAAATGCCTCGCTTGCGCTGTCGCTTTTGCCGCCTGTGTGCGTGCGTCTATGTGTATGTGTGTGTGTATGTGTAAGTGGGCGTAGATGTGATTGAATGTTTTAGACCTGGGTACAGGGAGTTTCGTAGTCGGGTATACTCGACTATAGCATTCTTACTTGTTATACCATGTGCCCGAAGGGAAAATAGTATATTGGGTTTGCGAAATGTCCGTCTGTCCGTATGAACGCAATTTTTTTGCCTTTATCTTTAAGCTGGAGCAACCAAACTTGGTACACCTGTTGGTGTATACCCTCAATTTATGAAGTGTCGAGATCGACCCTCCATCCCACCCCCTCCTACGCAATTTGGGGAAAACCTGTATCTTCCCCATTTTTAAAGCTATAGTCACCAAATTTGGCACACAGACTAATGTTGAGATTCCCGACCGATTTGCATCAAAAATTTTGATCCCCCCACCCCACCCCCACAAATCGGCATATGATATCCCCAAAACACGTTTTTCAAGGGGTATATATCCTACAGTTTCAAAGATAGAGTTACCTAATTTGGCGTACAGGCTAATGTTGACCACCTGGATAAATCTGCATCAAACATTTTTGGACCCCACCACCCCCTCCCCCACAAAGGAGCATTATCTATATCTCCCACACCTGTGCAGTTTTTTTTCGCGTATCTTTCTGAATACACAAATAACCAAATTATATAGGACTGGGAACATAGTATTCTGCGTCCGACTGCAACGTTCTTGTTTTTTTTGTTATATATAAAAATCCATTTAGTTCCTCGTTTCCATATCATCGCAGAGGCAAAGGCGAAGTATTTTGATTAAAACTAAGTATGTTGAATTCGCCCACTTGTGTGAATCATAGGAAATTATAGAAAATCCATGTCTTAATTGTTTGATCAAACATTTTAAGATTATGAACTATTTAATAATAAGATTAATGATTAATGATCGTGACTATCGCAGTAACGTGAAAGTTTTTAACTTGTAGCGCTAGGATATGAATCAAATGAAATAAAATAAAAATTTAATTACTCGAAGTTCCCATTTCGGTAATTTTACAAGTCTTGTAGAGATTGTTACCTTGTAGAATGTGTTCTTTCTAGTGTTCAAGATGTGCCATAACTTTGTCAAAACCGAACCGATTTTTTTAAGGAATGCGTTTTTGTTCGTGGTTTGAAACCTAGATTGATTTGACATTTAAATTTTATTCAAATCTTGCAGTTTTTTGTATAGATTATTGAAACTGACAGTACCACACTCAAGACTCAGCCAGAAATATGAACTTGGATCCTCACTGTTCACTGTCGGGTAACTCAGGCAGATCATCTATCGAAAATTGCTGAAATCTACTATTTAAACTCGATGAAAGCTCACTTATTTTCGCCAAGCAGAATATCCGTGTAAAACATAAGGATAAACTTCAAAATATACAAACTTAAGCTATTCCATGTATATCGAGCTATTTATCGTTTGCGTGACTGTACTATTGAGTGGTCATCTCTAGGGGCGCGCCCAATCAATTGTTGTGGATGTTTTGTGTTGCCTACTTTCAGGCAGTTGACATAAATTCTCATTTGAATTTGAATGTTTTTGTTGCTTTATGTAAATACAAATGGATTACATTTATTAAATAAAATTTATTTTATAAATAATATATGCCTAAGCTGTTTATAAATAGTCAAAAATATTAAATATAGGCAAAAAAAAGAAAAGAAAATACTATTATCATTATATAATAATTAGAGTCTAGAAGGTATACATAACTATGACTCGATTCCATGCACTGCCATTATATAATTTGAGATATGTGTTATGGGAAAGTGATTGTTGTTGTTGTTGTTGCTGCCTGCGTTATGTGAGTGCGGCACAAAAGGCGCACAAACAAAATGCAAACTGTTGTTTGTTTTGTCTTAACATAAATTTTAAACAATGGCAAACTTTTGTGTATGTGTGTAAGACTCAAAGAAACACGCGTTGTCTATAGGTCTGTCTGTCTGTCTGTCTGAAAGTCTCTCTGTCAGAGTTGAATGTAAAGCTAGTTGACCCCTGAGCAACCCTGGCCAATGCCCAATGACTTTAGCTAACTATTTGTAACTCCATCTGTGGCTGTTGCTGTCAACGTGAAGTTGTTGCTGCTGTCGTTGTTGATGTTGCTGTTGTTGCCGCTGCTGCTGCTGATGCTGATGCTGTTGCTGTTGATGCTGCTGCCAGCTGTGTCGCTATCACTGTAGCGATGACTATCATGACGCTTGACCTTATACTCGGGATTGTTGAGCCAGTCCTCCTTGATGAGATCAGCACCCTTTTCCGCAATCATGATGACTGGGGCATTGGTATTGCCACTGCTTATGGTGGGCATAATGCTGGCATCAATCACGCGTAGTCCACGCACACCATAGACACGCAAACGTGGATCGACGACCGCTTCGGGATCCCAGGAGGGACCCATTTTGGCCGTACCGCATGGATGATATATGGTCATCGATATGGTGCGCACCTGGCATTCCAGATACGCATCCGATAGAAACTTATGCTGTTTGCAGTTGGGCAACGGCTTGCGCCACAGACGTGAGCCAAATTGCTTAAAGACCTGCGCCTCGGCGACCCGTAATGCTATCTTGGCACCCTCGACTAGCGTCTTGGCATCCAGCGGATCATCAAAGTAGTTGGCATTGATGAGCGGATAATGGAAAGGATTGGCAGTGCGCAGTCGCACTGTGCCACGCGAGCGTGGTCGCAACAGCAGCGGCATTATTGTCCAGCTATCCTTGTTGGCTATCGGATGATAGACCTCCTGGTAGACGGACTCCTTTAGCCCCATTACCTTCTTCACACGCGCGCCATTATCCGAGTTGATGGAGGCGGGCGCCATGTGAAACTGAATGTCTGGCCAATCAATAGAACGATTGGAGTATGGCGTATGGACGAAGGCCAAGCCCTCGACGCCACCCAGTGTGGTCATGGGTCCACGTTCGCGTAGAACGTACTGAAAGGTAACAGCGGTGGGATTGAAGCGATCCTGCACTATGGCCACGGGCTTATCCACCAGAAACGTTAGGCCGCCCATGCCCACATGATCCTGCATGTTCTCGCCAACGGGCAAATCCTGCAGCACACGTATGCCATGCTGTTCCAGATGCTTGCGCGGTCCCAAACCCGACAGCATCATCAACTGTGGGGTGTTGATCGCACCCGCGGAGAGTATAACCTCCCGACGAGCTGCTATGCGATAGACCTTGCCATTCTTCACAAACTCCACTGCCTGGGCACGCATGGTGCCCGGCTCGATGATGATGCGGGTAACGTGCGAGTTCATGGACAGGTGGAAGTTGGGACGCAGGCGTATGGGACGCAGGAAGGCCTTGGCTGTGGAACAGCGCGAGCCGCGTCGAATGGTGCCCTGGGCGATCATAAAGCCGGCCTGTTGGGCGCCATTGATGTCCCGGTTGTCATAGCCCAGCTGTGTGCCCGCCTCCACAAAGGCGGCCACCAGTGGCGTATGCCAGGGTGACTCCTGAACGGTCAGCAGGCCACCGCGTCCATGATAGGCGCTCTTGGCCAGATAGGGATTGCGGTTATCCTCGGACTTCTTGAAATAGCGCAGCACCTGATCGTACTCCCACCCTGGATTGCCCAGCGATGCCCAGTGATCGTAATCATGTCGATTGCCACGCACATAAAGCATATAGTTTAGCACGGAGGATCCACCCAGTACACGTCCGCGTGGCCAATTGCAGCGATTATTTTGCATGCCCAGACAGGCCTTGGTCGATGGCTCCGTCTTATAGGCCCAATCCAGTTTGCTCAGCTGCAGATAGGCAGCCAGCGAGGGCACATCCGAGATCTCATTCTCATCCGGACCGGCCTCGATCAGCAGCACCTTCCACTTGCGCTGCTCGCTCAACCGGTTGGCCACCACTGCACCCGCTGAACCACTGCCCACCACTATAAAATCATATTCGGGCCACAGATTCAGTTGGTCCAGCGGTCGCGATTCGGGATCCACGGCATCATAACGATAATAGGTTATGGCCGCCAGCAGCAGAGGTATTAGCCATAGTCCTGTGGTTACCACGCCGAAGGTTGACTTGATCACCGTTGTTATGAAGAGTAGATTGAGCACCATATTCGTTGGGTGTCTCGATAGCTAACAAGTTTAATGATAGTGGCTTCTTCGGATTTACTCTCTTGTTCTCAGAGTTGGGGCTTAATTCTTAAGTTAACTCTTTTTCTCACTCGCACTCTCTCTAACGTTTCTTTCTCTTGTGCATGGCGTGGCTCTCTCCAACCGACCAACTTGGTGGGGTTGCTCCTTCTCCACTCGTGCTTGCTGTTGTTACTGCGACACCTGAAAAGTGAGAACCTTATTAGTTTCAATAATTTAAGAATCATTAGCCAAGTTCCTAACTTAAACAGAATCATTTCGGAAAAGGGTTGATAACTCATCAATCTCAAGAGGTTGAAAAGCAAACTCAAGATGAAACCACTTTGAAGCTGTCAATTCTTCATAATCTTTCGAAGAATTAGGTTGCGAGGAAAGCAACGGAACTAGCAGCGCAACATCATTGGGTACCGTTGGTACCGCCGCGTCGGTAGATCGTCGAGCTACCTTTGGTTAAAAGATAAATATTAACGTTTCTTAGCTTCCATTCAGTTGAAAGAGTAAATATGCTGTCAGTTAGCAAATGCGACACCTCCAACCTCATGGAAAACTCAAGGTACCGCCGGTGGCACCAAGACGGTTGCACTACCGTCTACAATCAGCGAACCATTGTTGTGATATTCAGTTCGATTTCATTAAACGATTGCATACATAAACAGTTGTTGCAACAAAGTTAAAATCATCGCTACCGTCTGCCCACATCTCCCCCAGCCCATACCCCACCACACCGCTTGGTCTTCCTTTAAGGGCCGCTGGCGGCATTGCGACCTTGACGGTATTGCGGCCAATATCGTTAAGTGTTGAAAAGCCAACGATGGCGCGTTGGCAACCACAACAAAACTGCGGCTTATAATGAATGTGAGACACGCAAAATACCGTTCAACTGCATTACAACAACAACAACGGAGAGACTTTGATATGGCTGTTGTTGTTGTTGTTGTTGTTGTTGTTGTTGTTGTTATTATTGTTATTGTTTGTCTTTCAAATCGTCGGCCCATTCGTTTTTATTACAATATATCTACAATCTCTGATGTAATAACAGCCAAATTGTTTGTTGTTGTGCTTTCTGGTATAATTGGCGCGCTCGATTGGTAAATCTACAAATCTACATACGAAACATATATTTTACTGTTGTTGTCTATCTGTTTATAGCATATCTGGCGAGCATAATTCATTTGCCTTGTCACTCGATCAGCCGTTAAACTCCCGGCCAAAAGCAGCTGTTGTCACTTTGTTGTTGTTGTTGTTGTTGTTTCTTTGTAGGTTGTTTGCTTGTTGGTTGTTATCGTGCGGGTGTTGAAACGTGAAACGCGTTGCGACGTTTAGAGCTTAGTTTTTGGCCAGATAGGCCGGCACAGTGGGTGCCACAATAATTCCCACAGCTGAATGCATAATGCACATTTGAGGCCTGTAAATAACAATGCACGCACATGAGAAACTACCTTATAAAAAGGTGTTATCGAACTGCTACCCATTGTATGGATGTGTAATATTTTTATTTATCTCCGCATACATATGTATCACTTTGATAAATCGGACATTAAACTGTTAAAGAATGACTGACAAGCAGGAAATTAACTAAAACTTTAACTTTTATTGCACATAATATAGTTTTTTCGTTATCTACAGCCCTATTGAGCATTCAATATCCCGCGAGAGACAGGGAAAAAAAGAGCATCCTTATTACATAAAGATGGTTCAAAAAACTATAGCGATTAACCAAATTGGATTAATTTCAATCGATGCTTAATAAAAGGAAGTAAAGTATTTGAAACAAGACAAGATCTAATTGACATTGAAATATATACATAAAGACAGCTTAAAAGATATTTGACTGAGGTTATCTCCCGCTGGAGATTAAGGAATGAAAAATCCTTAATCACAAAGATGGTTCAAGAAACTACTTAAACTCAATTAACGATTAAGAGAATTGGATTACTTTGAATTGATGCTTAATAAAAGGCAGTAAAGTATTTGAAACAAGACAAGATCTAATTGGCATTGAAATATATACATAAAGACAGCTTAAAAGATGCTTGACTGAGGTTCGAACAATGAAACTTATGTGTCATTTGAAAAGTATCGAAAAAAGAGACATTGAAAGATCAAAAAAGAGGAAAAGAGTCTGAGTTTCGATCAATGGGCTCTGCCGCAGCAACAAGTGTGAATTTCAAAGCACAAATATAAGTAGGGTATTGCCTAGTCGATACTGTGCACTTTGCTGCCACTGCTCCACTGTGCCTTCAACTTTATTTGCCGCCTGACTGAACTCGAGTGAAAGGCCAACATTTGGGCCTGGCTTAAACAGCACATTTGTCCAGCTTCAGTTGGAACTGCAACTCCAGCTCTGACTTAACCCATTCAGTTGGGTCTTTTGGCCCAAAACAGGTGTGCAAAGGCATATTGCAAATTGTTGGCATGGCTTACTTTGGTTAACCGACTGGAGCCTGCCAGCTGGAATCTGGGAGCTGCAAACTGGGAGCATACCGCACGCATTTCTTCAAATTGATGTTGTTGTCTTTTTGCGCGCGCAAAAAGTAAAAATGAGAAAAATAATTGTAAAAATGTCGAAAAAAAAAAAATGTTGCACGAAATTGGGTCAGCGGCAAACAAGTTTAGTGAGGCGGCTAAAATGGGAGAGTCGCGGCGTTGTGAGAGAGAGAGAGGGAGGGGGGGAGAAATGGTTGGCTAACCAGTTGGCTGCCTCTTCATGGCTGTTGTTGTGCGTCATATACACACACACACACTGGCACACACACACACATGAAATGCTTTCCAAATGGGCATTTTGTGTGTTAGCCAATTAGCTGTTTACTTCCTGGGCCTGCTGTTGAAGGCCAAGCGATTGAACTGCAAATGTCAAGTTTGAAAGCGTAGCTACACCCACAAACGCACACACGCACACACACAATTTGTATCTTGTATCTGATGGATGCGCGCGCAGAAGACACTTGAACAACAAAATTGTGCGCAATTAAAGTGATTTTATGCGCTAATTTGGTGTAAACAAACTCAACTGTTGGGCATGAGGCCAAAGTCAATGGCCAACATAATCATAATGATTGTCATGTTCACGGGCTCTAGGTTGTTGCTTGTTGTTGCTTGTAGTTTGTAGGTTGTAGGTTGTTGCTTCTTGTTAGCTGTCGTTGTTCGCTTGTTGGTGTCAGTCACCTTGACAAGCGGCCAAAACGATTCACAGCAATCATTTCAGGCTGCTCTTGCACTTGGGTCAATGTGCTAAACACAACAGCAACATAAGTACTAACAACAGCAACATCAGCAAGAACAGCAGCAATATTGGCAGCCTTAACAGCAACTGCAACAGCAACAACATTTACTGTTTGCAACAACAGCAGCAATAATTTGTGCAATGCATAATTAACTAAACAGTTGAATGCTTAGCGGCAAATTAATGTTGTTATTTATGAAGCTGCAACAACATCAAAGTAAATTGCAATGCTTAATTTAGGTTTGGAAAGCAACAACTGTTGCTGCGGCAACAGCCAGCAGCTGTTTCGGGGCAAGTTGCTGTCCTAAGTCATTTATGGGACACCAGAATGCCGTTCTAGAGAAAGCCTGCAGGAACGGACGAAACGACGCACAACAACGAAACAGCAGCAACTTTGCAGCAACAGTGCTTATAATTCGCAAGCAGTTTAAGCACAGCCTGCAATAAGACTTGGCTTACTTTTATTTTTTTATTTCCTATGCGCAAGAAAGGGTTCGGTTCGCTTGGCTTGCTCACAGAATTGCAAAAGCATTATGTTGCTTATGTTGTTTTTGGTAGCCCAGTTATACTATAACGCTGTAGATTTCGGAGCTCTTCAGTTGCAACGTTGCGACGTCTTTGGCTTGTACTCGCATTCATATCTCTTCAAATGTATCTCGAGACTGGTGTGTCTGCAATTGTTGTGGGCGATTGCAACACAGTGTGTTGCCGCCTGCAATTGTTGTTGTTATTGTCGCACTTGAGTGCATTTTCTGTTTGGCAATATATTGTGCATGTAAGGGGGGATAGGAGGGTCTTTGCTCCAATGTCAACAAAGGCGGCAAAAGATTGTTGTTGCAGCTGCTGCACCTGCCACACTGTTCAATGCAACGCTTCAGAAGCGGAAATAATCAGCCTTTTGGCAGGGTTTCACTTTAATTGCATTTCCTTCTTGACACACACACGCATACACACACATACACACACAACTGCGCGCACTGGATGATGAAATCGATGAAATTGTTATCGTTTAAATCGTTGCTTACTTGAAATTCTAAACACACGTTTGCGCAATTTATTGTAGAAAGTTGGCAACTCTCAGGCGTATCCTGCACGCACCAGAGTTTAATAAAAATTAAAAAAACAACAAAAATATGTGTGTATATCGTTAATCGTTAATCGCTTATCGCTGTGAGCAGCTCTGCGTCCGTGCGGCTGCGTTGCACGCTTTCAACTGAACGCAAACTTTAACGCGAAATCCGTGCAAACGGGCAAACGGCGACGAGCGCCAGCGTCAGCGTCAGCATCGGCAACTGTTTGGCAACAGCAACAGCAACAACAGCACCAGCAGCAACAATTGCTGCGACAACAACAACAACAACAACAACAACAACTATAGCAAATGGTGAGCAAAGCGAGCAGCTGTTGCATATTATTGGCACATCCACATCAAACTTGTTTGAGACCGAACATGTTCGATAGGCTGATAAGACAACGAACGACGATGATCACGTTCAAGATGATGATCATGTTGAAGACGATTAAGATAATGATGACAAGGTTAGAGAAAGGTGAACAAACTGTGCAGAAAACCGGCTAAAATCAAGAATCAAGAATGAAATTTAGATGATTAGGATAACGGTCAACGATCAAGATAATAATGATGAAGATGATTAAGTAAATGAGCCGAAGGATAGAGAAAGGTGAACAGACTCTGTTGACCATACAAGAAAATCAGCTTGGCGATATAATCTTAAATTTACCTTAGCGATTGATTATAGCGATAAAGATGATGATATTGATTAAGGTAATGAACCGAAGGATAACGTAAGATGGTCAAACAAGAAAACCTTTTCTAATAAAAAATCAAAAAAATCAAGATCTAAACTGAGTTGAGAAATTCACAAGTCATGTTAAAAATATTATGTATATAAATGTTAGACTATGATGATGATGAAGTTAATTAAGATAATGCTTGAAGATTAAAATGATGAAGATGATTAGGATAATTATCGAAGATTAAAATGGGGAAGATGACTAAGGTAATGATGACAAGCAGAAAGGTGAACAAACTCGGTTGAAGAGACAAGAATTTACGCTAAAAATCTTAGCTGATGTGCAAATTCTATGACTGGCTTAGCGGGCGACTAAGATGGTGATGATGATGAAAAAGAATGCTAAGATCAAGAATATCAACCCGTGGCCTTAAGCTGAGCTGCATGTTAACTTTAATAGAAAATCGTTCATATTTAATAAATTATTTATTTACTCAACACTCGGCGCCTTCATCAGGGTGTCAGTTATCTTAAGTTTAGTTTAGCGACCGACTATAGTGGTTATGATAATGATCAAGCTGATGATGACGGGGATAGAGAAAGGTTAAAAGACTCTATTCTACTGAGCAGACAATCCTAATTCTAGAAGAAGGGATGATTATAATGATGGGATGATTATAATGATGATTAAACTGATGATGACTGGGGTAAAGAAAGGTGAACAGACTATTCTATTGAGCAGACAACTAGTTATAATCCTAATACTAGAGAATCTAGTAGAATTAAGCTGGGATGATTATAATGATGATTAATCTAATGATGACTGGGGTGGAGAAAGGTGAACAAACTATTTTATTGAGTAAACAACTAGCTATAATCCTAATACTAAAGAATCTAGAAGAATTAAGTTGGGATGAATATAATGATGATTAAACTGATGATGACTGGGGCAGAGAAAGGTGAACAGACTATTCTATTGAGCAGACAACTACATAGCTATAATCCTAATACTAGAGAATCTAAGATGAGATGATTATGATGACCATTAAGCGGATGATGAGTGGGATAGAGAAAGCTGAAGAGACTCTTCGACTGAGCAGACAATCCTAATTCTAGAAGAATTAAGCTGGGATTACTATGATGATGATTAAGTTGATGACGACTGGGATAGAAAAAGGTGAACAGACCTTATTCTACTGAGCAAAAAACCTGCTATAATCCTAATTCTAGAAGATCTAAGATGAGCTGAACTTAGATTGGAAATCTTTAGCTGGGTTACAAATCTAGCGACTGGTCATATTGAAGACAGTTCGGCATGTCGAGCGTATATATCTTGTACTATATTTTGAGCAACATTCGTTTCAAATGACACAATCATCAGTAGGAACAACAAAAGCGTAAATAAGGCTTATAGAATTTGGCTATAATAGCTAATGCAATAAAAAATGGAAGGTTACAATTTGTTTCTGCCCCAAATTGTTGTTGTTTGTTGGTGGGGGGACGCATTTCGCAAATTCCAAACGAATTTCCCATTTCGACACTCAACAGATGAAAACGTACGTTCAATTGCGAAATAATGTTATTAACTTATTAACATTTGGCAGAGCATAGATATATGTATGTATGTATATTTCTTGGGAGCAAGGTGGCAACCTGAGGCAACTGGACAAGCTCGCAACCTGTTGCAGCAACAAGCTGGCAACCTGGCAACCTGGCAAACTATGGCAAGTAATTGCTGAAATGCTTTAGCTAAGTTTGCTGTTTTGTCAACTTGTGGCTATAATTTATGTAATCATGAGCAAAACAACGCATATACAGATACATTGAGAGAAACAGCAGCACCATCTCAAGATTTACTTAGTTGCGATGTTGAAATGTTTTGATGTCTGCTTGTTGTTGCCCTTGTTGGGTGTTAATGTGCAATTAGCGTTTGCCGGGGTGGGGTCAGCAGTGAGGGGGCAGGGGGCAGGTAGCAGGCTGGCCCAAGCGCCAAAATGCCAAAATACATTTTGTTGATGGTGCAAATATGAAATGCGGCCGCCCTCAAAAACTTTGCAAAATACAAAGAAAAGTATTAAAAAAAGCAACCATTGTTTGAATTGACGAATCTTAAATACTCTTGCTTAAATTCTTCCTATGACAGAGAGCACAATTTGTAATTTACTCTCAAATTTCACAAATTTTAGCTTTGAACAATTTATGATCTAAATTGTACATTCTTATGCATAAATTGTGCTTTACGCAGCACATATAATGTCTTAAGGGTTGTGGCTCGCTAAATTTGTTAACTCTTATGAAATGTTCATTTAACCAAAGGCTTAACTATTCGAGCGTGATATTAATCGAAAACTGATCAACTAGTATAAGGTACTCTAAGCGCTCTGTAATAGAATTTGTCGTAGTTAACTCTAAAAGCAAAAATTTCAGAAATTAATAATGAAACTTATCTTTTGATATTATCAAGTTATCTTAAAATATAGATAGGTTTTTATTCGATAATACAATATCGACCGATCAATATAAAAGAAACAGATTAACGTTGACCGATTTTTACAAATTATGCATCGGAACCAAGTTTTAGCAAGATTTTCACTTTCAGGAATTTTAATTTTCGGATTAAAGTCACCTGCCATTGAAATCACTTGACCTTGAGCAAGAACCGAATTCACCTTCTGGGGAAAATGTGAAGATAGAAACATTCAAGGGCAGTTCACTTCCGCAAAATCACTTTCAAAGCGTCGCACCATTCGTAACGAAGTGAAAACACCCTCCGCAAGGGAATATCAAGAAAGCTAAAGCCAAAATTCACTTTCGCTTTAAGCGTCAGGAAACGAATGGGACTGTAAGCTGCCTCCAAGTTGCTCTTGCTGCAACCGCATCCAATTAATGACCAGTTAAACAGTTAGCTCTGACTAAGGGCAGGTACCAAATTTCAGAAATGAAAAAACAGAAACTACAGAGCTGCCTACGTGAGACCAATCAAGTGGCAGTCAGGCTGGCAGGTAGACGGGGCAGACACCTACCACATGCCATGACGTAAGCATTTTCCATCGAAGTGCTCAAAATTTTGTGCTTTTTTTTTCTTTCTTGACAATGCTGGGACCGCTTCCCAGATTCCTCCCCCAGTGACTCCCCCCAATTCAACAACAAAAAATTACATGTCTCGGCTCGGCCCGAGTCGAGTAGACTTGACTTGCCTGGATTGGGTTCGGTTTTGGTTTGGATTGGTTCGGTTCGGTTCGGTTCGGTTTGATTCGGGCGGCATAATTGACCGAAATTAAGCAGACATTATTCAATTTCTTGCCGTATCTGAAGACAACGGCTTTTGCCGGCTTTGCTTTGGATCGTTGGATCGTCAAAATGTGTTCGACATCACGTCGACACATAAAGTAGGCAACTATTGCGGCATTTATGGGATAGTCATTAGGGGGAATTTTAGATACGATTGCTGGCAAATGCATTCCAAACACATAACTCGAGTACTTGTTGTTTATCAAATCGTTTTTGATTACAACTTGATTTCCGACTCCTTAACGAATTCCTTGATTGTTTTGAGTTGAAGGAAAAACCTGAAATTATTTGCATACATTTTTAATCTATTTTGCATAAAAGTATAACAAACTACATATATTTTGAAACGTTAGTTTTGGCTTAAAATTCAATGAAAGTTAAGAGGAGGTTTATAACTAAATCAATACTTTTGCAAACTACTACATTTATATATCATTGATTTATGCTTTGCCTAAGCTAACTCCATTCATATATTCATATATGAGCTCATTTCAAACCTATGTCTATCAAATATTGAAGCGTTTTTATGTCTACATACCAAATTTCAACATATTAGCTCAAGTTCCTTGGGATATATGACGCTAAAGCAATTTGAACTAGTTCAAATTTACGCGTACTCGTTCGTATGTTGTAACTACTCGTATTGTCGTTTCAGTAGTTGTCTCAAGTTTACTACGAGTTTGTGTTTGGTCCTCGAAAACCCAAACCCACGCCCATCTCAACTTGCAACACACATTAGCGCCAAACAACTGGCCAGTCAACAACTTCAACAACAACAACGAAAACAGCAACGACAACAAAACGAAAACAACAGCGCAAATGTGTCAATTGATGTTCGTTCCCAGGTTGTGTGTTACATTGTTATACCCCATACCCATAAAATTGATAGAAAAGGGTATTATTGGAATGTGGAAATGTATGTAACAGATAGAAGAAGGTGTCTCCAACCCTATAAAGTATATTTATTTCTGATCAGCAAGTCAAATAAAATTTTTAGAAATTATATAAATTGTATAGTTCCAGAAGTACTATATTTATAACATTTCTAAAATTCAATTCATCTCCAAAATCTTGAGTTTTGGCGTCAGTTTTGACACCAATAAAGTCAACATATACTTACCAGTTAAAATATAGTTTGAAAGGCAATAACGCTGCACTTAAGATTAAAGATTTATAGATTTCGGAAAAGTTTTATGATTGAGTTTCAATCAATTCTCAGTGCAATGACGGACTTATTTTTTAACAAAATCGGTTGGAAAGCTAGGAAGACGTCATCATATGGCTCTAATTTCGGATGCTGCTAATACTTTTCATATCAATCTTTCTATATTCATCCTGAATTGTTGACGTCAAGCCTGCTAAATATTTCATTTAGAAACTATACGTCGCTAAAACACACATTCTATTTTATAAATATTTTATATGTATTTTATATGTATTTTATATATACTTTATATATATTTTACATATATTTTAACTAGTGTTAATGTATTATTTATGTACATTAACTTAAAGGTTTGATATTTTCTTGATGGGTAGATCTGCTAGGTGGACCAGCCTGAGTCGGTGGGTAATTTCATTGCTACATATGTTGAGACAGCTTAGATCCAAGTACAGGGTATCTATGGAATCAGGCACTCTCCGGTTGGGCACTCCAGCTTGCTTTCTTATGGCTCTTGCCAGCCTCTCGGCCGATTAATGACCCAAATACGTAGCCGCACTGACCACAGACACTTTGAGCACTTGGCTTGCTCTGTGTCATCATCATCGACATTATGATCATCATCTTTATCCGCCTCATCTTCATTATCATCTTTTGCTATTTTGTCATGTGTGTGTTATCGTTTGCTCTTCGCTGTTTACTCTTTGCCGTCTGCTGTTTGCCTTTCTGCTGCCGCTGCTCCCGCTGCTGCTGCGGCTTCTTCTTCTTTGGCCATCGTCTTTCGCATAACACTTTCCATTTCTTTGGACTCACGTACGCCATGCACGTTGTTTCGCTAACTCCACCCGCCCCCTTTACCATTCGCCGTTCTCCGTTCTCCTTGCCCCCAGTGGCACCCGTTGGCTATATAGCGACTATGACTTGGCATTTCGTTTAAATCAAATCAAATATTTGCTTTAGGTATTGGGCGGCCGGCTAAAGGGCCTTATATAAGCCACGCCTTGGGTGGTTTATTATCGGCTCAGCATTGAGTTAGTTGTGTATTCAATATACCCTTGCAGGGGGTTTCATATTTTCACACCAAATGTGTAACGCACTGAAGAAAGGCATGCCCGACTCCATAAGGCATATACTATATTCAATGGAGACACTCATATCTCTATCCGTCTGTTGCTATGCAAACTTATCCCACTTTTATTTATTTTATAGGTATCTCACTTAAAATCAACAGTTAATCAATATGATACGTATATCATTATATTCTCTACAAAACTCAAGATTTTACTATTATGTTATATACTGCTTGTGAAGTTAACTAAATTTGATTAAAAATCTGACTACTATATCATATCAGCTGCTATAGAATCAATTGGTACAGAAAGGAATCTTTGTGTGAACAAGTTTTTTGTTTTGACATACATATGTATATCTATATATATATACATGAAATTCTTTAACCTGACTGACTGATTGGTGACTCACGGGCTGGGCCGATTTACAACAAATTGACATTATTATTCGCATCGATATAATTATCGATTATCGATTAATGTGGCGGTCGGTTGATACTTAAGACTTTTGAAGTTTTGCGGACTGCGGTGCACATTTCCGCAGTGCTCGGAATTCACGCAAGCAGAATGCGATAAATGTGGGTCGCGCTATGTTTTATCAATGGAAATAATTGTTTTAAGAATATTCAAAAAATAAATAAACTGCTACTTATCAGCTGCTATAGGAACAATCGGTATAGAAATGACTCTTTGTGTGAGACTCTTTTGATTTTTGCAGACATACGAACATGTGGCAACCAAATTCAGTAATTGCGAGCTTTTCTTTACACAACTTAATATAGTTTGGGAAAGTATCTTAATCGGATAAGCACAATCGTTACTCTTTTGCTTGGTGAAGTTGTCAAAATGGAATTTTATACAAAAACTCCCAAGGGTATTGAGTCTTCGGCACTCAGCCGATATATAGACATTTTTGACTTTAATTTATTTTGTATTTATTATATTTATGGTCGCACGCGATTTGCAGTTCGCGGATTGGCAATTGTTAATGGGGAAATTGTGCTGTCAGGCCAAATTAGCGGTGCGACTTACTGCAATTGAAATGGCCAACCAATTGGGCCATGCTTTGGCGCATTGATCGAGCATATTATCTGGGGGCTGTTAACTGGGCTAACTACTGGCTGGCAAACTGGTTAACAATTGTGCGGGCCGTTCCCCAGTTAGCACCTACGATGAAATAAAACGTGCACGTTGCCAAAACTGTCGCCAAATGCGCAACACGCTTAATAACCTTGGCACAATTGAACAGCAGCAGAGGCGAGAGAGCCAACAGGAAATGCTAAAGCTGCCACGCCCAGCGTTCATCACGGAAACTGCATTATGATTTCATTTTCATTTGATTGCCAGTCCGGTCTTTGGTAATTTGACATTTGGCCAGGCTATTAATTTTGGCCATAAGCGGAAGTTAACGCCCAAATTACACGCCGTCACGTATACGTACAGTTGGCCACGAGCTGCAAAGTTTTCCCCCGAGGTTTGTGCACGTGCTGAGTGATAATAATAAGCTGCCTGGTTTGTGTACTCGCTGGGTCAAAATAAAAAGTGTTGCATACTCGCCGGCGGCCACAAAAATTCAACATTTGCTTGTTATCTAAATATTAGCTTTTATTTGTTTAACAATTAAAATCAAATAACAATACATTGGTATTAATATCAATAGTAATAAATAAAAAATAGTTATATAAATATTTAGCAAAGTAATAACAAAATAATATAAGCTTAAGCTAACGACTAAATAAGATACTGCAAAAAAAAAACAAACAATATTAATATTAATAATTACACACGCACACACATTTGACTAGTTAATGAAACTAACAATAAACATAGAACGCAGCTAGCCGGGGAGCGGAGCAGAGGCGGCTGGAGAGGCGCCCGTTGGAGCTCTGCGAGCGCCCCAATCCTCCTTAATCATATCGGATGCCTTCTCACCAATGGCTATGACCGGCGCATTGGGATTGCCATTCACAATGGTGGGCATAATGCTGGCATCTACGACACGTAAGCCGGAGACGCCATAGACACGCAGCCGGGGATCGACAACGGCGGTAACATCCCAGCTGGGACCCATGCGACAGGTGCCCGCCGGGTGATAAATGGTGAAGGTAAAGTGTTTAATGCAGCACGCCCAATAGGCATCCGACTGGAAGGCCAGATGACGGCAGCCCGGCAATGGAATGTTATGCAGACGGGAGCCAAAGCGTTGAAAGGCCTGCGTATCGGACACATTGATGGCCAGCTTGATGCCCTCGACCAGCACATCGATATCCTGCTGGTGTGCAAAGTAATTGGGTATCAGTTTGGGCGGTTGCAGTGGATTCCGTGAATTCAATCGCACCCAGCCGCTGCTCTTCGGCCGCAGAAGCAGCGGTAATATGGACCATGTCTCGCTGTGCTGTAGCGGCTTGTAGACTGTGTTGTAGAAGCCGTCGCGCAGATTCAGGATCTTTCTTATCTGCTCGCCACCATCCGAATTGATGGAGCTGGGCAGAAAGTGAAACTGTACATCCGGCCAGTCGACGGAGGGATCCTGGTATTTGGTATTTAGAAAGGCGACGCCCTCAACTCCAGAGAAAGTCATTGGGCCGCGTTCTCTTAATATATACTCCATGGAGACGGGTATAGTTTGAAAGCGACTACGCGTGACGGTCAAGGGTGCATCCACTACAAAGGTCAGTCCGCCCAGGCCCACGTGATCCTGCATATTGTTTCCCACGGGTAGATCGGAGATTACCGGTATATTATGCTCCTGCAGATGCTCCGCTGGGCCAATGCCGCTCAGCATTAGCAGCTTGGGCGAGTTGAGCGCTCCGGCGCTGAGGATGACCTCGCGTCGCACAAACACCAGCTGCTTGCGTCCCCCCTTCATATACTCCACGCCCACAGTGCGCTTCTGCTTGTCGAGCAGCAGCCGTGTGGCCTCCGCATGCAGCAGCACGTCTAGATTCTTCCTCAATCGCACAGGACGTATAAAGGCCTTGCCGGTACTGCAGCGGGCGCCACGCCTTATGGTGCTTTGGGTGATCATAAAGCCCGTCTGTTTGGCGCCATTGATGTCGCGATTTTCATAGCCCATCTCCATGCCCGCCTGCAGGAAGGCAATGGAGAGCGGTGTACGCCAGGGTGCCTCCTGCACGGTAAGATAGCCACCCGTTTCGTGATAGGGTGTCGCTGCGAGATACGGATTGCGTACGTCCTCCGATTTGAGAAAGTATTTGAGCATGTGTGTGTAGTCCCAGCCTGGATTACCCAGCGAGGCCCAATGATCGTAATCGTTCTTTGAGCCACGCACATATACCATTGCATTGAGCACAGAGCTACCGCCCAGGACCTTGCCACGTGGCCAGAAGCAGCGATCGCCCTTCATCGCCTGACAGTACTGTCGTGTTGATGAAGGTGACGTCTGGTATTTCCAGTCAAGCTCGGTCAGCTGCAGATAGCCCGCCAGCGCAGGCACATCCGAGATCTCCGTTTCGTCGCCGCCCGCCTCCAGCAACAGCACCGTCCAATTGCGCACCTCACTTAAACGATTGGCCACCACAGCGCCAGCGGAACCGCCACCAATCACAACAAAGTCATACTGGCGCCTTATCTGTAAAGGGTTCGATATATGAGCAAGTTGTATGATGATCAATAAGAATTTGTTGGCTACAGTTCAACTATCGGTACGTCATACGTCAGTCAGAGATTATCAAGGCACTTGCTTCTAAATTACGTGTTTGTTGTAAGGATAAACAGTAGCTCAATGAAATTATACTGGACCTAACTTATAAGGTCAACAATTTTGTAAAATTGTGTAACAGGATGTTATCCTTGCAGAGATTTACAACTCCTGCAAAACCTTTACAAAAGACCTGCTCTCTATCAGGGAGGAGGAAATATTTTTGCCTCCATAGGGAAATACTAGATCATCCTCAGGCCACAGTGCCTACCCTTGATTCTCTGAGACTTCGTTCTGTATGTTATTAATATTTATTAATAGCCATGATCAAAGTTTATTCATCCTTTTGAAAGCGCTAAGACCTAACTATCTTAGCTAGAGCTCAACTTACGATTGATGGCTCCTGGACCTTGGTCTCGGGATCGACGCTTTGATAGCGATAGAAGTTCATGCCGATCGCCAGTAACGGGATCATGCCAAGTAAAGACGTCATTGTGCCAAACGCCATGTTTCAGTAATTGTCAAATCCAAGGATCCTCCTGATAGTTTTTGCCCGCGGCTACAGCCGCCGATGAGCTACCCGAGCTTACGCTGGAGCGCTGTTTGGCTGCTTGATTTGGATTCGGATAGCCGAAACTGGCGGCGGGCGCACTGGCAGACAGCCTTGAGCTGGCCGAGTCGCCGCCACCCCCTAGTATTTTGGGCGTGTAGTTGCGTATGCCACCCGGACGCGCCGACTTAAAGTGGGCGCGTGCCCGCTCGTCCTCCTCCAAGATATCCAGATAGGACTTAATATACAGATGATGGGTCAGATAGTGCTTCTGCTTGTCCAGCGAGCGGCTGGATTTGCTGGACAGCAGCGAGCCGGGGCAGCCGCTGCTGGAGCTCGCCGAGCTGCTACTCACCGCCGACAGCGACGAAAGGGATGAACAGTGGCACGAGGAGTTGTAGATGCCACTGTCGGAGCTCTTTGAGCTGCTCCGCTGCAGATACTTGCCGTTTATCTTGGCGTAGTGCGTATCGCTTTCTGATTGGGTGCTGCTGCGGTTTGTCGCGTTGCTGGCCAGGATCTTGGTGCGCTCGTAAGTCTGCTTAGTCAGATTGTACTTGTGGCGCAGCCGATAGTTGGCGTCGTAGTCGTCGGTACTGTTGGAGCTGGAGCTGGTGGATAGGTTGCTCGCGGTCGAGTAGATGGGATCCTTGAAGCTTTTACGATCTGGCTGTGCTCGTTTGTGGTTGTGGTTCTGGTTGTGGTTGAGGTTGAGGTTCTGGTTGTGGTTTTGCTGATGCTGTTGCGATATCTCTTGGCCCATATTTCAACTGCAATATGGACAGAACTGAAAAGGGAAGAGTCGAATAGGTTAGTTACGTGTTACAGTATCTTGACAGTATTAGACAAGGATATATGCCAACATGTGTACCAAATTTAGTTTGTCTATCTTTAAGGGAGTGAAGAACATTATTTAAAAGAATCAGTGGTCGAGGGTGAATATGGGATAGAACAGGATGAGAACTCGAAGACGCTATGAAAAACTTTCCAAAACGTTGCAAGAAGATCACATAAGGCTAATGGATATGGAATATGGAAAGATGACGCAATAGAGTCCCAAAAGAAACCGATTATACAATAGGGAGGGAAATAGGAAAGGATAAGATTTCGAAGAAACTATGTAGAAATTTCAAGCAACATTGCAATAAATAAATAAACTTTGGAAAAAGGGAAAGTTAAATAAAGACCCGATGTTAAAATACAAGAGGAAGGAAGACAGGATGAATACTAATAGTATGTGAAGGAAATTAGGATGAATTCATAATATGTCTAGAAAAAATGGAAGAAAGATTAGAATTCGGAGGACTAGCAAGGCGAACTGAGCAATAGAGAGCCTCCTGGTTAATGTCTTATAGCTAAAACTGCTTATGACATGTTCTGGTATTTCCGAATTCAATTGGAAGATCTCCAAATTGAACTACTTAAGCTACTGAAGTAACGGCCAAAGCGCGGAAGCGATGACGTTGATTTGGCAATCGTTGGCCAATTGCATTTGAATGACCAACACACACACACACACATGCACACTCGCGCACACGCGGTCGCTTCTCAACGGCAAACAAAAGACTTAGGCAACGAACTTGTTTACATTTTTCGCAAGCATCAAAAAAATAAAACGAAAAGTGTTATCAAATCACAGATTGAAAATTAAAACTCAAATGATGTCAAACGGCATCTCATTATAAACACGCGCGGTCTTTTGTGTCCATCTCTTTTGGCTTTCTTTCTCACTCGCTCACATTTGCGGTACGTGGTGACGGAGGGGAGCTTCAATTTTGTACGGTTCAAGTTTTTCAAGTTCAATGCCGTCAGGCGGAAAAGCAACTTTGCATCGTCTCAATCCTCATCAATTTCTGTTTCAGTTTTGTACATATTATTGTAAAATGCAATTTCGTTATTTGGTTTGTTTTGTATCTGAATGTTATTTTGCCCCTGTCCCTCTCCTTTGACGCCGACATTTCCTCCATGTTCCGAGTCAGGTTTAATTGCCTGCTGTCCGGTAGACGCTGCTGTGGTTTTTCCAGTCTACCATCGACGTTGTCGTCGTGGACGATTTAAACGATAGCAGTGAAAGCAATCCCCACAGTGGCAGAGGGACAGAGTAGGAGTAGGAGTGCTGCAATCGGGTTTTCGTGCTTCCTACTCCTGGGCAACGAAAGTTTTTGTCTTTGGTCACAAAATAAAACAGTAAACGTTCCACCAGATGCATAAGTTCATTAATTTGCTACTTAATTACCCCGAACTGTACGCCGAGCTATTTATTTTCTTTGTTTGTTTGCGAAAAAAAAATAACAACCCACGGAGAAAAATTGGCAAAAAAAATTGTTTCGTGTGCGGCAGCGGCGCGTTTAACGTCTTCGTGGTTGGCGGGTAACTGAGCCATAAACAAACAAACAAAATCCGATTATTCAAATCCAAAAATCTCAAATCCACAATCCACATCAAAATTCATTCAAAAAACCGTTAAAAGAGGCAATCGCAATAACGCAACAACAGCAACCATCCATCGATCGTCTGCAGTGCAACAACGTTAATTTATGCAACGCCCTTGGGACAGACCCCGTTAAGATTTGGGGCACAGACCGGCCAGGCCGTCCATACAACCAACCTGACGCAATCGCCTATTTTTTTTACTGGCTTTTCTCATTCATTGAATTGTGGATCTCTCTGTTCGCTTTACATCATATGCATGTGAAGACAACAATGCCAACCGTACTTATAACTACAGCTATAGGAGCTCCAGTTCCCTGATGAGCAGCTGTCGTTTGTCGTCTTGTCGACTTGTCGATTGTTTGCTTAGTTTGTACGTTATTATGTAATTTACACATTGTTAGAAACTGAGCCAAGCCAGCTAAGTCCCTCCTCCTCAGTCAGCTGGCCAGATAGACAGTCCATTTGTCTATCTGTCCGTCAATTATGATTTGACAGCTTTTAATTATGACTGGGCTTACTTTACGGCTTATAATTGATGACATTTGCTGGCTTGAGGCTTTTTTATTTACCACCGTTTTTTTTCTTCTTGGTTTGTTGGTTTATTGTTAGTGGGTCAGTCAGCTTTGTCATAAAGCCCAACTAACTGCAGGTCTTGACACTTTCTCGCCTGAGTCACGCTCGTCGCGTTTACTGAATCAAAACGCGCGGCTAATTAGACTGGTAGGTAGCTAGTTAAGTAGTTAGTTAGCAGCTACTCGTGCCAAGTCTCTTCGCATTTCCGGCCAATGGAAAATGTTGCAGCTTATTCGCCCAGTACCGACCCGAAAATAACAAAACTAACAATAGCTGTTTGTGGTGTAAAGTACATACCATAGATTAGATCTGCTTATTTCTTTTCCCTTTTCATTACAATCGCAGCACTTTTTAACATGATTTAGCGATAGCAACTTGACGAGACGAGTTTCTTAAGTTTACCCCTTCGTTTAAGTCTTGATATACCATGTCATAAAATGGCGCCCGAGCAGGGACATTTCAACTACCTATCAATCCATGTGTTAGACAAGCTGTTTTTGTAACATCTCCTTGTTTAGGTTTTGCGCTCTGGTTATGTACGAGCATATCCGATACATCCGCAGACTTGGCTGTGAACTTGTTTTCCCATTTCCTAAAGTGGCGCCCGAGTAGGGATCATTTTTCAAATAAGTACCTATGTGCTTGCTTTCCTTTTGGCTGGTTTCATTTAATAGTTTTATTGATTTTTTGTTGCAGCCAGCTGAGGCCATGACGCTCATGATGCGATATTTATAGCATTGACGTGCACAAATTGATAATAATTTGCTCGAAGGTGCGAGGCGGCATGCCGAAAGGTAGAAAGTGTGAACGTGTGCAAGGGGTCTAAAGGGAAATGAATGGGTCAGGTAGAAGGGGAAGAGTAGTGTTCGGACGTTACCTTGCTTGTTAAAAGCGTCATTACATAAGAACGCACACATGAACGGCATTTAAATGGGCTATCGAATCGGAATTGGAATTGGAATCGGAATGCGAATTCAGTGTGATTTATGCCTGTTGCATAAGAGAGCGAGCAAGCTTTCCAAAAAGTGAAAATTGGGACAAGTAAATCAATGCATATATGTGTATACTAGTCTTTATTTGTAGTATGTGTATCTGTGTGTTTGTGTGTGTGCTTAGTACAACACAATTTGTCAACTTGCCTCCGCTTGTTGTCGCTGTCGTTGTTGGCTGCCGCAGTTGCCTGTTGCCCGGTTGTTGTTGCGGTTGTTGTTGTCGTCGTTGTTGTTGTTGTTGTTGTAACTGACTGCAACCGTTGCCCGTCTGCAGTTACCACAAACGCAACGGCTTGCCACTTTCCTTTGTTTCACACATTATATACATATGGCTGTTCACTGTTTTCTTGCAACGTTTCAGAAATCAACAAAAAAAAACAACAAAAAATTAATATCTAGTATATCTTTTGGTTTACCAAAAGGTTTTGGATTAAATTGCACGGCTGTCCAGTGTGTCTAATACCAGAGTATATTTCGATAAACCCGTATACGAGTATTTCATTTATATAATTGACTCTCGGCTCTCGGCACTTTCGATGGCGACAGCGGTCGCCTTTCTGTACGATACGCACGCCACGGGCTCGTCTTGTTCAATGAGCAAATCGGTTTACCGCAGACACCACTCAAGCCCCAAAAGCTTGAGCTTTTCACAAACCCAGGCCCAAGCCCAAGTCACGCCAAAAACACCAAAAAAAAAAAAAAAAACAAAAAAACAAAAACAAACCAAAGCTGCGCAAGTTTTGCCATGACCATTTCGGCTGCACTTTCGTTTTCATTCCAAGTCGTACAGTGGGGGGAAATTGGAAATCTAGCAGCTGATACATACAAAATCGGAGTTAAAAGATATTTACTGTAGCACACAGCACATGTCTAACTTTGCGTAAGATCATACAGCTTCCAAATTGCCAAGAAACCCATTTTTTATCAGCACAACTTTTTTGTTTTCCATTATATTGTTATAGTTAAGCGGTATCTGAAGGCTAATTTGATCAAGATGGACTCACTATATCATACAGCAACGATCGATGTAGAATAAAATTGTGTTAAGAAAATCAGTGAGCTTACAAGTCCAATAGATTGGTGACTATCAGATATTATCAGCTATTTAAGGATATTTTAATAACAGAAAAAGGAAAAATTTTTGGAACTAGCTGGAACATTTGGGGACATTGATTATTCTGACTTAATCAGTTTTGCAGTTCCGATCAGAAGTTTTAGAAACTTTCTACCTCTTTCTCTTCAAACCTGTAATACTAATTATGTTATTCATAACCTCATTTGTTTCTTATGTTCTAATTATAATAATTTACATTAAAGTGAAGTTTTATGTAAGGAAATACCTTATTTAAAACTTCACTTTTATGTTATCTGTTTAATTTGTAGGTCATTTTTCGCTTATATTGTAGTTTCAATTATTTAGAACATATATAGTTTATAGTTTGTTGTATTCACTTGTCCCCGATCTTTGCTACCGCACGTTATGCGGCGTGCCCCTTGGTCGGTAGGGCGGGAGGTGGGTCGCAGTTTGCCTGGGTCAACGCGTTAACAAGGCCGTGCTTAGTGACATTGGACCACTTGAATGTACTTTTCGTTTGGTAGTACATCAACGTCTACTCAAATTTTTAATTATTTTTAGCTCAACTGCACGAAAATAGACGGCTTATAACAAGGGTCGATAAAAAGCTTTTTATTAGATTAATCTAATTTTGTTAAATTGTGTTTTTACTGCGAAGCCAAAGCTCAGTTCAAAATGCAGCAAATAGTATGTAAATATATTTTTTATTACTCCCTGTACCCATAAAATGGTCAAAAAGGGAGTATTAGATCTGTGCAAATGTATGTAACAGGCAGAACGAGACATCTCCGACTCTATAACAATAGTCGAGTAGATTTGGCCATGCCCGTCCGGATGAACACAACGATCTCAGCAACTATTAGAGATAGCGACGCCAAATTTTGAATGTAGGTTCCTGTATACCATAAGCAGATCAAGTTTGTTTCCTATTTCAGATATCTTCCTCTTTTCCCCCGCAATTAGATAAAAACGTTCTACAGTAACAGTTTTAAAGATATAGCTTTGGGAATTAGCATGTATAATGCTTGTGTCACTCTTAGTCTGTCGTAAAAATTTCGATCGGATAAGAAACGAAGAAGTTATTGACGAATGAAGATTCAGTGCTGCAGAGCGGGTGGGGAAGAAACAGCGCAGCCACCTGTGTCCCTTGTGTGTATGTGAGGGTGTACGAAGATGCGATCTTAACTTTTAGACCTGGGTACAGATAGTTTCGCAGTCAGGTATACTCGACAAGAGCATTCTTAGTTGTTTTATTTGCGATCTGTCTTAGGACAATAAACAAATTTTATAATTGAAACTAAAATTAACAGTGAGTGAAATGTTAATATATAACAATATTTGTTTGATTATATTAATCGGAAAGAAACATAAGAAAGTATCGATAGGTTATCGATAAACGAAAACTTGGCACATTTGCAAACAGTAAGCTTAGCATTTATCTGTCATTTTGCCCACTGTGCTTCGTCTACATCTTCGGCATCATCATTGTCGTCTTCGTCTTCGTTTTTGTCTGCGTCGTACGTGCAGTGACCAACGTTTTGTTTGTGTTTGCCAAAAGCTTTTGAGAAGCGCTTCAGACAGACGCTTGGCAGCTCTTTTCTTCTCTCTTGTCGAAAGCTTTAGCTTTGGAAGCGCCCGAAGCTGCCCGGCACTGATCGTGAGCGATTTATTTTTTAGTGCGGTTATCAGTTTTATATTTGATTTATTTATGCAAGCTCATATCAGTTGTCGACTTAATTGCTTAAAGAGTATGTTTGAATACGAGTATATCAATAAGCCACAAAGCGACATATCAAATTTTATTACTGTTTTTATAGCAATTTATAAAACATATAACGGAATCACTTTTAATCCTTAAATCTTAGATCTTCCTTTTTGAATTTTTGAACCGAATGTATTCCGTAGCATTAAAACATGCCAGAAGGTTATATACGATATTTCAATATTATATTAATATTATTTTGAGTACTTTTGATCAAAGTTGAATCCTTTTTCGAATTGGTAACTTAGTAAATCCTTTGCCATCAGCCTAAATCGAAAATAGCTCTGAAAATAAGTATGCATGATGACAGTTATCACTCAAGATGAGCTTAAGCTGAAAATCATAAAATGTAATCATCATAATTAATTAGTACTACTCATGCTCTTATTTTCAAATTCTTCTCTGAAATGCTAACTGATATTCAAATAAGAATTGATATTATATATAAATATATATATTTTTCATCTATTCGACCACCCTATATAATTTTCACATCTTTCAACTAACTTCTCTGACTACTTTCCCTTAAATCCTCTAAGACTTCCAATGTTGATACGATACACTTCTGTCACCTTGTCCCAAGTTCAATCTTCAATCTTCGTCTGAAGCTTCATCTTAGAGTGCAATGTATTCACCTGAAACGTTGAACGACCCCCACAAAAAAAGAAAACCCACACGCGGTCCATAGTCTTAACCCCCTTTGTTCCGCTGTCCACATTTGCTATACTAACTGTCAACGTAGCCACATCTTCATTCATTCATTCATTCATTCATTAAGTCACTCAAGTGGCTTGAAATGTGTTGTGAACTCTGCACGAATTCGCACAGCGAACATTATCGGGGGCACTCACCGAGGGCGTCCGCACCACACACACCACTCACACCAGATAATGGACATGGACCACAGCTGTGTTTATACCGTTAAAACACACACACAAATTTGCTCAGTTAAATAGCGTCAAATAAATTTTATTTGCTTGGTTCCGTATTTCTTAGCCGCCGTTTCCGACAGCCATTTCAGCTGAAGGTTAGGATTAGAGATGGAAAACATTCGATAGTCATTCAATGGTTTCGATAAGCTAAACCTTAAACTATCTATCGATGGGATAGTTAATTTTTCGGATTATGTCGAAAATTCAAAAAAACTTTAACCAGGAAAGGTTCCAAGTTGATCTCAAGTTTCCAAATTTCATAGCTTTGCCAAAAGCTTTTCGGGCAATGTTTTTTTTTGGTCATGGCTTGTCCTTAAATTAGAAAATACTAATGTTTTTATAAGAATTGACAAAGGGAATTTGGACAGATTGTATAAACTCTGCAGAGACTCGGTTTGGGTGAGTTTGGTCAGGATATCTTCATAACAAAAAGGTTTTTCATACAAAACCTAATTGTCGACCGATTATTCCTATGGCAGCTATATGTTATAGTGGTCCTATCCGGCCAGTTCTGACTTATGTACTTGCTGCAGCAAAAAGAAGGTTATTCATGCGCATTCAGAATATTTGTTGGGTCGGCAATTATAATACCCTCTGCTGGGGTAAGATTAATTCCCAAATGCATAGAATAATGCCCCTTCTATACTTTAAACTCTCATATCTCTATCAAAATGAAATGACATGATTCTTACGCCTCATAGTTTATTATCTAGATTGATTTATATTCAACATTTTATATATTTCAATATAAATAATATTTCCCTCGATACTAACGATAGTGTCATTGAATGTTTGCCAGCTCTAGCTAAGTCTGGCCTGGTGAGAAGGCCAGGCAAAATCAAAACAGCTGCTGGTGGTGGTGGTGCGGCTTATGGCCACCGGTTGACACTGGAGCAGTTTTGGGGAGCAGTTGACTCTGGCAACTTTCGTTTTCTTTAGACGGCTGGCAACAAAATTTTGGGCGGTCATTGCACGGGCGAAAATCAAGCAGCCAGTTGGGGGAATTAATATTTATGCGTTGCACTTGAGAGCGTTCCTTTGGAACATGTTTGCCCCCTACTCCGCCGGCGGGCCATAAAAGAGATTCAGGCTTGGATTGGATTTATGGCTGGTTTCCGCGACCTAAGCCAAAGTCCCGAGCAAGCTAAGCTTGTAATGCGTTTTGTTAACAAATTATTTTTGCCAGCGATATGCGAGTGTATCGAGTGTGTCCATTTTGAACCATTGAATGCCCACAAATGCATTATTCAATATATCATTGTCTAGGCTATAGTATGCACCGTTAATTTCCCCTAGCAGCCTAATCCGAACTTAGGCATTCGTTAATTGCAATCATCTTCAAAAGTTGTAATTACCGTTGTAAATTGTAATTGCTTTGGAATTCCATTAGTGCTTTCCCAGCGCATCTAATTGGATCGGGCATATGGCTATATATTTAGCTAATATACGCACCCATTGTTTAAACAATGAGGAACTCTATTATTATTTGTCCAGATTGCATAACATCCACCTTCAACATTACACAGTTCTTAACATATTAGAAGTATTTCCTCCTGAAAGAAACTTTCCTAACTTTTAATATTTTAAGTCAATCATAAGTAATCGTCGTTACCCAGCCTATCAAATGCACATTACACAAAACAAATAAGTATGCTCCTACTTATGTTCCCAGAGAACAGTGTAAAATAACTTTTTCCGAATAGGGCACATTATAAATTTAAAGCCCTATATTGAATTCTTTGAGATAACAAACAATGGGGAGTTCTTTTTTATAATATTTATAAATGTATGCTTCTTTTAGTTATCATATATTATTAAATCATATTTAAAATCACTATTGCTCTAGTCAAGAGAATACTTCCCAGACATTAAATCTCTTAAGAGATCTTCGTATCTCCTACATAGTACATAGTACTACATATTTACAATAATTCCAAATTTGAAACACACTTCGATACCAAACCTACATGAATATACCGAATGTGGTGTCTTCTAGTTTATATAGAATCTGATATCGACGTATATGTACATCCAGACGAATGACTCGGTTGTTAAAGCTAATCAAGACTATATTAACATTATGGGATCGGAGCTCTACGTCCTTCTATCTGTGACATAAATGTGCACTACTTAAACTTACAGCTTTAATCCATTTTAAATTAATTAAATAGCTTACTAAATTTACTCATTTTATTTCGCAAATAAAGCTTAATGAAACTTTTTCCATTTCTTCATTGCAGGTAAGCTTTTAAGCCGAGTTCAGCTTTCAATCAGCGGTCATACCAAAGCTTGCCACAACCCTTCTCAAACTGTAAAGTTAAGGCTGGCGGTTAGTGGGCTCGCTAAATACTCAATCATAGCTCTAAAGCGGTTTGTGTGCCCGCTAAAATGCTCAGGTTTGAGGTGCATTTGAAACAATCAGAAGTTAACTGTCTTTTGTTAATTTATGTATGTATATTTATTTATTCGTTACATATAAAAACTATTTAAACATTGTTTGCTTTGTATCCAACTTACTGGCTAATTGAGGTACTCCAAGTGTACGCGGCGATGTATGTATATAAAAAAATTTGTATATGTATATCAGACACTTGTACAGTAAATTAAAAAAAAAAACTCATATATATATATATATGTATGTGTTCGATATAATATAAAACAAACAAACGTATTAGCATAAATGACTCGATATTTACAAAAAGCGCTTAGGTGACTAAGGACAATGCACAGAATTACATAGGATCAGCAAGCGAACTAAAGCTTCATAAATTAAGTGTGCAAAATGTACACGTGTCGATAATTAACTAACTAAGCGCTACCCACCTTACACGCATAGTACAATAACACTGGCTTAGAGTTGTGCTTAAACTTAAGATTAATCTTCTAAAGGAAACAATAGCAAAAATGAGTAAAATGTGAGCTTACTTCGTCACAATATTAAGCTGGAGTGTAAAATGTGAGCTAAGCTCAATTACAAATCATCTTCGTAAAAAGCTTGAAAGCACATGAAAGCTTCTAGCTTGCTTAACTGTATTGACTGAGTTCAACTAAGCTAAATTGGAGCGTAACATATTTGCTCCTCGCTGCGGCTCTACAAGATTAATCTAAAGCTTCAATTTGACTAAACAATGAGCTAAACTCGTCTCCAAAATTATTTGAAAGCACATGACTGAGTGCAACGAAGCTCACTTGAAGCTCAAAGCTCGACTAAATGGCTTTAACTGGCTGCTCTACAAGATTAATCTAAAGCTTGAGTGTAACTTGAAGCAAATGTCATTAGACCACTTAGCCCTGCTACGAGCTCGGCAATGGCCATTGTTGTACTGCCTCCGTCAGCGTCTCATTCGTACCGCTCATCGATCGCTTGATGCGATATGGTTGCCCCACCGGCCTCGTGCTTGGCGTCAGCCAGAGCTGCTTGATGAGATCGGCACCCTTCTCGGCGATCATAACGACCGGCGCGTGAATATTACCATTGGTAATGGTCGGCATAATGCTGGCATCGATGACACGCAGCCCGGGCACACCGTAGACCCTTAGCTGTGGATCTACCACCGCATAGGGGTCACTGGAGGGTCCCATTTTGGCGGTACCGCTCATATGGTATATGGTCATCGTGTACTGCCTGATGAAGCAGTTCCAGTAATTGTCGGTGAACAGCGTGAGGTGCTTGCAGTTGGGCAGGGGTTTGCTCCAGAAGCGTGCGCCGAAACGCTTCATTGCCTGCGTCTCACCCATGGCCACCGCCGCCTTGACACCCTCCCGCAGCACATTCACATCGTCCGGATGCGTAAGGTAGTTGTGGTAGAGCAGCGGGTAGCGCAGCGGATTATTTGATGCCAGTTTAATATAACCGCGACTTTTTGGTCTTAGCATCATGGGAAAGACACCAAAAACATCACGATTCTCGACTTCACCGAACACCTCCTGGTAGAACTCATCGCTAAGACCGTGTGCAGTCTTTACTTGGGAGCCGCCATCGGACATAACCGAGGCGGAGGTCATCATGAAGTTCATATCCGGCCAATCGTCGCTGGAATTTGCATATTTGGTATTGATAAACGCCACCGCCTCGAGGCCAATGCTGGAGGTCAATGGGCCATCCTCAGTGATGGCATATCGCAGCGCCGTATTGATGTTCACCATGCGCTTCATCACTATGGAAATGGGATAGTCAATCAGGAACGCAATCCCACCCACGGCAATGTGATCCTGCAGATTCTGTCCGACACCGGGTAGATGCTGTACCAGCGGTATTCCGAATCTGCTTAGCTCCTCGCCGTGCCCAATGCCCGACAACATCATCAAATGTGGGCTATTAATAGCGCCCGCCGACATCACCACCTCCCTCGTTGCATACACATTCTGAAGCCGGCCATCCCTGATGAACTGCACCCCCGTGGCACGTTTCGTATGCGGGTCTGTCAGCACTTTTGTGACGTGCGAAAAGAGCGCCACATGCAGATTGGGACGCAGTCGAGCGGGTCGCAGGAAGGACTTGGCGGTGGAGCTGCGCGAACCACGTCGCATATTAAATTGGTAGAAGCCAAATCCCGTCTGCTGTGCCCCATTCACGTCGACAATGTCGTAGCCCATTTCTTCGCCAGCCTGCAGAAAGGCTGGGCCCAAGGGCGTGTTATAGGGCGAATCCTGCACCGTCCAGAGGCCACCTAAAAAGAATGTGATGTAGTCAAGTATTCTATAAGATGCCAGTTCGGTGAAATCGTTTTTCAAGAAATAAACTATGAAGGATATAGAAATAACTTCCATAACATTGTCAAAACTGCACCGATATTCATGAGGAAGGTCTTTTTACTCCCTGTACCCCTAACTGTATATGTTTTGAACTCTAAATTGATTTGGCATTTCAACATTAATCCTGTTTGTGGTGAATTTATGAAATTTATTTATTACTCTAAGCTTGAAGCTTTTATAAATTGAACCGGAAGGTATTGTTTGAAGTTATGGAAGTACTTAGAGGAGTTATTGGGAGGTTGTTCCCAGGAAACTAAAACCTCACGTTTGCGAGTTGAATATTAATGTACTTTCTTTTGCAAACGATTTCACAGAATGGGCTTTAATGGACCCGTGCTTACCTGTGCCGTGGTATCGTTTGTTACGCGACAGGTAGGGATTGCGCTGATCCTCCGACTTGCGGAAGTAGGGCAGAATCTCCTCGTAGGACCAGCCGGGATTGCCGAATTGCGCCCACTGGTCAAAGTCGCGCCGATTGCCGCGTATGTAGAGCATTGTGTTGAGCACGGAGCTGCCACCGATGACCTTGCCACGTGTCCAGCAGCAGCGCTTATCCTTCATGGCCTGACAGGCAGTACCCTGTGGCTGTGTGCTAAATAACCGTCCGAGATAGAGATGTGCAGAGAAAGAAAGAGACATGGGGAAAACGTAAACAATTAGCGAATATGTTGGCAACGCTTTCATCATTAATCAACAAACAAACACAGCGACAATAAAATCGCATTAGTTAAGCGTCCCAAAGACCACGCCCCCACCCGCCCAAGGCCCCCTCCGGGAGGCAACGCCATTGACCGTCGGCGGCAAAGGCTGCAAAACAGAAGCGGGCAATAAAACGTAGACGGTCAACAATTACGGCATCGTCAACAAAAAATACCGCACAACAACTAAATACAACAACAATTGGCCTTTGGTGTTGGTCATTAGGGAATTCAATTGAAACTCAGCCCTCAAAATGAACCCAATCCGACATTAATAGGCATATATTTTTTAAAGTCACGCTTATGATTGAAATATTACAGCTAAAGTACTCATTATGAGTAAGGGGTTCTCTTGCCTTGAGAATAGACCTTGCTCCGAGTTTCGCAATCGGAACAATTACAAGTTAGTTGTAATATTTGGCAAATACCCAAAATTGTTAACTTATGTGGTGCCTATTTTGAGACTACATTTTACAAATCAAAATAAGAATCAATTTTTAAAATCAACCTATGTATACTTTCGCTTATATTTTGCGTGAATTTCCCACAGTGTTCCCATTTTCACTCTTTTATATGACTTTGAGAATTGAAAATATTTACTTTAAATTCAGGATTGAAACCTTTAAGGAGTTGCACTTCCGCAAAGTTTTAACGCAAATGTGAGAATATAGTTTTATAAAGTGCTATAATCTGATCACGTAATGTTCTCATAAGTTCATAATATACTCCTATACAGAGCCATATATGGCTGATCCGATGTATCACCTGTCTTTACAGCATAAATTAGTCCGTTTTGAGGTTGGTATATATTGGTACAGTTGTGTCTCTATATAATAGGCAGTATAATATGTTGAAACTAATCGGTTAAATCACTATAACATATGGCTGACATAGAAATTATGTGAATAATTTCATTGTTTTTCCAAAGCACTTAATCTTAATCTTAATCTATTGCAACTTAAACAGATTCAAACTGATATATCATATTTATCAGATACTTTAAGGTAATCACTCAAAAAAACTATAGTAACAAGTAAGAATGCTATAGTCGAGTATACCCGACTACGAAACTCCCTGTACCCAGGTCTAAAACATTCAATCACATCTACGTCCACTTACACATACACACACACATACACAAAGACGCACGCACACAGGCGGCAAAAGCGACAGCGCAAGCGAGGCATTTTAATTGGTGGCTGTGCTTCTCCTTCCCCCTCTCGCTGCATCATTGAATCTTCTTTCGTGAATAACTTCCGTGTTTATTATCCGATCGACTTGAAATTTGGACAGTAGATTAAGAGAGACTAAAGTATTGTACATGCCAAATCTTAAAGCTATATCTTGAAAATTGTTACTGTAAAACGGTTTTAATCGATTTGCGGGGGAACGGGGGAGATATCTGAAATATGAAACAAACTTGATCTGCGTATGCTATACAGGAACCTACATTCCAAATTTGGTGTCTCTAGCTATTATAGTTGCTGAGATCGACGCGTTCATCCGGACAGACAGACAGACGGACAGACGGACAGACAGACAGACGGACAGACGGACAGACAGACGGACATGGCCAAATCGAAATCTCTTTTGATACTGATCAAGAATATATATACTTTATAGGGTCGGAGATGTCTCCTTCTGCCTGTTACATACTTTTGCACAAATCCAATACCCCCTTTTACCCATTTTATGGGTACAGGGAGTAAAAAGTATCATTATTTCGTGAACTCTTTAGTTTTTGACTGATTTTGATAAGCAAGAATATTAAATATTATTATGGGATTCCCTGGAATCCTTATTTCGTAAAACTCCTCTGGTATTGCG
Organism: Hirtodrosophila confusa; assembly: GCA_035043065.1. Classification (NCBI taxonomy): domain Eukaryota; kingdom Metazoa; phylum Arthropoda; class Insecta; order Diptera; family Drosophilidae; genus Hirtodrosophila; species Hirtodrosophila confusa. Next base: position 2,275,742 of record JAWNNI010000078.1, read on the forward strand.
TTTCCACCACTTATTTGGGCTTAAAAACTCCCCGCACGTCACTACTTAGCTTAACCTATTGTCACGTTATGTGTTTATTAAAGATACAGGAAACAGCAGGAAACAACGGCACGAACTGCAAATTAAAAGGCCGCAAATGAAAACAACAATCAACATACAACAATAAATAATAAACAATGAGCTAAGCAACTGCAGCAAAACTGCAACTTAAAAAACATGACAAAACAATTAAGAATGCTCTAGTCGAGTGTGCTCAACTAGAAGATACTCTGTAGTCAGCTCTCTTCATATTTGTAATCATTTTAAGTTACATGTCTTTTATTTAATTAGGAAACAGGAAATCTAATCTATTGGATTATTATTATTTTTATACCAAAATTTGCTATATATATGTATATTACTTTTTGTGAAACAGCTGATTCTGTCTGTAACTTTCCAACTCGGTCTCGAAACGTGGAAAACGAAGCCAAACCGATTTAAATTGAAATTTAAATGAAATTTAATCGTAATTCATTCGTTTTTTGCTTTTGGAAAACGAGCGGAATTGGGAACAGGTCTGATAGTCTTTAAAATAACAATCTGGCTGATCAGCTATACATATTGTGTAGGAACATTACGTTTCACAACTGTATTATACCCTATGGATACAATTATGCTTACAGGGTATGCAGAAGGAAACAAAATGTTGGTGCGGAAAACTTGGCCAACCAAAATACAAGCAAGCCATAAAATGACAGTGAATAATACAGATTTCGAATTAACGATGAATGATTGAAGAGTAAGAGTTTCATCGGATATGAAAGTATATACATATGTATATATCTACATATATATGTATGTGTGTATATAATTTATATATGCATTTGGTTTATTGATTCATGTTAACTTCGCTGCTGATAATCTATGTTCATTTATAAGCCATTTGATTTGATTGTTGGCGCTTCTTCACGCCTCTGGGTTAACTCTTTGTTGCCCGCTGATTTATATGCCGGCATTTATTTTGTTGTCGCTCTGCAGTCCCCTCAAAGTCTCCTCCCCTTCCGAGTCTCTCGGTGGCAGCCACCTGCCATTAAGTTGGAAACCACTGTGTCGCATTGTTGGGCGTAGTTCAGGTTTGAGTACGCGCCTTGACTCCATCACTCATTCACACATTCAGTCACTGAATCATTGGCTCAGTTCAAATAGACATGCATACATGTGTATAACTTTCCCTCTGCTCTTCCCGTCCCTAGTTTCAAATCCAATTCAGGTCTGCTGCTAGTACTAAGTGACGCAATTTGTGTGTGTGTGCGTGTGTGTTTTATTAGCCACTTACAGTTAGCGCACATAAATGTTACCAATTATTGTTAGCTCATTTTTTGTGGCCCTCTTTCAGGGCAATAATTTTGCACATTATATATTTATGGGCGGTCGCTAAATATATATTTGTTGCTATATTTTTAATTTCTCTTCGGTTTTTGTATTTATTTATTTACAAAGCGTTCGAAAATTCGACTGTAACTAAGTAGACACACACGCAATGCCCCAGGCCTTAGAAACAGACATGGCGAGAAGACCATAAATACGTGGTCTTAAAACTGCTCTGAACTGCCATATAAACAGTGAACTACATTAGTTTGCCATAAAAGTGACACAAAATCGATATATATTACCATATAAATGATGCCATTAGGCCCCCCTTTAATTAAAGGGGGTGCTAGAGTGCAGAATATACATATATATAAACAAGAACTGACATTTACTTACACTTGGCAACCGAACACCCCACAACCAGTTTGTTTTCATCAAACCACATCTTTTCTGCACTATAGCTTTGATAAGTACTAGTAAAAATAGCTATACTAACTAAGAGCATAGAGTTAGAGGAACTATGCGATAACTTAAAGCTGTCTCCAAAAAATGACTTAAGCAAAGGTACTGCAAATATATAGGGTGCTAGTTTGTAGAAGCACTCAAAGTTAAAGCTAAAAAAGATCCTTAAAACGCTCTTAAAATGTGACTAACCCAGTTGTTGTCTTTCGGAGCCGTTTAAATGATCTAAAAACAAAAATTAAATATTTTGAATATGATCTAATTTTGTCCACAAAAGTATGACAGAGCGATACTGCGGATAAATAAACATAAAAGATATCTTTAAGTGATGAAAATTTAAAAATGCAGTTATCGATTAATTGAGCATGACGATCACAAAACATGCGTGTAATCTGTTATCGATTGTTATTATAAACTTTTTTGCACATTGGCAAATTTTGAAATATGTTCATTGATTTCAAAACTTAACCAAACCATATCGATCGCATCTGTAAACCAGACATTGAAATTAAACACGATTCAAGGTCTGTAGTTTGATAAATATACAGTGCAGGTTTGCAATAATCTTGTTTCTTTCATCAATTTTTGTGACATCTGTGGGGTTGTTGGTAACAAGTTTGTGTCCTAAGTCTTTTGATTTGGACCAACAAATGGGAAATTGTGAAATCGTTTTAGTTGTTCGCAAAATTTTGATAGCTCTGTTGACAAATGTACACACACGCATAGGCATGTGTGTGTGCGTATATGTGTGCCAGCATAGCTCTCTCACTTCGCAATCTCTCTGTGAGAGCGTGTCTCTGACAGTTGAAGCTGCTCAGTGAAGCCTGTCGCGCTCGCCTCGCTCACGTACAGATTGTGGAAGCAGCAGAGCGGCCAGCTGAGCGACTCTTAAACTGTTTTTCGCTGCTATTTTGATACCCTGTAGCCATTTAAAATGGGCATGACAACAGCTGGCTAGAGACATAGTGGAGAGTATGTTCTGTAAGTAGGTTCTGAAAGTTTAAGTTTTGAACAAGTGCATTTCATACACAATCTACAATCACAATTTTAAATAGTTATGTACAAGCCAGATTGCACATACGAACAGATTTGCTTGATTTCTTCTTCAGGTATAGGCAGGTATATCCTTTAAAATCGATGATATAGGAACTCTCAACCCGACGAAAATTCTTGAATTCGTGCAGGATTTAATATTGATGAGTGAGCCTTGGGCTTAGAAGGTGGTACTACAATAGATCTTTTAGATCGCAGTACAAACCCCCCCCCTCCTATTATTTCCTAGTTCTGTTTTTTCGAGCTTTTTTTGTCGATTTTGTGTTCTCGTTTTCGAAAAAACAACAATCGTTTTTTCACCCGGCGATTAAGCTAGACACCATACGACTTATAACAATATTGAAATGTTGATTGTGATATTAATTATAAAAACAGAAACGTTATTCCATCTTGAACTTAGATTCATTCAGCTGACCCAAGGAAAAAACTTCAAATCGAACAGTTAATCGGTTTTCGGAATCCAGAACAGCTAACAAATGCGAGTTCCTTAATCGGAATGGCAAATGCAAACAGGATTGATACTCTTAATTTATCATAGTATATCTGCACTCGTTTACGGGGTTATCGATGGTTAAAATTTCATAACACTCGATTAAAATTTGCAGGATATATTATGCTTTCGAATCTCGCAATTAATAGTATTTTGGCATATTTTCTAGGGTTTTCAAATTTGTTTAGGTGTTTAGTTAACTAGGTTTGATTGTATGTGAGCATACCTTACAGAGTATCTTCTAGTTGAGCACGCTCGTCATCTATATGTGTGTGATTGGCAATTGTGTTTATTGCAATTGGTGTTCAGGCAGCCCGCTGCAACTTTCAGCGCTGCTTCAGTTGCCGTTGTTGCCAATGTTGTTGTTATCATTCTTGTTGTTGTTTGCTCGATCTGGCCTGGTCTTGTGTTTCATTTAATTTCGTGCCATTTCCAGATCCAGCAAACCTGTAACCGATTAACCCACTTTAAGTGCACGATCCGGTTTTGCCGCTTGGCATCGTTGCATTGAGATTGAGGTTGAGAAATTGTCGTAGGATATGCCGGTAGGGGCCTACCAGCACCCTCTAAACGGTACACAGCTGCCTTAGCCTAAATGATGGCCAACATCCGACTGCATTCGGCATGGGAGTCGTCTGATTTGAAATACTTAGCCACTTTTAGGCCTTTTGGGCGCTAACAACCCAACGATGACATTAATGACTTCACGCTTAATACAACTTCGATTTGTTGGGGTCGTTGCAGCATATTATATAAGCCAAGAAAAATAACAAATGCAACTAGCCCGCAAGTGACTGAACTGGGGTTAAAGGCATGGCCAGGTGCAGTGGGGCATGACTTTGGCATTTTTGGTGAGAAATATGTTCGTGCATAGGCGTGTCCCTAAGATGACTCTGTGTGTGTGCGTGTGTGTGTGTGTGTGTGTGTGTGTGCTTGGGACTAATCAAGTGGGTATTGCTGTTGTTGTTGTCGCTGCTTTATTACTAAACATCAAACCAAAAATGTTAAGTGGTACTCTTGGAGCGGCAATATAACAACAGTTTAATGGCAAACAACTGTTAAGCATAACATTAAAATGTTAGAGGTGACACTGCTAACGTTTTTAAAAGCGCAATAAAAATTCAATGCATAGTTAAGTCCTCACATCGATCAAAGAGTTGTATGTTAATCACAGCTCACTTAAAACATATAATGGTAATTTGAACAACAAATAGCTTTTAAACAGTACATTTAAATGTTAAAGGTGGCACTCTTAATGTTAACTAACGTTGCTGTAACAGCGCAATAAATACTCAATATTTGTTGATTTTAAACACACACTTCACTTTTATTTACGAGTATGTTAATAACAGTTGCTCAAGCTCACATTAAACAGTTGTAAAAGCGCGCCAAAGGCGTGGTACTCTTACATATAATTGCTAATTAACAGCTTTTGAATAACATAACATACCGCTCAAATGTTATAAATATGACAATGTTATAGGCTATTCACACTGAGCCAACATCTAACATCCCTCATCATATGTCATGATGTTCCCACAGTTTCACCCGTGCCGGAATTTGACCATCCTTTCCAACATCTCTTTTGAATGTTTCACATTCACCATCATTCCCATGCGTTCCCCGATAATGTACTCAGTGGGAATGGGCTATTAAGGTATCAATCTAACATTGAAATGCTTGTAACAGAGCGCTTAACATTCGGCACTTGTGGATTTTGAAGCATAGTTAAGCCTTAACAGCGATCAATGAGTAATAACAGCGCGCCATTAATAACATTTTTTTTTAACGAAAAGCTGCTTTGCATATTGAATTGCAAGTTAAGTTGAAAGCTTTCGATATTCATAAATAATACACCAAAGGAGTGTCAAATATTTATGAATAAATTGTTGCGGCTCATTCAAGTGCAACAGCAATGTTGCAAGCAGAGTATTTCACTTTCGGTTTTCAATTGCATACAATTGAATCTTGTTTATTGCGGCACACTTCCCAAAGTACCATAAAGAAAGATAAAAAAAACTACAGATTTGTAAATGCTGGCCAGGGATTAAACACAGCGCCCATGGGGACAGGGCTCTGGCCTTAGCCCACTCAGGAAAGCTGGCAACGGGCAACTGGCAACTTGCAATCGCTGCTGGTTAATGTTGTTGATTGTTCAGCCGCTCACCTGCCCGGCGCTTGCCCCTGCCACACAGAAATGATGCAATGGCGCGGAAAACAGGCGGAGATTGCCACACATACACACACTCAATTCAATTTTTCATAGCTGTGTGTTTGTGTGTGTGTGTATTAGCCGGCAGGCAGCCAGTCAGGCAACAGGCATTAGCCCGCTCTGCTGCATTCAATTACAAACAATCCACGCGCCGCAAGCCGCACACACTTAGAAAAAAAGTCGTTCCACTAACGAAATCGAGATCATCCATCCATATATTGACAATCCAAAACAAAAAAACGTTTCTGCTTGAAAACTCGAAAGAAATGCAACCATCTTTAGTGTCTATAAGAGGCAATTCTTTATAATTTGCCCACAAAACTTTTACAATTAATACACCAATTTATTTGGAATATCCTACACCGAAAAAAACAATCGTTGAATTAACAAAAATTGCATTAAAGAAGATATAGATGTGTATATATGTAGATTTTTCGAGTTGGGATGATAATTTTCATAAGGTCATCAGTAATATCGATAATATCGATCTATATTTTACATCCTTAGTCTGGGTTTTTAGCACGATGATTCAACCTAGAGTTAACATCGGGAAGGATAGACTTTTTTGAAACCGACGGAGTTACCGATCCTTGCTTTTTCTTAGTTCACTCTATCGAGTATCGAATGTATAGTAATACTATTAAAATGAAAGGGTATTCTGGTTTCGGGAATGAAATTGAAAGAACCATATGGTATTTGAGCTACTTTACGAAACGCCATTCTTTTTCCCAGTGCAGCCAACGAAATGAAATGGAATTTGAAATATGATATGGTAATAGCTAAGAGCGAATGCTAATAGGAATGGAATTCTGTTCAGCAAAAAAGTGAAATTTTGATGGCGGCCGGCAATCGACGCGTCGCTAGGGTACGGCCCTACCGAAAACAGTTAATTGGATTACGGTATTGAAATGCGTTCAGAAATACCACCCAAACATAAAAAGCAGATGAGAAAAAACCAACAAAAAATGAAGAAACGTCCACTCATGAATAATAAACAACTGGCAACAGGTGATCCACAGCTGAAGAGGCTCAAATAAATGTGAGATACAAACTGTTCCTAACGGTAGCGCGTTCTAATTCAAAGCAGTTACAGTCAAACATTTTCATTTTTGTTGTCTAATGAGTCGTAAAAGAGAGAAAAAGAGGGAGACAAAGAGAAAGAGAGAGAGAAGTGATTTAATTGAAATCTCTGCTGGGAATGTGTTCTACACACGATTCACATTCATTTCAAATGCAAGTCACGTAGGCAGACTTTCAGACATTCAATAAAAAAAACCAGCGACTGTCCATTACACAATGTCCCCACTGTACAGTGCACTCTCTTGTTTTCTCTGGTCCATTTCCAAAACATTGTCGAACGCAAATTCTGTTTGTCTATTGCGTATGCAGCAGCTTAAATCTGTCTATAGCAAGAGCCATTTGTCTGTGAAAAGAGCTTGCAAATAATTTAACACTTTGCCAGATTGTTGCCAACTGTTGGCCAAGTGATTTTTGAGTTCATAGCTTGGCTTACACCGTGGTGCATTCCAAAGTAAATGATTGACATGATAACCAAGACTTAAATTTGTTTAACAAATAAACAGATGAGCTGCGAAAGGTGGTAAACATTGTTGCAATGCATGGAAGCTAAATTGACGTACTGTCCGCGGACAGTAAAAGCTGGAGTTGGCAAATTTGGTATGTAGATGCTCGAATGCCTAGTGCAGATTACACCCAAGTCAATTTTAGATATACTCCCTTATATAAACGAAATAAATAGGTATAACTGAATTTCGCAACAAGGAAATACTACTATGCATAGACATTTGGGAATTTGTGTAGTAAAACTTTCATATGACTATCGTATAATAATCACAGATAATATTCAAGTAAGAATATGTAAATGCTTTTATCATATATCACTAGATTTACGATTATATAGAGAGATATTATCGAGTATAGATTTCTTTATACAGGGAGTTAATATCAACCGTAAGTCATCAAATCTTTATGTGCATATCAGTTATGTCGTCCCTTATGCAACTTTACCAGAATGTGATGATATGTAATTCAAGCTAATCCATCACTAGATGGCGCCACGCCCCTAGTTAAAATACAAATCTTGGTCATTTGCATTTCACAGACAACAGTCAAGAGATTGAGCCACCTCATTGCCCCCAAAAATTAAATGGCAAGTCATCAATGTGACGCATCAACGGACTCAGTCAAAGACCCAGCCCCAAAACCAGCTCCAAGCCCAAACTCAGACCCAGACCCAGACCCAGACTCAGACTCAGACTCAGACTGAGACTCATCGTCTACTTGGGCGCATTTTGTTTGACTTGACCAAAAGGTGACAAAGTGAATGACAATTGTGTGCTTAGCTAGTTGTCGTCTTTAACTATTATTATTATTGTTATACCCTTGCAAAGGGTACTATAATTCTGTCACGAAATGTGTAACGCATTGATAGACCCATGAGATATATACTTTCTTATAGCTATGCAGATTTAAAACTTCTTTGAAGTAACTTTTCCGTCAGTACTAGTCAGATTATATCACTTTATCATATATGTTACTGTCCCAGAAACAATTGTTGTATGAAAAAGTTTTTAATCCAAGATCAACCAAACTCACCAATTCTAAGTTTGATCAAATTCTTATTACTGAACGATCTCTCGAAAATATATTTTCACTGGTATTTTGTAACTTTGATTCGGCCAAGTCTGTTCAAAATCGGGTTGCTATACTATCGTATAGGATCCTTCAATAGAAGAATCGGATTCTTTTATTTTTCAAGATATTTCAACCAAACTCACCAATTCTAAGTATCATATTGGTAAACAAAAGTTAACCAACTTTGAATAAAATCCAAAAACTATATGATATAGAAACGATCAGTCGAGAATTGTGTTTTTGTAGCAAACGACTATAATCTTTTGGATTGTCAAAGACAAATTGCAAGAGTATCAAATCTTCGGCAACTCGCAAATAGATTTTCTTCCTAGTTTTTTTTTGGACTGTCCCCTATTGAAAGTGTGTCACTGCGAAGGCCTCCATGAAGCGTACTTACCGATACTTCCAGTCCATTTTGCTTTTGTGCAAATATAGCGACAACAGCGGCACATCCGATATTTCCGTCTCATGTCCCCCGGCCTCCAGCAGCAGCACCTTCCAGTGCGGTACCTCGGTGAGCCGGGAGGCCAGCACCGTGCCCGCGGAGCCGCCGCCAATGATAATGAAATCATATGCCAGCTCCACTTCCTTGACACTGAAGGGTCGATTCTCTGGATCGAAGAGATCGTAGTTGTAGTAGGCAATTGCCGCTATAAGGAATGGCAATATGGCCAATTTGCCCACTCCGACGACGGCTGTGGTTAGCTTGATGGCGGTGGCGATGGCCAGGCCCAGCTTGGAGGCGCCCACAGCTGCCACGCCCGCGGCGGCAGCCGCCTTTGAGGCGGCGCTGGCCTTGAAAAGCAGGCCGCCCACCGAGACGGCGGCGGCACCCAACGCAGGCACAACAACCATGTTGTGTGTAACGGTACACTCTCTATATAATTAAACGATTTTTGTTCAGAAGTTAAACGAATGCCAATTGGAAGCCTTTCGCACGTCTTGTCACAAGTTTCTCGCTTTTCACTCAGCACATTTTATTTATTTATTTATTTTTCTTTTATTTCGCTTTAAGAATTTGCCGCACACACTTTCATTCAACGTTGTTGTGGTTGTTGTTGTTGGCTTTTGTGCACTTTCATTTAGGCATCGAAAGAAAGACGCACAAAAAAAGAATTGTAAAAAAATACAGTGTAAACAGTTGAATTTTTATTAGAAATGTGTTCGCGCTCTTTGAAATTCCTCGACGCGTTTTGGCCCAAAATTTCAACAACAAAACAAAAAAAAAATATATGAAAAAAAATTATAAAAATTATAGAAATTGAACTAGGCAACCGACTCGTTTGGCAGCCGCTGCGTTTCTGAGCCACAAATCCAACTCGTCTGCGACGTTTTGTGTGCTTCGCTTTTCTTGCTGCAGCGCGGCCACTGAGACCTCCGAAGCCTCCGAAGCGGTTGCGCATGCGCTCGCCTCGCCTCGCCTCTCGCCTCGCCTCGCCTCGCCGTGCGGAGCTGTGGCTGGAGTCGTCCCAGTCGTCGCCGCTCCGTTCGACACGCTCACCATTTGAGCTGGGCGCGTGTCACGAGTTGTGCCCATCGAAATATCGATTAATTCGATATTTTCACATTAGCAAACATTGATTAAATCGGAGTTAATGTCAGAAATACGACCAAATACAGCTTGGATTCCTCATTTGGGTTTTGAATAAATTATTATTATCTTTCGTTTCTTGGCTCCACTCGCTCGCATTCAAGCTAAACGCTTGTCATCAGTTGAGCCGCAAAAATCATCGAACTTTCCTTTTAAGATAATATCAGAAATATGACAAAATAATATACTTATATATATATATATATTTACTCCCTGTACCCATCTGTAACATCTGTAACATCTGTGCAAATGTATGTAACAGGCCGAAGGAGACATCTCCGACCCTATAAAGTATATATATTCTCGATCAGTATCAAAAGAGATTTCGATTTGGCCATGTCCGTCTGTCTGTCCGTATGATCTCATCGATCTCAGCAACTACAAGAGCTAGAGACACCAAATTTGGAATATAGGTTCCTGTATACTATACGTAGATCAAGTTTCTTGCATATTGCAGATATCTCCCCCCGTTCCCCCGCAAATCGATAAAAGCCGTTTTACAGTAACAATTTTCAAAATATAGATTTGGGAGTTGGTATGTACAATACATTAGTCTCTCTTAATCTACTGTCCAAATTTCAAGTCGATCGGATAATAAACACGGAAGTTATTCACGAAAGAAGATTCAGTGATGCAGCGAGAGGGGAAGAAGAAGCACAGCCACCAATTAAAATGCCTCGCTTGCGCTGTCGCTTTTGCCGCCTGTGTGCGTGCGTCTTTGTGTATGTGTGTGTATGTGTAAGTGGACGTAGATGTGATTGAATGTTTTAGTCCTGGGTACAGGGAGTTTCGTAGTCGGGTATACTCGACTATAGCATTCTTACTTGTTTTTTTTGTAACTCTGAATGACCGTCAGGGTTGGTCGTTGATGCAACATACTGGTTCAACTGTGAAAATATCGATTACATTTATTTAGTTTACTAATATTAATAAACAAACATAGGATCATCGACTTTTACCTTAACGATTTTTCAATATAAATCAAATGATGAAATTTTTGCCATCAAATTGAAAAACTTGAACTAATTTCGGACTTTTAAGTATTTAATACACATAAAAATTGAAATAAATTTAAAGCATGACAGGCAAATAATATTGATTGCATTTTTATTTATTTTTGCTTTGCTTTGCTAAAATGTCCATCTAACAGCATCTATGTATTTGGAAACCATTTATTATGAAATACTTATCGCTTTAAGATGGTGTTGTTTGCTTGTAAAAATAAAACGGCCACTTCACTAAGCTACTATAATAAATTTAAATAAATACATATCAAATGTTGTTTTCAATTTGCCCAACATACATATATTTGCAAATTAGACCATCTGAATCGGAACATATGCCAAAATTGGTATTTTGGTTACTCCTAATTTGCAATATTACCAAATATTTGAGTGAACTTGAACAATCTCACTTTTACTGTGTGGTTTTAGTTACCAATGTTATAATGTTATAATAAATTCAAATTAGTCGTAACTCCTATAAATGATAAAGTTACAGACGAGTATAACTGACTACGAGACACCCTGTAGCCTGTGGCAGTACAAAGATTGCTTGTTGAATATCTTCCGTATTTATTATTCGATTGGCTTGAAATTAGAAAAAATATCTTTATAATGGTCAATACACACGGAAAGCACCAAATGGACTCGACTATATCTAGTGACCTATAATATATGTGCTGTATAGGGTCGGATAGGATCTGCCTGGTACAGTGCAAACTTACAGGGTGGACAAATATTGAGTTTCTGAGCAACCATTTTCAAATCACTAATTAAAGATGAACTGTATTTTGGGCATTACACTTAGCGTATTTATTTGCATTTCCATCGAAAGATCATTCTTAACGGATCAGCTTAGGCAAATGTATGATGCAAAAAGCTATGTATATGTAGCTCTTATAAGTACATCATATTTTGTATCACACATCGAAAACAACAAACTTAACATGTACTTTTAAGAGCTAAGTACATGTAGTTTAAAGGAATCTGCAACCATTTAAACAAAGATATTGATACATATCTGAGCCGATTCCAATTTTATTCAAAACTCGACACGCGCTCATCTCTACTCTACAAACACACATGTCGACAGTGGAGAGCTGTGAACGGCGCTGGCACGTTCCAGCTTGGTGGCTCCTTTTCGGCTGGCGGAGCTGTTGCGAAACGGTTGAGCGGCTCGGCGAGCGCATAACCGATTGGTAACCGTTTCGCGCTCCTGCCTTGCTCTCCCAACTGACGCTGTCCGTTTGCCACTGGTATTTGTGGTTTCCGAATTTTTGGGCATTTTTTTCTCATTTACTTACTACTCTTTCATTATTTCACTTAACCAAACGACCTTCATGCTCACTTAACAGTTATGTGCACTTAGCGCACTATCTCCGGCTGCTGAGTGTGTGTGTGTGTGTGTGTGTGTGTGTGTGTTGCTTGTGTGCTTGTGTGCGCGCGCACGTAAGCCATTGGCCCAGCCGGAGAAGCCAAAAGGAATTCAAGAAATGCCGCGATCGCCATGCAACGGATGTTAACCAAAGCGAAGGAATAACAGTTGATTTTTTCAAAGAAAGAGAAATGATAATGCTCAAACCGGCTAAAAATGTTAATTGAATTCCCAAAATGTTTTGAAACCCGCAGGAAAACAATTTTAACGGTGTGGTCCAATCAATTACATCAAATGTAGTTCAATTGAAGTGAATTGTCTATAATGATATATTAATACCTAAACATTATCTGAAAACTGGTTAACAGAGCTTGTTTAAAAGAAATGCTGTTATAGTGACGCTGTTAATGTTAATTGCAGTGTAGCGCGCATATATTTGTATGTTACACTTGTCGCATGGTGGGATTTAGTTCGAGACGTCACAAAACATGACTTTACTTCGAAGCAAATCCCAATCAATCAAAACTCACTAATTGGGCAACTTTTAAGCTGTGGCTGTTAACATAGCTCTGTTGAATATAACATAGATATACCTTCATAAAATCGTGCCACAAAATAATTGTTTATTGCCTGGCATTTTTATGAAATTGACGATCTAACACAATATCTGAGACCCAGTCAGTTCTTGGTTCAAAAGTGCCGCAATTCCACTTATGAACAGTACTGGCAAACTGTCAAGAGCTTACAAACTCGGGCATGTCTCAATCAAGTGCTCAAATCGTACTGAATTCAATTACGAAAACAAACGGAGGTAGGAGGAGGTTGCGCTTAGGCTCTCTAATGAAGCACTTCCAGGTTGCCCCTCAGAAAGATGCCGCAGAAGACACAAACAAAATGTAATGACCGCAAATTAACAGAGCGACAACAAAATAATGTTGACGTTGATTCAGTTTGACACGATTGTTGTTTATTATTATTATTGTTGTTGATATTGGTAATGGCACAAGGTCATCCGTCGGATCGGTTTTATTGTGTTTACTGTTTGAGTTTTCACATGCGAAAATTTGTCGGCTCAGCTGGGGAAACTCCATGCGGGGTCCGCAGACCCTAGCGGTATCTAAACAATATATAAACAACTTGACCAACTCTACCTTCATGGCAGACCCTTCATTGGGACGTAAAGTCGTTTATTGCTGCCCAAGAATTGTCAAGGGCTGACAAGTGGGTTATTTTACAGAATTTATGGCTTTATGTCTTTGTGCGAGGGCCAAACAGGCCATCTAATGTTGGCCAACAGCGGTAACTGCAGTTTGGTTTATTAGTTGCCTTAATCGGATACAAGAAAATATCAAGATAGCCCATGCAATCGTTGACACTCACACTTACTTTGATATTTGTATCAAATTTGGTTTACGAGTTTCTTTGCATATTATCTTTATATTGTGCAAATTTAGTAGACATCGTGTGACAAATACTAAAGATATTTAAGTTTCTGTAATTGTGCTGAATTTTATTTCAAATCGGAAACGACAAACTGGTCGCCGACAGGTGGCGTTGAATATTCTTCCAGATGTACATTATGATGTATGGTACTCGTATTTACTGGTAACTGATGCTGACTTCTTCATATTTTAACGTGTAACACTCACAATTACTCAGGTATTGTTATGAAATTTGGTACACGTTTATTTTAGCATATTATTCATGAATGCTGTAAATTTTGTACAGATCGATTGAAAAATTCTATAGTTATTTAAGTATTTCAATTATGCTGAGTTTCCAGTCTATGCAAATAGTATGTGGGCAAATGTTAGCAACAGGTGGCGCTGTATACTACTTGTTTGATAACTATAATACTTATTGTAAGTGATTAAGATTATGAACTTCCGCTACAATTACGGACGGATACATAACGCATAAAAGTTTCCGGCACTTATGGGTGTTTGGTTCAGTTTTGCGCCACCTTCCTAATCAACACCAAAATTGTACTTAAAAGCAATTAAAAGTGAAATGCAAATGTGAGTACTCGTACTCTCGAGGTATTCATTTCTCTGAGTACCCAAATGAATAGCAGAAGAAGCAGCAGCTAAAATCCGGGTGACATAATGTGGCTCCGTCCATTGGCCATGTTTGGCCAGCATTGCTGCGTCATTGGAATGACGAATGAGAAACATATGATATTAAAAAACTGATGTTTATTAAATGACAAAGGCAATAACAATAACGAACACAAGAAACTCTATTTTTGAACTACTGTGGAGTAACTTCCAGAGCGACAAGTGCGCCTCCAACTGCATCTGTATCTGCATCTGTAAGCGTGCGAGTATCTGTATCTGTCTCGCGGCCCGTGTATCTGAGGCCATACAATAAACCACAAAATTAACCCAGTTGCACTGAGGCATAACATATTGCACGAGCACTACGTGACCTACGCCTAAGCAAACAGACCCAAGTACCTACCAAAACCACATCGGATGTACCTCCAGATACAGTACATACGATGTTACCACACACGAGAGCTGGCTGTTACTTGCTGGCAACTGGTAGCTGTTAGTTGACATCTTCTGATCTAATCTCTTGCCTAAATGCCACAAAAATTGTTGGCATTTAAATTTGTGCTCGTCACTGTAGCACCGTTCGCTCGTAATTCACTGTCAAATCTGCGTAACGCATCTCTCTTGAGTTATATTGCGTACATCCAGCTTGACTTTGTTACCGTATCCAGCTTTGGGCCAAGTCCAAACCTACATATCTATGTATGTACATTCTCCATTACGTGTGGACTAATTGCTTAATTTGTGTCAACGTGGGAGAATTGTGAATTGCTCAAAACTTAGTGAAATTTGGGATGTAAGCGTCTTAACTCAATAGGGACCTCAGTGAACTTTGAAACTATTTGAGTTTTAAACAGCAAACTTGGTATCTAGGTACCTCTATACACATTATAGTTATATATAAATAACACCTCAAGTTTCCGTTAAGTAGGCGACTGAAAATAAGAAAATAAAAACTAGCCCATTTTAATAATTTGAAGCCTCCTTGGACGCCCTCCGCTTGGTAGCTGCGTGGGCGCTGCACATCTTTTTTGGTCTCTCGTGAGGCACGGGCCGAGGCACTTGTGCGGAGCAGGGGCAGCAATTAATTGGCATCAGTTTGCATGCACGCCGTATAGTTTGTGGCGCCAATGTCTCGGCTGTGTCTTTGTGCCATGCGGCATAACAATGAGCCAAAATTTGCCATTAATTGAAAAGTGAAAGCCATCAATCATTTGCAGTGGCAATAACCCAACGCCCCAGTCCCAGACCCAGACCCAGTAACCAGTTGCAATAATATCAAATACATGGCAGGGATATTTTATTTTATTTTTCAAGAACAAATATCGATGCCTGAGAGAAGAGAGTTACGGTCCACTAAACCTAATGTCGTTATAACAATAAGGATTATAAGGATTAATGGTATTTAGTATTATTTCATCGACTTGGCTTACCGTTCACCTCGTATCAGCTATTAATTCTGCTAAGAATATACTTATATTTTTCAACTCTAAGAAAGATGAAAAGTTAGTAATTTTTGGTTTAGAATTGCATTCTCTTTAACCTTACCGTGTGTTTTTTTTTTTTTTGTTACACAGGGCATTTGAGGCAAAGCCAGGCAATGGATCTTATATTATTTTTGGGTAGTAACATTTTTACTATTTCTCCCAATTTTCCGGCGTTTTTGCAATCAATGTTCAAAAAATGAAACAAGCGCAAGGAATTTCTCCTCGGACCTTGTTTCAAAAAACCCAATTTTTTTCCGCGAATGGAGCATTCATTTTTCTTATGTTTATAATTTTTTTTTACCGTTTTAATTTGCATTTGTTTTACATACACAAGGAATTTCTATTCCTATGACCATTTACAGGGTCGATCAGATACCTGAAATTTATCCGAGTTCCAGCTCCTTATAGTATATGTGTACATACAGCATTAGTTGCAGGATTGTTCCTGAGATATATCACATGATTTGCTCTGCATGCGTGTATAATTTTAGTTATATGTTTTTCTAGCCCTTGGCTGAAGCAACACTCAAGATTGAACTCGGACCGTGCTTGTTTTTCCATGTTTCCTTCCTTGGAGGCTTGTACATTCAAGGTTCTGTTTTCACTGATAAGTAGTTGGTTATTTATTTGATAGCGCCTGGCATTGTTTCGACTTACCAATATATTAAACGTACATTCACATCGAAAACTTACGAGACCAGAATATTAGCATTAACAAACAGTTTTCACAATTCGTACATTACGAATATAACACAATAATTTTTAAAACACTTGAAAATTTTGTATACTTGACGCCCGAACATTTAAAATATACTTCACTAAACTTTATTTCTGTTTTATATTTACCGAAAACATTTTAAGATCGAAAAAGTTTTAATTTGGAGAATTTTTAGATGTTTTCTCTATAGGAGGTGGAAGTCGAATGAACTATTTTGTGTACAGACAGGGGGACCAAAATTCTGGATGTAAATTTGAATTATATTTTCGCCCACTTTGATTTCAAATGTTTGAAAAATATAAAAGTTCTTGTATTAAGCAGGCTATGTGTTTGGCTTTTGCACTGCATTCGATGTAACATTTAAATATATTTAATTAATTAGCCAATATCAATATTTGTAGTCTATTGTGGGTATGCTGTGCAATTTGCGCTTTAAGAGCCACTGTGCAAGTGCTAAATGCACTTTGAGCACCACTGTGCATAGCTTATTATCAAACCAAAAGCTTTTTAGACGCACTTGCCCTTGGCACAGCTTAGCATAGTTTTAAACCGTACATTGCGCTACAGTTTTGTAGCCACTGAAAGCGATTTGCATACTGCGCTCGCAACGGCAATTCGGGTATTTTGTGGCTTAGAAAAAACAATTGCTTGATGTTTACACAATTAAGAATGGTGCAGTGTTTTATTTAATCAATACAAAAAATACAAAAAAAAAAAGAGTCATATGTGTCCATAAGGGTATTTAAATATGTACATAAGTGTGTAAATGGATGGATCCATAACTATCCAAAACTCGTTATCAATTGTAACTTTTCTCCTGGGGCTGCACCTAAAGCTCCGTATGCTGATTGGCACCCAGATAGTCCTCCTTGATCATGTCGGCGCCCTTCTCGCCAATCATAATGCAAGCAGCGTTTGTATTCGCGCCCACAATATCGGGCATAATGCTGGCATCAATGACACGCAAGCCTTTGGCGCCATGGACGCGCAGACGGGCATCCACCACGGCAGTGGGATCCTTGGAGGGTCCCATGCGAGCCGTACCGACTGGATGGTATACCGTAGTGGTCATATGCCGAATATAGCAGCTCCAATAATCATCCGACTGATAGGTTAGGCCATTGCAGGCCTCCAAGTCAACTTTGTGGAGCTTCGCTTCCCGTTCCCCGAAAGCCTTCGTCTCCGGCAGACGCTTGTAGATGTTCAGGGCGCGTATGTAGGTGTCCACATCGCGTTTGTCCGTCATGTAACCGGGATCGATGAGGGGTGCATCCAGGTAGTTAGCGCTCTGTAGCTCCAAGCGGCCGGCGGAGAAGGGTTTCAGGTGGAGCAGGTAGGTAATATACGTATTGGAGTTCTGATTGGCCGACAGGATGCTCTTGGCCACGCGCTCATTAAAGCCAGTGGCCTTCACATAGCCCCGCAGCTCGGGACTCTGCATCAAACTAAAGAAATTGGTTGTCTGTATATCAGGATTGGGACCATGCAGCGAAGTTGTATTGATGAAGCCGGTCAGCGCAGTGGCCTCATGATGCAGCAATTTGCTGTGACGACCCATCAGAAGGTTATACATGGCATCCACCAGCTCCTCCTCAGTGGGCTTGCGTGCGGTTGACTGGTCTATTTGAAAGATCACCGGCAGACTGGCATGGTCCTTGAGGTTGCGACCCACCGGCAGATCCAGCTTAACGGGCAAACCAACGCTCTTCAGATGATCAGCAGGTCCAATTCCTGTTTATGGTTAGGATATTATTATAGTATTATACAGATAAATGCACAAAAAGATAGTGGTAGTGCTGGGTATAAGTATGTGAGTTAGCTAAAGCAAGGCAAGGCATAGAGTAAAAAAAATTTGTATAAGTAGCATTTCATCGCTGATCTTGTTAACCAGTAACTTTTTTCCAAAGAAGATCTCCAACAGTTGTTGTCGAATCGTTCCTTTGAAAAGAATATGATATAGTGATCTGGTCGGGGCCTTACTCAGCTTGTCGTCCTGTTTAAATATATATACGTATATAAGTAGTACACTCTCGGAGTGTTTCATAAAACTTGACAGCAATTCTACTCGAATTTCAAATAGAATTTTCAAGCTTTCCTTTTGAAATTTAGGACACATATCATCATCTTATGTTGAAAGTTTCCAATAGATCTGTTTAACAACGCAGAATATACTATAATTTGACAAATTTTGGAAGGCTATAAAACATATATATACAAGGTGACACTCCCAGCAAGCGCTTTGAGCGTTGATAAGAAACGATTAAAGTAGATTTGATGTATTTTGTTAAGACTATCTAAAAATATCAGCTATATATATTAGCTAAAACATAAAAGAAAGACCATCCAACTATAGGACTAGTGTTTTATTCTGATTATCTTATCAGGTTTAGACGGCTTGAACAAAGATTAGAGAGAAGCAATTAGACTAATTTACAGCGAATGACCATAATAAAGACTGGACAGAGTTCTTACACCTTGTACACATAAAATCCTATAGAGTATACATATTCTTGATTAGATCAATATCCCCCCAAACCCCCCTGCAAATCGATAAAACCGATTTAGAAGGACAGTTTTCAAAGATATAGCCTAGATTTTTGTCATGAATGATTCTTTGGGTTTCTCTTGATCTATTACACTTGTTTCAACTCGATCGAATAATAAATACAGAAGTTATTCAAGAAACTAGATTCAGTACTGCAGGGGACTGGAGATACTACTAGGGATAAGGATAAGGATATGTATAATTCCTCGAAAGAATCTAAGGTGTGAGCTGCTTCACCTACCTGACAGCATCAGGATCTGTGGCGTGCCAATGGCACCTGCGGACAGGATAATCTCCTTGCTGGCCCGCACCGTATACTCCTTGCCACCGCGGTGCACAAAGGTAACGCTCTCGGCGACATTTTTGCTATTCAGATTCAAGCGCTTGACATGCGCATGGCGGACAATGTGCAGATTGGGCGTATCCTTGTGCAGGTGGGAGCGGGCGGTGGTGATGCGGCGACCGCCATCCTGGGTGCCCAGTATATCCATTTGGCCAATGAAGGAGCCCTCTGTAAAGTCCGGAGCGCTGCCGTAACCCATCTCCAGCATGCCCGCCCGTATGGTCGAGCGGAACTCATTATCGGAGACATAATTGTTGAGACCCATGGGTCCGCCGACGCCATGATCTCCGGGCGTGTAGTCGGTGCGCTCGGAGCGCAGATCCTCGGCCTTGCGGAAATGCTCGAGCACCTGATCGTAGCCCCAGCCCGGATTGCCGCGCTGCTCCCAGTCCTCAAAGTCCTGGCGCGTGCCGCGTGCATAAATCATTGCGTTCATGCCATTGGTTCCACCCAGCATCTTGCCACGTGGCCAGTGACAACTCTCGCCCTGCATGGCCATACAGGCGCGTCCATTCGGCTGTGTATGGTATTGCCAATCCCAGTCGGAGAACTGTGTGGCCATGTGCCAGGCCACAAATTCCGTTTCAATGGGCGGATCACCGCCCGCTTCTAGCAGCAGGACACGCCAATTTGAGTGCTCCGCCAGGCGGCCAGCGACCACGGCGCCCGAGCTGCCGGCACCAATTACCACAAAATCATAGGGCTCCTTGAAGCCACCCGCATTGTCCAGCCAGTCTCCCTTATCCTCCGGCCATTGCTGCTGTCCGCTCAAGTCACAATACTTGGCTATCAGCGTGTGCAGCAGCAGCGACATTAGCGTATTCGCCGGACCCGCCGATCTCGCCGCACACTGTGCGCTCAAAAACTCCATGTTCAATCAATAACCGAATCCAATTGCTACGCACACAGTGTTCTGGACACTGCCACTGACCGCGCTCAACTGCTCCACGGCTGTTGACGGGAACCGGCATTTGTAGTAAGTCCGGGCAACTGGCGCGCTTTTGCATGCCGTACGCGTCGCCGTAAATCAACGGCGCCATTTGCATTGCAAATAAAAGCACATATTCGAGCATTCGTACGAGTATATTACGCCCGTACACATGCTTGGCCACACTACGGGGCACGGCTCTCCGCCGGACGCGCCTTTATCACAGCCGCCGATAAGATGTCACATTCAGCAACGGGTGCAGCCACAATCAGCGCCAGCACCACAACCTCTGCGCCAGTTAAGGTGACTGCACTGAGAAAAAAAGATGGCTTGATCTGTTTCTGATCTTATAAAGTATACGGGTATATATAATCTTCACTTCACTTAAAAAATTCTTAAATCTATCCGTTCCTCTTATCTGTCCATTTTATGAATTATTGTGTTATGATAAAAGGATTTCTTATAAAGAAAGAATCCCGATCGGGACATAAGGCCTTAAAATACTTAAATCTATTCGTTTCTGTGGTCTGTCCATTTTAGGAATCTTGGCATCTTCTGCTCCCATAAAGTATACGAGTATATATTATCTGGATCACTTCATATAACCTTAAAAAATTTGTCCATTTTAGGAATTTTTGTGTTATGATAAAAGGATTTCTGATTCCATAAAGTAAGAATCTCGACCAGGACAATAAGCTCACTTCATGAAGTCTTCAGATCCTTAAATCTATTCGTTTCTCTGGTCTGTTCCTTTTAGGAATCTTGGTTATATGATCAAAGTAAACAACCTTAAGGGATCTCAAGTTATTTCAACGGAACTCACCAAGTGCAACTACCTTAAAACTCTGACCATGTTGTCCAGATTTGTTCTTAATCGTATTATAGAAGTATCTGTCTGGTAGATACCCACTTCTTATTGACATATTTTTTCCGAGTGTAACGTAACACGTCCCTGATAAGACTATCCAATTATGAGCCCCAAATTGTTATTTTTACGGTAGTTGGCATCCATGGATCTGATAAGTGCAAGCGACGCCGTCTCCGATAAGCCAAACTACTTGGTTGTAGGGCATCGGTATCTTTATGCGGGCGATTAGAATGCGTAGAGAGGCATAAACAACACCTCAGCTTTATTATTTGTTGTTGTGCACAACAACACAAGCAACTTGGTCACAACGAAGCGTTTAGTACCCTGAAGAACTGCAGTTCTGGTTGGATTGGATTGTATGGTCCCCTGCAGGGATCTTTATCCTGTGCCTTGCCACACTTGGAGTTTGTATTTAGGACAGGCAAGTTTTATTCAGGGTTTCACCATGATTCGTACCAATCTCTCAGCTCAATGTACGTTTTAGATATATGTTTTTGACTCGGACTTAATTTTATTTTATTTTAAAATATAAATAAATGAGGATGTCTTTTAACAATCTACTCTATTATCTATGCTGTTTTTAAGGTTATGAAATATATTAGTGAAGATATTCAAGACGCTTTCTGGTCTTACCTAGTTGTAAATAGTTTCTCAGACACTCTTAAGAAACCTAACAAATAAGTAGAAGCCTGTACTAACAATTATCGCAAGCCCTATTCTCGCTCCTGTAGCTTCGGCTATGCCAAACTTTTTAGTTCTTATAAGGAATTTTCCTTAGAAACTGCCCATATCAAGTTCTAGCTTGCAGCTAGGCTTATCAGCTTATATAGGCAAGTGCATCGGATTAGGGAGTTATAAAAGCATTTCAATCCTTGGTTAATTCCCCAGAGTTCTCTATTATCTTGCATAATAAAAGAGTCAAGTAAAGGTCCCACAAAGGGCGTAACTTGACATTGATTTCAATTAGTTACGCACTTAACTTAAGATTAGATCAGATATGTACAGTCCATAAGTTTTCTTGTCAGTGGTTCGATTACTCTCAGTTCTCGTTCTCTTTAATGGTTCCTCCTTTTTCCGCACTCGTACTACAATTCAGAATATTGCGGAATCACAAAGCATCGTAGAAGTGTAATAATCAAATCATCAAAGTTCAAGAGCAGCTGAACTCTGAGTAACGATTTTAATCATTTAAAGCAATTAAACGAAAAATATATTACTTACTTACTTATTACTTGTTATTTATGTGTGTCTTGGAAAAACTGTTATCAGAATATTTATCAATTTCTATTTAAAAAGTGGAACATAAAAGTTATTTTTAAATTTTTATTATAAAGGTTAAACAAGTAAGAATGCTATAGTCGAGTATACCCGACTACGAAACTCCCTGTACCCAGGTCTAAAACATTCAATCACATCTACGTCCACTTACACATACACACACACATACACAAAGACGCACGCACACAGGCGGCAAAAGCGACAGTGCAAGCGAGGCATATGAAGTGGTGGCTGTGCTGCTTCTTCCCCCGCGCTCCAGCACTGAATCTTGTTTGTTGAATAACTTCCGTGTTTGTTATCCGATCGACTTGAAATTTGAACAGTTGATTAGGAGTGACTAAAGTACAGTACATGCCAAATCCCAAAGCTATATCTTAAAAATTGTTCCTGTAAAATGGTTTTTATCGAATTGGTTTTTATCGAATCTCAAATCTAAAATAAACGTGACCTGCTCCCGCTATACACGAACCTACATTCCAAATTTGGTGTCTCTAGCTATTCTAGTTGCTGAGATCCTTGCGTTCATACATACGCACGGACAGACTGACAGGGCCAAATCGAAAACTCTTTTGATACTGATCAAGAATATATATACTTTATAGGGTCGGATATGTCTCTTTCTGCCTGGTACATACATATGCACAGATTTAGTACCCCCTTTTTAACCATTTTATGGGTACAGGGAGTAAAAAAATTGGAATCTCGAAATTCGACTTTTAATCGATTGCGGATATTAGAATCCGTTGAAAAAAGAAAAACTAAGAAAACACAAGTTAAATGCAAGTTTTACAGTTTCCGCCTTGAGACTACTCGTATGAATCTGAACAATTTAAGTAGACAGGGATGTATTTTAGTATTAGAGATCTTTCTATCGAGCGATTTATATCCTGCACTCCTCGTCCATCCGCACATACGCTCTACAATCCGTCGTCATGCATGTGATGGACAGGGGGTGGCGCCTCTACCGCCCAATCCTGTGCAATAAAGTCGGCGGCACGCTCCCCAATCATCACCGTGGCGGCATTTGTATTGGCGCTGACCACGGCTGGCATGATGCTGGCATCGGCCACACGAAGATTACTGACGCCGTGCAGCTGAAGCCGGGGATTCACACACGCCGACGGATCCGTGGCTGGGCCCATTTTGACTGTGCCCACCTGGTGATAACAGGTGATGCTAAAGTACTTGGCATAGCATCGCCAATAGGCATCGCTGCGATACTCGTAATCGGCATCGCACTCCGCGATGGGTATGTGGGCCAGCTGGGCGAGATGCGACCGATAGGCCTCGGTGCGCTCCAGTGCCTCCTGGTAGCGTATGCCCCTCAGGAGCGTCTCCACATCCCCAGGCTGAGTCAGATAGTTGTTGAACAGCTGCGGTGGCTGCTTGTAGTCCGCGCTGCGCAGCCGCAGCTGACCCGCCGACTGCGGATGCGAGAGGAGCACAAAGATGCACAACAGATGACTTTTGATCAGCTGACGCTGCAGATGGTCAACGTACTGCTCCTGCAAGCTGAGTCCAGTGAGGAACATCTTGAGGAAATCGTGTCTGCCCCGCGGGAAGTACAAATGATGATACTCTACGTCCGGATAGCGACTATCGCTGCTGCTGCTGCTGTTGACGGTGTTGACGAAGCCCACCAGGGAGGCGGTGCCATGGCTGGCCAGTTGTCCCGTGCGATGTATCAAATACTCATAGATGTTGTCCAGTATCTCCTGTTGGTTGGCCGGCACGGCGATGTCCTCGTCCAGCTTTAGGAACAGCGGCACCAGCACGTGATCCTGCAGATTGCCGCCCACACCTGGCAAGTGCCGCACTACCTTTAACTGGAGCGGCTCCAGCTGCTCGCGCGCCCCCACGCCGGAGCGCAGCAGCAGAGCCGGAGAATCAATGGTGCCCGCTGACAGCACCGCCTCCTTGGCCACGTCCACCCGATAGCTGCGCTCGTCCCGCACAAAGCTAACGGCCTCCACTCGCTCCCCGGCGGCATCAAAGTGCAGCTGGCTGACATGGGCACGCTTGATCACATGCAGATTGGGTCGCTTGGCTACCCTTCCCAGATGGCCCTTGGCCGTGGTCGAGCGTTGTCCACGCCGCACAGTGCCCGGCACGTTTGCATAGCCCACGTAGCTGCCATCGGCAAACTGCTGGACACTTGGCACGCCCAGCTCCAAGCCTCCGGCGCGTATCATCTGCTGCATGTTCTCATCCTGCAACTCGAATGCCCCAAGCTCCATAAAGCCCTGCGGATGTGTGGCATTGCCCACGGGCCGCACCGAGCGCTCGTAGTATGGCAACACCTCGTCATAGTTCCAGCCCGTGTTGCCCATCGCCGCCCAGTTGTCAAAGTCGCGTCGATTGCCACGCAAATACAGCATCGCATTGGCGGCTCCGGTGCCACCAATCATCCGGCCACGTGGCCAGTAGCAGCGTCCATTCTTCATTGCCTGGCACGCCGTATTGCTGGGCTCCGTGTAGTAGTTCCACATGAAGTCCGTGTGCTGCAGTCCAAAGAACAGCGCCGGCAGCTGTTGGATGGAGAAGAACGCTTAATAAATGTATGTCGAACTGACCCTAAGCTCTCTTTGTATTATTATTATCGACCTTGAACCCTTCAGGACACATTCAGAGGGACACAGTATGATATTACTCAGGCCATCGGAGTGAAGGGAGGTAAACATAAGGTACACCGAGTCTAAGACAAAGACAAGCCAAAAGATTCATTATCACTGGTCGTGGTATATTGAGGCCTTGATCCGATTTTGATAATATTTGGTTATCATCTTAACTAGTCTAAGATCCTTTTACGAGTTCCGCCTCAGTACCTGCTTATCTAGATAACTAGTGACAATCATATCTATCCAAGAAATGCTTTTAAAATAAACAGAATCCTATTCAGATCTGTGTATCGGTTTATCGGGTGAAATTATCTTAAGAGCAACAAATTCTCAAATGATTTTAATATAAAAGTGTTCTTTTGAATCAAAAATGTCTTAGAAACATTCATTTTAGATTCGTTTATCTATTAATACCCCCCTTTTAATATCTTAAAATGTTGAGTTTATCATATGACCTGTTTATTCTTAGGAGAAGATAAACAGATCTGTAGACATTCTGCACCTCCGATAAACAGATCTTAAGATAAATTAAGCCTTGGCTAATATACAAGCTTACACTTATTATAAACTCCATTTAGAGACGATATACTGTTTAATACGGAGACAAATCTAGAACATACTGTTCTATTCATCATAATCTAATCCACAACATTGTTGTACTTTACATAAAGAATCTGCTGAATATTTGAACCGTGTTATTTCTTATCTCTGTTCCATTATCTTTGAACTGTTTATGTAACATTAACATGCGACACTTAACGCTTAAAGATGGTAAAGAGATTGGAAAGAACCCATACCACGGGAGGGTGGACAAGGTTAATTGAGATAGATAATAATTTTCAACAGATCGTTTTCAAACTAAGTTTCAAGGCACTGTTCTAACAATAAAAACCGATAAGTACTTCACCCAATTAGCAACAGCTTGATCCCACGGTCACAAAATGGGTGGAAAACAGAGCAGTACCGGGCGACGCTGGGCAGTACCG
This sequence comes from Hirtodrosophila confusa, assembly GCA_035043065.1. NCBI lineage: Eukaryota > Metazoa > Arthropoda > Insecta > Diptera > Drosophilidae > Hirtodrosophila > Hirtodrosophila confusa. The sequence goes on from JAWNNI010000078.1 coordinate 2,301,756, forward strand.
GCCAGTATTCTCTATAAGTACAAATCACTCACTATTTACAGCTGTCTCGGTGATGACACGTTGACATTGTGCGCATTCCAAAGCGAATTGTGCTAAACAACTTAATTAAGCACCAAATCGAAAAATGTACACTGTTTGACCTACTTACCTCAGATTCGACAGGCGGATCACCACCCGCTTCCAGAACGAGCACACGCCAATCGGGATTCTCACTGAGTCGGCTGGCGACCACAGAGCCCGCCGAGCCGGCCCCAATGATAACAAAATCATAGGGTTCTTCGCTGAAGCCCTTGGTGACAACCTGGTCGCCATAATCCGGTGGCCAGAGGGTTGGGGGCGCCAGGTTACACTGTGCCGTGAGCAGCGCCTGCAGCAGCATGCTGACCAATCCATTCCAGGCGCCCAAGCCGGGTCCAGTGCACTCTGTGGCGTTGCTTGCTTCCAACATCTTGAACGTTGCCGATTTGAGTCGACGCCAGCGATTGCAAATTGCTTTTATAGAGGAGATAAGCCTGCTCGCTTCTGTTAGCCGGTTATCGGAAAGTCTTGCCTTTTTGGCTTTGAGTACTTACAACCAGCTCTGGCTTTTGTTCATGTTGATGTTGACTTGGCACACACACGCGTTGTGAAACAACAATAGTGAGTAAACGACAACAACAAGCTATTGGATTGACAGTCAGAGGGAAGTGCCGCGCGTGCACAGAGAAAAAAAATGCAATTCTAAATTTAAATTTTCAATTCATGATGACAAAAGTTTTCGGGATATTATTCTCGAATCAATTATGATCGAGTTTAATTGACTGAATCAATTCCATCTATACTTAAATCAAGTGCAAAAATACTTGACAGAGGTCATGATTCAAGTATCCAGTTCTTAAATTAAGCTCTGAGAGCCACATATTTGCTGAGAGCGTAACCAAATTTACTCTCTCGTCTACTAACTACCTCCTTGGTGGTTGAGTTGACTAAGTCGCTGGTTCGTCAAAGCACTCGCACAGCGGTCCTGAGTTCGAATCCTAGCGAGAATTTGGAATGATGAGATTTTTTTGTTATCAAATGAAGTCCCAAGTGTGAAAGTTATGTCTTTTTTTTACTGATATAACAAAAATTCTGAAAATGGGAATGCCACTCGAATTTTTCCATCTCGCTTTTTTTATTATATTTCATATACACATGCACATGGATAGGTATAGGTAGGAATAAGTATATATATACATGATTTTTGTCGCAGCCATATCAATTCCTTCGTTGTCTGGACTTGATAACCGACTTGGAGCATAAACTGTACGACCGTCGTGACGATAGGGGAGCGAGTTCGATCCTTGGCGGCGGCGGTTGGGTGATGATATTTATAAAGTCAATTGTTATAAATCGTTCCCACTGATCTCCCTACCCGTTCAATCTCTTAACCTTGTACATTTTTGTAAATATAGTAGTTAAGGCATCCCTCTGTATCCATATTAAAAATAAATAAATCGTACACATATAATAAATATATATTGTATAAAAATAATAATTAATAAAAAAATACCGAGATTTATAGGCTTTCTTAAATTAATCTTGTTTTGGAATCAAATTAATTTTTATTTTAAATGTATTCCACGTATTCTTAAATTCAGCCCATTTGTAAGCCGACCCGAGCTTAAAACAGTATCAACTCAGGAGTTCCGGGATTGATTGATACTTGATTGATTACTTGAATCAAGAATTTTGGTTTTTGGTTCAATTAAATCCGAAATTGGCTGACTTTTACACCGTTTGGGATTGATTTAATACGGTACATGTGATTTTTTTCTGTGTGATCCCAGTAGGGTGTCCAGTGACCCAGCTCGTAGCAGTTGCAGTCAGCCCCTCGCCTACTTTTGAGTCACATTGTATGGCTATGTGCGATAAGTAGAAGCAACTGCTCTTAAATGATCGCCAAGTTCTGGGAACTCATTCAACTTTATCAAATAATATGCATTACTCACTTGCGAATTTCAATTCAATTCACAATTCAAATAGACATATCTAGTGCATTTCTATATTTCAATTACGTGCTTAGCACTGAGTTCATACGCTCAAATCGAGTCTCTAGAAATTTTATACAATCTGATTAAATTTGGTTGAAATCGGACTACTGAATCATATAGCTGTCATAGGAATGATTGTCGAAAACGATGTTTTTGTATGAAAAACTTTTTTCTTTTTAAAGATTTCCTCACCAAAATCACCCAAACGAAATCTCTAGAAAGTTTATACAATCTGACTAAATTTGTTCAAAATTGGATAACTATATCACATAGCTGCCATAGGAACGATAGGGTGAAATATGAGTTTTTGTATGAAAAGCTTTTTGCTTTTCCAAATATTGTATCCAAACTCAACAATTGATAGTTTTATTCTGCTTCACATAGTTTCCTAAAATTGTATCAAAATCGGACCACATTATTAAATAGTTCCTATAGGAACAATCAGACGAAAATTTAGTTTCTGCATAAAAACATTGCTGCAAGGGTATATAACTTCGGCACGCCGTTCTTTCTTGTTTTTTTTTTTTTTTTTTAATAACATTTAATATTTTTAAATAAATATAAAATATTAGAAAAAATCATTAAAAATGGATAAGCTAACAACAATAATAATAAATCTGAAATTTAGACGCCCAAAGACATTATTTTACAACACTAATCATAAGTGACTTACAAATATGATACCAAAAGTTGTTATTAGACTGTCTAAACAAGACATTATCCAAACTTCCACTGCTGAAGTATTTTTCAATCCACTTGGTCGATAGTATAGATTCATATTTTGACAAATGAATTTCGATCAAATCTCTAGATACCCACCCAAACATATCTATCGGGATCTTCCACGATTCTTTAGCCCATGAAAAATTACAAATTTCCATAATTTGGGAATTGAATGTTAAAAACATGTTAAGCATTTCTTATGTTCCAAAGCTGTTTACATTTAATTGGCGTAAGCTTTTATCGAACTTGTTTTAGTGATTTTTTTGTCGACAATTAATTTTTAAGATTTGTTACGCATATATTTACAAAATGTACTCGTATACTACAAGTATATCTGGAACACAGGCTTTTGCACTTGCATTTAATTAGTTCGGAGTATTTTTAGAAAATTGCGTGCATTAACATTGGAAATACTAAGCTGTGCTAACAGATAAAATAAGATACTTGAAATTAAAATTTGTATTTTAAACACCAACATTTTAATTGCTACAAAACAGCGACAAATAAAGCAACGTAATGACTTATTGACTTAATTTCGACAATTTTCACAACCAAAGTTTAATTAGGCATGCAAAAAGAACGGGTTAGCGCAGGGAAGCTGGAATGTCTGTGTGAACATATGTCTTACAATGTAGGGCTAACAGAATGTATTACTTAGATTGCGTTAGGTTATCAGAACTGACCGCCCTACGAAGCAAATACTTGAGGTACCTACTTATCATATTACCTAGCTGCCTACCCTACATTTTTACATCTATTCTTTTTTTGTACACACCACAAGATTTCACAAGTTTCGGCTATCTTATCAAGCATAATAAATAAATACAAACTCTTGTGCTGTTTATCAACACTGGCGGTTAACGGTTAGCTAAGAACTGAAACTCAGAGCCAAACAATGTCGTTCAAGGACAAACAATCTTTAAACGGCAAATCGATTAACAATAACAACAAACTACAAAAAACAAAACGACAATAAAAAGCAAGTTTTTGCTTCCCAATGAAACTTTTTGTCGTTTAATTGCAAGCAAACAACATTTTATGCTAAGTACAACAATTACAAAAGACGAGGACAGCACTAACAACTAACATGTGGAAGTGCTCTAGAGTCGAGGGTGATAGATCACAAAAAAGAGCCTATTCAAAGGTGGATTTATAAAACTCAGCTACTTGCTCGTTGTGCCAGGTTATTTCTCTCACTCTCACTCTTGAATACCAAATACTGCTAATTCCGCAATGTTTTGAAAGAAAGACATGCCGAAGTTATTTACCCTTGCAGTAATGTTGTTCATACAGAAACTCAATTTTCATCCGTTAATTCCTATGGCAGCTACATAAAATTTATTCAGCTTTTACTAAACATAATGAAACTACGATTTGGTGGATTTTGGTGAGTTTGGTCATAATCTTTGTATATAAAAGAGCTCGTCGTGACTGAGTGGTGGCTGAATGATTGCCAATCATCACACAGCCCAAACCGTACGAGTTACGATGCTGAAATTTTCAGAGCAGCTTCCATCTATGATGAAAGTGCACACTTAGACGGAATTTCGGATAATTCTAACCACAAGCGTGGAAAATCGCGGAGAACTGTAATATGCAACTTTTTTGTTTATCCACCATCAAACTCATTCTTCATTTGACACATATTTCACCCATTGTGGATAATCTTCTCCCATGGGCGGAAAATGATGGTCTCAAAGTTGTATGGGCGAAAGTCTAAGTTTAGTTTATTATATAAACTTCGATTTGGGCATTGGGGATAGCTTGGAAAATATATAAGTCTTGGCACAAAGACATAATTATCAACCAATCGTACAGCTGCTTCCATCATGTGTACTACCTGCCAAAAAGAAGCACCTGTGTATAAGAATATACCATTATTTTTTCATCCTATCGTATTTCTATATCTCGCTGCCTACTATATATACGTATGCCTGAGTAACTCCAGTATTTTTGATACGATTTTTATGAATCATCAGAACGTAAGGATTGTATTTCTACAGTTCTGTCTGTTTTTTTGTTTTTATTGATAGTGTGCGATAAGAATAAACAGTAATTGAAACAAACCTCATCTGAGTTTAGAACATGCCAAGCTGCATATAAACTTTGGTTTTCACCGATCAACTTTTGGAATTGGAAAACATCTTTAAACTATTGCATACATGTGCACACTTTTATTTGAATCACCTGTAGCTTAGCAGGGGTAAGGAATAAAAAAAATGATAAAAAAAAACACAATTAAATTAAATAAACTGAAATGAATTTGCGAACTGTGGCGCCACCTGTTGGTCGCTGCTCACAGTCCACTATTCATGGCAATGCGCACAAACTGAACGGGGGCGGGTGGTTCAGGATTTGCGGCAGCGGCGATCAGACTGCTCACAGGCAACAGATTAAGCCCAGTGCTGAGATCTGCAATGGATCAGTATATATGTATATATGTATATATGTATATATGTGCGGCAAATCCTTGGCAGACATTCAAACACTCACCCGAAGGATCATTGAACGCGGGCGCGGTGGAGGCCTGATTAAGCTGTGTGGCATCCAGCAGCAGCTCCTGCGGCAGTGCGGCAATCGCGGGCAACAGCAAAGCGAACACAACGAGCAGCTGGAACGGGAACTGGAACAGGAACCGGAGCTGGAACTGCAGCTGCTTTGGTCGCGTCATATTGTTAGCAGCTGATGGCGTGGACTGGCCCGTATGAAAAATCTCAAAAACCTTTTTGAAAACTTCAGCACAGCTCGCGTTCGAGATGGTGTGCGTGTGTGTGTGGTGTGTGTGTGGAGTGTGTGGAGTGTGTGTGTCGAGTGTACAATGAGTCGGTAAACTGGTAAAACTTGTCGCGTTTGCCATTTGGTTCAGCGCCCGCTCATAAATTACAACAACTGCAAAACGCCAAAACGGCAACAACAACAACAATAACCAACGACGATTTTTTCTGTCAATGTCGCCAGAATGCGCTGGGAAATTTGTTCAAGCCGTTTAAATTGCAACTGCAACTGCAACGGCAACGGCAACTGTTGCATGCTGACATTTGAAACTCAATTAGGCACAATCGTGAACAGTTATCTGCGAGACAGAGCTGGAAAACAATCGGCGCAGCTATCGATAGTATCGCTGGGCTATCGCTATCGAGGTTTTTGCAACATCAATCGAGTTTTGTAATAACTTTGTTGCAGAATTTCACCAATATTATTGATATTATTAACTACCACTATGATCTTAACAGTTCTGTATGGTTCGTTGATCAATATTAATTATGTTGATCAGTGTTGTTAGTAAATACAACACAACGTATAACAATATTGACCATTTATGCAGTTTATGCCTCATCCAGTCATTCAATTTTACGTTATTTAACTTTTGGGTTTTTATACTAATTCATTGTTAAAACTACCATACATATAACAGTATAACAGTATAACAGTATGGCAGTATAACAGTATAATAGTATAACAGTATAATACCACACCAGTATGACAGTATAATGGTAAAACATTATATTAGAATAACAGTATAAAAGTATAACAGTATAACACAACAATGCAATGTTACGAAACTTTTATTTATGTGATTTCTCAGACATTTAAACACACAGTAGAAATCTATGTTTCTAGAGGTCTGTTAAGGTTGTTTATAAACCTTGGTAAAGTTTCGAAGACTTCTCCATGCACGCTGTGTTCTTCCTTGAAAATTGTAATGTTGCTTTCTGTAGGTTTTGCACGCTCGCATTTACTGCTGGGTGTTGAGGGGCCAGCTGTGAATAGTTGGCCAACTTTTGAAGCCTGACCTTTTATGCATTGACCCTTGGCTCGTACGAGTACAGTTATTGCCTCATAAGTGCTTTTGGCCTTCGTTTTAGACTGTTTACAACTTGATTAATTGAATTGAGCATGTTTATTTATGGATTTAATAACAGTTAGGAGTGTAAAAAATAGAGTTAGACAAATCTAGGTGCTTGCAGAATATCGATAGTATCGATCGATTGTGTTTGTCCACTATCGATGACAGTTTTATAATTAAAAATGGGATTGATCCTTCGGGTCGAAATTCTCTCCCGAACCGGATCTAACTGCTATTGATAGTTTTTCAGCACTCGATATGCAGCGGAGACCACATTAGAGCCAACCGCCATTGGGATAGTGTTGCCAATCCTCCTTGATAATGTCCGCCCCACGCTCGGCGATCATCATTGTGGGTGCGTTCGTATTTCCGGTGGGTATTGTGGGCATAATGCTGGCATCAATCACCCGCAAGCCCCGCAGGCCGCGCACCCGCAGACGCGGATCGACAACGCCCGAGGGATCCTCGTTGGGCGCCATTTTGCAGGTGCCCACAGGATGATAAATCGTCTGCGAATAATACCTGGCCAGGCACTCCCAGAAGGCATCGCTGAGGTACTCCACCTCGGGACAATTGCGCCACTCGTAGATGTTCAGAGTGACATTCAGGCTGCGCATAACTGGCGTCTGGGTGAGACGATGGGACAGCTTCAAGCCCTCCACCATAATGGCCATGTCCAGTGGATCGTCATAGTAGTTGGCGTGTATGCGTGGATGCACTCGCGCATCCTTCGAGAGCAGCTGCAGATAGCCACGAGAACGGGGACGCATCAACAGCGGTGCAATCACAAACGAATCCTGATACAGCACCGGCTCAAAGGTGTTCGCATAGTTCTCCAATGTGATGGCCGCACCACGTCTGCCAATCATGCCGCCATCGGCGCCATAGCCATAGCTGCCCATAAAGAGCTGGACATCCGGCCAATCCTTGCCCGGCGGCTGATACCGTGTGCTGGCAAAGCCCATGACCTCGCTAACGGGCATGGCATAGAAGAATCCCCGCCTCTCATGCACAAAGGCGTTCACCGACTCCACCGTCAGCATTTCGGGCACAATGAAGGACATGTGCTGTCCCGGCTGCGGGCTTTGGAATGTATATATAGCGCCGGATGTGGATATATGATCCTGTAGATTGCCACCCACACCGGGCAAATGCTGCACCACCTCAATGCCCAGCGGCTGGAGCTGATCGGCGGGTCCCACGCCGCTGACCATCAGCAGCTGGGGGCTGGCCAAGGCGCCGGCGGCAAGGATAACCTCCTTGCTGGCATAACTCGTGTGCTGCGCCAGATCATGCTCAAAGCTGACGCCAAGGACACGCTTGCTGCTGGGCTCAATCAGCAGCCGCTGCACAAATGCCTTGAGCACAATATCCAAATTGGGACGCTGCCAGCTGCGACGCATGTAGCCCTTGTTGGCGCTGCAGCGCAGTCCATCCCTCAAGGTGCCATGCGGTGGTGCAAAGCCGCTCTGTGTGCGTCCATTGAAATCGCCATCGGGATGCACCACACCCAGCTGGGCGGCGGCCTGCATGAAGACGTCCAGCAGCGGCGAGGCTGATCTATAGCGCTCCACGCTAATGGGACCGCCATGGCCATGATACGGATTATGCTCAAAGCCCGGCACACGCATATCCTCGGTCTTGCGAAAGTAATGTAGGATGTTGTTATACTCCCAGCCAGGATTGCCCAGCTCGGCCCAGTGATCGTAGTCATGGCGATTTCCCCTCACATACATCATAGCATTTATGGAGCTGCAGCCGCCCAGGACCTTGGCGCGTGGCCAAAAGCACCGCTGATCCTCCATGGCCAGACAGTAGCGATCGGAGGGCTCTGTCGAGTACTTCCAGTCCCAGGGACTGCGCTGAAATACCGGATACATTTGTGGCAGATCCATCATAAACGGCTCATCGCCGCCGGCCTCCAGCAGCAGCACGCTCCACGCCGGATTCTCGGAGAGACGCGCCGCCAAGGCACAACCCGCCGAGCCACCACCCACAATAATAAAATCGTAGCTCTCACGCAGCCTATTCACATATGTGGAGCGCACACGGTGCGCCTCATCGACGATATCCAAGCGGTTATCCTTAATGCCATTGTTCAGCATCAGCAGGATCATGGCCGAGGGACCCAGGGTCAGCAGGAACCGCCAAACGGTCACAAATGTATTTACCGCCGTCATATTCGAACCGTCTGAAATAACTGAATCCGGGTTCAGTTTGTGTTTCTCCCATTGCGGCCAACTGCTAGCCCCAAAACTGCTGACCCCGGCAATACTTTGGCCCAAACAACGGGTGCAATGACCATTGCCTGTGCTGGGGTGTTCATTTCCGAACCACCGCCCACAAATAACCCCAAGTGCTGCTCATGCTGATACCCTGCAAATTGGCATGTTCTGCATTCCAATTAAATTATTCGGTTTCAAAAGTTTAGACTTAAACTTCATTAAGTTTAATTACCTACCTTTAGTTAATCAAGTGATTTCATTTCAAGTTTCAATCGATTTCCTGTTGAAAAGTTCTTGAAAACAAGAAATTACTTGTATTTCGTCTGTTTTTTTTGATTACAGCAAGTATATGGCTTACTTAAATCAGCCTAAGATACAGGGTGTAGCCAGCATGACTTGGTACAATCCGATATTTTACATATTTTAATACACCCTTCCACTGATAAGATAATACAGATACATTAATAGCTACAAATAGGTATATAAAGAGGAGGTATAATGTGTTTAGAGTCTTCAGAGTTAAAAACAAACAAGACGAGCAAAACAAAAAGGCGAAAGAAGCAAGCAGCAGTATGCTCGACTAATGAATACCCTTTGTACTTAACTTCATACATGTATTTATTATTATATATAGATTACTTCAATTGCAAAATAAAATATGGTTCCATAAATCCATAAGATTTGGAATAAATTATAGATATTCGAATTATAAAAGATCAAAAATCACTTTTGAAATATATTTCGCAGCCTCTTACCATTTCTTTAAATAACGATATCAATGCTTGTGAATATTTTAAATTTCAGGATTTCTTCAAGCTCTACCACACGCTTTATTTTCTCTAAAAGAGAATTCCAGATCATGAATATATACTTCATACCTTATAATATCCAAGATGCCTTCTGCCTGTCACATCTATCTGCACATCATTATCATGCCCTTCTTAAGACACTTTATAAGCACAGGGTATAAAGAGCACGAGCTTACACCGAGAGATAAGCACATTGTGCATTATTATGCTATTATATTTTAAATATATATGTGTATTATATATATATATGTATTTGTATATGTGTATTCATTTCATGAATCCCCGCTTGCCAATTGACACCCTTACGCTAAGAAAGCAAAACACTTTTAAACTGATTCTTGTACGTTCCCAAAATATATCTTCAATTACTGCCAACGAAACTTGGCAAACAATATATAAGCATTGTGTGTATAAATATCTTACAGAATCTCATCAAGTTGCAGTATCAATATTGAACAAATACTAATGTTCTAAGGCTGGTATAGAGATGATCGACTGAAAATTTAGTTCTTATACAAACAAAACTTTTTTAATGTAATAATAATTAATAATTTAATGTATGTATTTTTACTCCCTGTACCCATAAAATGGGTAAAAAGGGGGTACTAAATCTGTGCAAATATATGTAACAGGCAGAAAGAGACATATCCGACCCTATAAAGTATATATATTCTTGATCAGTATCAAAAGAGATTTTGATTTGGCCCTGTCTGTCCGTCCGTATGTATGAACGCAAGGATCTCAGCAACTAGAAGAGCTAGAGACACCAAATTTGAAATGTAAGTTCGTTTATAGCGGGAAAAGGTCAAGTTAATTTTAGATTTGAGATATCTCCCCCGTTTTCCCGCTATTCGTTAAAAACAGTTTTACAGTAACAATTTTCAAAATATAGATTTGGGAGTTGGCATGTACAATACATTAGTTACTTTTAATCTAATGTCTAAATTTCAAGTCGATCGGATAATAAACACGGAAGTTATTCACGAAAGAAGATTCAGTATTGCAGCGAGAGGGGGAAGGAGAAGCACAGCCACCAATTAAAATGCCTCGCTTGCGCTGTTGCTTTTGCCGCCTGTGTGCGTGTGTCTTTGTGTATGTGTGTGTGTATGTGTAAGTGGACGTAGATGTGATTGAATGTTTTAGACCTGGGTACAGGGAGATTCGTAGTAGGGTATACGCGACTATAGCATTCTTACTTGTTTAAAAACATTTTGTTAAACAATTAATGACTATTTTTAGAAATACAACAATAATTATAATTAGCCCAAAGCGAATTTATTTTAAATTTTAAAATATTAATTTTATAGATCCTGACTTATTAAGCTCAATACATTTCTTTTAGCTGTAATTACAAAATTCTATTGAATGAATGCTTGAAAATACCCTGTATTAGCTTTATGTTTCAAATTTGGGTTTGCAAATCGTCGATTTTCGGTATTGAAATTCAAAACAAGCAAACAACCGACATGTCAAATGTAGGGCTCTGTGAGTCCAATGGGTACATCCTAAGATAAATCGCTGAACCGATCAGAATCGGTTGAAGTTGAGCCAGATAATGCACTATACACTTTCGGAGATGCCTCCAGCGCCGGTTGCATATGTTAGTAGACATACCATACCCTTAACAGACCTTTTAAAAGGGTGCCGAGCCAAAAACACCAACCGCTGTTAACTTTGTCGCACAAAGCTTTCAGCGCTACGTGCTGTTAAGCTGCCCACTGTTAACGGCTATGTTAACTAACAGCGATAGCTTTTCGAGTTCATTGGGCATAGAGTTTGTTTTCTTGGGCTGCTGGGCGGGACGGGAAGTATATGCATTTAAGCTTTAAGCAGCATTAAATACATATTTTTATTAATTAAGGCACAGTGTAAACAAACAAAAGTAAATAACCGAAATGGCAGATAAAAATAATCATTTTATCGCAGCTGATCATTAAAATAAAGCATTTAGTTACTTAAATTTGAGGTGTTTTTTATGGCATGCGAGCCAACAAGGCGCATAGCCTTAGCCAGGTCCAATCAGTTGAAAATGGACAGTCAGCGCGTACACAAACCGCAGCCAACTGTAACTCTAGCCAAGTTGTCAACCACACTGCCGCTGCCGCTGCTGCTGCTGCTGATATTGCAGGGAATTGCCGGACAATCTTTGGGCAATCCACCCAGCAATGGCGTTGGCCTATCACTGCTGCAATCCGTGACCGCAGCGCTGAATGCCTCCAGCTGGGCGCTGACCAACAGCAGCGATTGGCCGGGTCAGGACCCCTTTCCGCCGCCAAACGATGTCAGCTTTGATTACATTGTGGTGGGCGCGGGCAGTGCGGGCTCCATTGTGGCAAGCAGGCTGAGCGAGCAGCCAAATGTGCGTGTGCTGCTCGTGGAGGCGGGGGAGCTGCCGCCGCTGGAGTCGGAGATCTATGCGCTGAGCGGCTCAATGCATCACGATGAGCGCTACATGTGGCTAAGTGAGGCTGAGCCGAATACAAAGTGCTGCCAGGGCATGCAGGCGACGCATGGCTGCTGCTGGTGGCATGGACGCATGGTGGGCGGCACCGGTGCACTTAATGGCAACATCTATGTGCCCGGCAGCGCGGCCAACTTTCAGGGCTGGCGCTGGCGTTTGGGCCTGAAGGGCTGGGACTGGCCCCAAGTGCAGGCCGCCTATAGCCGGCTGCAGGCGCAGCTGCAGCTCAGCTACTTTCCCGTGGAGCCGCTCAATCTGCGTCTTAGCCAGATGATCTATGCGGCCACCGCGGAGCTGAATGTGCCGCGCATGTTGCAGCCCCTAGTTGGGGGCAGCACCTTTGGCTATACGCATCATGTGCCAGCCACCATCAACCAGGGCAGACGCGCCAGCAGCGCACGCAAGTATCTGGCCCAGCCGCAGATCCGGCAGCGCCCCAACTTACAGGTGCTGCGAGGTGCACAGGCACAGCGCCTGCTGCTCAGCGGCAATGGACGCCGTGTCCTGGGTATCAGCTACCATCTGAAGCAACGCAATGTGACCTTGAACGCTTGGGCGCGCCGTGAGCTGGTGCTCAGCGCAGGCACCCTCAACTCCGCACAGCTGCTGCTGCTCTCGGGCATTGGACCCACCCGGCAGCTGCGGGAGTTGGGGATCAGACCACGCGTGGATTTGCCTGGCGTGGGTCGCAATCTGCATGATCATGGCATGTTGCCGCTGTTCCTGCGCTTCACTAACCACTGCGCCGTCAACAGCAGCAGCGCTGCGCAGACACGTGGCGCCTTTGATCCTGCCTCCATTGCAGAGTACATGCTGCAACAGCAGCGTGGACCCTTGGCGTCCAGTTTCTCTATGATGGGCTTCATCAACGCGACGGCGCCGCACAGCCGCTCGGGTCAGCCGGATGTGCATGTGGTGGCGCATAATCTCTTGCCACGCGGCGGCGTTGGCAGCTTTGAGTATTTGGGGCTCCGGCCGGAGCTGGTGCAGGCGCAGCGTGCGGCCTTGCAGCAGACGGACATGTTGCAAATAATGGGCTCGTTGCTGCTGCCCAAGTCGCGTGGCAGCGTTAGTCTGCGCAGCTCTGATCCTCGCCAGCCGCCGCTCATACGCAACAATTTTGGTGAAGCTGCCGAGGATCGTGCCACACTGTTGCACTTTGTGCGCTACGTGCAGCGTTTGCTGGCCACAAGCGCCTTTCAACGCTGCGGCCTAAAGCTGTGGTTGCCACCGCTGCCCGAATGTGATGCACTGCAGCCGGACTCGGATGCGTATTGGCTGTGCCACATACGCTACATGTTTCTGGGCGCCTGGCACGCTGTCGGCAGCTGCCGCATGGCAATCAGCAGCGATCCGCTCGGCGTCGTCGATGAGCGTCTTCGCGTACGGGGCATCAAGGGGTTGAGGGTGGTGGATGCCAGCATCATGCCGGAGATTACGGCGGGCAATACCAATGCGCCCGCCATGATGATTGGCGAGCAAGGAGCGCGCATGATACGCGAGGATCAGCAGGAAGCTCAGCAGGAGGCTCAGCAGCAAGCTCAGCAGGAGGATGAGCAGAGGGAGAATGAGCAGGATAATCAGGTGGAGAATCAGCAGGATGATCAGTTGAGTCAATCAGCTGAAGAAACAAATGATATACCATTGTAAACAGGATCAGCAATCAAACGAATTACCATAACAAGTACAATATGAAGAGGCGGTTGAAATATTTACTCTTACCAAAGAGTTATAGCGGATACGAAAATAACTATATAAAAGAACACATATTAATTTGATAGTTATAATGGGGGAACTTTAAATATGTCAGAAAGTCTAGGTGGCATCTCTGTTATGAGGTTTTAAAAGATCTTTTCTGGATTGTCTCGCTGATTAGGGACCAAGACAAAGTACAAACCTTAAAGCTTTCAGCTGCTGGCCGAATACTTCACTGTAATTATGGATAGTCTACTTTCAAGGGATGAAAATGAGCGGAAAGCTTTTCTATTTTTCCTTTCATCTGATCAGCTTCAAGCTCATAGTCAAAGATTCATCGGAAATTCACCTCCACGGTGGTGAAAGGCTTGTTTCCAAATAAACCTGTTACAGATATTTATAAACAATCAGAAGTGTTGCAAGTATATACCTTATGGATTATTCCTTCTTCGACGCATCCCACATTATAAACCTTATGAAGTTATGTAGGCACTTTTATTTGACTTTTATTATAAATTATGTTCGTTCTATCTTTAAAAGAAGTTCTAATTTAATATTCACTTGATCGATGTTTCATAAAGTTACAATAAATACATAAGATTGCTTAAAAAATACAAAAAAAAAAAACATACGTGAAATTGCGTTAAGTCTAGAGAGCACATTTGAAACAAACGCACTCACAATCACAAAAACACTCAGACTCACATGCAGACACACATTCAAATCACACTTTCACAAGCACTCATAATATCTTATTTGGAAAATGTTCTTATCAGACTATTGTGTTCTTGATCCAGAACTCCTTGATCATATCGCTGCCCTTTTCGGCGATCATAATCACCGGAGCATTTGTGTTGGCCGAGACCAGTTTGGGCATAATGCTCGCATCGATCACCCGCAGTCCACGTATGCCGTAGACACGCAATTTAGCATCGACTACCGCATCCTTGTCCCAGTAGGGACCCATTTTGCAGGTACCGACAGGATGATAAATGGTCGATGTATACCGACGCACCATGCATTCCCAGAAAGCATCGGTGAAGGGTGTCTGCTGCTCGCAGCCCGGCCAGCGTATGCTGGATATCCGGGAGCCAAAGCGTTGCATGGCCTTCGTGCGTGATAGGGCCACAGCGATCTTGACACCCTCGATCAAAGTTTTCATATCAAAATCATCCGTTAGGTAGTTAGGAAAGATGTATGGATAGTCGAAGGGATTGCTACTGCGTAATTTGATGCTGCCCACGCTGCGTGGACGTAGCAGCATGGGTATAATGCTCCAGGCATCCCGGTTATTGATAGGCTCGAACACCGCACGGTAGAACGCATCCGTCAATCCATGCGCCTTGCGCAGCTGCGAACCTCCATCGGAATTGGTGGATCCGGACACAAAATGAAACTCAATGTCTGGCCAGTCATGTGTACTGTTAGCATACTTGGTGTTCACATAGGCTAGACCCTCGACGCCACCGAGGATGGTAAGGGGTCCCTGTCCAAATACCGCGTATTGCAGTACCGTTGACATGGTGTGAAAGCGATTTTCCACAATAGACACAGGCTGATTGACCAGAAAGGTCAGGCCGCCCAATCCAATATGATCCTGTAGATTCTCGCCAACGCTGAGCTCCTTGATGAGTGGTATACGATGCTTAGCCAGCTGCTTGCGGGGTCCCACACCGCTCAGCATCAGAAGCTGGGGACTGTTGACAGAGCCGCCTGAGAGCACCACCTCCTTAGTAGCGCGCACATGGTAGAGCTTCTGATCCTTTACGAATTCAACGCCAAAGGCTAATTTGCTGACTGGATCGATCATGATGCGTGTCACATGCGAGTTCATGGAGATGTGCAGATTGGGGCGAAGTCGTGCCGGACGCAAAAACGCCTTTGAGGTAGAGCAGCGTGAACCTCGCCGCGTAGTGCCCTGAGCAATCATAAAACCAGTCATTTTCTCGCCATTAAGATCGCGATTGTCATAGCCCATCTCGACACCCGCCTCCACAAAGCTGGCCGCCAGTGGCGTGTGGTAAGGTGCCTCCCCCACAGTAAGATATCCTCCAGTTGAATGGTACGGTGTGCTAGCTAAATACGGGTTGGTATTATCCTCCGACTTCTTGAAGTAGTAAAGCGCATCGCGATACGACCAGCTGGGATTGCCCAGCGCCTCCCAATTGTCATAGTCGTGCTTGGAGCCCCTCAGATACAACATGTAATTCAACACGGAACTGCCACCTAATACCTTGCCTCGTGGCCAATTGCAACGTCCACCCTGCATGGCTGTTGGGGAAGAAGACGGTTAGATATGTTTGGAAAAAGTAAATTAATGTGGGAGGTAACCCACTTATTGAAAGGAGGTAACCCCTTTGACATTTTTATAGACATACCCAAACAAGCTGTGCCCGAGGCTTCCGTCTTATATTGCCAGTCAATCTTGGACAGTTGCAGATACCCAGCCATGAGAGGCACATCCGTTAGCTCCGTCTCATCACCACCCGCCTCCAGTAATAGAACATTCCAATTTTCCACCTCGGTTAAACGATTCGCCACCACCGCGCCGGCCGAACCGGCGCCTATCACTATAAAATCATAGTGATCCAAGATATCGTCACTGCTTATATCACTAGGCTTTGATTCGGGATCCATGATCTCCTCGTACTGGAAATAGGCCACTGCAGCCATTAGCATGGGTATAAACCAACTGTTGCTTGTTGCCGCCGTCACCGCGCCCCCAATTGCTGAGGCAGCGCCCACAATAGCCGAGCTCATGCTGGAGCCTCCTTCAAGCTGTGTATAGTCTCCAAGTGCGGCACTGGGCGATCTTCCAATACGTTACGTGCCTGCAATTAAAAATGCTCTGTGTTCAGTTGATATGTGAATAGTAAGTATATGGATGTCATGAAAAGTCGCCCATACGTCGCACATTTGTAATATATGTAATCGGGTTAGGCGATTCGATCGCTTGCGGTACAGGAACACACTTTTCATGCCTCAACATTTCGATCACGATTTGTGGAGTTTCGATAATTTCGTAACTTGAATTTGGCTGACATTTGTTATGCATACTCTTGCCGACTGGGCTCGACGGTCTGATTGAACTTTTGCGATCCGGAATTCGTAGCAAGTCTTCAAATGATCCTTATATTCGAGTCATAAACGAAGTTTTTAGAGTAAGAACACTTCTGGGTCTGCAGAGCCTTGTCAAATGTAAATCATACTCGACAGTATAATCACAAGCACAGATTACCGTTACTTTAAGCTCTCACGTACGCTAAACACGTACACGAACTCCATGAAAGCTTCAAGCTTAGAATTTTTCAAACAAAACGCACACTAATACACGCAAGCAAACGCACACATACTAATGCGTTCTAGAAGGCTTTCTATGTTCTCTGCTTCGCTCAAAGCTTTTGGCTTCGGTAAGTGCATCTGAGCTTCGGCTGTAGATTAAGTTTCTGGCATGCGCTTTATAAAATTGAGCTCCACTGCACGTGTTTTGGGGTGGGGTGGGGATACGCTGTGGAGAGGCAGATAGCAAGGCTAGGGAAGCAGGGGGAAATGCCTGAGGCATAAAAGTGAAATCTTTGCGGCTATTATAAAACTTCAAAACTATTGTGTCCAAGGTGCAGCTTTTCTCTCATTATTTCTTGTCAGATAGCTATGCAACAATTGTTGTAAGTACACGCATACAAAGGCTTTATACATATGTATGTATGTATTAGTGCCGGTACGCTATAAGTACCAGCCAATTCGATAGTTTCTATAATGCTTGGACTTATCGGCTTTCGATAAAAATTTTATAATGCGCAATGGGTTATTTTATTCTTATTCATTTATCAATTTCGATATAAAGTATTAATAATGGTAAGGAAAATTTGATAGTTGTTTTAAAATCGATCGGTAGTGCCACAGTGTAGGTATTTGTGCCGTTATACCGATATTGTTACAATATTATCGATATATTTCTTATATCCGTTCCACTATAAGACTCCTATATGGCTCCATCCGAAGAAATCCACTTATTGAATCCACATACATATATATTAATAGAGAAGCGTCCTTAGCAATATCATATCTGTTTGGGTTGATTTATATAAAGACTGACTGTCTGTCTAATACTTTTCGATAGTATCTATAGAAAGGTGATAGTGGTTTAAAAAACTCCATCGATATTATCGATAGTGCCAGAGATTGTGTTGCAGCTCTAGTATGAGAATGTATGTTTGTGTTGGTGTGCGGCAACCAGTTTTTGGTATTGCCTATTGCATGTTGCACTGCCCAGTGCCGTCCCGCCCTACGCAAGCCGCCCTATCGATAGTTGCTACCACGGCGTTGACTTGTTGCATGCGGCTTGGCTGCCAAAAACGTTTCCTGTCGCTGACTTTGCATAATCTTTGGCTAGTAGCTGCTGGACCAACAACAGCAGCAGCCGTAGCTGTTGTTATTGCGAGCAATTACAAACTTGTTGCTACTGTTGTTATTTATTGTTGTTGTTGTTGTTGCAAACTGGTTGCCGCTGCGCGCCGAGTTGAATGAGCGCTGCGCTGCTCAAGTTCAAGGTACTAGCTGCAAGCGACAACAACAACGACAGAGACGTCAATAGCGACAGCGACAGCGACAGCGACGTCAGCAGCAGCTTTAAAAGCCGCTTCTTGGACACCGGGCAGCTCAATGCGAATAGGCGCTAAATAGTTGAGTAAACAGCTCTAAAGAGAAATGCATAACAACACGCAAGCGAGCAACAACAACACTGAACGAAGCTATGAATCACTTTCGTTGAGAAAGCTTCTCTGCGTAGGCGTCGCTGCTGCCGCTGCGCATGCGTGGCGTCGGCGTCAGCGTCGACGTTGGCTTAGCATATTATTTGTGCGCATTCTTTTTGAGCCTTATTCTTGCTGCCGCTTTTATCGTTGTTGTTTTTAATTTTTGATTTCTTTTTTGCCGTTGGCACACTTCTGCATTGTTCTATTTGTTTTTTTATGTATGTACTTGGTTTTGCTTGGTGGATTTTGCTTTCCACTGCCTTTTTACTCACTTGCGAGATTAAGAACTTTCGCAACAGGAGACACGATTGCCAAAAGCTCGTCTTTTATATTTATCGTTTGCTTGTGCAGCTTTTTGTTGCGTGCTTTCTTCAACACTTTCTTTCTGTGCGCTTTCTGCGGCCGCGCTGCGCGACGATCGTGGCCCAACTGAGCATTATAATGAAGCCAAAACAGCTAAAAGCTAGAAATGGCCACTTTAAGCCTCTCTCTCTTCTTCTCTCTCTCTTGCTCTGCTCACTCCCTTTCTTACGCGCACTTACACACATACATGTGTATGTACATACGCCTTTGCGGCTGCGCAGCCGTCTTTACATGGGCTGCCCTTTGGGGGAAGGGGCCTGCATTGAGGGCCAAGTGCAGCTGTATCTTGTACCGTTAGCTGACGCCTCCAATGGACAAATGTTTCCTGTACTACATACATCCATATACATATGTATGTGTGTGTATTCAAACACACACACACACACACAGTTAAGCTCTTTGACGTGTTTGCCGGCACGTAGACAACACACACACACACACATACAAAGCTCTAGCAGCAGCGAAATGCTTTCACTCTTACTATATATGCATGTATAAACATACATACATGCATACATATTTGAACAACTACCATTACGACTGTGAGCCCCTGCCAAAAGTGCGTGTGTGTCAGCGACGACATTTGTGGGTCATCATCATTATCATAATTATCATCAGTGTCTTCATCATGTCAGACCTGGCCTGCCCCAATGACGTCAACAGTGATACAAATTCATCAAAAGTGTTAGTAAATAATAACGCTGACAAACTATCGGTAATGGCACCATTCGATACTTTTGATAGTCGGCAGTGCTATCGATAGTAATGAGCTGCAAACTTAGATATTTTGGAACATACAATCACTTATACATAGGCGATAACAAGAAATTTGTGCTATTAAAAACTATGTCGATAATGTTATCGATACTATCGATAGTCTCATCGATAGTTTTGCAGCACTAATAAACAGAGAGATTAGTGACTGAACAACAGCTAAATGCTAGTTAGCCTAGTCTGTTTCCGGACGGTTTTCTTCTTATTTGTGAGCATGACAGAAATACTACTTTTAGTCAAATCTGTCAAGGAGGTCATCAGTAGTGCTCATATCAAAATGGTCACTCTATAAGGTGTGGGCGATTAAGAAGTTACTCATTTGCTGGAGAAGGAATGGAGGTGAAATACTTTTTGATTAAACCCATCAAAGAGGTCCAGAGTGATCTGAGAGTCAAGCTTGGTGGGTCTATCTATAGCAAGAAAGAACGGCTTCATAAAAAAACTCAATTTTCCTCCGATTTTTCCTACGGCAACTCGAATATATGAAGTTCGATTTGCACCAAATTTGGTTAGTCTTTAAAAAACAAAGAAGCTTCCAATTGGTGAATTTGGTCAAAATATTTTTATTTTGGTCATAAAGTGATCTTCCTCAGAATAAAGAATCGATTAAAAATAAATTTCGAGACATATGCAGATATTTTAAAAATTTTAATTTCTGTAAGTGTGTAAGGGGAGAAGAACTTTGTCAAATTTCGAATAGTTTTTGTGACATGGATAAATTTTGAAATCAAAATGATCAAAAATTCATTCAGTTTTGACAAAGTAATAGTAGCTTGTAATCCAGGAGATAGAGCTATTGTGGGTATTTAAAACTTTAAAAGTCGAAATTTTTTTAATTTTTGGCATGAGTTTATCCCCTTTGCAATCTATTAAAAGTGAAATTTTGAGATGCAAAACTTGAAAAAATTAGCAGCACACTTAATGAATAATGATCACACTAATTTACCCTCTCACTCACTCTCTCTCTCTCTCTCTCTCCTTATTACTCTTTGCAGGCGGCTGCTGCGGCTCCACAAAGAAGCGAACGATTGTCGGCGGGTGGGCCTGGGCCTGGTGGCTGGTCACGGACGTGCAACGGCTCTCCCTGAATGTGATGACCCTCAATCCCATGTGCGAGAACGTGGAGACGGCTCAGGGTGTGCCCCTGACCGTTACGGGGGTGGCCCAGTGCAAGATCATGAAGGTATGTGACTGGGCTGGAGTGTACTAGCTCCAGCTCCTTCAGCGAGTGCCTAGGCAGATTTCTAGCTGAAATCAAAAGTAAAATATTTATAACCTTTGAGTTTTGTATGCAAGTACCTTAGCTTTTATACTCCCCTGTTACTAGATATGTATGTATAACTTTTGTCAGCCAATCTGCAGATCTGTGTTTACATATACTTATGTATATATAAACGTAAACTTTTGTATTTCCGTCATACCTACATTATTATTATTAACGTATTTTGGCATGCATTTTGGTAGCAACGTAGAGCATTCAAAAATTGGCTTACAATTCCTTATAGCGTACCTTATATGAACTGTTGAAACTGTATATGAAATATCATACATTTTAATCCCATCTGGCGTTTTGTTTTATTTATGTACATTTTAACCTTTTCGATTTCCAAACAAAAAAAAAAACAAATTCAATGTAATAAATTATATTTAGCCTTGCAAGCGCCTTAGATCTGATCCATCAAAAGTAAGTGTAGAATAAAAATTGTTGAGTGTCATACAAAGTTCAGCCAAGTATCTCACCCACAACTCACAGAACTCGTAAATAATTTGTGTGCGCATACTGTTAACACCGAATAACTCATTTGAATCATTACTGTGATCTAATTAGCATTCATCGCAGTTGCAAATTACTCACTCATTCACAATAGCTGTGATGTGAAGCACTTTATGCACACACACACAACCAAATCTCTGTTGCATATAATAAAGTATTCAGGGTTAAGCATTTGAATCCACACTCCACAGTATTCCAGCTAAGCAATCACACCCTCTTTAATCAACATTCTGATAAATGTTTTCGCTTTACAAATTGTATCTGAAACACATACTTATCGAGTGTTAAACAATTTGGATTCTTGTCGTTTTACAAATCAAAATTATGTTCTTACTTAATTATTTCATTTCATTATTACAGTCATCTTCGTATCAAAATAAAGATAATGACGAGGTATGTTTATTGCGTTTATTTGATTTAATGAACTTTTTGGTCTCAGTTTGTTTTATTTGGTTTGGTTGATCAATACGATTCGTCGATTATATTGTTCTTTTCATTTCACACTTCTTCATCTGATTAGATACAGATAGTGTGTATATATGTATGCTTAAGTTTAAGTCACACACACACACACGCACAGTTCTCACACACATTAGCATCAGAGTTTCAGCAATATCCACCACAGGACTCGTTTTCATTTGTCCTTATTTGGCTGCAATATTATTTGCTGCATGTTTGTTATTTAATTGTATTATTTGTTTCATACACTTAGCATAGCACTCATTCATTCTAGAGTATCAATAATAATAGGAGTAACTTAATTAAATGGAGCTACAGTCTATATACAGTCGAAATTTGTTGACATTTGTGTTTTACCTTTTCTCTACTTTCTTTTACCACTACTACCAACCACTTACCCTGCGCTCGATCGTTCGACTCAACTCCAATCAACTCAAATCAACTCGAATCAACTCAACTCAACTCAACTCATCAAACGAATCTGAAATATATTGTAAATGATAACAATCAAAATTAACAAATCGCCCAAAAAACAAAAAACAATTTAATAAACATATAACCAACATCATTTGATTGAATTTACGCCTACTGCTAAACGTCTGCTAATGTTACTGTTAATGTTAATGTTACTGTTACGACTACTGTTATGGTTATGGTTATAATTACAATTACCATTAATGTGTAAATGTGTATGGTGTATGGTGTGTGGTATGTGGTGTGTGTGTGCGTGTGTGTGTGGGTTTAATAACATAATCACAAATACTCATAACTACTCAAAACTATTCAAACTACCCATGTGTTTGGCTGTGGCTTTGGATTGTCATCTACTGCTCTGGCTGTGCCTGCGCTGGCTGCTCTCTGTGCCCGTCTTGATCAACAAATACCAATAAATAACAACACTAACATAACCCACCTAACCATCCGTTCATATGCCCAAAACACACTCAACCACACAACCGCACACTCACACACAGATGATGAATGTTTATTATTTTCATCATCAGGCCGACGAGCTTCTGGGCACGGCCAGTGAGCAATTTCTGGGCAAGAGCGTCAAGGAGATTAAGCAAACCATTTTGCAAACACTGGAAGGACACCTCCGTGCCATATTGGGTAAGTGTAGCACTTATCATGAATAACTGCACTGGCTGTTGAATGATGAAAACACTCGGGGAAGATTTTTCCTTAATAGAACACATAGAAAGTGTCAACACCCGGAAATTAAGAACAATGTTTAAGAAATTTAGCTCTAGCATCAAAATAATAGAGAGAAAATAGTAGAAAATAATAATAAGTTTACATCGTTAACCTTGACAGTTGCTTTGTTCATAAGATTAGCCTGTGATTAATCTGGGAGGATGGTCTTGTCACAAGTTGTCAAAAATATCCTCGGATTGCATCTCCCTGGATTGTGTAAAAGGTAGCCGTGACTCCTCTAGCTCATGTAACGCTAATATAAGCTGCTTATTATTATGATTACTAGACGAGTTTCCACATCTTTTGTTAGATACGATTGGCAAGGTTTTTAGATCAAAACTGAGTGTGTATTAATTGTCTAATCAGTTAAGATTTAAGTGTTAGGAAGCTTCACAAATATCCTGTCCGAACTCATACTGTATTCCATATTTTATTCCTTTGGGCCAACGTGTCTTAGGATCAGCTGTTAATCTTTCATCGTGCTCGCTCTTATTGAAATGCTTCTTTTATATATAAAATTACGTCATTAAAGTCGAGCCTAAATCGAGTTCTATACTGACTAGACCTAACCTTGGAGGCCAATTGATTACACTAATTAAACTAGACTTGAATGCTTTTAACGGGCGCATTGAACCGGGCTCTGAGTGCCACTCGGAGTAACACTTTAGGCCCATAAATACGCGTAATTGTGGCTCTGTTCACTTTAATGGAACTTTTGAACTTGCCGTGCCTCCACACGGCCCGTCGAAGGGACGCGGGACGCGGGACGCGGCACCCGGACAGCGAGCAGCGGGCGTTAGTTAAACATTATTCATATATCTCAAGCCCAAGGCGATTTCCATTTGTGCTTGGAGAAATATTGCATTGCCATCAATTTGAATACTTGGCGTATACTATATAGAATCAGTACCGCTCTCCGGCTGTCAGTTGTAAGCGCGACGAGGCACGCTCCGGTCACAACGTCTCACAACGGGTCTCGTAATACACTCGTATAGTCGTAGCACCGTCCTCTTCCCAGCCCCCCCTTACTAGTACATTTAGTGGTCGCTTTTAATTGAATTGAATCGCGTGTGAACCAACCAGCTGACTTTTGTGTGGTGTCGTGTTCCATTAGTTGATATTTCAGTGCGGTTCGGAGTTGTGGCAAACGGAGTTATAGTTTCCAGCTTGACCTTGAAGTCGTTTTCGTAGGGTTGTCCCACAATTTGAAGATTAAAGATCTGTCCTTCAATGTATCTTAGGATCTACAAACTAGGTCCAGTAAGAAACCCTTTGAATATTCCAAGATTTACTTGATTGAGAAAGCTTCAACTATATAAATGAATAGCAAGAATATCACTTTAGTGTATTATTCTAATGCCTACAATTTTGAATTTGGAATTGATAATTATATTGAATTCAATTGTAGCTTCAATTTCTGTCATAAGTTCTCTACACAACATTCAAACCTTAATTGTAGTATTCAAGCCCCGTTTAGTTCATATAATATTTAGGTGCAATATTTTCTCACATAAGATTCTCGCTAACTGTAAATAAATTACATGTAATTATTGTTTTGCTTTTAATTTAGTGCGCAATAAAACAAACTTTTAAGTGTTAAAAGCGACGTTTACAACACTGATCTGCTGACTGCGATCATTGGGCAACATTGCTTAAAAAAGGAATTGTAACTACTTTCAAAAAAGTCGCACCACACCATTATATTGCTCGTAAATATTCCATAGTCTGAACGGGACTCTACAGAACAATATGATTGACAAACAGCTTCTCTCGCTCTAGCGCATAGTGTTTGCCCTAAGGCCGCCTTTGAACAGCTTTTAGTGAAAAAAGCTGTGGGAATAGAGCTTTCTGGACAGTGACGTCCGTAGATAAGTAGCTGTTCTTATCAGTGGCAACCTCAAGACCTCACGATAAGACTGCGGCAATGACGTCAAGAATAATGCGAATGTTATAATTGAAAAGAAAACGAAAAAAATAGTCTCCGTTTGTGAAGCAAGGGTAGATAAAAACGGGTAACAACAGCAGACGCTGCCGTCAGTGCACAGTTAGCTAGCCCCATAAGTAGGGGGCTCAAACACGAGAACTAATAGCCAAAGGCAACAGCCAAGAGCCAAAAGTAATAGCCATGTCTGTGGTGTGGATAGGCACCTTCAAGGTGGCCATGATTGTGGGCGTCACCTTCCTGGTTGTTAGACGGTAAGCGACCTTGCCAAATGAACCCGGGTCGGGTCAACTGACGCATCGATTGGGGGTCATTCTATAAATATGATTTACCAATCCTAAAAAACCGCCATTTTATAACTTCTTTTCCTGAAAATACATAGCTGCATCTGTTGGAAATTAGACTATCATCGATTTGTAAAACGCATAACATATCATACATCTTTATGTGGATAGTCCCCTTTCCTGTCATTCATATATGGAGGATCTTCTTGCCATGCCACCTTCAAACTAAGGTTCTTCTGTCTATATTTTCTTCATTTGTCATCTAACCCTCTTTTTTCATTCACTTCCTAGTTGAAACGTATCCTTACTTTCACTTTTCATCCTGCGCAGGTAATTAGCTAGACAACTTGAAGTGAGCTAGCTACGCTTCTTGGTTATACCTATTGATAGCTATTGCTGATAAATAAAATAGATTGAAAAATTACAAACTTCTTTAACAGATTCAGTCTTATGTTTATATATAGTATTGAATGTTATACATGTATTATATTATTTGATTTCTTGTGTGATCTTTCAGGAACGCTTACAGTCGAAGAGGTGTACAAAGACCGCGACCAGTTCGCGGCGCTGGTACGCGAGGTGGCCGCGCCTGATGTGGGCCGCATGGGCATCGAGATACTCTCGTTTACCATCAAGGATGTCTACGATGATGTGCAGTACCTGGCCTCCTTGGGAAAGGCCCAGACTGCCGTTGTGAAGCGCGACGCGGATGCTGGTGTTGCTGAGGCGAATCGGGATGCCGGCATACGGGAGGCTGAGTGCGAGAAGAGTGCCATGGATGTAAAATACTCAACGGATACGAAGATCGAGGACAATACGCGCATGTACAAGCTGCAGAAGGCCAACTTCGATCAGGAGATCAACACGGCCAAGGCCGAATCGCAGCTGGCCTATGAGCTGCAGGCGGCCAAGATACGTCAAAGGATACGTAACGAGGAGATCCAAATTGAGGTCGTCGAGCGTCGCAAGCAAATCGAGATCGAGTCCCAGGAGGTCCAGCGTAAGGATCGCGAACTCATCGGCACCGTCAAGCTGCCCGCCGAGGCTGAGGCCTATCGTGTTCAGACCATTGCCCAGGGCAAGCAGTAAGTGCATACTCACACATCCTTAATAGAGTAGAGTAGAGCTGGAAAACCATCGATTCAATACAATTCATTAAAAACAGGTACCGCATTGATTTTGCCATAGGGTTTTTTTTTGCTAAGATGTTTCTATTTGCACTCTGGACATGATTTTGCGAATTGAATTCACTAGTTGTTGATCTAGGCTGGAATTCACTTACCATAGAGATTCTCTAGATTGTGGAAATCGGGACTTTTAAGAAAATTTCTTTACCGTAAGTGGAAACCGTAAGAGAATCGATTTTTGTCCAGCTCTACTATACACATACGCGAAATACTCTAACTCGTTTAATTTGACATTAATCTAATACCTTTAATCCCATTCACCCTCCTATAGATGCCATACCATTGAGGGTGCACGTGCTGAGGCGGAGCGTATCCGGAAGATTGGCTCCGCGGAGGCTCATGCCATTGAGCTGGTGGGCAAGGCGGAAGCGGAGCGTATGCGGATGAAAGCGAATGTCTACAAGCAGTACGGCGATGCGGCTATAATGAACATTGTGCTGGAATCACTGCCCAAGGTAAGTTGAAAGATTGCACCAATTGCCATCCTGTTTCATGCATATTCCACAATGCCCTTTACAGATTGCTGCGGAGGTGGCCGCACCATTGGCTAAAACGGATGAGATTGTGCTGATTGGAGGCAACGATAATTTGACCAACGATGTGACACGCCTGGTGGCCCAGCTGCCGCCCTCGATCAATGCTCTCACCGGGGTGGATCTGTCCAAGGTGTTGTCCAAGATACCGGGGGCCAAGGCGTGAAATCTGCTGGAATGGGATGTGCAACAAATGGCAATGACGACGTAACCCAAAAGGAATTGCAACTGGAAACAAGACGAGTGGGAGATGAATGATATTGAAAACAGAACGAGAGCGAGAACGAGACCGAGAAGAAGATATGAAAAGAGAACGCATATGTTAGAGCGAGCGAGCGCAATGTTGTCACTAGATGAGGAATCATTTGAATCCAACGATAATTTATATATATACAAACATACATACTCGTATATATACATATATATACATACAACAACATATATAGCAAAATGTACTCCGATATTAGGTGTGTCAGTGTGTGTGTGTGTGCCAACATATTATATGTGCAGAATGTATACCAAATATGGTTCAGCAAAAGCTATGTCTAAATCTAAATCGAAAGTTATGCATTTCGCACGTATTCGCAAACGCATTTTGTGGCCTTTTCTCGATAAATAAGATGAAAATGATGAAAAAAATTAACAAAAAAGAAAAACAAAAACAAAAGGAAAAAATTACAATCAAAATGAAAAATTTGTATAACTTGAACAAATATAATTGTGCAGAGTGTTAGTTACATATTATATACATACATATATTTACACATACATACTTATACACTACACACATATACAAACATGCGCATGTATTGTATATGTACTTTTTGTCACTGTCGTAATCGCTGTCATTTAGTCAATAAGTTTAACTACAGACGCACATAAACCATCCAAAGTTCTATCAAAGCAAACTACTTGCAAGCATTTAGTTTAACAGTGTTGTAAGCTGCACTTGTTTGTAACACTGCCAACACTTTTAGTAACTAATTTCCGACCATTTATTGAGTTCTAACTAATATTACTGCCGGAAGACAACGACAACGTATCACTGTGCCAAAAAGGATTAACTTTTACCAAATGGGCACCCTTCCACACCCGCTACACCCACGTCTAGTTCATTGACCACTTTCCAACACTAGTTTATTTGACTCCCAGTCGCCGCCGCTCTTCCACACACACACACACACACCCACAATGCACACCAACAATATGCGTTCAACATTATTTTTTTTTAGTTTTCTATTTAATGTATTTTTGTCAGATTACCATATATAATTATCTATGTTGTTTATATAGTATGTTATAATTTCCTCGAACGATTTATATATTTAATCATGCTTTTTTATATTTGTATACACTTAACTATTTGTTTTTTAGTTCTTAGCAAAAACGTAAGAAAATTTACCAAAAAAAAAAAGAAAGAAATACGAAAAAACAAAGATCAATTTATAATACTTAAATTTAGTTAAAGCAATTTTTTGAATCTACGTTGTCACTATCCCCATAATCGTGTAATATGTATAAATATATCACAATACGATATACGAAATACATAAGTTTTATTTGAGCATTTGTTCCGTTTTTCCTTATTGGTTTTCTAGTATAATTAAGCAAGGCTGCAAATCTTAAAAATATTGTCCAATCAGCTAAGTGGTATTAGGTATATCTCTATTTGGTTTGATATCAATTTGCAAAACATATTAAATAACACAGTTTGGGAAGATCAAGTAGGCAAATTATATCTTTGAAATGTTTATTTTGCGGCCGATCGATTCTTTACCAAATGGCATATATTCCGAAATCAAGAAATTAATTTTACAATCAATTAACCATACCTCCACATCACAGTAAAGGAGATACCTTTAACCGAGATAAGTTCAGCCAAAGTTGAGAAATTGATTCAAAATTTCGATGAGTAGGTATACCAATTATTGCAAAGCAGATCGACACAGATTGCAGTCTTGTAATGAACTCCCATTTGTTTATACCGATGATAAATCATGATCAAATGCGACTTCACAAAATGTTAAACAGTGCATTTGTCTAAAAGCAACTAGAAGAACCGAAGATACAGCTCAGAAATTACAAGTAAACACGCATTTACAGATCAATAAACAGAACTAAAAACATACATATAATAAATAAAAGAATATATATATATATTTTTTTTCTATTATATATTAAGTGCAAGTAACTTAATATGCAAATTTATATGCAGCGTGTGAGATGATTCAAAGTGCAAGAAAACTACATAAATCGAATCTAAATTTTTGTGTATTTTGTCGTAAATAAATAAATTGAAAGAAAATGCGAAAAATGATTTTGTTTTCCAGGCTAAATGGGTACAATGCGAGAACTACAAGAACTATGAGATATGTATGACATCATCCACTTTCGGAATTCAGTTCACTTCAGTTAATTAAAAGATTGCTCGAATATTGTTTATGTTGGTCAATCTTTATTACAAAACATTGGATACAAACATACATATAGTACGAGTTAATATATCAATATCGGTGCGTTATACTAAATATACAAGTAACTATCTTACTAATATACATATGTAACAAAAAAAAAGATGTATATATAAGTATAATATTCTTACATCGTCTCTAACTCTATGATTGAGTCCTGTCTATGGACTAATATATGCACGAGGTCTGTTCCAAAAAGAAGGTGACTCACTGCTTACTGTTTCCTTGATTACAATAAGATCATTCGGTCAATAAGGAATATTATCTTCAAAATATGCGCCAGTTGCTCGATTTTTTGGCCAAAAACAACACCTTAATCATGCGTCAACCTCCGTATTTGCCGAACTTGTGCCCAACATTTTTAACATTTATTAAAAGGACGTTGGATTGTGGCAATTGAGCAGATAAAAAACACGTCTAACCTTTAGATCTGTCAAAAAAACAACAAACAAAAAACTCTAAATGGCTGATAATGTAAACA
This sequence comes from Hirtodrosophila confusa, assembly GCA_035043065.1. Classification (NCBI taxonomy): domain Eukaryota; kingdom Metazoa; phylum Arthropoda; class Insecta; order Diptera; family Drosophilidae; genus Hirtodrosophila; species Hirtodrosophila confusa. The sequence continues at coordinate 2,331,747 of JAWNNI010000078.1, forward strand.
AAACATAACAATCGCCCGCGAAATTTAAAAAGTCACCCTATTTTTTTGAACAGACCTCGTAGGTCCTCGTGTGTCATAGGAGAATATTAAAATATGATGATGCAGTAGGTACACACAATCCTGAGACGCTGTGCATGCAACCCAAGCTACAAGTCCAAATACCCCTTATGGACCCATCCACTGACTCTTACGCTTAGGACTAAATTGTTCCGTTACTCGCTAATGTGATAACCCCCTGGGGGCCGCTCTTCTAAATGCAATGTCCACAAGGCCCGCAAAATCGCCGGCAATTGCCAACATTGGTCCCATACAGTCCCATACAGACCCCAAGCTCTAGTACAAATAACAAAAAAAAGTTTAACAAAATATGCCTGCCTTTAGCTAGAATTATAGGATGCTACAATGCAAGTTTAGTTGCAAAAGACAGGCGGGAATTTGGATTACTCAGTCCGAATACTTTTCTTTGAGATCCTTGCGCAATATTTTGCCAGTTGGATTCTTGGGCACCTCATCCACAAAGATAACGCCACCCTCCAGCTTCTTATAGTGTGCCACACGCTCCGCCACATAGGCGGCTATCTCCTCGGCGGTTGCCTGCTCGTTTTGTCGCAGCACTACCAGAGCACGAGGTGCCTCACCATTCAGCTCGTGTGGTATGCCAAAGACAGCCGCCTCCAGTACCTTGGGGTGATCGCGCAGTACCGCCTCCAGCTCGGCTGGCGGCACCTGGAATCCCTTAACCTTGATCAGCTCCTTCATGCGATCTGTGATGAAAAAGTAGCCATCCTCATCGTAGAACGCCACATCGCCAGTACGCAGCCACTTGCCCGGATGGAAGGTCAACTCATTGGCCTCCGGATTGTTCAAATAGCCGCTCATCACTTGCGGCCCACGCACACACAGCTCGCCGGTGATGCGGGCTGCCACGCCCTTCGAATCGGTGGCATCCAATGGCACAATCTTGGCCTCGGTGCTACCGGGCAGCACGCCCGTCGAGGCGTAACGCGTATTGCCCTCCGGCGTCATTGTGATCACCGGCGAGGCCTCCGTCATGCCGTAGCCCTGCATGAAACGTACCTTCGGGAATCTGCGGAGAAAACAGGACGCGGGGTTAGTTGTTACTTTGAAAACGTTTGAATAGGGGCTTTATAATATGGTATAGTATATATTTTTGAATATCTAAGTGACCCTGGAGGATGTTTGCACTTTTGAAAGTAAATATGAAGTTAAAGGCCATGAAGTACTCATGTAAATCAAGGTGACCACGGAGAACGCGTACCTTTTAATTCAAGTTGAAGCCAAGGGTCAAGAAGGGCTTAAGATTGACATATTTAATAGTCTATGAACTCTAAAAAGAGTATATGACGAAAAAGATTTTCAGGGATAATAGAAGAAGGGCCATTCTCGTCTAACAGAAAAGGATTCTAGACATCTTTTACTTAAAATAATTGGTAAAAAATATGTAAAACACCCTTGAAAGGGTTTTCCGTTACTCACTTCTGCAGGAAACGCTCCACGTCGTGCTGGCCAATGGGGGCGGCGCCGGACATAACCACGCGGAGAGAGGAGGCCAATTCTTGTGTCAACTTGGGATGGTTAATCATGAACAGAGCTAGAGACGAATGTCCCTCATTAGCCGGCTTACTCGATAAAGGACACTCCTTCTACTCACCAATGGGCGGCACCAGATTCAATATGCTGCCCTTGTACTGGTCCAGGGACTTCATGAAGTCATCCGGCTTGAAGGAGGGCATTGTGGCCATGCGGCAGCCCTGGCCCAGCTTGGATAGCATGACCACAGTGAGGCCGTAGATGTGAAAGAAGGGCAACACAGCGGGCAGCGTGTCCTGGAACTGCAGCGAGTCAATTGGGAGCGCCTCCTGCACCTGCTCGCAGTTGCAGCTGACGTTGTTGTGCGACAGCACCACTCCCTTGGGCATGCCGGTGGTGCCCGACGAGAATGGCAAGAAGACCATATCATCCGGACTGGCATCCTTTGGTGTACGCAGCTCCTCATAGCGCACATTTTCCCTGCTCATCAACTCGAAAAAGTCAATGGCACCCTCCGGCAGCGCCTCACCCGCCGTGGTGCGCACCACCGCAATGGGCATCTGCTTGCCAGCCAGCTGGCAGGCCTCGCGCAGCGTTCCGTAGCCCTGGGCACTGCCCACAAGGAACTTGGCCTCACTGAACGTCAGCTGACGTGCGATCTCATCTAAAATGTAAAGCAGAAAAGTTCACAATTAGTTGGAATTCTACTTGTATATGATGCGGAGTCTCTTTTCAGGATCAATCCAGCGCTAAACATCAGCCAAGCTTTCGTTGCCCAACTTATTTTAAAACAGTTTTTCCTATTTTTGATAGCAATACAAAACTTCCTAAGCAACACACAGTGAGAAATGCAACGCAGAATATGTTTAGCTTAATCATAAATTTTGACCTTTTTATGCATTACTTAACACAAATTAAACAATTCCGTAGTTTATGATTACTAACTTTCATGAGAATCATTCATGGTTTTAACTACTTATAAATTCAGCGTAGAAAAATAACTATATACTAAGTTATTCAAGGTTTGATTTTATGGATAATTCCATATAACATATGCGAAACGAATTGTTTAACGTGTGGAGCTTTGAAAATGAATTTGAAACTGATCGGACTAATTAGCTTTGACCCATACATCTTTGAGATTCACATTTCCCGCAAAGGGTCGGATTTTCCAAAATGTGAGTGAGTGTTTCGTACGATTTATTGTATAGATCTTTGAAAATGATTTTGACGCCGATTGGACTTACCAAATAGTTTCCCTGAATTAATTATTTCGTAGATTTCGTTACTTGCAGGAGAAAAATATTTTGATAGAAAGGGTGATCATCCAACTTGGTTTTATGGCTTATTTGTTATATTGGAACCGGTCGGATAGTTCAATATAAGATATACCTGCCATAGAAAAGATCGCTCAATAATTGAGTTGTATGAAAGTTTGTGTTTTTTATGGGATATCTCAAAACGAACTGATTCAGTCAATATCGGACCATTTTGCTCGTATATTATAGCTGATATGGGAACAATCGCTGTTATCTCTTTTTAAATTCTTCTTTGTGTCAATTTCATAAGTTTTTTAGCTGAGCTTTAAAGTGTTCGCAATATAAAAATAGTCTAATTATCGGGCCACGCTTTTGGGTTCATAATCTTATACTAGTTCCAAACCCACTCGAAGTACGAGGGCCTATCTTTAAGTGTGATCTTTCGACTTGGACTGCGTACGCCCATAAAGTTTACAATGCTTGTTGTGATAAGCACTAATTATACGAGATTTAAGTGAATTGTGCCACCTTATCACAAGTGCGAGGCTCAGAAGTCACTTGGCCCCAATCCCAATCCCAATCAAAAACAAACCCAAATCCAAATCCAAGCCATTCCACTTACCTGGCGTGTAGATGGGATTGATTGTGGTCACTGCCAGTCCAGCTTCAATGGCGCCCAGCGTGGCAATCGGATACTCTGGCACATTGGGCAGACAAATGGCCAGGACATCGGGCTTAAACAGCTTGAACTTCTTCTGCAGACGTACCGCGAAGGCGGCGCTCGCATCACGCAGCTGGGCGAACGTGTACTGACGATCCGTGATCACGCACACCTGGAATAAGGATGTCAGGTATGAGATATGGGATTCAAGGGAAAACAAATTGTTCATAGAGACTTAGACACTAAAACTGTCAAACTTTCTGCATTGAAACACCTTTCACCAAGGCCTTTGGAACCAAACCTTTTCGAACACAGTATTCCCATTTTCCAAAAAAAAAAAAAGAAATCCCGAACAATTGTTGAAAAATTATCAAAATAGGAAACCAAATCGAGCGAACCTTAGCTCGTCAAAGCCTAATTTCTGGGATATTTAAAACAAACTTTACGAAGCGAACCCAGAGATGAGAAATTGGTGCAAACCTTCAATCGAACCGCTTGCAAAGTTTCAATCCAATTCTGAAAAAGGAAAGCTAAGAAGAAAACATATAAACTGAGCCCTGTTTTCTCAGCTATACTCGTAAATTGTGGCGTGATTTCTTATCTACACAATAAACTTAAATTGTCAACAGCTTATTGTAGGCACTCATTCTTAAGCGATTATTTAGTTACAACGTTGGTATACATAGATAAGCTGCATGGTAACTTTTCAGAATCATAAACATAGGACCACTAGATAAACTGGAGGGTAGCATTATTGTAAACATGAACATTTCAATTTTTAAAGATGTGTAATATGCAAAATTTAAAAAAAGAAATGTGTAATTGCAAGTTTGTCTCCGCTTTTCTAGAGTATACTTAAAATCCTGCTGGTATTGCCAAATATCAGAACTTAATAGGTTCGATCAATTCTCATATTTTAATAGATGGGTTATTGCTCCGGATCGGTCGATCGCGTACTCCATTCTACCAAATTCCGAAAAACTAGAATTAATATACTGAGAATGACAAATAAATAATATTAGAATGAAAACTTAACTAGCATAATTCTAATAAAAGAAAAACGAAAACACAAAATCGCTAAAGAATCCGAATGAAAAGTAATCGGAATTGGGAACAGACTTGTGATTCTTAAATTTTACTTTGATATACAGTGGCGGACAAAACTCTACGTACGACCCCATTTTCTTAAATTTAACAAGTTCAAAAGCCTTTGAAAGAAAATTAATGATGCAGGTTTTTTTTAAATCTTATCGTGTAACAAATAACAAACAAGTAAGAATGCTATAGTCGAGTATACCCGACTACGAAACTCCCTGTACCCAGGTCTAAAACATTCAATCACATCTACGCCCACTTACACATACACACACACATACACAAAGACGCACAGACACACAGGCGGCAAAAGCGACAGCGCAAGCGAGGCATTTTAAATGGTGGCTGTGCCTCTTCTTCCCCCTCTCGCTGCATCAATGAATCTTCTTTCGTGAATAACTTCCGTGTTTATTATCCGATCGACTTGAAATTTGGACAGTAGATTAAGAGAGACTAAAGTATTGTACATGTCAAATCTTAAAGCTGTATCTTGAAAATTGTTACTGTAAAACGGTTTTAATCGATTTGCGGGGGAACGGGGGAGATATCTGAAATATGAAACAAACTTGATCTGCGTATGGTATACAGGAACCTATATTCCAAATTTGGTGTAGCTCTTGTAGTTGCTGAGATCGACGCGTTCATACGGACAGACGGACAGACAGACGGACATGGCCAAATCGAAATCTCTTTTGATACTGATCAAGAATATATATACTTTATAGGGTCGGAGATGTCTCCTTCTGCCTGTTACATACATTTGCACAGATGTAATACCCCCTTTTTACCCATTTTATGGGTACAGGGAGTAAAAACTATACTTCTCCAATATTAACTTTTAATTATATTTTCAAATATCTGAAAAAAGGCACTGACAAAAGTGTACGTACGTGCTTAAAAAATTCAAAATAATAATGTATAACTTTTCCTTCAACTCGGAACAAGATAATTTGTTTTTAGTCATTTTCATTTTTCAAAAAAATAAAATGAAGCGAGAGTTTTTATTTTGGCGCCCCGATCTCGACGATCTCAGCAATTTTTCAGCCATGACGCGCACATTTGCCCCAATGTGGAGCAATTTGCATAGTGTGTGTGTGTGTGTGTGTTCAGGGCCAAGTTGAAGGTCGTGCGTTGCAGCCCTTGCAAAAAGTGGTTGCCATAAAAAATGGCTAATTCAAAATGTGCAAATCGGAAAATATAGATTGCCGCTGCCAGACAGAATTGACGCTGGGGGGCATTATACTGTCGCTATTAAGTATATTTGCGCAGTCAAAAATGGCAATAGCATACATACATACATACATACATACACATGTTCATATGTATGTATGTATGTATATAAGATTGCGAATTATAAATAAAACACAGCACACACACACAACTCGTAGAGACGCGCAAACAAACAAGCGCATAAAAATGTTCAACTTGTCGAAATTAAAAAATCAAGTAAATTATACCAAAATGAACAAAAAAAAGCTACAACAAAAAATACAATAAGCACATGAATAGAAATATAAAAAAAGAGCGCAAAAATCATTTGGCGCATTTGACGTACTCTGCGTTCCGCGCGAGCTGCGCCGCGGCCACTGATCAAAGTTCAGTGGGGCAAAGTACAAAGTCTGCAAACCGAACTGCCAGTAAATGTGTGAGCGCGTGTGTGTGTGTGTGTCTCTTCTTATTTTGCGCGACGTTTGTTGACTTTTTCGCTGCCCAAAGCGCCAAACGAGTGAGCGGCGAATTTGAGCGCAGGCCGCCACGAGAGCGGGCCCACTCTCATGCAGAGGACGGGCCCACGATAGCAAAAAGAAACAAACAAGCGCATCACAAGCTACCGACCACTGAATACTCTGTTGGCACCGCAGTACGAAATATTTTCAGTCAGCTTTGAGGAGATCGTCTGTATCTCTATCTCTAGCTTTAAAATTGTCATACAAAAAAAAGTTGGGAAGTCTATTCCCATTGCCGATCAAGACAGACGGAATCGAATTTATTAGCTGTTCTAATTTTCAAAGAAAATAAAGAAAGTATTGCTATGGCGGCAATAGAATAAAAACTCTTAGATCCCAACTTTAGATATGGCAAACGGTTGCAATTTCATACGAAATCGAAATCAATGAATAGTATTCAGTAATGGGAGCAGACCTGATTATTTATTCCGCCAATATCGGTTCAATTGACCTTGACCGCCATTTTCCGCCCATGTCGGTGGATATTGCTGCATCGCTGAAACAGATTTCGAATATTTTTGAACACAAGATTACTAACAATAGCCGTGGAAAAAAGCTTGACATTTCTAATAAGTAAAAATGTAGTAAAAATGGCTGCAGGAAGGACAAGCCAAATATACTCCTTTTGGCTTTGGAAACAGAGTATGGAAAACAAAACAAATTAATAATAATTTTGCCGGCACTTGTTTTGAGCACAAGCTTTGGAAAACAATCACAATTAGCATACATACATACATATGTACATGTGCACACATACTATTTATACATATGTACATATAATACTTGACAATTAAAAACATATTAAGATGCTGAAAGATCGAGGGGGTAAGGGCAGCGTACAGAAACAAGTGGGCATTAGTTGGCTAGTCGAGTTTCAAGTTGTTCGCAAGCTCAAATTGAAGCTTAATCGTGCATGAGAAAAGCTGAGCACGCAAGCTTTTTAGTTGAATGTGTAACTTAATCAGGTACAGTTATCAAAACATGTTGGCTGCGCCTGAGTAGTTTCCTTGAAATGCGAAACTGAATTCGCATATAAATTGCCCGTACATATACATACATATGTACATACATACCTCAAATTATATGAGAGTTGTAGGCCTTAATAAAACGTTATCAAGTTTCCCAAATTGGTTGGACAATTTGGTGAATATTACATCTGTTATTAAATTAAAATAAATAAAACATGATATGTCATGAGCCTTAAATACAAAATATAATCAGTCAATTAATATTGACAAAATACTTGAGTGTATACCGATTGAATAACATGTTTATCAAGAATCTATTTACATTTATTTAAAACTATTGCACAGCGCTAACAGTTGTTGATAATTTAGCTATTGTACACAAATATATAACCGCAATGTAATTATCTGAAAACATATAATATTTATATAGTATTACATGTGTATAAGCATGTGCGCATATTTTTATCGAACTTGTCGCTACAGAAGGCTCACTTGCCATTCCAAACTTGGAACAAATTGTATCATTTCCAGATATATATAAAGACATATGTATGTACATACATATGTAAATACTTAGACGACTTTATAGAAATAGTATTCACTTGTATAACGAATTTGCGTGCTTCCTTTGTGGAATTGCATGGAATGCATTTTACATATCATTATATGTATATATATGAGCATTATTTTTACGACTTTTTAGAAATAGTACTTATGTATATACGAGTATAACGAATTTGTATGTTTCCTTTGTGGAATCGGTGATCAATTGGGCCGCGCCAAGGCACAAGGCACAAGGCACAAGGCACAAGGCACAAGTCGCACTTTGCACCTACGTGCAATGCACTTAATTGCATTTAATTAAAGACCCTCAAGAGATACACACACACACACTCGCATACACATACTATAATATGTAAGACCCTCCGATTACTGACTTTACACAGTTACGAGCGTATGCCTGATAGAGAACCGTTCGTTCCCCTACGCCAATGTTTGATTGCACAAGTGATGGTAATAAATTTCAATGAATAACATTTGCACTTTGATTTTCAGAGCTAAAAGTGAAAACAATAATAAATATATATCGACTAGTATATATACAAACATACATATATTATATACATATATGTATATTTGAATAGTGCTACTAGAAGTGGGAAGGGCAGTTTTTGTCGCGTGTGTGCTGGGCTTGATTTAGCTGAGAAACTGAGAGTGACAGCGTGAGATTATGCAAGTAAAAATGACAGCCGATGTGGCGCAATCCCCACCCCCACCCAATTCGATTATTTATAGATCGTATACAGCTCACGCTCTCGCCTCTATTTCGCTTCCCTCTTTTCCTTCACCCATTTTGATTACATTGTTGATTAAGTTTGTCATTTCCCCTACGTTCCCCTGTCCAATTGCATTCTTGCCTTTTTGCGATTTAGCATTCAGTTTAGCTGGAAAACCTCCTCCGTACCCGTTCCCGTTCTCGTTTCCCATTATCGTTCACATTTTCACGGTCTGCCATTCACATTCTTATCAGCCATGTATAGTAATTTGATGCCAACACACTTGACTTGAACTTGCAACAATCTGAAACAGCTAGCAGGGGGTGGGCCATATGCGAATATGACATACCTATATGAGTACTCGCAAGTACTACCTGATTTTGTTTGTAATAAAACAGTGAATAGCACTCGAGTATTTGAGTATTCGAACAACAGAAGCTGTCTTCAGTCAAACTAGTATCATTAGTAGGTACTACTAGGTAGTAAGTAGTGAATAATGCTTTCGATGTTTGACGTTCGTTCCAATCACTGATTCGCACAGTATTGCTCATTTTAAATTTCATGTCGGTACTATCAGCCAGACGATAAGCTGTACCTCCCCCCAAGAAGCCACATGGAAACTAATGACCCATATATGAGTATGTTAAAATACACACGATGTCTGACTTATCGGAACACCTGAAATGCGAAATTCTTGTGCGTATCACAGGTTACTCGTGATTGTACTCGTGATTATATTCGCACTCGCATTCGCACCCGTATTTGTATTTGTATTCGAACTTTTACTGCCCGCCGAATGGAAACACACACTCACGCACTCACACATGCATTGGCATAGGTTCAGGTTCAATAAACCGAGATAAACAAAACAAAAGAAACATTTAATGCAAAGTCGCGATAAGGATTGACAGGGCGGACTGTAAGGGTATTATGTAGGGTTAGGGCTGAGTTATAGGACCCGGTTCCAGTGCATTTTGGCAACGAACTAATCATAGCAGGCCTAAGAGTTTAATCAAGTACCGAAGTACACAATCACTCTGTGCTTCACCTGGATCTTTTTATCAACAACTTATATATTTATTTACTTTTTGCTAGCTTATAATATATATATATTGTGCACCCGACTGTAAGGTTATTACAAACTTGTGTTAACTCAAAAGAACTTCCATGTAACTCATAAATGGATGGAGTAAAATCTTCTAAGGGAAAAGATTCAACAGAAAAGACATTCACTTGCTCAACACCTTGTTTCCTCTCGGCGGATTTGAATATATGTATATAACAAAGTATCTGAATCTTTGAAACTCACTTTAAAAAATTTCATAACGAGTTTCAACATCTTGAAGCTCTAAACAGAAGAAAATTTGGCCAAAAAGTAAAAGAGTTAAGCACACTTTTCTTTACGGGGCGTTTAAATACAATTGATTAGATCACATTTATAGGCTTGCTTTTAGACAAGAACCCTAATTAAATATTGGGGTTTAGTTCAAGATAGCTTGAAACACCAGCTAAAGAAAATTTTAAGGGAAAGTAAAAGAAGAAAGAGGGAAAGTGAGAGAAAACGTAAGGAAAGTAGAGAAAACGTATTCACTTGGACAACACTTTGTTGTTTCCTCACGGGTAAAATTTTAATTTTAAACACTCTCTTTAAACTAATTCGTCTAGCGGGGCTTGAATCAGGGGTGGTTTAGACGCTTAAGCTCATCCCCCTAAGAATGATATCTTGAAACTTGCACACTTTTGGTTTCTACACTACCACTGTAACATATCACTTGTGCTTGCCTCTGGAGACTTGGACACTTACCGTTGCTGTGGTATTCTCCCACTTCTTAAAGTCACGCCAGACGTACTCGTGCAGGGGCACATTGGGCACTTTGATGGGCTCGAAAGGCGAGGTCTTGTAGTAGCCTTCCTCGGCACTGTAGTGCAGCATCTTGTCCCGCTCGCTGATGCTCTGGGCACGCTCCACGCTGACCGTGTTGCGCTGGCGCCGGTTTGTCGATATGGAGCGAGTGGCTGCCCCACCAAGTGCGCTGGAGGCGCAACGCAGGCGCAGCATCTGAGCGGCGGCACTAACTGGATACATATTCTCGTTGATTACTCAAAGTTTCTTCCTCTCTATCTCTTTTGGACTGGACTTGGCTTCTGGACTGAGGCTGCGTTGGTTTTGTAAATTGTTGGTGTGAGATTTTGTGGATTTTGCTTGCGCTGCACCGACGTCTGCTGCTCTGAAGTGCTGAGGCACGACTGCCAGTTGGCGTCGCAGCGGCAACGTTGCCGGCTCGCCGGCTCTCCAATACGTTGAAGCGGGACCGGGCACACGTACACACATAGGCGCACGCATACAGACAAAACGCGTTGGCGTTGGCGGCGGCGTCGAAGGTGTGTTCGAACGTTGTTGTTCTTGTTTCTCTTTTCTTTAACTTCGCGCTGTATTCGCCAGCGCCTACGCGTTGTTTTGCTGCTGCACGATCTGCTCTCAAACTGTGCTCTTTTGCTGTGCTTGTGGTTTGGCGCTCTGGGCTTTGGCTCTCCTTGTCGCCGCCTGCCTGCGTATTGTTGTAATTGTAACTGTAAATTATCAGTCAGTGATGCAATTTTTCGCTCTTTGTATGTATGTATGCAAGTGTGTATGAATGTATGTACGTAAGCAAATGTATTTATGTACATATATTTAGATAAATGTACATTTACATATCAAATTGATTGAATTATATCTTGGCAAATATCAATATCAATTATCAATATACATATGTATGTACATATGTACATATGTACATACGTACATACATATGTATATGGGTACATAATATGTATGTTCATATGTAAGCTATCTTTTATTTTCTTAATCACCAACTATCTTTAGAATGTTTACGATATCGCAGTTCTTTGCTCCCACTAATGGAGATAAGAAACTCCTTAAAATATTTGCTGAGTGTACTACATACTAGTAGATACCATATACTATACAAATAAGAATACATCTATGTATGTACAATAGATAAAAGTTTCGTACATATTATTAAGGAACTACAAACGTTTGAAATTTATTTAGAATACCAAATTCGCCACTGACCGACCATAGTCCAAATTCGTTAAGCGAGTTCTATTCTACCTAGTAATTGTATTTTACGCTTCTTCGCACACTCATCCAATTTCCCAGCACCTTCATTGTAGACGTCAATGCAGCTTTTGACCCTCTATGAAATTCGCACCCCTCCCCTTCAATGTGCATTCACTTGCATACAGCGAACAAATGAACATAGACGTATGTATGTATGTATGTACATAATACTATGTACATACATACATTGAATGATTTGTGAGTATAGAGCCCACTGATTAGCTATCGTTATCGCCTTCTATTGTCTTCTAGACTTACTATTTCGGCCTTGTGGGCATGACTTGCAGGCTGCTTATCTTTATGGTAGTAGTATTATAATATTAAATAATTACGCTCATTTGCGGGGTAAAATACAAAATTGCCGCTGATTAGCTTAGGGAACATAAATTTCGGTTAAGATAGGAGACCCGTCGTACCAGCAGCGATCGGAACTGGGATTACAGGCTCCACCAAGTCCTAAAGACAGTGAACATCCCGCGAAACCCCACATACATATTTCAAATCCAAATTCAATTTAAAAACCGGACCTGAGCCTGGTCCAACTGCAGGGCATTCAACTTTGAGGCCGTACATGGGCAAGGCGATACCTGTCCATAAGTTTCAGACATTAGTGGGAAATGGATCGTGGACATATAAACATACCAACTGTACCACATACCCATAAATGCCAGTTGTGGCAAGCGTTATATACGCACTAGGGTATTTCTAGCTCAAGGCCAGTTTAGTGCAAGATCCATGTACAATACTATATTATACTATAATATACTATATTATACACATACTACAATAGTTATATTCCTCCCTCGATTTGCATTTAGTTAATTTGCTATGGCTTTGCTCTTGTCTGTTGTTTTTTTTACAAGAGAAAATGTGTCTCATGACTTTGTCATCAACTTTGCTACAACAGTTTTTATCGGAGCACACGACTCGATTAACTTTTGGAAAAATTGAAATTTTCATAAGGAATTTTCTATTTTTGTGCTTTTTGACTCAATGAGTAATATGAAATGCTTCAACGCGTGTTATACATATGTATGTACGAATATGATATCATATCATCATTACTGCGTGCAAGAAATGTTCCTATGTGTAAGTAATATGGGTCATAAAGTTAGTGAAACGTAAAGCGAATGAACTTCAGCACCAATTGTGACTGGTTTAATCTAAAAAGGTTCTCGAATATTATCATGAGTGACAAATGCCTTAGGAAACTTTTATTTTATATTCGTTCAAAGCTGGGAAGGACGAAAGCCCTTAAGGCAGACCTGGTCCTAACTTTTTTCTACAAATAAAAATGTAGTGAAGTAACCAAACAGCTCAAGTGTGACAAGTTTTCAATCAATCTAATATTTATGTGTAACAATTTCTGATATGATGTCCGCGGTACTGTCAAGATATACATACATACATACATACATACATATGTACTATGTATTAATTACTAAACTTATGCTTTCAAACTCGTGCGCGATAAATTTGATGAATGTTTATTTAAGTGTTACCAAAAGCGGTAGAGTGGGAGTCCCACATTTGAATATGGCGGTAATCAAAATGATAATAATAATAGAGCTCAATTCGTTTTGGGTTGTGTTTTGAAACACTGATTGTTATCATATCGCTGCATTTTACAGCACCATCTTAAAAATTACTTGCACCTATGACACGAAAATTATATAGTAAATGTCGCGCCACATATGTATGTAGCTGACACCACGAACGTGTTATTGGAGTTTATGCAATGTACAAAAACTTTTCTCTCACTCAACTTCCCTCTTTCTCTATCTTCTTTTTGGTTAATGCAGCCCATTCATGACGATCATGATTGCGAATATGGCGTGTACGTGTAGTCTTTATATATACATATAATATTTTTCTTTATTTTTATTTTCTCTCAACTTTACACATACAATGAGGCTAGAGCGTGATTTTTTTTGTATCGAGATTGTAGCGCATTTCTCTCTCTTTTAGTTACTCTCTTGACGCTTGAGCTCGATTCAGATATACTCGCAGCATGAATGGGGCCCACAGTTCTCTATGTGAGAGCACTCCAAATTCGTGGTGTTGCATTACGAAAGACAGTTGTTTACTTTCTTGTTCCGCCCAACTGTCTTGTGAACTTTGGACTCAGCGCTCAGCTTCAACGCCGTCGGCGTCGAATTTTTGTTAGTGTCTCCGGTTTTAGTTCGTGCAGTCGCAGTCGCAGCAGCAGTCGCAGCAGCACAAAAATAAATAGTAATACGAAGCAAACCAGTTTGACTCGATTAGCGCTGTTTTGAATTTGATTATATTTTAGTGCTGCTTGAGGTTTGCGCTGCATTCGGAATGATTTTGTTGTGCGTTGGTGTGTGTGCATTACCTGATGCTTCAACTCGCTTTGCCCTTGCAGAGGGTATATTAATAATCGCACACAGTGTGTAACGCACACACCACAAACTACTATATACTAATACACACATGCCCGATCAGAATGGCTGCCCGTTTCTGAGCAAGCAAGTCTCTCAGTTGACAAAGCTTAGTACAGTTGCTTCATTTGCTTTTGGGATCTTGCGATGAGATCGGAATAGAAAAGCGGGGTTTCCTTTCAAAGGATCACGCGTATGAATAACTTATTTATTTATTTATATAATTTTATGAATATTTTATTATATTTTTATTGACATTTTCATTTAAGAGTGTGTCCAAATTGGAACATTGATAATAAGTAAGTAAAAAGTAAGTACTACAATGTTGAGATTTATATTCAGAATTGCATTCACAATGAAATAGAGAAATGTCGAGTCCCCATAGGAGTTTAAGGATCATCGAGTTATTTCACATAGCCTGGGATTCTAAAATTTCTCCCGAATCCTAAGTATTTTTTGGGACCGGCAAGATTCGCATCAATCTGTATTAAATAGTTGGCATAGAAGGGATTGGTCTTGTATTAATGTTATACATACTATGTGTGTGCTTTTTTTGTTTTTCAAGGCAAGCTCACCATATGCAAAGTATTTTGATGTTCCTTACCAATAAATTCACCAAATATGAACAAAGTCATTAGACTATATGTAACAGCTGCTACAAAAACAATCGGTCAATGCTTGAGATTTTGTTGAAACCCCCTATTATCTTATGTAGATACTGCTTGACAATTGTTCACTTAAGATTAGATAATCATATCGTAGAGCTGCCATAGGAGCAATTTGATTATCATGTCTGCAAGAGTATTTAATCTTCGGTAGTCCGATAATAAGTGTTATTTCTTTGTTTATTTTGACATTATTTTGGGCTTTTACTTTCGCTTTTACTTGAATGCGCATTTCGGTGAAGCAGTTATTCCTCTAGTCGCAGACGATTAATTACGTGATACCCTATACATACATATGTATATTTTACGTGTATATGTATGTATGTATGTGTACACTTACATGTGTGTGTGAGTATTTCACTTGGGCTTAAAATACATTCTAAAATATTGACACATTTTCTGTATATGTAATTAGCTGCCACAGGTTTGTCTTACACATACACACACACACACACACACACACACACTCTCAAGCGCACACACATACGTACATGCGTGAATCTGGCGGGTAATCCCAATTGTAATCGTAATCGTTATCGTTATCGGTTAAGCACCGTAATCTGCGTGTCGCAAAGTGGTTCGGTCTACGTACGTCTTGCAACTGCTGCGTGCTTGGACCACAACTTGTGGCTTGGGGGTAGTTTGAAATTCCAGTTGTGGGAGAGGGTGGATTGCGTGTGCCACTAGTGTTGGGAGGGGGTGGATTATGCGTATCACCACCATCCCAGCGCTCAGGTGGCGCAGGCGCAAGCTTTGAAAGAACGACGGCAGCTGGCGCTGCAAGGCATGATAAAGCTGAACAGCGCTTGAAAGCTTTGTACGAAAGCTCAGCTTTCAAAAAAATAACGGCGTCAGGGTATGCTGCATGGACTATTAAAGCTGCAGAGCGCGCCTGAAAGCTTAACAATAAGCTCCAGCTGTGCTTTTGGGTTGTGAGACGCGCCCAACAGCTGTTTACAAGCTCGAACTTGAGCTTTGGCATGCACAGCTGTTTGCCAGAGCCTACCAATCGTTGTGTGAGGGAGACAGCATGCGCCAGACAGGGAAAGGAAGCGAGAGTTCGACGCCGCCAGAGTTCGTAACGAGTTCGTAGTCTACTTTTAGGTGCGTAGCCGCGCGCAACACACAACAATCAAGATCTTAACCAAAGTTCCCTTACCAAAAACGTTCCCCAAAAATTGCTTGTGTGCTGTGTCATTAGTTCATCGTTTTTTTTTTGTATATTTTTTTATTGCCGCTTTTGGGCAAAAAACCGAAAAAAGTAGAAAAAAGAGAAAAAAGGAGGAAAAGTGTAGCGTTGAACGCGGCGCGTGCGAGCCAAAGGACTTCAAGCTGCGAAGCTGTGTGGCGCCCAAGTCGGCAATTGTTGCATATTTCTAGGCTCATTGCCTAAATTCCGTTACGGACGTATTTTTGAGTTTTGTTTTTTATGTGTTTAGTTTTGTTCGCCGCTCTATACACAAAATACAACACGACTACATAAATAAATATATACATAATATGTTATTACAATACATGTAAATCATTTTCTTTGCTTTCCCATCCCAACAATCTGCAGTGTAAAAAGTGAAAGGCGGAAAACGCGTTCAAAGTAATCAAAATTAAAAGCAGCAGAAAAAAGCAAAAGCAAAAGCAAAACAGTGAGGACACAACAAGACACAACGCGAAGGCAAGAAGCAAACAACCGAAAATAAGTAAAAAGGAATACATTATTATTATCCACATAAAAGCAATCAAAAAAGCAACAGCAACAAAAGGTAATCACTAAAGAGCGACAGCCACAGCCGCAGCCGCTGACTGCTTGTCTCCCTTATCTCCTTGTCCCCCTGTCTACCTATCTCCTTATCTCCCTATATTCCTGTGTCCCTATGTCTCCTAGTCTCCACGTATTCTCGGAGCCTTGTCTCCTTGTACTCCGGCTATTGTGTAATGAAGTTGAGTTTCCTTTCCTTTTTATTTTATTCTTTTCGGGTGGTTTTCGGCCGGGGACTCCCCTCAGCAATGCCGATGCCGACGCCGACAGAAATGTGCGAACGATACGCACGGCTAGTTGCTTGGGTAGGGGGAGAGGGGATATTTTGGGGTCTTGTGGGCTTTGGAGGTCTGGCGGGTGGCTTGCCGGGTGTAGCACGCACTTATAGAGAGAGCGGCAAAAACACACTTGTAATTGTCTTGTCTGTTGTTGTAATTGGAGCGCCCCGCTTGTTGTTGTTGCTGTTACTGTCACACACACTCGCAGGGAGCAAAGTTCGAACAAGAAGGCAGCAGAGCTTCAAGCAGTTGTTGTTGTTGCTGCTGCCAGCCAAAATGTGTGTCAGCTGTAAAGGACTAAAGGCCTACAGGGCCCCCACACCCAGTGTCCCCGCCAGTCTCTTGGCGCAATTATGTCAGCGTCTATGCAACAAAAACCATAATAATAAATACAAAGTGAGGCAAGCTCAACAACAATTGGTCGCTTTTCAAGTGCAGCCTAAGAGTATGCAACACAAAATGTAAAGAGTGTGCGCTGCGCTGCGCTGCTCTGCTCTGCTCTGTTTCGGTTTGGCTGGGCTCTCAGCGCTGCTGCGGTTGCATAAGTGTCAACCACAAAGCACGCGTACAGTTTGACAGCCACTGCCAAATGGAGTGTGTGTGCTCCATGCTGCGAGGCTTTAAGTTGCAGAAAAGGGTTAAAGCCAGCAGCAGCAATAACAACAACAACGACAACATTTAACCAAAGCAGTCGAAAAGCGACAGCAGCTGCGGGCAGCGACGCTGGCGCTGGCGCTGACGCTGACGTCGCTGCCAAAGTAACGAGTGAAAGGCAACATGACACATACAATCATGTGATATGTGTGTGTGTGTGTGCGTATGTGTGTATGTGTGTGCGGTTAGCGAAATGAGAGAATAATAAAACAGGAACTGAAACTGAAAACTACTTAAATATTTAAAGCAATTGCAAAAAACGGGCGCTTATATATGTATGCGTGTGTGTGTGTGCGTGTGTGTGTGACAAACACAATGGCAAAAAGCAAATGCCAACTGACAGGCAAATCTATAAACCAACAAATACAAGGCGGCAGTTGGTCGGCCAGGGCAAGGGCGGGCTGGTAGGAGGGAACAGGGGGGGGGGGGGAGGAGGGGGTTATTGTTTTTGCTTGGCTATTTTGCTGTTAACATTAAATAAATAAATAAAACAATATACACACAAAATATGTGACAGCAACAGCATTGAAATTGTTCTTGCTGTTTGTTGCCTTTTGACGCCAGTTTGTTTTGGCTTTTTATTTTCGTGGTGTTTTTTATGTTGCCTGCTTTCAGGCGCAAATTTTCAGCGAGCAGTTCTGTTTTCTTTCCTTTTACATATTTAATATGACAAATCGTAAAAGCGATTTGAGTGCGTATGTGTGTGTGGGTGTGTGTGTGTGTGCGACAGTTGTTGTGCCTAATGAAGTGTAGGCCACGCATATTGCTTGACTGATTCTGCACTGCCCGAGCGCTACTCTATCCTGCACAGAACATCGCTAAGCAAGTCCTGTTAGATGGGACATGTTTATTGCATAACCGAAGCCAATGCCCATTGATCCTGCCGAGGTCCATCAGAGTCCAAAGTCAAAGCCAATCAATCAGCATTTTCGGTGGGGGGGGCTAGGAAAACGCTTCAAGCTGCCCCTATGAGTGGGCGAAAGGCACTGAAATCTGTGCGAAAGCTATTTGTGCATTCATTTAGGATGACTGTTTCCATATTCAGTTACTTTGCACATCACCCCGCAGACTGGCGTCTGCCAACTTTCGATGTGCGAACATTCAAATTCCACAAATGCGGGGAAATGTCCATTACGCCCCCCTTCCTACTAAGCCACGCTAGCGTTCCCACGCAGTGGCCTTATTAGTAGTAAGCTGGTAATGTCCGCACTCTAGCCGTTAAGGCTTTACGGCAGAACGGTCTTAGCTCCGAGTGCCACTCTTTTCTTCCCATTGCACCGGAAAATATAATATACAAATAAAGATTAAGACCACTTTGCAATTACCTGGGATCAAAATTGCAAGAGGGTAACAAGTTTCATATTAAAATGGTTCAAGTGCTACTTTTTTCCACTGAACCAATACTCTTCAACAAATTGCGCTGCAAATAGACACAATAATGAGATGTAAGGATTATCTTTGCAACTGCAACAATTGAGCACATAACAAGTACTGAGGATTACCTCTACCCACCAGTTGTCCTGTAAGACGATTCGAGCTCGAAACTGCAACCTTTTTCTGCTCTGAAAATAGCAAATAATACGTAAAACTTGTCTACGCACTTCAGTGGGATAAGCACTCAGGATATCAACTGCAAGCGTGTTGCCACTCTGAATCCAAAAATATTGAAATAATTGACGTCGCACCAAAGTGGGACTCTCGCACTTACAATCAAGGCTGCGAGCCGGTTTGAAACCTGTTTTCCACTCTGAACCAAAGCAGTTGTCCTATCTCAAAGAAGGTTCGGCATTGAAAACTGGTTAGCATTTAACTTTTTGTATGCCTACATATTTGTTGCACAAATGTGTTTATGGTCTTGATCTTGACACTTTATAGGCTGAGAGTATACACCAACATGTGTACCAAGTTTGGTGGCTCTAGCTTTAAGGATGTGGGCAAAAAATGGCGTTCATATGGACAGACGGACACACGGACATTTCACAAGCCAAATATACTCTTTTCTCCCTTCGGGAACAGAGTATATAAATCATAATGAAAGAGAATTGATGCATGAAAAAGGACAACACCGAGAGCACTCTTGTTGCCAGGACTATCCATTGCTGCAAGGATTTTTATTTTTTAAGTTCCTAAGTTTAGTTTTTTACAGAAAAGCTCAATAATAAATCTTATTTTTCAGATTTATATTTTCCTTAAAAATAATACTTATTTTATGAGTATTTGTTTTTTCGCACAGAAATATTTATTAATTAATTATTTCTTTAGTTTTATATTTCGAAGAAAACTAACGTTTGTTTTTTGAGTTTTATATTTCGCCCAAAAATAAAAGTTAGCTCTTGAATTAAAAAAAAAAACCATATAACCAAAATTCAGTATTGTTGACACTGACGAAAATACTGACATTTTGTTTGGTATTTTTTAGTATTTTTTAGTTTTTTGAAAACACTCAATTTGGGATTTCTTGTTTTTATTTGTGTTTTTTGATATATTTTGAGCCCAATACTTGAAATTATATAAAATAATAATGCAGTATTAATTTAATACAAACATATATACTTAACATAAGCTTAGTTCTTAAGGAAAACAAGTATGAATGCTATAGTCGAGTATACCCGACTACGTAACTCCCTGTACCCAGGTCTAAAACATTCAATCACATCTACGTCCACTTGCACATACATACACACATACACAAAGACGCACACACACTGCCGGCAAAAGCGACAGCGCAAGCGAGGCATTTTAATTGGTGGCTGTGCTTCTTCTTCCCCCTCTCGCTGCATCAATGAATCTTCTTTCGTGAATAACTTCCGTGTTTATTATCCGATCGACGTGAAATTTGGACAGTAGATTAAGAGAGACTAAAGTATTGTACATGCCAAATCTTAAAGCTATATCTTGAAAATTGTTACTGTAAAACGGTTTTAATCGATTTGCGGGGGAACAAGGGGAGATATCTAAAATATGAAACAAACTTGATCTGCGTATGGTATACAGGAACCTACATACCAAATTTGGTGTCTCTAGCTCTTGTAGTTGCTGAGATCGACGCGTTCATACGGACAGACGGACAGACGGACAGACAGACGGACATGGCCAAATCGAAATCTCTTTGACACTGATCAAGAATATATATACTTTATAGGGTCGGAGATGTCTCCTTCTGTCTGTTACATACATTTGCACAGATGTAATACCCCCTTTTTACCCATTTTATGGGTACAGGGAGTAAAAATTGATCTGAAAAATAAGTTGTATTTCTTGAGCAATAAATAAATGCAAGAAAACATGCTATTATAAATATTACTCATAACCGTAATGGTTATTACGGTCCAAGATTTGTACAGTAGCTGGAAATCTTGTCAGTGTAGTGTCAGAAGATAGTTGCCTGACTGGAGCATTGGGGTGGGTGATTCTGCAGGCGTTCCTTGTTTCCCTCCGATTGTTGTTTTATGGCGTCTCCTAGTTTGGGAACTTTTAGATCACGTTCAATGTTACGTGTTCGTATCTATCCTTATAATATTTAAAGTACGTTCTTTTTCTATAGTATCTGTGGGGTGAATTTCATATTCAGCACAAGCTCGCGATAGTATTGCATTTAATACGTGATTTTCAGCACTTTTTCTTCAGAAAACTATGAGCGCAACCTTGTGATTATGTTTATATTTGAATTAGCAAGCAAATTACATATACATATTTATATTTTCTATTCAAATGGAAATAAATAATGAAACATGCCGGTCAACGCATCATTTTAGTAAGAGTAGCTTGCGTTTATTGAATTTCGATCAATTGATGGCCATGTGTGGGAAATTCAATCAAATTTGAATAACTATTACGCGCTGAACTTCATAACGAGTCAATCAGGCCTGAAGCGAGTTCCACACTTAAGCCAATTTCGGAGAAGTGCGCAGAGCATATTTGCATAGAAGGAAACTAACATTCAGCTGCGGACATTTTTGTATGTAACTTGTGTGAAAGTAAAGTTCAAAGAGAGTTCATTTGCTTTCTATTCAAATTGAATGAAAGTTTGCCCCAAAAAGTATGCAGCATTTATGTATGAGGGCAAAATTGATTTAAAGCCAAAATTGAGAAGTCGGCTGAAAGATGTTTGGCCACAAAATTGTCACGTGTCGCGCGGTGTGCAAACGAATCAATTTATAGCCCCGTCAGCCGCGTCAACCCGCCCTGCCCCCATTGCCACCCACAAAGGCGCCTCGCGTGCATTGTTTGTCCGCCATTCCACACAAATATTTTGCCATTTTCGCCATATCCATATCCGTTGGCCAGATTGGAAGGCCTTGTGAATTCCGTTTCCGCAATGGTCAACAGCAAGCCGACTGCGATGGCTGCTTCCTGCTTCCAGGCCTCGCCGCCTCGCCGCCTCACCGCCCCACTGCCACCCTTCACTCTTGTGGTTTTTATGGAATGCAATTCGCTGCGACTACATTTGTCACTGAAGTAACGGTTGGGCGGAAGGAGCGGGGCTCAGGCCGTGCGGAGCATATGACCACCTGCTGACCTCCGTTGTTTGGCATGTCCTGTCCTTGTCCTCGTTGACCTTGTGTCAAGTGCTTGGTCTAAAGATACGGCCGAGGCTGCTGCTGCCGTTCGTATCAAAACAAGTTTATTAACAGTTTGTGCTACCCCGTGCCCCTACCCCCACACTCCGCATGCCTCATTGACTCACTGAGCAAACAACAAGCAGATGATTTTATAGCTAGTGCCACCAAGCAGTGGTATTGGAAGGTGGGTTGGGGAGGGGATCAGCGGGCTAGAATCATGTGTAAAGATCAACGACTCCCAAACAGTGCGACAGTTTGAGCAGCGCTGCGCTCAGTGCGTTAAGAGTCGTCGCCGCCTTGTCGCCTACTTTTCGTAGCATACTTTTCAGCGCTCGGTCAAGCACGTGCGCAATATGTAAATTTTTGGGCTGCTTTTTGCTCTTTTTGCTTGATGTTGTTTTTATGTAAATGCGTAGCGTGTGTGCGTGTGTGTGCTTGTGTGTGTATGTTGCTCCCTAAGCAGCTTGTTCGCTCACATGCGCTCGCTTGCTCATTGCTTTTAATAGCCAACAACATGCCACGCATTAATTTATGACTTTCGTGTTGTTGTTCTTGTTGTTGTTGTTGCTGCTGTTGTTTGGCCAAGGGGAGTGCAGAGTGGCTAGCTGGTTGGCAGCCAAAGCTTTTAACAAACTCAGCAGAACGCAAACGCAAACGCGCATTTCAGCTGGCATACTATATAATTAAAAATTAAAGCACTCAGAGTGCTGAGCGGCGCAGTGCATGCCAAACTGTAGACGCCACTCTGTCGTCTGCCCAAAAGTTGCAGCATACTTTTCGGCTGGCGCTGTAAAATTATTACACTCATTGTTGCTGCCCGCTCCGGCGTTGCCCAGTCAGTTTGTTACCGTCATATTTGGCCTTTTTCCAAAGGATTCCAAGTTTTTATAACTTTGCAGAGCATATTACAAATTTGTCACGAGTTAGGAGAAGGCCTGGCCGGTGCAGTAATCTTTGGAAGTAGAAGAAATCTTATAATTTCGAAACATGTATTTAACATATACATGAAAGCAAATCGACCAAAACTATTCAATTGTGGATAGTTCTGCATCCTTAATTCATGCCAGTATAGTTATATATGAGCCATATACTGATGATTACAAGGACGAGCTGTTATAATGCATCCCAATATGGGGAATTTGAGCCTTTTTTCAGGCATTATTTAAAACTATGCAATAAACTAATAAACTGCCTAATTTTGGTTCTAGTTGTAATAATTCACAATCTTAACATTTGTGGTATGTCTTAAATTTCTTTTTCAAATATGATTACAAATATTGGTATAAAATTAAAATTTAAATTAATATCAAAAATTCTAAGAGAAGTTTCGAACACGTCAATTATTTCGCGATGTTTACCAACACTACTCTGTTAGCGTATACGTAACTTTCCAAAAGTGGTCTATTAGTAACACAGAAATAATCGTACACGTTTGGATGGGAAGCATATTATTTATTGCTTTATTATATAGAGCTAAGCTCCCCCACCCGAAATCGGTTCTTCAATGTTTTCCGCATGTTTCGAGATCAAAGCTAACAAATTCGGAGCTGTCGGTGTATAAAGGAGTGCTAACGTTATTATTTTATACTATATTACTATTATTATTATTAAGGTATTTACCGAAATTTGTTCAATTAAAAGTAAGGATGTAAAATTTCCTAAAGCGCATCCGTCTGGTGTTTCCATGAAAACAAATCTCTCAGTGTTCAATGAAACTTGTCAAAAACTAATCTTGATGAACTTGATGAACTTAACATATACATAGCTGATCAATTGGCTTCTATCGGAAAAACAGTTTTATTTTATTACTAACATCTCTGCAGTAAAGCTATCGACTCTAGCCAATAGTATATCCTGTTTATTTCAAAATGCGGCTAGATTTTTGTTGCTGCTCAAAAGTTGGCAACACTAAACCGCTCGCTCTTGTTGTTGTTGTTGTTGTTGTGGGGTGATGTGTCTTCTGGGCTGGCTAAGGGCTGGCACAACCAATGGGGGGAGGAAGGGCTTCGCTTCCTAATGCCTTTGCGTTCGTCTTTGCCTCGATTTGTCGTGTTTCTTGGCTGCTGCTCGTATTTGCTATGCTTTGGCCTATTGTTTGTTTTGCATGTGTGTGTGTTTGTGTGTGTGTGCGTGTACTTGTGTGCTTTCTTACTATGTCAATATTTTTTGGCGTGAGCCCTTGCTTTTAGCCACATGACAAGTAAATATGGCAGCAGCCAACAGCAGCAGCAGCAGCTCAAGTAAAACAATGAACAAATTGCCCAGTCGAAGTCTCGGGCTCTCTCCTCAGTTCTCAATTCTCAGTTCTCAGTCGGCTTGAAGACAAAGTGCTGAAGTTGGCCGCCGCTGCTTCTTCTTGCCTTTCCTTCCTTTGTTTTTGTTTTTTTGTTTCCTTTTTATTTTGTTGTTGCGATAGATTTTATTTGTTGTTGCCGCGTCGCGTCGCGCAATCAAAAAAGTTTTTATGACACAATTTCCCTTTGTTGGCATTGCCTTTCTTCTGTCTTCTTGGCACACTTTCGATTTTCGATTTGGGATTTGCTCACTGGGGTATTTGGGGATGGGGGATGGGGGATGGGGGATGGGGGTGCTGACTGAGTCACAATCGCGTTACAACTTCAAGCGCCCAGCGATATGGACGCCGACTTTTGGATTCCCTTGGCTGTCATTCGGCTGCTCCCTTTTTGGCTGCTGTGTGGCTGCTGCTGCTGCTGCTGCTGCTGCTGCTGCCGCTGCTATTTTTAACTATTGTTTGGGCGTCAAAACTGGGGCGTCGAGTGTGGGCGTGGCTGGCAACATTGGGGCCTGCCAAGCGGCACAAGGATACGGAATATGTCGCTGGCCCGATGCAAAGAAGTTGCATGCAAGAAATGCAATGTCAGGCAACGACAACAGGGGCAAGCGGGGCCAGCGGGACAAGCGGGGCCAGCGGGGCTACAGTTTGCCGTTTTAGACAGCGAAACGAAACGACGTTTTACCAATTCGCGTTGCAGCAGCGTCGAAACGAAAGTAACAAAAAAAGAAACCCAAGAGTAAATTATGTGTTGCATACTTACGTGCGCTGCACTGACCTTGCGTGCAAACGTAGACATTGGTGGTGAGCGGGGAGGGAGGGCTAGTGCAGCCAAAGACTTGCCCAGTTGCAACTGGCGTATGTGTGTGTGTGTGTCTGTCCATGTGTTTTATTGCTCTGCACGTTTTGGGCACAGTTCTAATTGGATAGGGAGACGCTCGCGCTAGGTGGCCAGCATGGCCAGCTTGGGCAGCTTGGGCAGCTTGGGCAGCTTGGCCAGGTGTTATCGGGCTGGCCTAGGCCAAAACCGAAGCCAAATCGATAAGGAAACGTAAGGCAGGCCTTTGCATTGCATCGAATCCGATTGCGATTCCGAATCCGAATCAAATTCTCATTCGTCGCTGTGTGCAGCCAAGCGAACTGGCCCCCAAAGCTGATAAGCCGCCGCAGCAATAAAATCAAATCAAATGAAATCAAGTCAAATCACGTTCACCGCCGTCTGCCACCGATTAATCTGCGAATGTGCGAATTTGAGAATGCGCCGACCAAGCGGATGGCCAGTTCCAGTTGCTTTCCTTCCGATTGAATGCAGTTCACTCCACAAATACGTTGATTGGCTTATGAACCAACCATTCAAAGAAATAACTCAGGCACAATGTGCGCTCAAATTAGAAGTACAAGGATGCAGCGTACCCCCTGTTGTGCAATGATTCGTTTTTCATTTGAAGTACTTAAATGCCTGCTGGGAGCAGCAGAGATTTCAACTCTATTAGCCTAGTCCTAGTATGGGCTCCCCTTATTACTGCAAAATGCTCATCGACGTCAAAATTCTTGAATCAAGTCGGATGGATAAAACCGACGCACAGTTCGTGGGCAGAAAAACATTTGACTCTTCAATGAAAGTTCAGAAATGTTAGGTTTTATCCCTTCCGATCATTATAAGGAGGGGTTTTTTAACCCATGAGGTTTCCTTCGTCGGATGAACTCATTCCATGGGTTTCCTTACATGTCAAGCAATCTTCTTTTTTGCCAAGGATTCTTTTCAGCCTAGGATGTCTCCATCATGCCCATTTTTGACAGTTCTAATAACGAGCTCGCGCTGTCTGCTATTTATTTATCCTGAGTTAGCTGTTTCTTTCTGAAGGGCTTCCTTTCTCCGAAGGAGATCTCCATATTACTCCTTTGATATATTCTTCAATTGGAGATTTTAATTAAAGATCCCTATGCCTCTTGTTTTTCATGTCACAAAGAATCGAAGGACGTTAGAGTAAAGCCCATGTAATCTTGCTAATCCTTTCCTGGCAACAGTCCTTAATCTGTCTAGGGTATGCTTGTGTAGGCTATGCTTGGTGTAGCGCCTGCTAGTTTGAGTTCACCGTTTCTGATTAATCAAATGCCTGGCCTACTTAGATGAAAGCCCAAGGCGGTTCAGGCGAGCAACTCACTTGCCTGGCGCCCGGCACGCAGAGGCCCGATATACCCAGCCCCAGACCTGACCCCAAGCTCCAGTCGCTGCCGGTTGCCGGTTGTCGACTGCTGACTGCCGTCTTGGTACAATCAAGGTTAAGCATATGCATGTACATAGTTATGCGCATATCTAAACAACAGCAATATATACATATCTAAGTATATACTGGCATATAGAGGAGGTTTTTGTTAGTTTGGGCTTTTGCTTTGTTCTCGGAAGAGACAGGAAATGTCAATCAATTAGCAGGGCCAGGCCCAGGGCGCCCATTGGACTTGGGTTCAATGTGAGCGCTTAAGGTCCGGTCTACTATAAGTTAGCAAATTGCCTGGTCTTTTCTTGTCATGTTGGCCGAAAGCCGCTGAACGTACAAATATCATTAATGCCTGCTGCACATTTCAGTGTAATACTACCAGCCGTGTCATATTCGCAATCCTGAGGAGCAGCATTGCTTGTCTCCGAAGAAACTCAGAAATAGAATATATATATATATATCTTATTCACAATACATTGACGCCACCTTGACGTAAATCGTAAGTATACGGAATCAATTGCTCTTGCTGGCAATCCAATTCTGCAATGGATTCTGTGCTCTCCTCCTTCCGGTCCTGCTCCCCAACTAAGCATTTACTCTGTTGGTTATGCCATTTCAGTGCGAGCCAGGCTCTGTCACGCCCCTTAGACACACACACAGAGACACACAGAAAGAGCCATTGTCTTGCTGAGCTCTTTGTTCCGTGAGCTGTGTTTGTGCAATTGTTGCAACAATTGTGTTTGTGGCAGTCGGAGAGGGGAGCAAAGGATTAAGGGGGAACCCAAAACAAATAAGCTAAGCATATTATGTAGTACGAGTTTATTTGTATATTTGTATAACGTTGGTAGCAGCTATGCCACAACAACAATGCCACAGTAAAAATAACACAACATTTGTTGCCTGTCGAACTTTGGGGAGCGCAGAAATGCTGTTAGAGTGAAAGAGCAGCGGAGGGAGAAAAAGGAGGAGTCGGTTGTGTCCATATTATTGTTGCGATTCGTTGCAAATGCAACTGCAGAGAGGGTCATGGTATATGCTCACCTGTCCGCTCACATTTCACACAACGCAATTAATTAACTGTCAGAAAAACTGACAGGACGACAACATGCACGAGAGAGAGACAGGAGACTCCCCAACGCTTAGCAGGAAAAGAGACATCAATGGATGTCTTGGATGACCAAACGAAATACAAGTAAGATAATCAAACAATTAATCAGCTGCAAGAAAATTTGTGAAATTCAAGAGGAGCACACATAAGTACTAAAAAGATTAAGGGATTCTCAGTAAACTTATACTTATGTACATCAAGAGCTCCTTAGTCAAGCCACTTGTTCTCATTAGTAATCATTAGGTAACGCGTTTCCAGGAACCACTTACAGATCTCAGCCTCCTGCTGACTTGAGTGGCTGAGCAATTCCTAGAAAATCTCCTCTGAAACGTGGCGCAGCACACTGCCGCAAATCCAATTAGAGACAAATGGAGGACCCCCCATGGGATAACCTCTAAATAAGCAAGGAACTAGCGATTTTCCAGTTTGCTCTCAAATTTTTACGGGCACTTGAAAACAATAGCTTATTATAATTTCGG
The DNA here is from genome assembly GCA_035043065.1 of Hirtodrosophila confusa. NCBI lineage: Eukaryota > Metazoa > Arthropoda > Insecta > Diptera > Drosophilidae > Hirtodrosophila > Hirtodrosophila confusa. Next base: position 2,359,822 of record JAWNNI010000078.1, read on the forward strand.
ATGAGATTATAATGGCGTCTGTAACAGTTCTGAGGATATTCATCCGAAGGCACATTAAGCTGGCCACAACTGCAGCAAGTAGCTGCATCCTTGGCACCGATCTCCATCGGGCTTGATAAGCAAGGACCTCTCAACTTTTCGAGCATTGCTTAAATTGTTGACTTAAAGCTATGACTTCTTTGGCCTAAAGCTAGCAAAGCAACACAGCAAACGGCAGAAGCTCATAAATTTTTAAATAGCTCACAGCGGCAAAGTAGCCAAAGATGAGACAGTCGAAGGTGGAGATGAATATGGAAAGTTAAGTGACTGGGTAGGTAGAATGGAGCTGAACTGGGAGCTCGAAGCTGGGTGGTTGTAGGGTGGCTGCTGCTGCCTGTTGGCTGCTTCATTTACTTGATGACACGGCCTCATAAATAATGCGAGAGCTCTATTAATATTTGAAACCAAACGCAGCTCGCTGGAAATTAAATGTGTGCCCGACGAATGAGGAGAACGGAACTCTACTGGAGCGATGACTGGAAAAGGGGTTAAGGCAGCCCCATAGGGAGCAAAGGGATTCATCATAGGTTTTACTCAAATTAAGAAAAGTTAGAGAACATGGACCAGTCTGGAAGAGGTGGATGACAGTTGTAAGGCATTGACTTGCTAGCCTGACCTCAAAGATATTTCTACCAGGTTACCTCCACAGGAAGGGAGGGCTCTTCCATGAAAGAAATGTAGGCTACCCCCAAAAAGAACTGATCGATAATATTTTATATATAAGTCTTTTATTTTCTCACCTAGGCGAGTCGAGCCTTGCCGGAAGCGGGTTACTATGTTAAGGAAGCAAAACAAGCGGTTCGGACTATCCCCGAAAAAGAAAGTATCTGTAATGGTCACTAAATCTTCGACTTTCTCACCTGGAATTGTATGCTGTTGCACAGCAATTTGTAGCCCATTTGGCTGCACGGCCACTCGGCCTTGCCTCTCATGTTAATTTTTATGAGGTACTTTAAGTGAGCCATAAAATAAAAAGCTAGCAGCTCGGAAAATGGCGGCGTCCGGGGTACGGGCCTATCGCAGTAACAAATTAAAATGTATGACCAACCCATTCGGGCTAACAAAAGCCGTAGCTGTAGCTACGGCACTGGCTCCGCCTGTTGATGTGCTTATGCCTTGTGCTTTGTGGGGCAAGGTGAGCTGAAAGCCAAATGTTGACGCGTGGTTGCCTGTCGCCATCGTCAGAGTCATCGACAGCGTCGTCAACGTCCGAGGCATCGCCGTGTGGTCGGTCATTCGGTCGCCAAACGATGCGACGTCAACGTCAACAGGCCAAAGCCAAAGCCAAAGCAGTTGTGGTTCTGTTTCCCTTTGCTCCTCTCATGCCTCATGGGTTTCTTCCCCTCCCCGTCGCTTTACTCGTGCTAAAAGCCGCAGCATCAAGCTGTGTGTATGTTTGTGACACGTTGGTGCCCAGTGGAGGTTTGGGGCCTGGGGTTAGGCATAAGAAAGGGGCACAGTTTTGCGGTACTCATTTAAAATGCATGTGCCGAAGAGACGGTTAAATGTGTGTTCGTACTTTTCGTCCTTTCCAACCCGTTCACCCCTTAAAATATTGACCAATTTCGACATGCAAAAGGGTCCTGAAAGCAAGCAAATGTATTGCCTTGGCGTCCTGACGTCAGAGATAAAATTGAGTCCGTGTTGAGTTAAGAATTAAGAGTTAAGAGTTGTGTGCTGTATAGCCTGAAGTCCCTTTAGTCCTTAATTACGCATATAATAAGCTAAATCTGCATGCAACCAAAGTTGCAGCCAAAGTTTGCAAACTGGGTCAGCTAGCTGCCCAGCCAGCTGCTGTATCATCATCGAAAGCCACATAACACTTCGCCAACTTGGGTCTACCAAAACCAACCTGCCAGCTTCGTGTCAGGTAATACGCGTTGGTGGTACCAACGCACTAAGGCCAGAAAATTCATAAATGCCTGAGAGCGTTTGGTTGAAGTGCGCGCGCCTACTAATAAGGCACTAACTACAACAACTGGTAACAACAAGAACAACAGCTACATGAATGCGCCTGGCACAAAAGGTCCTGGCCTGTCCTGGCTGGTGTAGCTTGAATTTTAATGAAATTAAAGTTTACTAAGCTCAACAACAACAGCAAGCGACAGCGCCATTATCATCGCCCTCATAAGTGAGAAGAACAACTGAAGGTAGAGACCTAACCATAGGAAAGGTCCTTGCCAGGGTGTATTGGACCGATAGGGGAAGTTCTTTCCTTTGCATACAGTTGCATACAACTGATTCTTACAGTAAGTCCTTGCCTGGCCAGCATCAGATTATGTTAAATGCTTATTCGCATTCTTAGTTTTGATATTAATCACAACCTAAGTGTGTCAGGTAAGGCCTGCCTGGTAGGGGCTCTAACCTAGACTTGGTTTCTTAATTAGTTCATCCTGCTTGGTCCAAGGAGACCCCTGTAGACCAAACGATTCCAAATTAAACATGTTCTTAGTTGTAAGAACATCATCTATTCTAGTGGATTGGGCTAGTTGATAGTCGTAGGGTCTGAGCACATTATATATTTCAGAAAACCTTCCTGCATTGCCTCATCTGAGCTATAGCTTTGCCGGACAGGCTTGTGACCTAGTTGTGCTAGGGAATCATCGATTGAATTTTCGCCAGCTACCCTTGCATATTTCAATGCATTGAATTATGCCACATTCTGACGCATAACGGACTCAACTGTACAAAGATATTGTCTGGATATGAAAGGTTATTCCTGTAACCTTATAAACCACAGGAATTTCCCATGTTTAGTCTCTATAAGTGGCGCTTTCAAAACAGTAGGACCACAATGAAGCCACAGCAGAGTGCATTTAGTAATGCGTTAAAACCACACAAACCACATCCAATCATGAATATGTGTAGGAAGAAGGATATAAACAGATGGCGCATACGCCCTGTTCGCCATTCTGTTTTCATAATTAATTGCAAAACTTGTGCACAGTTGCACAATTTCTGCATAAATGCACACAATTCAATGGGGCTAGGTAAGCGGAAGTGGGGGCTGCTGCAAGGGGGTGGGGGGAAGCAGATAATTACATAAATTGCATTAATAATTTGTGCCATTGCAGCGACAAATTGACAACAATTGAAATGGAAAATGCATTGTGTAGTTAAGCGGGGACCAGGATAGAAAATAGCTCAACAAAAGGATTTGTGCATTTTTCTTTTTATTTTCTGTCAGTTCCGCCCTCTTACTCTCCCTCTCTCTCTTTCTCAAGAATGCCACAAAGTATGCTACATTTAATTATTCTCTGCTTCTATTTGCAGTGCCATATGCAACCGATAAGACTGTGTGAAGTGGTCAACAACACGAACAACAGCAACCGACAACAAACACAACAACAACAACAAGTGAAGGGGCTGCAGCATATTAAACATATTTTGTCGCACGTTGTGTGTGTGTGTGTGTGTGCGTGGCTCTGTGTGGGTGTGTGTGTGTAAGAGTCTCCCTTTTAGTTCTCTAAACAAAATGGCGGGCAGCCAGCGCAGCCAAAATGCAGAGCTGCTCAGCGTCGTCATCGCAGCGATGCAGCTTTAAACGAATGCCAAAAGATCGAGCTAGACAGAGCCCAACAGCACATAGAAAGAGAACGAAAGAGGGAGCGAAAGAGACAGAGACAAAGACAGAGACAAAGACAAAGATAAAGACAAAGACAAAGCAAAACAGCAACTTACAGCAAGCAACCGGCAAGGGCTACTCCAATCCATCCGTCATTGTTGGCCAACTGTCCAGGAGCAGGAGCAGGAACAGTTGCCAGTTCCGGATCCGTATCCGGGTCCACAACTGTCATCGCAAGGCGGCGACGCGGCGTAGCGGGTAGGCAGCAAAATGCCTGGCGGACGACGTGGACTGGTTGCGCCACAAAACACATTCCTCGAGAACATAATACGGCGCTCCAATTCACAGCGTAAGTACTCAAGATCCCAACTAAATATATCTAAATTGTATAAGGTTCTGCTATTTCAAGTACAATATATATTTAACTTCATAGCTGCTGTTCCCATACCAAATTTCATCACATTTTATTTATTTATTAAATAAAATAGTAAATTATAATAGTTTAACAATGTTCAGTTAAGATATACATACGTATATGAGGAAAGGCACAGGTAAAGTGTTCGGAAAAAAAGCTCCGCAGGAAGATGAAGAGATGCATTATGTCTAGTCAAAATGGGACAGAGATTCCAAAAAGGCTGACAAGAGTACAGAATTCCTTCTCTCATGATTTGATGAGCTTGTGGAAAAAGAGTACTCAATTTTTAATTCAGGCTTATCAAAAGATGTTTGGTGGAATTCCGGTTGAGGCTCCGGCGAGCAGGTATTTAAATCGTTTTCTGAACCGATTCAACTAGGTCTTGATATTTATGGTACAGAGTAGGCCAGGCACATAACCCATACTCAAGAGAGAGGGAAATGATTAGCGAGCTCCTAAGAGCTTAGTTATCAGCAGCACATGAATAGGTGTTAGCTCAGTTACCTCAATTACCTTAGTTAACTTCGTTACCTACATTTGAAACTAAGCTTCATATTATTGTCTACCTAGCACCTTTCATAATCACAGATTAAACGCTTTCCTAAACAAATAAGAAGTCGTTTCCCAGCCTGACTACAGACCTGATCGACGTGAGCGTAATACAAAAACCTTCTGGTTAATAGTACTCACATCCAGCTCTACATTTACAAACTAGGCCACAGTGAAGGCATCCAATTGGTGTTCAGTTGTGGGAAAGCTTTGCGGTTACCTCTGGTGGTCCCAGGAATGCCAATGGCCAGGCCCAGGACAGAGAAAATGCAAACAGCATGTAAAATGATTTTCCGTTATGCTTTCAACGCTCTCATTCTCAGCGTGACGCCTCACATGGACCGAAGGGATGAAGGTGTGAAAGGGGAGGTTGGGGCAGACTAGACACACGCACAGCAGGGGCAGTCGCTTAGCTCTATAAATAGAGGGATCCCCCGCACACACCCGCTGGGCAAATTGTAGGTTGATGACGCCCAGCGCCAATTAAAGCGGCATCAACAACCTGTTACCCAGCTGGACATCGGATAAGGAATCGGAAAAGGGAAATAGAGAAAGGGAATTGAAGGTGTTTTAAAAATAGGCATATGGATGGAAATAGACATAGGACGAGTCTTAGACATGGAACTAATTGAGGAATATCAATGGGGGAGTAGAAAAAGAAACAGACATAGGAAAAAGTTCTTGGCACTGTCATTGAAATAGAGATGGGAAGAAGAACAGTCAAATGAATAGGAATAAGGTTGTGAATGTTCAATAGAATCGAATGGACGGTACAGTAGGAATAGGCAAGAATACGGTTAAGAACGTTAGTAATGGGATTGATATATGAAAGAGATTTAGACTAGAAAAGCAAATAGGAGGGGAGCATAATCATGGGAATGAGGCAAACAATGGGCTTAGCAATAGGAATGGAAATGCAAACTGACAATTAAATGTGAATTACAATGAAAGAGAGACTGATTTAAGGACCTCAAAGGTAGGAAGTTTTTCTGCACGGATGTTCATTTTTATAGGTCACAGCTTAATTTCATCCACACAACGCAAAATTGGCATGCAATACAGCAGCTGAACAACAATAAGAGCAGCCATAACGCAATAACAATACAGTTAATTAACAAACTGATGCATCCATCAGACTGAAGTAACCCAGCCAAGAGCACCACCCAAACGCCCAACCACCCAACACCCCAACCACACAATCAGCTGTCATCTATGTAACTGTGTTATTGTTGTTGTAGTTGTTGCTGTAGTTGCACTTGTTTTCTGTCAAATCATAACGCGAACAACATGACGGACTGTCTGTACGGGTAAATGTGGTGGTTGGGAGGTTGGGAGGTTGGGGGCTTGGCTGGAAGGCTGCATGAATTGTATTTACAATGGCTGTGCACGTAAATAACCAAGGATTCGTACACAATAGGCGCCAAACAATGAGTGGACCAAATGCAAACAGAAATTCGGTTAGTACATTTTGCGAGTAAACAGCAGAAAACAGAAACTGATATAAGCCACTGCCATTTTTCAATTAAGATAACAATTCAGTTCTACAAACGATTGATGCGCTTAAATTATATTGCAAGCAAAATAAAGTCCTGAAGTAAAAAAAAATACACAGACAATTTCCCAGAACGCACTTTTGCATCGATTCTACATAGTATAGACGGAATTATAACTTTTCCACGTTTTTCCACTGTTTTTATGCTCACTTTTCCCAAGAATGCTGAAAGTATTGATTTAAAAGCAAATACTGGCACAGACCTGATGCTAGCAGACCGTTTATATTCCCATTTATGTGCTGGTAATAAATAGAGTTGTCAGTAGGAGTAAATATTACTTAAATTTCAATTGCATTTCAACTCTGGAGTCCATAAAAGATTTCTGGAATAAATCACTGTTAAAGATGGAATTGGGATGGAATTTCATCCCTATTCCGCTTGTCCCGTAAAAGTGTTTTCTATTCTTATTTTCCCTTTCCATCTCTCAAAACCGTCCCGAAAGATTCAGCATTCATGATTTGATAAATAAATTTGATTAAAATCTTCTCTTGAAAATGTTAGGCTATCCAAGGCTTTGAATAATCAAAGGAGAAATTTTACTGTTAATGTTAACACGACATAACATGACAATGTTAGTAAACAAGCGCCACGGCTGTTCAATGTTAAATTATTCAAGCATACTAATTACTTAGCACCGTATCCATCGCACTTTCCTATGGATGTGTTGCAAATTCATATCATAGTTGATGTCAACTTCAGTTTTCCATATGCCACGTGTCCCTCTTTCCGGACTGATGTGCGTCAATCAGGTTGGCGTGTGTCGCGGGATGGCATTGTGCTGCATGGGGGACGGGGCGGCTTAATAAGCATAGATTTTATATATATTCATACTCCAAGGACACTTGCAAGTTGGCCCACTCACTCGTGCTCGTGGCAGTCAAAAGCGGATTACCGAGCAGCCAAATCAGATATTAAGCCTTTTTCAAAAGGATTTCAGAGCCGGGCAAAGTGAATGTCCACAAAATAAAAGCAAATTGAGAGGAGGCAAAATCGACAGATATAGAGATAAGTCGAGATATAGAGTAGGTAGCGCTTAACTAACTAGCTAGGGGGTTGCCAAGGCAACTGCAGGCAGATGCGACTACCTCACAGTTTTTCCGCTTTTCGAGCCGCAAAACGTGGAAGAGCGTAAAGTGAAAATGCCATGAGGGAAATGCACACAGACGCAGAAAAATGGCAAACAGCACGAATGGAAGTGGATGCGGATAAGCATAAGGATAGACACGTGGATGAGGATGAGTATAAGGATGAGAATGAGGATGAGAATGAGAATGAGGATGAGGATGAGGATAAGGAAGTGTAGCATATTAAAGCGAGTAAATTGCGTTTGTAATTCGCTGAGCCGGTGCTGGATCCTTGGATTCTAATGTGATTTTTATGCCAAAGACAAAAAAAAAAGAATATAAGAAAATAGGCGCAGAGGGCAAATACAAAACTAAAGCGAGACGAAAAGTCGCGGCCAGCGGAAAATCAAGTTTTACATAAGAGTGCGATTTGTTGGGCTAAGCCCGGGCAATCTTTCCGGCCGTAACTTATTCACAGGCCAAAACATTTCGATGGCACCCTCCCCCCACCTAGCCTCATGAGCAACTTACATGGCACTTTCTTATAGGTAGTATTACTTGGGGCTACTTCACAGCTCTCCTTGTAATTCAACGAAGGAGAAACATAAGTGAGACACACCCCACCCACCTTTCTGCCTTCATACATTGTGTTTACGTGTTTTCGAACTCGCTGGGCAAATGCCCAAACATTTGCATATCCAATCGCATGTTCAGCACACTCGGACGACCTCTGGTTTTGGCTCTGGCTCTGGCTCTGGCTCTGGCTCTGGCTCTGGCTCTGGCTCTGGCTCTGGCTCTGGCTCTGGTTCTGGTTTTGGCTCTGGGTCTGGGTCTGGCTCAGGCCCAGCCTTAGCCTTCGCCTCAGGAGTCGCCACATTACGCATACGCCACTTGTGCCCCGCCCCTCTTTTGGAGGGTTTTTCAATCATGCTGGTGCCCAGCTAGCTACTCTACTCCTCCACTCCGCCCCTTTCACCTCACACCAGCTACAGTTTGTTTGGGTCGATTGGTTTTTGGTAGGCGTTTTTTTTTTTGGCCACGTTAACAAATTGTTGAAGCCGTAAACAATGCCTCGCAGCGGCCCATGATTAACTGCCCGCAGAAACTGAGCAGCCAGCGAAAATTTCCCAATATCTTTAATACCATATAATAACAAGTTTGTTAAGGAGCCCATAAGGCTGCTTAGCCTTATCTTTATCAGCCAACTAGCAGCTATAGACCAAATTAACTACTTGGCCATATTCCTAGACGGCAAGAACTTCTTGAAAAGGAACTTTAATTACGAGCACTGAGCAACTCTATTCAAGTTAATGCCTCAACGATTTCTATTTCAGGCTAGCTAAAATTGCTAAAAAATATAACTTTAGCAGTTGTATATTGTCATTTGGGTGTCATTTTGTTGAACCAATTAAGTAACCTTAGTCCTTAGTTCTTTGTTGACTGAAGGGTGGTTTTGGGAAACGTCCTGCTGCACACTTAGGCCAGGATTGGCCTCTTGTGATACCACATCAAGTCTTTTAAGCAGATAGCTTATACACTTGAGGATGCTGTTTATCCCTACCTTGGATAATTTCGATAATTATATAGAAGCTAAAGTGACACTCTACGGAGTGCGGGACAGTGGCAGAATAGGTCTGCGATGAAAATAAAAAAAGTTAAAAATTAATACAAATTATAAATTATAAAAAATATTTATTTATTTATTTATTACAATTAACTGTAATAAATTTTTTGAAAAACTTATATTCTCATTTCAGTTTTAATTTTACAAACACTTATTTTTAATTTCTAAGTTTTTTCAATTAGATTGCATTTTTTTATAAATTTATAAATTCTATTTATATTGGGGGATGTTACCGGGAAAAGAAATGATGAGGAAAGAGAATCTCCAGTATAGGACAGGTATCCAAAATATGTCTGCTGGATTGGTCTTGTCCACACAAATGACAAGGAGGCTTGGTGCTTCCAGTCCGTAGGTGGCAAATAAAATATATTTTTAAACATTTGATCAATATTACTTAATTTGAATAAGTATAATATCAAAGGATGGACCAACAAAACATGACACAATGCTAATATTCATCAAATTTCATCCCCGGCTCTTACCTTTCTTAGACCCAAGACGCTGCCAGAAAATATAACATTCTGCAGTGCCCCCGACACAATCTCTCCAAGGAAACAAAAGTCAAGTGAAATAAGTGCGTTGAACGCTCCTGAATGGTTTTGAACTGCGCTTTAGTTGACAGACATCTATATCTATATGTATATCTATGCCTATATGATATTAAGGGGCTTAAGGCTTAATTGAAAATGTCTTTAGCAAAACTTAATTAGAAATTTTGGAAAGCAAACTGCTTAAATTTGATTTTAGTTGGGTGTTCTAGCCTCAGTGTAGTAGTAGCTGTACTACTGTGTGATTTTCGATTTGTTGCCAATCACACACTTGCACTGTGTACACTCACACACACACACACACACACAGATAGGCACAAACACCTAGAAAATAGACCAGTTTCTGTTTGTTGTTTGGCTGCAAACTCATTAAAGTCGAAATTGAGGCCAAAAGTTTTTCACGTGCTAACCCGAGCTCCAAGCCGTGCCCTGACCCAAAGCATTTCTCAGTGGTTTATCTGCGACACACAGGACGGACAGTCTGAAAACTGGCAACGTTTTTCATCCCCACACAGCACCACCCGTGTTCCCCTGTCCCCCTGGCCCCCTGGCCCCCCTGTTGGCGCCCATCCATTGGCAATGCTTGAAATTTGTGTTGTCGCCTTGCGGTGCGCCTCGCACGTTTATCTCGCCTCGGCCACGCGCTGTTTGATCTTCGTCAGCAGAGGCACAACAACAACAACAACAACAACAACAACAACAACAACAAGAATGTTGCCAAAAGTGTCAGCCACTCGTTTGACTTGCTGGCTTTGAAGTTTACTCTGTCTTTTTTTTCTTTTTTTTTACTCCCTGTACCCATAAAATGGGTAAAAGGGGTATTGGATTTGTGCAAAAGTATGTAACAGGCAGAAGGAGACATCTCCGACCCTATAAAGTATATATATTCTTGATCAGTATCAAAAGAGATTTCGATTTGGCCATGTCCGTCTGTCTGTCCGTCTGTCCGTCTGTCCGTCTGTCCGTCTGTCTGTCCGTATGTATGAACGCAAGGATCTCAGCAACTATAAGAGCTAGAGACACCAAATTTGGAATGTAGGTTCGTGTATAGCGGGAGCAGGTCAAGTTTATTTTAGATTTGAGATATCTCCCCCCGTTCCCCCGCTATTCGATAAAAACCGTTTTACAGTTACAATTTTCAAGATATAGCTTTAAGATTTGGCATGTCCAATACTTTAGTCCTCTTAATCTACTGTCCAAATTTCAAGTCGATCGGATAATAAACACCTAAGTTATTCACGAAAGAAGATTCAGTGCTGCAGCAAGGGAAGAAGAAGCACAGTCACAACTTAAAATGCTCGGCTTGCGCTGTGGCTCGTGCGTGTGCTATCTGTGTATGTATGTGTAAGTTAACGAAGATGCGATCGGAAATTTTTGACCTGGGTACAGGAGTTTCGTAGTCGGGTATACTCGACTATAGCATTCTTACTTGTTTATATTTGTGATTTGTTTATTTTTTTTTGCTAATTTTGCGCTTTTGTGAACTTTGCTGCCCCGTGCAGAATGTTTGTCAAAAATGTTGGGAAGCTGCTTTTTGCTGTTATAGACAGTGTTTGTGGGCAGTGGGGGGCAATTAGAAAAGGTCAATTGATGCCTATGTGCAGCCTATGCCGCATATCCTTCTAACTCGGCTGGCAATTTAACGATTTTGCTGAAATTTAGTATACAGACTGCTGTTGCTCATATCTTATCTTATATGATTAATATTTTGTGATATTCCATTTCAACGACAATAAATTGGGCCTCAAATGAGCGGGAGCAAGGAAATTGCGGTTTTATCAGTGCGTTCTATTCTTAAATTATGTTTAATTGCTTGAGAAGAGCATGTTTAGTGCTCTCTAATAACTTATGAATAAACACAGACTGAAAACTGTGTATGCTATGTAGTTATGAGAAAACCACAAAAGGAGCATAATAACAACGTAGAAGGAGCACGAAATGATTTGTCTCCTAAGAGAATAAGTGAGCACTGTATATGAATACCGAATGAGCACAGAAGGGAGAACGTAATGAGCCACAAATGAGCTTGATCAGTAAACGCAAATCGAGTTAGTTATTTCATTAAAGAACAAACCAGTTGAAAAAGCAACAGCAAGAGCAGCAGTATAAGCAGTATTGACCCGCCCATTGGGTTATCCTTTTGTTGCATGCAACTGCACTAGGACAGCAATTTCGATTGTCCAAATGTTTATACAGTCGCGCGGCGATTGGGCATGAATATTTCAATGCGTATGTTCCTGGAAGCATATACTAGGTGGAGCCAGGCACGTACTCGCACCCGTATACGGACTCGGACTCGGACTCGGACTCGGACTCGGACTCGGACTCGGACTCGGACTCGGACTCGGACTCGGACTCGGACTCGGACTCTGAATCGGACTCGGAGCCGGACACGGACACGGTCAAGCAATCAAGCAATCAGCACCCAACCAAATGCAACAAGCACCGAGAATCTGAGCGGGGCCAGTGTGTTGCAAGGGGGTGATGGGTTGGTGTTTTTGGGTTGGGACAAACGTAACGCAGCAGCAGTTAACAATTGCAATTACGACACGACACGACACGACACCACCCAACGATCCAGTGACCCCCTAACACCCTGACCCCAACCGACCCCTCTGACCACCTGCTGGCCAAACTGGCGTGGAACCCTTGGACGCCCTTAGCCAGCGAGTTATTGATTTTCCTTTCCTTTGCTTGTTATTGTTGTGTTTTATTGTTGCTGTTGTTGTTGCTGTTGCTGTTGATGTTGCCGTTTCGCTGTCGCCGTGTAAATTAACGTTGACTACACGAGGCCGGAGCCGGAGCCGGAGCCGGGAAGCGTATCCGGGGCACGGGTTTGGGCAGCGGCTGCCTTCAAGTTTTGCCATTACATTTATCGATTTTTGTGGGTCGCCCCTTGGCTTTACCATTTGCATGTTGTTGTTGTTGCTGCTGTTTATTGTTGTTTGTTGGTTGTTGTGCCATTTGTAACCTTAGCGTTGCTTTGCTTTGCTTTCCTTTTGCTTTGCTTTGTGACACTTAACTTTTGACGTGGTTGCGTCTTTGACCCGTTTTTGGTCTCCGGAAATGCGCGAGCGCTGCTCCGCTCCGCCTCGCTCCTCCGCAGACTGTCACCCGCCATCCCCCCGTTTTGGCTAAGAAGGTCAAACGTCGCTGGGCTAAGCAGTAAAACGTATAACAATATTCGGGTGTATGTTAAGTTAACCCTAAGGAGAGTTCGTTTGGGCTAACTGAAACATGGCTAATGACTTGCTTACTGCCCGTAAATCATACGCCGTGTGTGCCAAAGTACCTTGCAAGCTTAGCACCAACAATCAAGACTGCAGCTTTGACCTTTGACTGGAGCGGCATTCCAAGAATCAAACAAGAACATTCCCCCGAAAACCAGGAAGGAACGCTGAGTGAGGGAGGTCAGGGCTAATTCATTGACCAGCCGAACGGCTTGCGGTTCACTCATTGATTGACAGACCACAGCTCAAACCCTAGAAGGGTCTTCACCCGTCACCCGTCACCCGTCACCCTTCACCCTTCACCCTTCACCCTTCACCCTCCACCCTTTAGCCGCAACCTTAGGCCAGGTTGAAACCCTACCACAATGACATACTGGCAATTCATAAGCATTTCATTTAAAGCCAAGTCTCTGCCATGTCATGGTTCATTTCAGGACTCTTCGATAATAACGACATGCGGTGTCGCTTTAATTGGACAACGCTGTGAGTGTGTGTGTGTGTGTTTGTGGGGGGAGGGGTATTTCAGGGCCTAGGAGCTGGGAGGGGAGCTAGCGACACTTAGCATTAAATAAAATGCCATTTAAGACCAGCTCGAGCCCATTGGTCAATATGATTATGAGGTTGGGAGGTTGGAGGGAGGCTAGGCAGCGCCGACACCCATCAAATATGAACAGCAAGAGCTGCAGGAGCAGAGCGGGCTTGCATGGGGGGATTGGGCAAGGGGGTATTGTATCTGTATCTGTATCTGTATCCACCTTCTCCACCTGCTGGCCAGGCCAATCAAATTGGATTAAGTTGTTGCTGCCGCATTTGTTTTGTTTTGTGTTTTTGTATTTTATGGGCTGCAAAATGTGTGGGCGTGGCATGTGTGTGTGTGTGCTGTCAGGTGCTGCAAGGCCAGCTGGAGGGAAGCGGGGGTGCGGTGCGCTCCTCTGCCAGCCTGTCATGCGTAAGTGCCCGACTGTGGTTCATGATGAGGCCAAACAAAAGCCAAAGACCATACTAAAGCCCAGTGTCTTAGCAAAGCTCACAATCATATGAATACGAGTACACTCATAACTATTCAATTAATGCCAGGCCAAATACCAATTGAGGATTATCTCTAATTGTGAAGGTCCTCAGCACAGGACTGGGCTGGTATAACTGCTGATGACATCTATGCAGGTTCAGGTTCACATATTCAATTACTGTGCGTACTCATACTCGATACTCATCGATACTCACTTGCAATTCATCAGCATGGACAATGAGCCACGTTGAAAGTCTTGCCAAGAAGTGACCTCAAATGCACATGGGAACGGGAGTGTAGATGGCAGGTGTAAATAAAGTCATAGCAAAATAATGTGACAATGGAGGACACATTAATAGTTAATATTAAAGTCATCCTTCAAATATTGAGCTGTTGCTGGCTGAACTTAAGTATATACTGAAAGGGGAATACCCTCTTCTAGGATTAAATAATCTACAGAGCTATAACTATATATCTTCGATATACAACTCTTTAACCTGACTGACAGCTGCTTACAGTAGCTTCCTCCTCTATGGTTGGTTGGCACTCTCATTTTCCAAACTCATTTTCGACACACATTACTCCGATTTTGGAAAATTCTCCCCCAAGTGTGGAAAATGGTTGGAAAACTTTGGCATTCTATATTTTTAATTTCACTCATCTTCAAAGTTCGAAACAGAAACTTAATGGTAGCAGTATTCACCGATCTTGGAAAATTTACCCCCGCAGTTGGAAAACTCGCGGAAAACAATTGCATGAAACTTTTTTGTTAATCGTCCGATTGGCTTCAAGCTCGTTTTCGAATACAAGGGAATTAGTGTTTAGCATTTGAGGATTAGTTTGCCAACTTTTATTTATTTTGCGTTAATTAATACCCTTTTGCAAGAAGTGTGATCTTTCACGTTTGTGACCGAAATCTAAAAGTCTTGACACCTTTCACATACATAACTCCATATACTTTTTCTCCGATTAATGAGTCGATTGGTGTGGGCCTTAGTGATAGACCTGCAATGCAATCGATCCTATCGATAGTTTTCATTTTCCGCCATTATCCATTGTTTTCTCATTCTCTCAAGAGCATAGGCATGTTTGCAGTCCACAGTTCGCTTTCAAATCTACCCAGAAAAACCAGTGCAAAGTTTTTGATGGAATATTTAATATCTATACTCTGTTGCAAGAAAATGTTTGGAGAAGAGTATACTTGGGTTATGCTGATGATTTAAATTGCTAGCCGTACATTTTAGAAGGTTAGAAAATTACTCTTTCCTTAAATTTATTGTAGCAATACCATCGATGGTGTGGGAGTATACAACATCGAAATGGATTACATTCTTAGATAGGTGATTAAGCTATAAGATAGATCAAAATAATGACTTCAAGAGCTATAAGTTCTGATTAGCTTAAGTTGCCTAAGTAAGGTAGCAAGAAGATTTCAATAAATCAAATAAAATATAAAAAAAGGAGATCTTAGCGCTTGAAGTTCACTTTTCTCACCAACAACAAATATTCCAGACTTTTATTATTATTTTTGAATTATTAGTGGTATATGTTTGGAATCTATGTTCTATAAGCAGTCAGTTCTGCAAGCAGTCCACTCAAATGTGATTAAAGTATAATTCGTTGACTGAAGTTCGAACCACGAAGCTTGATCTCTAGGCTATTTAGAGCACTATTGAAAGCTAATTATAGCCATTAAAATAAAGCGCTTGGCTTACACTTGAATCTGATTTTGGTAAAAGGTTTCAGCCACCTTATGAGTATTCACATAACATTCACCGAGTTATTCACACACTCACACTTGCACTCAGTTCTCCGTGACGTCGCAAATCGCGTGTTAAACGATTTCTTTGTTGTTGTCGCTGCCAAGAACCGCAAAACGAAAAGGCAACCCAAAAAAAAAGTACACGCACATATATCACACACACACACACACACACACACAAAGGCATGCTAGTTAGTGTATGTGTGTGCGTTGCCCAATTTGGTTAAAGCAGACTTTTTTTTGCAGACTTTTAGGGGCATTTGCTGCACGCAAGTGCCGAAATTGCCAAAAATGCAAAGCAACAACAATTCACACACACACACACACACACGCACACACACACACACACACACACACACACACACACACACACACTCGCAAACTGGCGCTTGCAGTTCCAACTAGAAAAGTTTCACGATTTTAGCTACAGTTTCCGCTTGAGTGTTGTTGTATTTGTTGTTGTTGTTGTTGCTGCTGCTGCTGCTGCTGCTGTTGGCCAAAAGTTTACGCAATCATCTTTTTATTTTTTGGTTTGGGGAGCGCGAAGGGAAAGTGGAGTGAGCAGGGCGGGCAGCAAATATGCTACCAATGCACTATGGAGTGCCATTCAACTTTTTGTAGCTGGCGCCATTTTGTAAAACTATGCTTAAATTTCTGCTACATAACAGAAAGTTTAACAGTACCAGAAAATGTAAAAGTAACAGCTGTTAAGTATTTCAAAGGAATCACGCTAGAGTTCACCAGTGGAGTGTGGTCGACTGCGAGATACCCTAAGGTGCTTTTTATCCGATCTTCCTGAAAGTTGTATAAGAACTTAAGATTGATCCAAGAATCAAATTTCAAATGGAAATTAACTTAATCTGTGTTTGGCAAAAACCTAATTGTTAAATTAGGTATTCGCAGTATCGGCTCTGCAGTTGATGCTGATCAACCCCCTTACGGGGTCTCAAACTTAACATTTTCACCCGATCTTTAATAAGTAATCGTTTGTTCCGAATTCCACTTTTGAATCAGTCCCACCGAATTAAAGTGGGTTGAATCAGTCCCACCGAATTAAAGTGGGTTGAAATTTAAAGCTGTAGCTCCTTAAAGTCACCCCAAAAAGTAGGCTTTAATTTTCAATGTGGAATTGATTCGAAAGTGAAATGCAGAACAGCATTTTATATACACTTCTTTTATATTTTATTTAGTTGATGAAACAACTAAGATTGTAAATTCGAAGTTTGTTTGAATTGTTAGGCTAGATAGAAGAATACTTGCTAAAATTATGGTTTAAATCGTAGCAAGTTAACAGTCAACTGGGCAATATAGCTCGCTTAGTGCCAAAGTTCTAATTTAGCCCATAGTACGAGGCACGCACATGCAAGAAAGAGCATGGAGCCAAAGAATGAGGACAAAACTACAGAAAATGCTGCGAAGCATGAAAACCAATGGCGCCTTATATACATATGTATATATGTGTGTGCGTGTGCGTGTGTGCGTGTGTGACCAATTACACATAAACACTCATACACTGACACACTCAATTCCAGCGAATGGCAATAATTTGAGTTTCTGGTTACCAAATGCAAATGATGACTCTCCGATGTGACCTGTGGCAGCCATACCCGCCTTGCCCGGCTTACCCGCTTACCCGCTTACCCGCTTACCCGCTTACCCGCTTACCCGCTTACCCCCTTTGCCCCCTAGCGACCGACACGCTGCCCCAGGAGCGTTTGATGATGGCTGGGCGTGGCAGTGGCTGCACGAGAACACAATTGACCTTGAATTCGTAATGACCAACTGAAACAAGAGCCACAACAATAACAACAATCTGAGCTGAAATTGCCAATCTGCTCGTAAACCATAAGCCAGGTCGATAAGTTGGCCGGCCAGTGCGAAATATTTAACCAAATGATTAAATCGACGCCTCAAAATAACAATTTAAATTATACATATTTAACCCCCGCATAATTGCAAATAAATAACTACATGTAACAAAAATATGTGCAAGCCAATAATGAAATTGAAAAATACCTTTGTGTATTCAAGCCTCAATAATTTGCACATTTTTCTGACTGGAATGCACAGAGTACAGTGCTCAACAAACAATGATATCGAACAAGATACATTTTTGGGCTTTAATAGAACACATTCCACAAGGCAAACAACATGGAAAATCAAATTATTTCAGCAAAAGCTATTTCTGACTAAACGAAAAGGATTGTGCCTAACGAGAGATATCCGAAGCCACAGGATTGACATCATAGAATGGGTTTGTGCTCACTTGGGTTATTGTTTTAGCTTGGACCCAGTAGGTGGCGCTGGGGTGAAGTTATTGCTTTGTTTTGCATTTAATTTATTTCATATTTCCTCGTGCTACAATCTAAAAGTTGAAAGTTAGAGCCATAGTCACTAAAATTATAAATAAAAATTAAAAATTTTAATTTAACACCTAATCTTACTGTTAGTCTTAAAAACAACAAAAAAATGAGTACAACTTCGTCTAAAGTGAAATCTGATGAACGTATATTAAAGACTCCACAAATTGTTTTTACGAATAAAAATCACAAAAGTTAAAAAAAATTAAAAAAATTTTAATTATTTTTTAATTGATGTTTTTTTTTTTATTAAGCGAGTACCTATCGTAGGGGAAAAAACAAAACATTATGATCACATGGGGAATCTACAAATAATTTACAATACACATTATTTACAAGGACATTACATTTAACATTCAAAGGAGGTGAAAAAGAGCATTTAAGGAGGAAATTTGTTATAAGAATAAACACAGGAAATGATTGTTAGCCATACGTCTGTTCGGGCTCACTCGTCTAGGCCATACATTTGGCAAGTGTGTGCTTAGAAGACGCCTTGAAATATGCAACAGAAAGTTGCCTCTGCCCGCCACACCTGGCGCTGCAAACCCCCCTCTCCTGCGCCTCTGTGGACTGTGTCAAAATTCTAATTATAAAGTAAGAAAAACGAGTGCTCAGCGGCAACGCGACGCATCTCTGGGAAGGTTTCGCACTTAATTATGCAAATTTAATAACAATGCCAAGTGCCCAACACACACACACACACACACACACACACACACACACACACACACACACACACACACACACAGGCACACACACGTGTGTCACATACTTAAACACAAGTTTATTATAAATGCCATTACGCGACAAAGTAAAAAATGTTGCAGCTGTGGCGCAGGAGAGGGACGAGGTTAGCGGCAAGAGGAAATTAAGCAGAGTTTCTTGTTGTTTTTTTCCCTTTTTTTGTTGTTTGGGTGGGGGGAGTTTAGTAGGGTTGCAGGTGGTAAGGTGAGAGCTGAGTGTCGGCTTAGCGAGGCTGCTGCAATTCGTTTGAAGCATGCCCCAAGGAATTGTTGGTTAGTCCTGTCGCTTCACCTTGCCCCACCCACCCCCCTCTTTGCCTGCATCTAGTGTGCTCCCATTTCTTCTCTACGCTGCAGCCTGGCCCCCGCTGCCACCCCCACCTGGTGCGCCTCTAATGTAATTAAATCGCATTGCTAAAAGGGGTTAGGTCCTTATACTTTTTTTTTGCTTCTATTCTTAACATTTCGGACAATAAAATTTATGCACTCGACTGTGTGCCCATTAGGGCGGGGGTGGATTGGGTGGTGGGGGGGGGGGGGGTGTAGAGAGGTGTGGCGGGGCTGGGTGGTGCACAGAGCACAATTAAATGACATGCCCAGCTGGCAATCTGTGGCCTAATCGCCAGCCGTGCGGAGGAACCAGCGCAGGGGTGCCAAAGGGGGGACAGTAGGTTGCCATTGTCACTGCCCACTTGTGTGTGTGTGTGTGTGTGTGTGTGTGTGTATGTGCATAAACGATAATTGCAAGGCACGCTCTGTGCGGGTGAAGGGAAAGGCGGCTACGAACACTCCTCGCCCCCACGCTAATGTCATTAAAGCCAGCTTTTGTCTGCGTGTGTGTGTGTGTGGCCATGTGTGTGTAATTGGGTGTGTGTGTGGGTGGGTGGGTGAGTGCCAGCTAGAAACAAAAGGCAAACGACAACAAGATGGTAAATGCAAAACCACAGAAAATAATGACACAAAATGGCTTCAACTGGCAAAAACTAAAGCAGCTGCAGGACACGAAGGAGCAGGCTGGCGAGCGGACAGACGTTTGGACAGATCCTGGCGAGCGTCGGCCATGCGGAAATGAAAGTTTTGCAAAAATTGCAGCCACAGACACACACGGCCGGCATATGTGTGTGTTGCGGTGTGCGGTATTTAGTTAATGGACTAGTTTTGTTAGGTATATCCTGCCGAGGAGCTGGCAAACCACTTTGAGCCGCACGAATCCACTTAGAGTAGCCAGCAAATCCAGATCCAGGTCCTAAACCAAATCCAAATCCAAATCAATCAACGTGTGCTCCACGGGTAATTGAACAGCATAGCAACCTGCGCAGACAGTGAAGAGTGGGGAAGTCGGGTGTGTGGTGTGGGGTGTGGTGTGTGGTGTGGGGTGTGGGTGACACTGGGTGTCCAGTAGGCAGCTCATCAATCATGCCATGGGCCAGGAAGCAGCAGCAGCAGGAGCTGTTGCCTCTGCCATTTGCTGACATTTCAACTTGGCTGTCACATTGTGTCCTGGCACTAAGTCCTCGCAGCTACATTCTTAAATTAATGAGGAAATTATTGTAATTAAAATGCTTTTGTGGTTATTTCCTGTTTTATGATTGTTTGCTTTAATATATAAATATTTTCTTAAAATTATATTCACATTAATTACTTTGACTGCGAGTTGACCTTTACAAACGCTTTTCAACCACATTTTTTTAACCAGCGCACAAAGTTGACATTTATTCAACATTATTTATGCTCGTCTCGAGTATAATAAAGCTGTCAAAGGGGCCAAATGCAGTCGAGCTATGTGCGTTATGATAAGATATGAGAGTGTGTCAGTTTTCAACAGAACTAACTCGCAAGTGATACCCAGTTGAAACAGATTCGAGCTGTGTATGCTACGAGTATATCTACATTAGAATCCACATACCAAATTTTCTAACTCTATAGTTTCCGAGATTGTAAGGTCTACGAAAACATATCATTCAAGAGAGCCTACATACCAAATTTGCTAACTCTAGCTCTTATAGTCTCCGAGATTGTAAGGTCTACGAAAACATATCGTTCAAGAGAGCCTACATACCAAATTTGCTAACTCTAGCTCTTATAGTCTCCGAGATTGTAAGGTCTACGAAAACATATCGTTCAAGAGAGCCTACATACCAAATTTGCTAACTATAGCTCTTATAGTCCCCGAGATTGTAAGGTCTACAGAAACATATCATTCAAGAGATGCCACATACCACACTTGATGACTCTAGCTCAGATAGTCTCAAAGACTTTGGCCCAAGATCTACAGAGGCTATAAAAGACACGGTTCATGGTTACAGAATGGTTTTGAGAATGCACATGCAAGGTTTTCTATAGTCTTCAAAATTGTCAGGTCTACGGAGATGTATCATTAGAAAGAATCCACATACCAAACTTGCTAGCTCTACCTCTTATAATCTATGAGTTCTTTGGGTCTATGGATATATACATGGTCCGAACTTTATGAAAAAACCATTGTAGTTTCTCAGATCGCTGGGTATAAAGCTATGCACAGATTACTTATGGCAGCTACTAAGTAATTACCGCCAAACGCTTGTAGAATAACCAGCTTTATACGACACCCTGTCGCTACTTCAGCCCATGCAATACCTCTCTAGATCCAGCTGATGGCACCTAGAGCCAGGTCGAGCTTAAAAAGAAATCGCCGCTGTCAAATGAGCCAAGCAAATGGCAAAACTTTGCCAGTTGCCAGCTTTGAATACCATTAAATGTACTATTGTGCAGCGTGGTATGGCCACGCCTTGACTCCATCCACTCTTCAGTCGAGCACTAGTTCACTCTGCGAGTGGAAGTTGATACAGTAAAATGTTGTGACGTTGACATAATGGCAATATCTAACATATACATAGACACACACAAGCACACGAGTACACCTAGAGGTTTAAGTGAGTGAGCGCCACCATAATAACAAACAGAGATACTCGAGTGCAGAGCGATTAGAGATGATATCCTGTTGAATAGTTTTCAGGACGACACAGCTCGTGACACGAGTGTGAAATGAACATCAATTGCAAACAGTATTAGAGAAGCCACATACCAAATTTCCTAATTAAAATCTACTTTTGAAACACTTTATCGTCTGCTCATATTTGATAGCAAGCAAGTTGATATGAACAGCGAACCACATGTCCTCTGGATTATTGGAGAAAACCCTTACACAAATTTCAACCAAACTCAGCAAATGCAAGTTATCTTATGCCTTAAATAGTTTGGATTTGATTTAAAGCTGAGCACTCTATTTATTAATTCAAAATGCAATGTCAACAAAAATTATGTTTCCGGGAAAAGTACATGATTCGACAAGGTAATTAGTGCAACTTGTTTGCCAATGACAATAATCATAATTACTTGTCCGAATCGCTGCACAAAATATGTCAACATCAATATTAATAAAATAATCCTCCCCCCGTCCATACTCTATCAATATGTGGTTCTAACTCTGGCTGCGCCTCCTTAAATTCCTCCTGCATTGCTGGAATGCATACATCTCAATTATTATTAATTTTCCACTTCAATTAGTTTGAAACTACGCACTACAAAAATGCATTTATATATTATCATAGTGTCCTTGAAATATTGTGAATTCTGCGCGTGCGATTTGTGCAAAAAAAGTATTGTTTCGTATTAATTTGTAATATTATAGAAGTGTCTGAATTCTGGGTATTGCAAACAAGTATGATGAGGCATTGTTTTCTATAATTCACTGCTGGAATTGGAATTGTAATTGAAGCTAAAAACCTTATTTCAATATACGATTAATTAATTTTAAGGCCATCCCAAAAGTAGGCTCCACATATTTCCGTGAAATGAATTCGAAAATGAAACTCAGAACAGGCCTAATATGTCATTATCTTAAATAATACTTTCAAATGTACCATTTGTAGCCAAAACTTCTTGCACAAAAATTATAAATTGATGAGTTTTGACTCCCTATAACCATAAAATAGGTAAATAGGGGGCATTAAATGATAAATACAGGAGTGCTTTCCTAATTCGATTGATCTTCATAACTTTCTCAAAACTTCATTGATGTCCAAAAGGAATATCTTTATGATCTTTATGATCTTTTAGATAAATTATACAATCTTGTTAAAAAATATAAAAATATATATTTGTATAAAATATATTTTTGGTTGTTTATTTTTGGGAATATATATATATGGTTTCCTTTTTTTTGGATTTACATGCTGCTGAAAAACACGCGTTCATCTCCAAGACCCAAAACAGGATCCCAGTCGATGTTAAGGCCAGAGGTTAAGGCAGTGCGGGGAGGGGTGGGGGCAAAGGCGGTTGCGAGGGCGAAGGCAACACGGCAACTGTTGACACTACAAAGTAGGAATTGTTGTTGTTGCAGTGCCCTTGTTGCTCTACCCGCGCATATGCGTGTGTGTCTCTCTCTCTGTGTGTGTGTGTGTGTGTGTGTGTGTGTGTGTATCGCATAAATATACATTTCCCCTTTAAACAACAGCGAGTGATTGCATGTGCATATTTTTATACCCACACTCACAGGCACACTCGTACATATTCATTGAAAGGACACGCGGATGTGAATGTGAATGTGAATGTGAATGTAAATGTGGGTTACTCTATTGCCGTTGTGCCCGCTTGGCATGCATGACACTACACACTCCCTCCTCCCCTTCTCCCATGCATTGTCAATAAAACTCCAAACAGAGTATGCAACAATACTAAGAGTAGATAGTCAACGTCAGCTTATTTGATCTGTCGCATGTCGAACCATTGCAATTTTCTGCTGTCGTTTCCCAGCTCATTTCATTTGGGGCTGATTGCAATGAACCAGTTCACGCGCCGCGTCACTCTAGATCACGTTCGACTGTCAAGGGGGGGAATTCAGCTGCTTTCTTGTTACTTTTCTAGTTTAGTTTAGTTCTGAGAGCCACTAAGCTCCAAACTGAAATAGAAGCTAGTTCCTGCAAATTGAAATAAGACATGAAAATCTTCAAAAGTTTGCTAGATGTCTGGATTATTCATCTGGAACTGTTTTGTTTTTATTATCTATTTTGAAAGTTCTTAATTGTAACCAGATTAAGCTGAGTATTCCAGAGAACGTAACGATTATAATTTATAATGTAATTGTTATGGACTAAGAATTATTTATTGATTTTTTTAGTAAATTGAAGAAAGAAACTCTTATTTTTTCTCCCAAAATATATGATAAAATCTCAATTTAAATTTTGATGTAAGAATCAATAATAAACTCTTATTTTCAAGTTGTATAATAAAAATTGTTGATTAACATTGTATGTCAATATTTAGTTTAAAAGTTAAAAAGAAAAATTGATTTTGAAAATTCGGTATATTGAGCTAATTTGATATTGTGATTGATACATTCGCAAATAAACAGGCCGAATTCTACTTTTGAATCAATTTCAATGAATTGAGTAAAAATCGATAATTTTGTTGTATTAATCGATCCCAAGAATATGCTTAATATATTTCAATACAATTGTTTTTTTGTAAGTGAAGTTGGGAACTGTCCTAAGAGTCGTTAATATATAGGATAGGAAATAGGATAGGATAGGAAATAAATAGGAAATATGTTTTTAAAGCCTAATTGATATATCACTTCTTGCTGGCAATATAGTAGACGTAAGTCGGGAGTAGTTGATCGAGTGGCTGAAAGCACCAGAGTGAGGGG
Organism: Hirtodrosophila confusa; assembly: GCA_035043065.1. Taxonomy (NCBI): domain Eukaryota; kingdom Metazoa; phylum Arthropoda; class Insecta; order Diptera; family Drosophilidae; genus Hirtodrosophila; species Hirtodrosophila confusa. The sequence goes on from JAWNNI010000078.1 coordinate 2,383,969, forward strand.
GAACAGAGGGTGAACAGGGGGAGGGCACAGAGTTTGACGGAGAGGAGGTTGTGAACGCCAAAGAAGCAGTTGTCGATTTTATTCGGGAATCTATTGATGATAATCAATACCAATTGTTGGCGTTTTACAACACTAGCTCGCAGGGTGCTCGGTACTGGAGCGGCTTAAGGCTGCGGAACTTCAAACTAGTTCCAACAACAAGAATGCATAGAATGATACACGCAATTAGCTCAGCTTGTGTGTGTGTGCGTGTGTGTGCCACAAAAATAACGCCAATTACTTGCAATAACAATAATAACAACAACGGCCCCAAAAGGCAAACAATAAGTCAGAAAATGGCAGTTTGGAAGCCATGCGATGCCAGCGCGTGGTTGACTCGCACTCATGTTCCATGTTCCATGTTACCTGCAACAACTTGGCCAACATAGCACGCCAATAACAACAACAGTAACAACAACAGTAACAACAACAGTAACAACAACAAATGCAACCGCTGAACTGAAACTAAACCAAGACGAACATAGCCAAGCTCAGCGGGGCAATCAAATGGCATTTTATTATGAATGACAACAATTGAAATGTTCCAATTACGCGCAAATATTTTGATAGAAGCGACGTTGCTTTACCAACCAACTGCCAGACTGCCAGACTGCCAGACTGGCTAACTGACAGACTGACAGTTTCGACCATTCCCAATTTGTCAACAACAAATAAAAAACGCAGCGCGGCTTTCGACCATTATCGGCAATCATAGGGCATTACGATAATCCAAACTGACACTTGCACTGGCTAAAATAAACCACGCGACGCGGATTTTCGACAGTTATCGGAGGGAAGGAGCAAGAAGGAGCAGGATGAGCTATTGAAAGCGACACTTGCACTGAGCAAACCAATCAGCGCAGCGTTGCTTTCACCAATTACCCCGCAATTGTGGCTAACTTTCGGAAGTGCACTGGGTTAACCAAGCAGCGCAGCGCAGTGTTGCTTTTGACAGTTATCGGCGAGCATTATCGAAACTGACGCACAGACGACCCGTTCGCTCAGTGTCCAAAGTGCCCCCTTCATTTGTATACTCTGTTCCTAAACGAACTTTGGATAATGAGTATATTGGGCAATGTCCGTCTGTTGTCATCCTTGAAGCTTAACTTGGTACACAACTTGATATATAATCTCTGTATATAAGATATCAATATCTTCCTATCACCCCTATTCCCTTCGCGAAATTCGATAACAGACTATATCTGCCCCATTTATAATGATAGAGTCACCATGACATGCAGAAACCTTTTTTTTGCCCCCACAAATAAGCTTTTCTACCAGATTGGAAACAGAGCATGCTCCAGTCGGGATCTTTAGACTGTTCTGTCCTCTAATGTACGCTCTAAGCATTTCGGCTTTAAATATCTGACAAAGGGGATAGAGGATTTAACTTTGTCATACAATTGGTAACGCATTGAAGGAGGCATTTCCGACTCCACGAGCTGTATATACTTATCCTTGATCAGCAGCAATTGCCAAGTCGATACAGCAATGTTTTCGAGCTACATTAAAAAAGAAGCCACTGCTTCTATTTTTACTGCAGACAGTAAAATCTGACGAAGCTCACAGCATGATTATATGAACTAACCATATTTGATCAGTATCAAACTACTATATCATATCAGCATACTATATACTTTGTATGAACAACTTTATTGCTTTTTCAAGCAATCGCAACCAAACTCAGCAATTCGAACTTTTGGAATGCATTTTATATGTTGAGCAGCTTATTTAATTTTTCAAAACTGAGTTATAACATATATTATAGTGGTCATAGAAACAATCGGATGAAAAAAGGTTATTCTATGAAAAACAGAAATTTCAACCAAACTGAGCAACTGCAAGTTATCTTATGCCTTAAATAGTTTGGATTTGATTTAAAGCTGAGCACTCTATTTATTAATTCAAAATGCAATGTCAACAAAAATTATGTTTCCGGGAAAAGTACATGATTCGACAAGGTAATTAGTGCAACTTGTTTGCCAATGACAATAATCATAATTACTTGTCCGAATCGCTGCACAAAATATGTCAACATCAATATTAATAAAATAATCCTCCCCCCGTCCATACTCTATCAATATGTGGTTCTAACTCTGGCTGCGCCTCCTTAAATTCCTCCTGCATTGCTGGAATGCATACATCTCAATTATTATTAATTTTCCACTTCAATTAGTTTGAAACTACGCACTACAAAAATGCATTTATATATTATCATAGTGTCCTTGAAATATTGTGAATTCTGCGCGTGCGATTTGTGCAAAAAAAGTATTGTTTCGTATTAATTTGTAATATTATAGAAGTGTCTGAATTCTGGGTATTGCAAACAAGTATGATGAAGCATTGTTTTCTATAAATCACTGCTGGAATTGCACGTTAATTGTAATACATTTTCGATACATCAATGCCAGGTATCAATAGTATGGGAGGACTATCAATTTTCGTTGATGGTTTTCTTTATCAAGACAATGGATGGTGTTCCTATCGATAGTTTGACATCACTATTTCTTGCCTCGATAACTTCTGTATTGAATTGACTCACTCACTCATGCTCTCTTTCTCTCTCTCTTTCTTTTACAGCGGACAGCTCGTTTTTATTGGCCAACGCACAAATCGTCGATTTTCCGATCGTCTACTGCAATGAGTCCTTCTGCAAGATCAGCGGCTACAACCGTGCCGAGGTCATGCAGAAGTCCTGCAGGTATGTGTACGTATTGCCGATTTATTCTCACTCGCTCTCTTGCTCTCTGTTTCTCTATCTACTCAAATATATATATATGCATATATATATACTCATATGTGCCACATATCTAGCATAAGTATGTAGGACATGCTGTTCCTGCGATCAACAGCTGCTCAGTGCTCTATTTCTCTTTACCTTTCTCTCTCTCTCTCTCTCTCTCTCTCGCACAGAGTCGCATTCAGCTTGAATTACCACTATACTCATAGCAACGCTTTGATATTGTAGCTTTTATTAATGTTAGCCTTACTTACTACTTTAGAAATTGTAGATCATGCCTTTTTACTTATCGCACAGACTTTTATCGATAGGTTTGTTATCGAATGCAACACTGTATTCTATAATAAACGCTTTGATATTCGTTACCATGCTTACATTTTTTATTTGTTAACATTCCTTGAAACACTTCAAATCTAATTAGTTTCCTCATGCTTGGCACACTCAAAGCACATTTTTTCAAGTCCATTAAAAATGTCAATCGAGAATTCAACATCATTTTGAAACTTAATTCAATTTACATGCGCGATTCATTTAAGTAGACAAATCGAAACTAAACGGACTCTCCAACAGGCAGAGTCTTCTTAATTGAGATTGTGGCAGGGGCACAAGGCGTTGGCCCCTAATGCATAAGTTCCAAGGTTCGAACCCCAGTCTGGAAATTGTCTTTATCATGGCTGTTACTTGAATTAATTATATATTATTCGCATTTTCTGTCAAAGTTGTAATACAAAAACCGAAATTACTTAAAAGTTATTGACTTTCCGAAAATACAAAACTGTAAATCAAATCAAATAATACAAATACAGATTGGTAATGCTTATATGACACGACATTATAGTTTTCCGCTCATATATTTTAAAGAATGTAGTAGAAATATGTGTGAAAGTTGCAGCTACATATGTCAGATTGGTTATAGTTTTCAATCCCAAACTTGAAAGAGGCCAAATTGGCAAATTGTTAACTCATCAAAGGTGAATCCCAGTTTGTTGGCTCATTATCTCTGGCAATAATGTATTAGGCTCGGATTGTGTTTTTACCCTCTTATTATCAGCTTTGTCATTTGAGTCCTGCACACAACTGCAAATTAAGGCGCCTTTGTCGGCATTATGTCAATCGATGGTCAAGATACAGATTGACTAACTCAGGGCCATATCTTGAAATTGGTCGATTTGCGAGGGTGTGGACGGAGGTATCCAAAATTTGCTGACTGGTATATAGTCTCTGAGACTTGGCTATTGATGCTGATCAAGAATAAATATACTTTTTGCGGTCGAAGATGCCTCCAACTGCCTGTTACACGCATTTGCATAGTTTTAGTAAATGATTTTACCCATTTTATGGATAAAACACATAGCTCATAGAACAATATCCAGTCAAGTGAGATTATTAATGGCGTGCCATATAGCCATCAGAAACTGAAGATAGGAAACAAACCCAAAATGCGATTTCTGACACTTGCAATTTGCAGAGACTCTTTAGAGAACTTGGTGACAAGCTTTGTATATAGTATAAGTACTATATCATTCAATGTCAACTTGTTCATCAAGAGTTACGATTTATGCAATAAGTAAATGCTTTGTGCAACAATAAATATAAATAAACGCAAATGAGGTAGATTGGGGCAACTGCAAGTTGAATTGTGCTCATTTATGGCTGACAAATAAGCGAATTAACAGCGATTTGCCACTGTCCGAGTACTCTGAAGAGCAAGGGACTTAATTCTGGCGCCGGGAGACAGCTTATTCATTTTGAGTATTCAGTTTTCAGTTCTCAGTTTTCAGTGGAGAGTGGACAGTGGACAGTGGACAGTTCGCTGTCTGCGGTCCATTAATCAACGAGTTAAGGGAACAACTGCACTTCCGGTGCTCTCTGGGCAGCGCAAAGCGAAATGCGCTGTTGTTGCATATAGAACGTTGAATGCGGCCAATTACGTAGCCACATTAAAAGTTCACTGTCAGCCTTAATGCGCTTTTGTGCCTTTCACCAAAAAGCCTTTCAAAGTGTCGTGTCATGGAAAATAAACGCTTGTGGCAGCGCCATTAAGTATGCAACAGCGAAAGGGCTGCTTTAATATGGCGCATAGGCAGTTTGTTTACCATCATATTTATATATATGTATGTATATTAAATAGAACTTTCTCTTTGCCACATAAATCAGCAACAGCCGCCAGCGTACTATCAAGTGGCTGTCAAACTGTAAAACGCAACTAGGCAGCGAAATCCCTGGCGAATTGCTTGTAATTTGCAAGCAGAAATTGCCACAGTTGTTGGCCAGTTACACCCCCCCCCCCCCCACTCCCCTAACACCCAAACACCCGCTGCTGCTGCCCCGTCTTTTTTGGCCAGCAGTTGAGGCCAAACTTTTGTAATGCCAATCTAGCGCTTAGCTGACTGCCTCTTTTGCTTTCTCCTTCTTTGTCTCTGTTGCGCTTATGTGTGCCTGTTACACGTGTGTGCGAGTGTGTGTGTGTGTGTGTGTGTGTGTGATATTTTTTGTTGCGCTTTGACCTACTTTGCTGCTGTGGCCGCGTGTAAAAAGAAACCCAAGCAAAAGGTTGACCAAAAAAAAAAAAAAAAATCTGATGTTTTTTTTGTTGTTATTTGTTTGTTTGTTTGTTGATGTTGTTTTTGTTGTTGTTTGCTTAACTGCGCGCACTTTCTTTCAATTTGCCATTACAGCAGTTTGTGGCGCCTTTCAACACCCCGCGCGCGCTCCACACACCCCCTTGCCCCTGCACTCCACTCGACTACTGTTAGTTTAGAGCATATTGAGTGGAGCCTGAGACCCATGAGCTTTTGGCCAGTGCCTCTCTAACCTGTCCAGGCCTTTGTGTGTTTGCCTTGTAACCCAATTTTGTGCTAGTCTGTGCCTAAGCGCGGCTATGGCACACACACACACACACACACATACAGAGGCAGAGAAACAGTTCATTGCACAAAATGGCCGGCGGAGCGGAAATGAGTCGCTTTGCGTTTTGCCTGTGACGTCTCTAGGCGCCTCAACATCGCCGTCGACGTCGCAGTTTGTTGAACTTTCATGTTGGCATAAATAAGAGGCACACACACACATACAACAGTCGTACAACTGCAATGGCAGCAAGCTACAACAACAGCAGCGAGCCAAAACACAAATTAACAGTTTTTATTGTGTCTCTCTCCGCTGCCTTTTTCATTCGTTTCGCCATTGCGGACTGCTGACGTCATTGCAATCGCAGCCCCTCTCACTCGCACACACACTCTGCTGCACTCACTCATGCTCACACGCTCGCACACTCGCACACTCGCACACTCACGCTCACGCTCACGCTCACAGTCTCTCAACGGGCGCTTAGCCATTTTTGCATATTTTCGCGCGCGCCCTAAAAGCATGCAACACTTTTTAGCCCAGCACGTGCGCTGCCTTGGCAACGGCTCTTCTTGTCCCTTCATAACTTGATACCCTTGCCGCGGGCATTACAGCTGCCTCATAAAATGTGTACAGCATTAAACGCGGCATTTCCGACTCCACAGGGCAAATACCTAGTACACATATTGTTGATCGGAAGAACGAGCCGAGCTTGGCCATCCCTTTTCATATTCCAGGCGAAATGCCGCTTAAATGCTTACATTTTTACTTGCCACATCATTTTCTGCATTGAATTTAATCGCCTTTGATCTAGACTTGAATTCACTCTCCATTGCGCATAGTGATAATCGAAACATTTAAGGAAATTCACTTCCGCAAAATCATAACAGAACTTTTATAGTCTGCCAGCAATGTTGCTGAAACTTCGTATACAGGCTTCCTTTTGTTAAGCATTTAAAAACCAAGCTAATCGAATCAATTTTAGGCCTGTTCTGACTTACACACTCGAAGCAACTCCATAGAAATATTTTTGTTATCAAATATTTGTCTTGTTCTAAATATTAAAATCTATTAAATTTTTGCAATTCATTGTGTTGAGCAAATTTAAACGAAATCCGACATCTTTATCGATCGCTTATATATTAAGTTGTGGTTTTTATTTTCAAGAAAATCAAGAGCATTTAATCGTCAGCATACCGAACATAACTTGCACTGTCCTGTTTCATATATTTTCTATTTATATTTATACTTTTAGCATTTTGCATTTTCTTCTTGCTTGAATTCGATAGCAGCTTCGATAGTAGCTAGTTTATCCCATACGATATGGTAATTTTCATCATCACTCGTGCATGCAGGCAAAGTGGCAATATTAATGGCATCCACACGGGGCACAAAACAGAAAACCATTGTAGCACACGAAAGCCATGAAAGGCAGCAACGACTAGGCTATAATCTAGGAATATATACTTGACTGTAGGGACTTCTGGGATTCGAAATTGGTTACGTTTTAAACGATTATCTGAAACGAGCCAAAATCTAACTTCTAGAGTTCCTGTGCCGAATTCCACTTTCGAATTGATTCCGCGGAAATCAAAATGTACTAAACATATAGATAACCCTTTCTAAACTACTACTTTGAGTTAGATCTTTAAGAATCCTTTATATAAGTGTGGTTAAAGTCATATTGTGGACTTCACTCTTAAATCAATTCCATTATATAATACTGCGGCAGGATGGAATTAAAAGCTTTGAGGCCAGCACTTGGAATATTGGAATATTTTTGCTCTCAGTCAACTGTAAATGACTGCCAGATGTGCTGCCAGTGCAATCTGGCAAGCCTTCGATTATTTGACCTTCTGTAAAAAACAAAAATGATAAAATAAAAAAAATACGTCGCGTATTTATATTGCAAGAGTTTATTAAGTAAAGCCAAAATACTGGCAATATGAAAAGGCCAAAGGAGAAATCCGCTGTCAATATTTGACTGTGGTAAATCCGATGTCAATTGCTCGGCATCAAACATAAAAGCTAAAAGGCTAAAGGGTAAAAGGCCGCCCTTAAAGCCTTTAATTCTATTCTGCGCCAAAAAGTATGCTGCACAATATTGTGCGGAATTGATTCGAGAGTGGAAACCGGAGCGGGCCACTTGGCATTTATTATTGACTGGTTTATTGAAAACTCAAATTGAGCAAACAGCCATCTGGAGCTTTGAGAAACACCTCGAAATATGGGTTAATTTGAAGCAGTTCGCGCACCCAGTCCGTCCACTTCCTGCCCCTCGTCCCGAAAGTCGCAGCAAGCAACCAGGTAAGGCGACTATTGCTGCGTCCTTGTTGGCCATCCTTGAGGTCCTCGACATCCTCGGCAGGCGCCAAGCACTTTTGAGTTTACTGCTGTTCTTTTTATGGCATGTTAGAATTATATTCGCTTGGCAATTTGTTCTCAGTGTACTCGCATAGTACGTGTCTGTGTATGCGTCTGCTTAATGCGCTGCCTGTCTGAAGCTTTGAACTAATCAAGAATAATACCTCGTATATGTGTGACATTATGCTCTATGTATTCCCCCAACGCAGATGCGGCTTCATGTACGGCGAGCTGACAGACAAGGAGACGGTGGGACGGCTGGAGTATACGCTGGAGAATCAGCAGCAGGATCAATTTGAAATACTGCTCTACAAAAAGAACAGTGAGTATATCAATTATGCTAACTACACTGTATATACCTATAAGTATCTGCCTGTAACTGTATCTACATACATCTATCTGTAACAAGTAACTAACCGTATCTGTATCTGAAACGTGACCTGCTCGATATGTGTTTGGTAAATTGCCGCTGCCACGACCTGGCTATATATCTCAGTAGTTAGCTGACTACTGTGGCTAGGGGGGGTGGACGGGCCAGGCAAGTATCCAACTCAAATACACGCCAATCGCTGGGGTGGATTTCTGGCATATGTTATTAGGATTTATACGCAAACAGAGAGAAACTCGTAATAAATTGTTGCACTTTGCGATTGTCGTGTTCAACGCTGACCCCCCCCCCTGTCAGTTGAATCCCCTCGCTTACTCACTCGCTATTCGCTATTCGTTACTCGCTACTCGTTACTCGATACTCGTTACTCGCTACTCGTTCTCAACCAACAAATGCTTTCATTCCAAATGCGAGTGCCTGTTGTGGCGCATTTGGAATGTTATTTCGGCTGTTTAATGTAAACAAATTGAAGCGCCGCCCATCAATCAAACAGTTCACTTTCCCCATACCACCCATCCGTACCGCCCAAGCATCACTTTACGCCACCTTCAGTGTCGATGCGAAACTGTAATTTAGCTGTAAGTAGATATGAATTGCTAGTCTAGACAATCGCTCAACTCTCAATTGCCAATTAATGGATTAACGCCTTTGAGTATTAATTTACAGGTACACAATGTGGCTGCGCCCTCTCCCAGTTTGGCAAGGCACAAACCCAAGGTATATACACACCCACAACCAGTTTAAAGGGCGTCCCATATACCAAATACTCGTATTGCGTTCCGGGTTTCTTATAAAGAGCAATTTGAGGCTGGAGAGCATTCATTTGGCCAACAGCTATTTGCCTGGCAGCATCTTTGCGCGCCTCTGTTTGTATTTGTGCTTGCTTGAGGGGGTGGTTCGGTTGGGGGCTGTTTTGAATTGCCAGAGCCAGCAGCTGGAAGCTGGAATCAACATTAAATATGCATAAATCAATTGCACCATGTGTGCAGCACACGGAAGTTGTCAGCTCAGCAATCGATGTTCATGCATAATGCATAAACAATTCGAAAAGAGTCCCATGTTTCGGTTAACTAATCAGCCACATCGGCTGAAACGGGACACTGGGCGAGCTGGAATTCCAGAATGTACTGCTTGAATAATGATTTATGTAGAAACATCACTAGAAACAAGTAAGAATACTCTAGTCGAGTATTCCCAACGGTGAGACGGAGAACATCTCAAGCACATATGCATCTTAAGCAACAAGCAGTTCAGCGGCATTGCAAGCAAGCAGAGCTCCTCAGCTCTGCAATACTTAAACAATTTTTTAGCATAACTTATAAACAACAGAAAGATTTCAAGAATGAAGTATTATGCGTGCTAAAAATCAAGGCTATATCTTTTAAATTGTCCTTTGAATTGTTGTTTAATCAATTTAAGAGGTTTTGAGGTTTTTCTGCCTCCACTATACAGGAACCTTGATGCAGGATATACATGGCAGATGTGTCTGTTTCTGCTCCTCCATTTTGTGGGTACACGGTGTACAAAACTAATATATCAGAGAGCAATGCTAACCAACTACATACGAATACGAATTGATTCCACTTAGATTGTAATGGACCTGTTCTGAATTACACTATGGATATTTTTGAGAAATTTATGGATTTCGGAACAGACCTCATAAGCTCGATAAAGAGCAATAGATAACCTCAATCCCCCGACAAAGAGCAATGGATTTCGTTAAGCAATCTAGGTTCAAATACATGTTGACTTCATATAGTACATAACCTAAAAGGATATTAGAGATACAGGACTGTGCCAAACTCCATTTTCTAATCAATTTAACATCTTTGGGGGCACAAACTTTTGATTCAGTTTCATTTACATTTAAGACATAGTATTTCTGAGTTATTGATTCGAAAGTAGAGTTCGGAGCAGGTCTGATAGTATCCCTTTATCAAATTAGTTTCGAGACTTTCTAGTTTTAAAGTAAGCGTTGTGTGACTCTGCGAAATAGAGGCGAAAGTGAAATTTGGTATATGCATGAAGTGAGCAAGGACTATACACTTAACGTTGATTCAATTCCTTCTGGATGTGTAAATACGACTCTTCAAACTGACCTAGTATACACAGAGTCCTGATGTCGAGCTGAATATTGCTTATGCGCCTTCCATTTTCAATACTAGCTCGTCTCTTTTTGAGTTTTCTATTTTCTTTTTGATAGATTTCATTACTTTGACCTCTTGGCAGGGTGGCGGTGAGGCGAGTGCGGTGAACTGTGTGGCACGTAGCACAAGAAAGTTGCCACAAAGCGAAGCGAGTTCGATTTCCTGCGGTGGACGCCATGTGGCGGCAATTCGATATTGAACAAATTGAATTGGCTGACAGGTGTCTCTGGGGCGCCGTGGATAACTTTATTGTTGTTTTCCAGTCAAATGCCAATTACTTTTTTCTTGTTTTATTTTTGTTTTTTTTTTTTGGTAATATGCATGTTTGTTCTGGCATTCATTTGGCGCATTCTCAATTAGCATGTAGCATTTGTTTTGTTTTTGCCTTTTTCTGGAGCGCCTGTTACATGCTAATAGTGGGTTGACTAAACAGCGCCGGATGCGGAAGTGGAAGCGGAAATGTTAACAGCAAGCTGCGTATAAAATTAGCCAGTAATTATTTCTTTAACATGCCGCACACCCCCGACTGCAGCACACCAAGCCCAGCCCCCCTTTAACGCCCACGCCCATTGTGGGCTTTCACGCAGGAACGCAGTAATATTGCGCATACGCCACGTGGCCACCACTAGAAATGCAAATTGAATTGCAATTATTGTTGATTGGACACACGGACACACACCCACACACACACACATTCACGCACAAAGGCGGCTGCGAGTATCCTTTTCATGGCGCACTTTGCATCGGGCATTGTTTTAACGGTTCTTTAAGCCTAGAGCGCGCCATAACAGTAATTGCGCTCAAATACATTTCCAGTTCCTGTCTGTTTGTCTATCTAAGTGTGTGTGCGTGTCTGTGTTTATGCTGACCTCAATTCTCTTACACCTGCACTGCAATTCGATTATAATCGTTGCCGTGAATAGGAGTAGCACTTGCAGCACTTGCAGCACTTGCCCTAAATACATTTTAAAATTCACATAATTCATAGTTTACGGTTAATGTGTTCAAATAAAAGTGCAAGACATTTATCGTCATTTTTGAATAATTGAAAAGTGCTTTAACTGCAAAAGGGTGTTGATTCACAAGCACCGATTAAATATGCACTAAGTGGAAAATTGTATACCAAAAGCGTTAAATCAAACGCTTCCACCACTGAGTACCCCAATTGAAAGTGCTGCAATGGAAACTACTCAACAAGGAGATATAAAATGCAAAAATAAGTGCATAGGTGCATGTGCGAGCATGTAGATGGGATAGCAGTACTTCACAGCCATCGATGGGTGCATACCTTGGCTATTTCGATAGTCGATTGACGAGAGGGACATTTAAATTCTAAAGAATATATGAAAACAGATAATGCTATAAATTTCTACAGATTGATTCTAAGTATCTAGAGCGGTATTCCCCAATACTGATCTCAAACTATCGATACTTTTAATAGTTAAAAGTCAAATAAAGCAACGCTAACATTTTTCAATCGCAATGGTGCAAAAGTCTTTACGAACTCACAAAGTTATTACGAGTAAGTAAAGGTATCAAGCTTTCGAAACTAACATTGATAATAATAACCCCCTGCGTGAGTCCTTTGGGTCGGAAATGGTTCCTGCAGGGACAAGAATTGCTCTACCTCCCTACCGCCACTTATGAAGGAGAGTAAGGTCACTTATCGAGACATGCCTACCGAACTCAGGAGTCTCTAAACTCTCTACGCGCCTCCCTAGGTGTCTCCTTCTGTTACAGATGATGGGGGGACAGTCACAGAGAGTGTGAATAGCCGTTTCGTCATCCTCCCTGCAGAGTCTGCACTCTGACTCTCGTCAGTGGATAGGTGCATGTTTATAAGCTGGTACTTTACGCTGTGGTGACCTGTTAGATAGAAAACCAAAAGCCTTAATTCCTTCCTAGAAAGATATACTGGCTTCCTGTATGAATATATACAATAATTATCGATTGTGCCATTGCTATTGCGACATTATCAGTGCCAACAATAACATTGTAACTTAAATGCACTCACAAAGAGTAAAATATAACTTGTATATAATAAGCCTAAGTATGTTTCCCAATACGAAAAAAAAGATTAGACTTTTTAATAAGTACAGTGCTTTTTAGACGATCGTTCTGAAATATTCAAGGTAGACACAGCCGTATAATGTGTATACCAAATTTCATACAACATGTTCGTAATAATAATTGAAAATTGAAAATTGTTCAAACTAGTGCTAGTTTGATAACACAACTTTATGCGTTTTATGGATAGTGATTGTAAATATGCGATTATGTTAATGTTTAACATTAATAACAATACAAAAAATATGCAAAAATATTTCTAAAAAGAATAAACAAATTTTGCGAAAGCCTTTTAAGAATGTTAAGAATGGAATTAGTACTATCAGCTACAATTTGAATACAGTTTCAGACTAATACCTCTACTTTCCCTTCTCTTATCGCCGCCTAGAAACGCCGCTATGGCTGCTCCTACAGGTGGCACCCATACGGAACGAAAGGGATTTGGTTGTGTTATTTCTGTTAACGTTCCGGGATATAACGGCACTGAAGCAGCCCATCGACAGCGAGGATACCAAAGGTGGTAAGTAGCCGAGCTCCGTGCTCCTGCCTCCCCCCTCCAGCCTATCACTGTCTCTCTCTATATCTCTCTCAGTGTTTGTGTGTACATACATACATACTCGTATATGTATAAGCATATAGCATATAGCAATGATCATTGCACCCAGCCACCTGCCAGACACGAACTCCAATCTTAAAATTGAATGAAGTCATCTGAAAGAATTGGCCACACACACTCACACACACACACACACACACACACATACACTCTCCCCTCTCTCTATCTCTTTCAGTCGACTCTCTGTTATATGCGCGCATGCTCCCTTTGTTATCCTTTGCCCCGCTCTCTTTTACCAACTGTACACCACTCTACTGTTTTACTCTCTCTTTCTCTTTATCTCTGTTTCTCCCACATACTCCCAATCCAACTGCACACATGAACACACGCTTACGCATTGTATAATATTATCGTATATATATACATCAAACTGAACCGATATCTCCAATATGTATATATGTATATACTCTTACTAATGTCTGTATCGATTTACAATGTTCTTTTTTTTCTTTACCGATTTATCGCTTGTCTCTCCGTATCTTTTGCCATAAATTCTTCTTTGTTGCTCTCTCTCTCTCTGTCTCTATATATATATCTCTCTTTTTGGTTTCTTTCATGCTTGTTTCTTGTCGTCGTCCTTGTGTCTGTCCATATCGTAGCAGTTAATCTATTCCTTCCAGTTTTAGGTCTCTCGAAATTCGCAAAACTGGCGCGATCCGTAACACGCAGCCGACAGTTCAGCGCGCATTTGCCGACGCTGAAGGATCCCACGAAGCAGTCGAATCTAGCTCATGTAAGTGTCAACTCACTCGTAGTCCATCTCCAACTCATTGGTTCTTGATCGTGGCCTTAAACTGTGTTTGATTTTGTTGCAGATGATGTCACTGAGCGCGGATATTATGCCACAGTACAGACAGGAAGCGCCAAAGACGCCACCCCACATACTCTTGCATTATTGTGCATTTAAGGCCATTTGGGACTGGGTGATATTGTGTTTAACATTTTATACCGCCATCATGGTAAGTCAACAAGCGCACTAACCCACTATACTCAGAGAAACCCGTTGGCAATTTATCGAATTGAATAACAAATCGTTTTCATCCGTTGACAAGAACATTCGTTCTTTATTATTCGTTTTACAAAAGAAACAACATTATTTTTACATTATTATTATGAATATTATAGCGATGAAATTAATAATACCAAATATAACATCTTTCGGTGATTTTAATCCTCTAACAATCGATCTAGTTGCACAACTAGTCCCTCACTTTAACATCTCAGTTAACGAGGACGAGAAATGTGCACTGTTAAAAAGCTTATAGTAGTTCTGGTCAAGGCAAATCAGATTTGGCTTAAGGAGACAACATAAATTGTCTTTTACTCCTGTACCCATAAAATGGGTAAAAAGGGGGTATTGGATTTGTGCAAAAGTATGTAACAGGCAGAAGGAGACATCTCCGACCCTATAAAGTATATATATTCTTGATCAGTATCAAAAGAGATTTCGATTTGGCCATGTCCGTCTGTCTGTCCGTCTGTCCGTCTGTCCGTCTGTCTGTCCGTATGTATGAACGCAAGGATCTCAGCAACTATAAGAGCTAGAGACACCAAATTTGGAATGTAGGTTCGTGTATAGCGGGAGCAGGTCAAGTTTATTTTAGATTTGAGATATCTCCCCCCGTTCCCCCGCTATTCGATAAAAACCGTTTTACAGTTACAATTTTCAAGATATAGCTTTAAGATTTGGCATGTCCAGTACTTTAGTCCCTCTTAATCTACTGTCCAAATTTCAAGTCGATCGGATAATAAACACCTAAGTTATTCACGAAAGAAGATTCAGTGCTGCAGCAAGGGGAAGAAGAAGCACAGTCACAACTTAAAATGCCTGGCTTGCGCTGTGGCTCGTGCGTGTGCGTATCTGTGTATGTATGTGTAAGTTAACGAAGATGCGATCGGAAATTTTTGACCTGGGTACAGGAGTTTCGTAGTCGGGTATACTCGACTATAGCATTCTTACTTGTTTTTTTGTAGTTATACCAACATGTTTACCAAATTTGGTTTGCTCTAGCTCTAATAGGGTCGAGAGAAATTGCGTTCATACGGACAAACAGACAGCCTGACATTGCACAAGCCCAATACACTCTATTTTCCCATTTGGGAAACAGATGTCCTACTTTTCGGTGCGCCATTCTGAGTGCTCTCCAGCTTCAGGTCATAATTCAAAAAGGGGTAAGGGCAAGGGTTGCTAAATCAGCCAAGTACATTTATCACCTGCACCTCCTGCTACTTTTCTGTCAAGCCACAGCAGACGCATTTGTTTTTCTGGAACGGTGTTATAGGTCTAGCTACTTAGGCGTTACCACACCCACATGCTACATCCTACATCCCACATCCCACATCCCACAATCCGGGGTCCTTTGTGCATCTGCTGTCTCGTCGCTTGTCTGCTCAAATTGTGCCTATTTCCGTCAACAAGATGTTAACATTTTCGCTTAAATTGCGCTCAACTCAACTTGAATCTCAAACACACAGACACACACATCTGGAAGAGCTATATATGATGTGGGTTTGTTGGTTGGTTTATCTGACCTCCTCGGGTGGGAGAGTTGTGAAAAGCAGCTTTGTTGCTTTTTAGTTGAGCACATTGTTGTTGAGTTGTTTTGGCGCTTCATAGTTTTATTATTGTTTAATGAAATTCTGCGGCATTGCATTTTGTTGCTCACAGCAACTTTAAGATAAACTAATACTTTGAGCTTAGCCTGACAGCGGAACGGCCAACAACAACTTTTGCCAGCAACTCAGACAAACTGTGCAGAGGCAAGAGAAACTTTGAGATACTTTTAAACATAGATACATCCTTCCCCCAACTAACAGGAACCAAATACATAGTTGCTTTCCGTCCAGGAACAAGATATAATAGTTAGGTATTTAAAGGATTCCGAATTAATGTATGGAGCAAGAAAGTGAGACAATTAAATATACAATAATTTTAATCAGCTGTTAGCTAAGCTCTTTAATACATGAACTCAAGATTCTAAACCTGAAGAGCATTGTTAGCTATTCAAAGGTTTTCAGGAATGTGTAAGGATCCCATAAGAGGAATTTTAAGACATATATACATATACATTTTAAATCAGCTGCACTCCTAAGGTTTCTAGAATATGAATTCAAGAAAAGAGTTGCTTACAGTTTAAATCCCTTTGAAGGCTTCCTTGGATTTTCCATGCTTAGGAGAAACTTTCCGAAGAAGGAATAACAAAATAAGCAGAAATATGTAAAACTTTAAGACACATTTTGAATGAAATGTTGTAAGCTAAGAATCACAGAGAAACTGATTAGTAAAACTTTGAGATACGCTTAAGCTCAGGTGCATTTCTAACCTCTCCAACCTGGATGACTCCACTTTAGATGCCCGAGCAAGACAAACAAGGGTTCGAAAGGTTTATAGAGCTTGTAAATGTTTAATGATTGTATTATTTCCCTGGCAATCTACCGAATTGGCCTCGTTAAGACACTTTTTTTCGTACTTGTTGCTACAGCACAACCCGACCAAAACAAGCTCTAATAAGCGCTGTTCCGTTGAGGGTGGCACGTGTGGGTGGGGGGGACTTGCATTAAGTGCTCTTCACCCATTCGCCGGATAAAAGCAAGTACAAGTCAAGAAATCAGATAATAGTCTCGTTGCTCTGACACTTACACGGGCACAAGTGCACACATTTACATGGCCAAGTGTCTGTCCCGGTCTAGGGCTAGGGTCTGGGCTCTAGGCTCTCTGCTCTCTGCTCTGGGGTCCAGGGGTTTCAGCTTCGTCTATGTTTGCGTTTATGTCTACGTTTGCTTCTGTCTGTTATGTTGCAGGCATATGTTTTATGTGCTTAAATTAATATTCTCAGTGAGATGGAAACAGAAACAGAGTGGTGTCCTAGTCACTGGTAAGAGGCTTGTAACTGTCACTTGAGGGGCAACAACGTTAAGGATTAAAGATAACAACGATAGCAACAAATGTTGGCCAACTGTTGCTGGGGCACAATAACTAAGCTGCTTAGTTGTCTGCTGATTGACTTAGGATCTAGGTCGAGCCTGGGAAAGGAAATGAAAAACGGGGTGTTGTTCTGTAGGGTAATCAGAAAGCTGATAGCTGTAAGACTAATGCTAATTGTTTTTGTCACTTTGCAGGTGCCATACAATGTAGCGTTTAAAAATAAAACCTCAGAAGATGTTTCCCTGCTCGTTGTGGACTCAATAGTTGACGTTATCTTCTTTATAGACATTGGTAAGCCCAACTAAATACTTATGCAGCCAATACTAATTACCTAACTTCCTTCCGTTTTTCTCCATCCTCTGGGCAGTATTGAACTTTCACACCACTTTTGTGGGCCCAGGCGGCGAGGTGGTCAGCGATCCTAAGGTTATACGCATGAACTACCTTAAGTCTTGGTTCATCATCGATCTGCTCAGCTGTCTGCCCTACGATGTCTTCAATGCTTTCGATCGCGACGAGGATGGCATCGGTTCACTGTTCAGCGCGTTGAAGGTGGTGCGTCTCCTCCGCCTGGGTCGAGTGGTTCGCAAACTAGATCGCTATCTGGAGTATGGGGCCGCCATGCTGATACTATTGTTGTGCTTTTATATGCTAGTAGCGCACTGGCTGGCCTGTATTTGGTACTCCATTGGGCGCAGCGATGCGGACAATGGCGTAAGTGATGAAGGAGTCCAGGTTTCAGATGCCAGGTCAACTGTAATCTTATCGTTGTTATCCTATATTCCATAGATTCAATACAGCTGGCTTTGGAAGCTGGCCAATGTTACACAGTCGCCGTATTCGTATATTTGGAGCAATGATACGGGTCCCGAGCTCGTCAATGGTCCCTCCAGGAAAAGCATGTATGTGACGGCATTGTATTTCACTATGACCTGTATGACTTCGGTAAGTTGTAACCCAGTGGTGAATATCCTTAATGCTGAAGCTAATCAAGTTGATTCCTTCCGATTCTTTTGCTCTTCACAGGTGGGCTTCGGCAATGTTGCAGCGGAGACAGACAACGAGAAGGTGTTCACCATCTGCATGATGATCATTGCAGGTGCTGTGTCCAAACACGTTCCGTTGCCGCGTCCAAATTTTCCCCCACAAGCGCAACGCTTTTAAATACCAAGCTCTGCTCGCAGTCATTTAAAAGCTAGACACAAATAGCGCCGCTAGAACTAATAACTGCTGGAATTTGGTGTAGTCAACAAGTATTCAGCCATAGCATGCCATCTCAAGTGGTACCCATTGCTATTTGTCCTCCCTCATCTTCCGCCCGATTCCCAAAATCACTAAAGACAACAATTTTAAAATTTACACATGTTCTTTTCGTATACAAAATCTTATAACGGTCATAGTTGCACAATTCGTCGCCATGTGTGAGTTGCATTATGTTTTCTTATCGCTTATTATGTTTCGTTACATTACGTATCGTTTTATTATCAAGCCTGTTCCGAATAAATCCACAGAATTGATTTTTTTCAGAGCCTAAAAGTATGCCCTATTTATTCGCGTGAAATTGATTCCCAAGTGAAATTCAGAACAGGCCCATGTGTATCTATTTTGTTATCGGTGTTAATCAGCGTTGCGCTAATAAACATGACAAGTCCACACAAGACCACATGACAATCTCCCATTCCCATACTCCATTCTCCACACAGACAACGTGATGAGCATATTGCGCATACGCACCAGCATCGCTTAAAGGAGGGCACAGGCCTAACAGTCTACGCCCAGGGCGCTTCTGCGTAATGTACAAATATCACATGTCTCTCTCCTGATCCTCTCTCGCACTCTCGTTCGCTCTTGTTGTATGTCGCTCGTCCAATTCGTCGCATTTATTACCGTTCTAGCTGCGCGCTCTTGCGTTTCATCATCAACGAGTAGAATACTTTGCATGTTCTCTTTTCTGCATCGTAGCAATTGTCTACTTACTCTCGTTGGCATATTGAAAGCGTTACAGTCGCTCACTCTCACATACATACATATATACACTTAAACACAAACACGCGTACAGAAAACATAACAAGTAGTTGTCTCGCTACGTCTGAGTGTCTAAAAGTAACGAAACTTTGTCTCAACTTTTCGCACTTCTCGTTCGTTTCTTTTCAATGCCGAATATCTCTCTCTTTCTCTATCTCTCTCTCTCTCTGTTCTGCAATTCAATATGAACTTCTATAGCTCTGCTGTACGCAACGATCTTCGGTCATGTGACCACCATCATACAACAAATGACCTCGGCCACCGCCAAGTATCACGACATGCTGAACAATGTGAGGGAGTTCATGAAGTTGCACGAGGTGCCCAAGGCGCTCAGTGAGCGCGTTATGGACTATGTCGTCTCCACCTGGGCGATGACCAAGGGCCTCGATACCGAGAAGGTAAGTGGCGGCCAGTAGAATGCCAACACATATGTATGTACACATAACCAAATCCAGTCAACAAAAGCGCCTGTGGATTACCTATACGGAGAGACTTTGTTTTGGGACCTTAGCCCCAAGAATCGTCCACAGATAAAGTAAACAACGAGTAGCTTGTATTGAACCACAACTACTTAGTCAATTTTGTAATAAAGCATACAGACATGTACATATATATTTTCTTGCTCTTGGCTTTTGCCTTGCTGGCGAGCTTGTAGAACTTTGCCAGAGCTTAAACACTCTTACAATCGATCCATCCGAGCATTAATTCGTTCATACTGCATTGGTTCATGTTTAAACATACGAAACAGGAGAAAATTACTATCCCAGGAAGCAGAATTTTCATAATTTCATATCAAAACTTACTGTATTTCATATAACTAGCAGGTTAGCTCAGGGTTACAGTTTTGAGAATGTATTGAAGTCTGATAAAAACTCAGCTTAAGAGAAGCGGACTGCTTCAAGCTCCACGAGTATGGAATGTTTAAATTTGATCAGTCAGGAAATTTACTTGAAAAATTTATTAATATATTAGGTTCAAATTAGGTTCAAGTTAGTCAACACGTGACTTTCAACAGTAAGTGCAGGATTTGCAGCACATCTATGTATATAAAGTAGTACCTTTTTAACATATTTTACCATATTCTCTTGATATTTATTTCGTTGAAAAGGTTGTGTTAGAATGTAGTTTTTCCTACAATATATTGTGTTTAAGGCAAATAAAAACCAGGTAAAATAATGAACTCAGATAGCGGAGTTGAGAGCAGCGGAACTTAGTACATATATTACATTAGAGATTGGTCGATAAAGTCAACCGCAGGACGTTTTATAAAATGTATAATGAATATACGCTTGGGGTTCTATATTTTTTAACAATGGTATGTGGTTATATTTCGCATATATGTATATAGATTTATCGAAAGCACAAAAGAGTAGCTTACTCGTTAGTAGGGCCACTCGCTACTCGCTACTCGCCACTCGCCACTTGCTATTAACCACTCAGTTATATCGTTAATCACTTTCAGCTATCCAAATATCATTTTGTAGTCTCACCCTCAGTCTTACGTAAGCGCTAACCTACTTATCCACTATCCTCTCGCTACTCACATACTAACTCATCAGCTACTCTTTAGTAACAAGTGCAAATGGAGCCTGTCCTGGCGCACAGTTGTTGTGCTTAACGGCCAAAGCTTTCACATACGCACACACACACATATGTACATAGACAAACACAAACACAAACACAAACATACACACACATACACACAAACGCATAATACACCTATAGCAAAGTTCTTCACATTTCTCAAGTACTTTCAAAATGAAAATGGCAAAAGTGCTTTGCCATTGCCATTTGCCGCTTCTCGCTGCTTTTGCTTTGTTTTCCTGTTATTTTCAATCCGCTTCTCGCATCTACTTTACTCGTACTACAGCAAATGCTCTAAGCAAAACATTAGAACTTTAATCAAACGCTTTGCAAAAAGGAAATTTCAACTATGTGCGACAAGAAAGAAATGTTGCCTTTGGCAACATTCTATTTTGTTAGCAAAGCTTACAAGTAGTTAAGAAATTCGCAAACAACAATTATAGCAAATGATACAAGTAACGTAAAAAACAACAAAGTTTTTGTTAAGTGAACTGAGAGAACAATATATGTATGTACAGAAATGTGCTCGAGTTTCAACATTGAAAAGGATCAAGTGTCGAAAGTCCAGGTCCAGGTCCAGGGTCGAGGGTCCAGGTCCGAGGTCGAGGTAAGCTGTGTGTGTGTACATATGTATCTCTGGCATTAGGCATATGAATACATTTGTTATATGTACTATGTACAACATCCTATTAATACCAAATGCCTAAATATGTACATATTTGCTAATCCAAAAACCTTTTTTATGTCAAATGTTCCATTCTTCTATTTACTCGATGTGTGAGAGCTAAATCCGTGCCAATACGAAAAGCGTCCGTCAAATTAATGCCTTTAGATGAACTTAAACCAAATGGCAACAGCACCGCCGCCCCCAAGCGATAGGTGGCGTCTGTGTGCCACAAAAGCAATTAAAATGTTTGGTTTAAACAAAAATATAACAAATAGTTAATGAATCGAGTTTACGAAATTACAATTTCAAAATTGCCAGCCCTAAAGCCGTTGCAAATAAACTGACCTTTATACCTATTTCGTTGACTGTAGTTTGTGCCGCAATTCGAAAAACAAGAAATCAAAGGATGAAATAAACAATCGAAAAAACCCCCAGGTGGTTTAATTGCCGTTGCACCGAATCGTCCAATTGAACAATTGTCGTTCATCTAGTTGGTTCGTTTATTTTGTTCGCTCTAGTTCGATTATAGTTCGTTTTGCTCCTTTGAAGTCAATTATAGTTCTTCATCTAATGAATGTTCCGATTTTCATTGAGCTAGCGAATCCTACCATAAAGACAAGCATATTCAACTCGCATTGAGCTGATAAGGAAAAGATTTAAGGGAAATTCACTGCCGAACAATCTTGACGCAAGTGGAAATCGGAACAGGCATGATAGTTTTAAAATAACAAATGAAAATGTGACTCAAATAAACACAACGATCAACCTGAAGAGATGGTCGAACTTAACAAAGCAACGAGCGAGCTCAATAAACGAATGAACTACACCACCTATTAGTTCGCCCAGCAATTTTTGAACTACTGATTGTACTACAATGTTCAACTCTACAACATACTCTTAGTTGACATTAGAGAAGGCCCTCCGGTGTGCGTCTGTAAAGGTTTGAGCTACTAGTACCTTAGCTTCTAAGTACTACAAACCCTCAGGCGTACACCCACACACAACTAACATAACACACATACACACCCACAGACACACAATGAATTACAAGCCAGAGCACACTGTTCAATGTTGTATGTGTATTAGTGTATGTGTGCGTGTATGTCTCTATATGATTTCAAAACTAAATATCACCCCAAAAACCTCCCGAAGTCAAGTCCAAGCCTTAAGCAACGTCCGAATATGTCCATTAGCTAGCACTCATTCGTTGGGGAAGTAGATAAAGTTCTACTTGCCGCATTCAAAGAAATTGAACACAACCCCGAAAAAACCTTCCCGAAACCTGATCCCACAATAAATACGATACTACTACCAAGCCCCGAACCTTCAAGAGGGGCAGGGGCGAGTGCAACCCAATGTGGTTTATCAGTTACAATGTTGTAGCTGAGCACACAAAGCAACTCGCAACTCATTCACAATTCGCAGGTACTAAACTATTGTCCGAAAGATATGAAGGCTGACATATGTGTTCATCTAAATCGCAAAGTATTTAACGAGCATCCAGCATTTCGTCTGGCTTCGGATGGTTGTCTGCGCGCATTAGCGATGCACTTTATGATGTCCCACTCGGCGCCGGGGGATCTACTCTATCACACCGGAGAGAGCATCGATAGCCTGTGCTTCATTGTGACCGGCAGTTTGGAGGTCATACAGGATGACGAGGTTGTGGCAATACTGGGTAAGTTGTACTATGTACATATATGTATTATCAACATACAAAAATATTCTCAATTATCAATCCAAGGCAAAGGCGACGTCTTCGGCGATCAATTCTGGAAGGACTCGGCTGTTGGCCAGAGTGCCGCCAATGTGCGTGCCCTGACCTATTGTGATTTGCATGCCATCAAACGTGATAAATTGCTCGAAGTCCTCGATTTTTATTCGGCATTTGCGAATAGCTTTGCACGCAATCTGGTGCTCACCTACAATCTCAGACATCGACTGATTTTTCGCAAGGTGGCCGATGTGAAGCGCGAAAAAGAATTGGCCGAACGGCGTAAGAACGAGCCGCAATTGCCCCAGAATCAGGATCATCTCGTCCGTAAAATCTTTTCCAAATTTCGGCGCACTCCACAGGTGCAGGCTGGCAGCAAGGAGCTTGTCGGATCCGGCCAAAGTGATGTCGAGAAGGGCGACGGCGAGGTTGAGCGCACCAAGGTGAGTTCACTCGAGTTCCACCCATCTCCGCTTTACTCATTTTCATGTGTTCAGTACTCTTTGTGCTCTCGTACTCGTATTTGTATTACAATTTATGTTTTGTGTAATGCTTTCGTGTCCTTCGTTGACGTTACTGACGTTGTTGTTTTCGACTTAGTTATGCTCTTGATGAAAGCTCACACAAGGCCAAAGCTCTCTGCGAGATCACATACAACGACATGTTGTTTTTCTCTCTCGCTCTTTTATACAATGTCTGAGTGAACGTTAAACTCTACTTGCACTAGAGATGGAAGACAGTCGGTAGCATTATCGATAGTTTCGATGGGTTTTTTAACCACTATCGAGATTCTTAATAAATGGTTTTTTTCACATTCCCATGCCTATACGTAAACTAATTTCCAATCTTGCGAACTTTGACGATGCTATTGATATATGTACATCTTCCAACATGTATCTTATACAATTGTAAAGCTTAAAGTTCTAAATTTAATATAATGAATTTCAGTGATATCTTGGAAAGCTAAAGCCAACTAACACTGCCTCACCCAAAGTATTGGGAACAGATAATATTGCAGTCGGGAGCTTTCGACTTGTCTTCCTTTTAAGCTTGCTGCGTTTTGTGTGATGCGTTCATCGGCAGAGTTTTGAATTCAAGTTGAATTTGAATTGGATTATTTTAGTTTTAGTGACGCTTTCTGTTCCGTTGTATTCTGTTTTGTTTTATATAAATGTTTGTACTTAAATATATGTATGTATACCTGCCACATTTACTGTTAACAAAGTAATTAAACTAACATTTTGAAGCATTATCGTTACTAATCCACACACAGCTCAGCCACAGCCACAGCTCAGGTTTGTTGGGCCATGTGGCCAAGCTGGCACCGTTAAGCGTTTACCGTTACCGTTACCGTTACCGTTACCTGTTAACCGTTAACCATTAAATACAGTAATATTGTTATATGACATGCATACAAGTGACTTATGCTCGTTGTGTATCTTTCTTTGTCTTCCTTTAACATGCTTACGCTGTAATTGTCAACATGAACTGCATAACTGTAACTGTACTCTCTCTCTTTCTATGGCTCACACACCATATGCTCGTCTCACTCACACTCATAATCACGCTCGTTGTCGATGTTGTGACTTTTCCGTTTCGCTGGCTTCCAAAACTCATAACCTCATTACACAAATACACGCTCTCACTATCTCTCTTTCTGTCTCTGTCCTTCATTCACTGTATATCTCTTTCATGTTCTTGTTGTCTAACTATTCCGTTTCCTTTTATTGCTTTCGATCATTAATATTCGCTGTCAATTTGGCTAATTTGAAAACAAATCAATAAAACACTTCCCCAATTGTGTACCAACAAAATTACTAACGAAAAATTTGTACATTATTTTCCTTCCCCACCACTCGACATACACACGATTTTCAACACTAAAAACCTAACCAACAAATTACCATCCAAATCTGCCTCCCATACGAATTCTTACTCAAATGTTTCCTATACCAACTCCGATTCCGAAACTCTGATCTCTTTTTCCGCTCGCCCCCACCCCCGCGCTCAATCGACAAAACACGACACAATTTCTTTCCATATTTGTCTCTCTCTCTCCCCCATATCTCTCTCTCTCTTTATTCCTGCTGTCTTGTGCTCGCCAAAACTTAATTCGTATAACCTCCAAAATGCTCTTTAATAAACCAAAATCAACCTATCCAAGAAGCTACCTGCTAAACTAACATTAACCGAGGACTCACGCATCCTAACAACCGCCGCCGTACCCTCACCATCGCCATCACCCTCGCCCTCATCGGGTCCACCATCTGCACGTAGTACCCGTGCCAGCAAATGGGGACGCCTTCTGGGCAGTTCAAGTGTCGATTCAGCTAGCGATACTAGCGCCAAGGTAGCCGTCTCGAGAAGTTTGAGCGCCCGCGAAAGTCTGCGTGAGAGCACTGCCCAAGCGAGGCAGAGTAGTACTTCGAGTAGCAATGGTGGACAAGGCAATAAAGTAATTACCGTTAATCGCAATACAATACAATTTAATCAAAATACTAACAGAAACTATCAGCAAAAACCAATACAAGAAGCTTTCAATGATGATAATAACATACTAAATACTATTATGAACATACTAAATGCAACTTAAACAATTCACAATTCGAATTGTTGAAATTCTTGTAACGATTTTTGTCCACATCTTATGAATTTTTTATCAAACATAAATTGCAGAAATTTTTAATGCTCACCTGTTATCGTTTTGTTCTTTCTTCTCGATGCCCAACTCTTCGTCATTTTGCTTTCATTTCGTTGTTTCGATTTGTTATCGACTTTTACGTTCATAATAACAATGCGATTAAACAAATAGCATTTACAATTAAGCAAAGTAAGTTTTAACGTTCATTTCCTTACTGCTATCAAATTTGTTTAGTTGCCCAACACTCAATCACCTCCACCGCCACTTGTTTATCAACATCGGTTGCCGCATTATCGATAAGTGTGCACATTACAAACACTGGCCAGGACAGCGATGCGTTGACTATCGATAGTGCTGATCGCGCATGCCTATCGATATATTGCTAGTCTTATCGATGCGTCGCCATTCTGCCTGTGCCTTGAGTTCAGTTTGAAAACTTAGCGCGCTGCTTGAACATGCACATGTAAGCACATACATACATACATATGTTTACATAGCTATGTATGTATGCATGTACATACATATGCATTTACATATGTATGCACTGAAAACAAAAAATAGCGCCATTTTGCCGTTTAGTGTTTTTTGCGATGACTACAAATCAATTGATTGATATGTTTCTAATATTTTTCGTTTATTGTTCACCACGTTTCTATTGTACAAACAAAAACAACAACTATAAACAAAAAACAATTGCTTGCCTTGCTACTACAAACAACAACAACAACAACTACAACTTTAATACGACTCTTGAATTGGATGTCAAACGAAATTTCGCGCCACTTGCAAAACCGATTGGAAACAAAATGCACAAACATCACCTCAACCTAACCTTACAATCAACAACAACAACAACAACAACAATCAATGAAACCAAAATGAAACCAAATCAAACAAATCTTTAAACCATAACTCAAACACTTTTTTCACTTCTTTCCTGTCCTTAACTAAATGTATGAATCCACCTGCTATTAACTGTTATCGTTATCGATCGAACTGTCACCACCTTCAACCTGCCAACCTGTCAACCCGTCAACCTGCCAATGCATACATTAAACGTCACCCTTCAGGTATTTCCCAAGGCGCCCAAGCTGCAGGCCAGCCAGGCGACGCTGGCGCGCCAGGACACCATTGACGAGGGAGGCGAGGTTGACTCCTCGCCGCCCAGTCGGGACAGCCGAGTGGTCATCGACGGCGTCGCGGCCACAGCGACAACAGCGGCGCCGACGCCAACGCCGACATCGACGCTGGCGACAAGCACATCGGTCGGCACCGCCGGTGCGGCAGCCGGTAGCACCAAGGATCGCAATCTGGCACTGGAGCGGGAACGTCAGATCGAGATGGCCAGTTCGCGGGCAACCACGTCGGATACGTATGATACGGGGCTGCGCGAGACGCCGCCCACGCTGGCACAGCGAGATCTCATTGCCACCGTGCTGGACATGAAGGTGGATGTGCGGCTGGAGCTGCAGCGCATGCAGCAGCGTATTGGCCGCATTGAGGATCTGATGGGTGAGCTGGTCAAGCGCCTGGCCCCGCAGATGGACAGCAGCGGCCAGACGACGCCTGGCGACGAGATCTGTGCGGGTTGCGGCGCAGGCGGCGGCGGCGCAGCGGGCACCAACTCGCCCACAACGCCGGCAACGGCAACGGCCACCACGCCCGTGGACACTGTGATAACCATCTCATCGCCGACAGCTGGCGTAGTGATCGCTGCATCCGGCTCAACAATACCGAGCACGCCCTCAACATCAGCGAGCGCTGGCGCTGCCAGCGGTCTACTAAATCCAAATGTCCAAGTTGTGTCGAGCGCGGGAGGCAATGGCCTGGGGCCGCTGATGCTCAAAAGCGACGCTCGAAGAGCAGGAAAGCACCGGCGCCTCCTAAGCAGACACACGCCGCAACGGCCGCAACGCTAACGGGTGCTGTTGGATCTCTTACTGGATCTGGTACGACGAGCGTGACAGCGTCAGCGTCAGCGTCAGCAACATCAGCAGCAACAAGTCCAACATCGGCTGTCGAGCTGCTGCACCTGCGCCTGCTCGAGGAGGACTTCAGTGCCGCCCAGCTGCCGTCGAGCGTCGCTGGCACGCCCACAACGACGGCCGGCACGCCGCCAGCGATTGCTCCGGGCGCCACAACGCCAACGACAACGGCAAGCACCACAACAACGCCAACGGGCAGCGGACGCAGTGTGAAGCGGGAGTTCCTCTAGCCCAAGATTCTGGTGCGTCATCAGTCGGCGGACAGCAGCAGCTTTGAGCAGTAATGCTCGTCTTATTGTCGCGGACTGAGACGGCCATGGCCATTCTGAGTTTGCTTACGCATATGCTTAGCTAGCCCAGTCTATAGATATGCATAACTAAGTAGTATGTATGCATAAGAATACATATATATGAATATATATGTATATATATATATATATATTGTATATATATATATATATTAATATTATATATATATATTTATATACGTATTTATGCACATGCAGCTGTAACTAATTTAAGATAAATGTACGATCTCTGTTCCTAGATATCTCTCCTTTATACTCTACTACCACACTCAAACTAACAAACTACACGCTACCTTGACTCTCACGCTTCAGCTTACGCCTCTCTTTTGTCTTACGCGCTCTCTCTCTCTCTCTCTCTCTCTTACCCTCACTAGACTTCTTTCTCTATCTTACGCTTTCTCTCTTTGTTGTTACATGCAATGCGCGCACTTACACTCTTTCATCTACTTTGCCCAATTTCCAAGGCAACGTTTGCTAGCGGTACAAATTTTAAGCACTCTCTGCTGTACGAAGGAGCTTCATCACGCTCTTTTATGATTATGATTAAGGCAAGGCATATTGCTTACGAATTTGCTACATTTACTGCAATTATTTACCTTTATATACGAACAATATTGTAATATTGTATTGTAGATGAGACAAACTAAGTAGGTATACTAAATGTAAATGAATATTTTTGTGATAAAAGATAAGGAGGCAAGCAGCTATAGAGCAAACAATGCCAGTGAATTGTACATAGCAGTATTTGTGTATCTGTGTCGCAAGCTAACCCAACCAAATATAAGTAAAAATAATAACAGAAATTGCTTAAAATAAGAAACCATTTAATCCAACTTGTTTATATCATAAAACTAAAGCTAAAACTAAAAACCAATAATAACAGAACCTTTTGTGTTTCGTAGATTGTGCGATCTACTACACTTGAAATTCCTCCGAATCGCTGAGTTTTAGGCTTACATTGTCCTGAAAAAGTAATGTAAAGAACGGTTCTCGTGTCGCAAAATGATGATTTTATAAGAGAACTCACTGTCGTTTGACCTTACAAATGCGGCACTTGTAGTATTTACAAGTTGGTTTTCCACATGATTTGTATGCTGAATGTGAATGGGAAATTCCTAGTGTCGATTGGTTCTGTTACACTCTCATCCCTTTGGTAATAACTGTACTTTGTACCCGTGTAGTACTCGAAGCTGCAGCCACTTTTTGTGCAGATTAGCCACAGACCCCATAAATAGTGTTGTTTTGGGTTATGTTAGTTGGCATTTGGGGCCCAAATAGTTGGTGTACATACTACTACTCGTACTCATGATACCCGTCCTAACATATACGGCTTGAGCACTCTATATACCTTAAGTACATAACTATAGTAAATTGTGAGATATGTATATTAAAAACAAAGAGAAGAGCTGCAAAGAAACTATACGAAGATCCCAGCCACAGCAAACACGAGACAAAGACACAAAATGTTGCCGCAAAACGAAACGACAATCGACAAATCTATAAAAAAACAACAATTAATAAACAAACAAGAAACAATTGATATAAAATCAGTTGATTATAACGAAAAGAAAATAATTTGTATATACACTTATACTAATAACCATGTACATAATAATATTGTACAATGCTGCGCTGAAAAACAAATATGTTTATGTAAATAAAATAGTTAAATATATTTACAGGCAAATGTAAGCTGTGCAATGTTATTTATATTCCAATTGTTTAACACACGCTCAGAAAATCAATACACATACAAGACATACTTTGTGATAAAGTTTAAAAAAACCAAAAAAAAAAAAAAGACAAAGAGAAAGAAATGAAAAAGAAAATAATTTGAATAACAGAAATATTGTTTAGGCTCGCATTAAATAAAGGGCTTGCACTTAAATATAGTTTTTTGGCTAAAGAAAAGGCAAATTGTTAAGCCAAATTTGAAAGCAGAAACCGAAAGAATAACATCCATTATTATAATACTACATATACCACATCATATGACGATATATCGCAACGGTTTCATTATATTTAAGTCGCTTGCTGATAATTTGCCCACTTGAATGATTCAGATATGATATTTAGATACTCGGATATTATTCATACTAGTTCAATTAGTTTGTTTTCTTGTTAGATCTTTTGGATTAAAGAGCAGAGCAGAGTAGAGCAGCAAAGCAACAAATATGTAAAGCAATACGAACTATCGTCTTCCGGAATAGAACTTGTCTGTGGATGTGGGCTCCGAACCGTTTATGGAGAGTTAATTAGTTAGTTTTACTTAGTTATACCTAGTCTGGCCTACTGAATAGCGCAAATCTTTGTTTAATTGAAAGTGCAGATCCATTTTCCAGCCGCAAAGCACCATAAACTGAGGATTTAGTTCGCCAGCAACCGACAAGCAATTCAAGTGGTATTACAACATGACTTAAATTTTACATACTCATACATACTACGATTAACGTACATACACACATACATACATACATATATTTCAATAATAATGATATATTCATGCAAACTTTTGATAATAATACAATTATTATGAAATAATTACGACATTTGTTGCATATGTTTAGAGAAATTATATAAGAAAGAAAAAAACACACACACATACAGTTAAAGGATAATAATAATAATAAAAAACTAAAAGCGGGCTCATTGTATATAGTATATAGCTAATAGTTAATAGTTTATAGTTTTTTTATATATGTGTAGGTACACAAACTAAAAACTACTCCTAGTTCTTAAGGCGCACTAGTCAACTGGCAAATTGAATGACTCAACTAACTATAAAGCATAATAGTTTACATACATACATATATATTACATTTGGCATATACAATGCATATGCTATATAGTACCATATATGTAATATACGTGCAAAGAGTACTTACTTATATTGTATGTTTAGCTGTACTAGCGTTAACTGTAAAATAGTTTTCAAACTTTGTTCAACTGACTTTTGCATATGATAACTAAACAAAACAGCAACAAAAATGATTAAGAAAAACAAAAATCAGATAAAAATTACAAATAATGATAAAAAAAAAATTATTGAATTAACAGCGTTTGCCCGTTTACCCCATGCCCCGCTTCCAGCTCATAACTTGCAGCGGTACAAATTTTAATGTCATAATTAGAGATGTGTTTTTTTTTTATATATATATGTATATATAAAATGTATTGTTTGTTGTCATCTTTTGTAGATTTTAGTGCTAACTACACAGAGCCTTATACATTTTTGAATGAACAAACTAACCAAATACACGATAACACAAAATAACAAAAATTTATTACCTACAAACGAAAAAAATAAAAAAAAACACAAAAAAAATACCAAATAAAGAAAGGTGCAATTACAATTTTTAGGTCAAGCGACAATTAGTCAAAATTTATATTAAAATGAAAATTTATTAAAACAAAAAAAAGAGCAGATATTTATATATATGTATATACACAATACATACGAGGAATTGCGAATTTCACATTCAACACAAATAACTCTAACTCAAACTCAGAATCGAACTCATTGTCAGGCTCACCCAACTAACTATATACATGTATGTATACTCATATTACCAACTACTATATAAAGAGGAACCCTATGACGTATACGTTCGTCACCTTCGATGAATTTATGCCAGAGATCGAATGTATGTGCAGATATATACACTATATACATACATACATATATGTGTAGACAGATATACATATTTATGTATACATATAGAGATATAGCAGCTTCGAACGCTTAGAAGCGCCAAACTGATAAATCAAATATAATACCGCATACATACGAACACTTTAAAGTTTAAACAGACAACACGAGATATTTCGAGTAAAGCAAAACAACAAACAAAAACAACAACAAAAGTACTATACACCAAATACCAAAAGGAAAAACTTAAAAAGCTTTTATACGCCAGAATTTTTTTTCTAAGCAAAATAATAAAAACACTAAAAAATATACTACATAATATGATAAACGACAAACAAAAAATACCAATTAAAACATACTAAGCCAAAAAAAAGAAAAATACAAAAAAACAAGCCACTTTATTATTAATTTACATAATACAAAAGCTAAATGAAAAGATATGAATTGTAATTAAATTATACACAAAATACGAAAGCCTTAAACACTTGAATACCAAATACTCGCCTCATTTTTGTAAACCCACTGCAAACACTTTGGCAAACAGCAACAACAACAAAAATACTCATACAAGAATGCAAACAAAATACCAAACAAAATACTAAAATACTCTAGATTCTAGTCTCTAGACGAAAAAGAACCAAAATTTTACAAAAAAACACAACAAAAACAATGAACAATGAACAAATCATAATATAACAAAAGCAAACATGAATGCAACGTTTGACATTTTCCACCAATTTGAGGAGCATAGTTGACATGTATACAACAATTTCAATATTGAATACGAACAACGATTTCGATTTGTGTTTGAACATGCAATGCTGCCTATTTATAATATACATATTTACAAACTAATAAAACAACAAACCATTAACAACTAATACAAATACAAATACAAATACAAATACAAAGGAAAATGAATATGAAAAATGAAAAATGAATAACAAACAACAATAATAAAACATTAATACATTCCAAAAATAGTTCGTTCTTATACTATGTGTACTTAATTGTGTTTTTTCGATGTATTGCCCCCAAATGTTAGAGACATACATATTTACAAATCCATATTTAGGTAGTACGGATATACCGCAAACGCTTGGACAGAACAATGGGCATTAGCCCATAAGCTGAACTTATGAAAAACTGATTCAAAAATACCGAATAGAGAATAATTATGAAAAATACAAAAAAAGTAAAAAAAAAAAAAACAAAAAAAAAAGTAAAAAAAAACAGAATAAAAACGAAAAGAGCATTAAAATAACTTTATAAAACATAGTTGTACAATTTATTTGAAAATCATTTAATTAATGCTGTAATTAATGTGTATAGTAAATTAATTATTATGACATTAACATTGATATTATATAAAAACCAAAAACAAAACTGACACAACACACTTATGTTACAAATCTTTGACTATGTTGAGAAAGAAAGCATAATAAAAATAATTCTACTCGTATGCATTCATAATGAGAAATATTAAAAATACAAAAATAACAACTTGATACAATTATCACAGCAAAAAGAATTATGAAGAGCAAGTCAAAAATGAAGCAAGCGAAATGATAAAAAATTCAATAACAAAATAAAATGTAAAAAAAAATACAGAAATACATACATGTTTTTAAAAACAAGCTGGTTTTTTCATTACACAATTTTGGAATTGAATCGAAGAGCGCCCAAAACTCAGTAGAGCTGAGCTACAACCCACCAGGATATGATTTGAGAAGGCTCTCAACATTGCCCCAACGCAAGTATTTTTCGGAATTTTCTTGGTATATTTATAGTTCGACGAATTTTTAAGAATATGTATGGGACGAGTCCGAATCTTGTTGAGGGTTGTTCATTACGAAATGATATCGCTTTGAAGGGGACGTTTCCGATCCCACAAAATATACTTTATGTTCTTGATCAGCGTCGATCTAGTGAAGTTCATTTGAATTTTGGCTCAGATGCCGAGTTTTATAAGGAATACATTTTTGGTCATGGCTTGTCCCCTAGATTGATTTGGCATAGCAATTTTATTCATTTCTTGAAGTTCACATTTTGATCATTTTTCAAGTCTTGTAGGGATCGTAACTTAAATAGAAAATGTTCTTTCTTGATTTCAAGCCGTTCTATCTTATTTTAAATAAAAATATATCCCGTAGATCTGAGCTGGAACCTATCGATTAAATGTATTGTGATAACTTATTGAAAACCCTGAAAGGTTCAGGATTATATGTATTTTTCTGCAGAGTGTTGTCCACTGTCTTAGTTACGGCCTGGTACTATTTATATCTTACGCTCTCTTGCCTCTTGCATCTTTCGATTGCGATGCAATATTACGTAAATAGTAATCCTTTGAAGCAGTTAACATTGGAAAGGCTGCAGGCTCTCAACGCTTGAAGTCTATGGCGTACCCCAGAGCTGTATCCCGTAAGTCCACACAGGTTTTAATGTGCTTCTTCCAGTACAGCCTTCTATGGAGGTTCGGTCCAAGATACTTGATAGAGAGCAATACCCCATTGCCTTATAAAAAATGCATTTTTAATAGTTTATATATTTGCATGTAATTACATTTATAATTCTTTGTCACATTCATAATATATATAATTTAGTTATTACAATAATTTGCATAATTTCATATATATTTATTTTAATTTAATTGAAATAAAAAGTGAGTCTTTTGTGAGTATTACAAATAATATTGCATATCATAGCTGTCTCTTGTATATATATATATACATATATATCAACCAATTCACATCCTCATATGTATTTATAAGTAATGATGAGACCGTCCCTTTTCAATTACCATATTCACTTTCAAACCTACTTAAATGTATGTGTGTGTGTGTTGTTTTAACTATGAATGTGTACAATTGAGCTTTTAAAAATATGCCCATAATTGATTAGATTACAATTACATACATCAATAAGTGGCTAAATACACATATAGCTAAAAACTGCAACTTTTGAATATTTAAAAAAAAACATTTACATATGTATGTATGTATGTATGTGTGTGCCTAACTGCTAGCTGCCTAATAACGTATGTATATGCAAATGTTTCTAATAGTCCTCCCATTGCCAATCGGGGCCATCACCAACACTGCGCAGATCCTCCATATCCTCGACGTTAAGATCATCCTGCTGCAGCTCCAGCGACGACGAACACGGCGACAGCGGAGATGGCGTCTGATCCTCGTACAATGTCTGGAGATTTAGTTGAAGCTGGGTACGCAGTTGCTAAAATGTTTGGGCATTGCGACAGACGCCACAACCGAGGGCAAACTCCTCACCGGTGGGCGGATGCATTACATGCAACGGACACTCATCGCCCAGCAGCTGCTTGGCCTTTGGCCCGGCGGGGCACTGAGGCAACTTGTTCTTTGGTATGTTCGT
Source organism: Hirtodrosophila confusa (assembly GCA_035043065.1). Classification (NCBI taxonomy): domain Eukaryota; kingdom Metazoa; phylum Arthropoda; class Insecta; order Diptera; family Drosophilidae; genus Hirtodrosophila; species Hirtodrosophila confusa. The sequence continues at coordinate 2,419,062 of JAWNNI010000078.1, forward strand.
CAGCCGTTGAAAGTCATCGTGGCACGTATCGCAAAAGTGTGTCGTGCCAAAGCAAAAGAATACAGCCACCGAGCAGCAATAGCGACACTTGTACTCCAGAAAATCGGTGCCATGTTTGGGGCACATCTGTGCCCGTGCCACATCCGAGCAACCGCCGCAGACAAGCTCCTCGGGATCAAACTTTTCACCAATCTCCGCATCGCAACGCGCCTCGCCGCCGTAGTAGGCCTTCTGGCACTTGAAGCACACGTAATAGGCATAACGATCCATGGCTTGCTGGGTGACATCCTTGCTATCCGTATCCTTGACCACTCCCTCGTACTTAATCCTGCAAAGAAACACAAGCAATTGGCTAACTTTAGTTGATTTTCAATGAGAACTAGTACTGTAGAATAGTTCCCGAATGGAGTATTACTTTTGGGGCGTGTTAAAAACAGCAGTCTGTATTTTTATTTTCTAAATAACTTAACTTCATAGTCAAGTTTCTTTCTAGACTTCCGACGTCCATACCTTAATCAAAAATCACATATCCGAATCAGTCGACAATTATGATCTTATATGAAAACTCGAGTTATAAGCCATCGAATCTTTTTTTACTCCCTGTACCAATAAAATGGTTAAAAAGGGGTACTATGTATGTAACAGGCAGAAGGAGACATCTCCGACCCTATAAAGTATATATATTCTTGATCAGTATCAAAAGAGATTTCGATTTGGCCATGTCCGTCTGTCCGTCTGTATGAACGCGTCGATCTCAGCAACTATAGGAGCTAGAGACACCAAATTTGAAATGTAGGTACCTGTATAGCATATGCAGATCAAGTTTGTTTCCAATTTGAGATATCTCCCCCGTTCCCCCGCAATTCAATAAAAACGTTTTACAGGAACGTAGATGTGATTGGATGCTTTAGACCTGGGTACAGGGAGTTTCGTAGTCGGGTATACTCGACTTGTTATCATTACATTTTTTTCAAGCTGTAAGGGTCATAAGCCTTAACTCTTAACATTATTAAATATTATAATCCCAAAATGTATTTAATATTAAGAAACAAGTGAATAAATTGAATTGAAAATTACATGCTGACCAAACTCACTAAATCGAAGTGTCGCTATAGATTCTACAAGCTGTCAAAATCTTATCAAAATCAAACCCCTATATCATACAGCTGCCATAGGAAGATTCGATCGAATATTGAGTTGTGTGACAAATTTATTTATTTATAAAGACAACTTGACCAAATTCACCAAAGCGACGTTTCATTATGTCTTGTATGTGCTGACCAAATTTGGTTCAAGTCGAATCACTATATCTTATAGCTGCTATAGGAACAATCGATTGAAATTTGAGTTTTTGTATGAGAAATTTCTTTGTTTAAGCAGATATTTCGTCCAAACTCAGCAATTGTGATTTTTATTAAACTGTATATGGTTTGCTTTAATTTTGTCAAAGTCGGACCACATAATTATAAAGCTGCCATAGGAACAATCGCTTGAAAATTGAGTATTTGTATCTCCTGAATATATATCTTCTTGTTTGTTGAATTTTATAGCACTTACCGCATAAGCGCCTTGCGCTTAACATCCTGCTTTAGCCCATTGATGGGCTCCAGTATACCGTCCAGGAGCGGATGCTGTATGTCCGCCTTGCAAATGGGGCACAGCGAGAAGCCGAATGTAATGCGCGGTCCGCTCCAGCGCTTTTCCAGGACTGCCTTACAGCAATGAAAATGAAATACATGACCGCACTCCAGCTAAAAATGAAAGGGGACACATTAATGGCTGCTTTCGCTGGCTCGCTTGAGCTTGAACTTGATCTTACGTGTATGGAGGGCGCACAGGAGACAGCCTCAACGAAACAGATCATGCACATGTCGTCAGCATCCTGCGTTAGCTTCGGATCGTGCATCTCCTCGGACAGCTCATTCTCCCGAGCGTGGCACACGTGTTGCAGACAGGGCAGACATTTGCGCTCACCTGCCACACCGCCGCAGGCATGACCGCAGGGCTTTGTCTTCAGACAGGAATTGGCTGCATATTCCTGGCACTGGGCATCGGCGCAAACGTTGCCAATCTCTAGGAGGCCCGAATTGCCAGTGAGGCCGCAAAAGCGACAGCGCCCAACTGCCTCCGATGGGCCCGAGATGATCGTATGGCTGCCATCGCGGAACTCGACCATCGCCTTTAATGTCTTCGAGTCGGCCAAGGCCAGCAGCCAGAATAGTTTGGTGCGTCCGCAGGACTCGTGCAGCTCCACGCGTATGGCCTCCTCCTCCTCCTTGCACACCTGAGTAAAATGAACATGAATATGGAGCTAGATCAATTGTTTGATTGCCATTGGACTTACCGTGCGCTTGTGTAGACGCGTCTTGCGATTTAGATGAAGAAAGCGATCGCAGTCGCCGCAGAGCGAGCCGCAGGTCTCGCATTGAATGATGGCCGCCGTTTCGCCATCGTCATGGTTGGTGCACATGGGACGCGTGTCACAGAGCTTGGACCACTGGCCGGAGGATAACTTCTCCACATGATCACGCTCCAGCACACAAAGGCTGGCCAGAGCCAGCCAGAGCGTTGCTGTCTTTGTGCAATGCTCCGGCGTGCGATAGATCTCCTCCAGGCGCGTCAAATTGAGCACAGACTCGGCAATGGCAGCCTTGGTGATCTGTGACCACTTATCGCTCAGCTTGCCCTGTTTAGTAATAGATAATAGCACGTCAACATGGTAACTACATTGTTATTGCAGTCAAGCACTTACACTAGCCAGATCGCGTATGAGTCCAATAATGCTCTCCGCCTGCTTAGTAGAAATGGTGCCGTTGAGGAACCAACGTTGATTCAAATTCCGCTTGGATTCCTTCTTTGCTGGCGTTGCCGTGTCAAAGCGGAAGGGATCGCTGGTAGTTGGTGGCGCCGGCAAGAGCTCCGCGGTTGGTGGACGTGCGCGTAGCAACTGCACGGATAGATCCAATGAGCTGCACAGACGCACAAAGGCCGGCGTCTTCTCCAGCTGGCCGGGTTTGGCGGCTGCCAGAATTGGAACGGCTGCCACCCCGCCACAAGCGGTTGTATTGGCCGTGTTTGTCTTAACCTTGATCTGCAGCTGCAGGGATTTGGCAATTACAGCCAGGAATATGTCAAGTAGCCCCAGGCGACTCATGTCAAAGTCGCTGGCACTCTGATGAGCAATGCTATAATCGGCAGGCGGCAGACGTTGTACGCCCAGCAGGTCCGCAAAGCTCTCCGGCGTTATTTCCGGTAATATGCGACGCAGCAGCGCTGTCACCTGACGCTGCACGCGATCGCTGCCCGTGTGGAGCAGCCCAAGCAGATCCCGGAGCAGGCCATGCTGCTGCGATAGATAGGATCGACCCACCACACTGCCCGACAGCGCCAACACCATGCTAAGCATCTCAAAGCAGTAGGTGTCCGGTGCACGACTCCGCTCCGAGCTGCTCTCGCTGCTTGCAGCGGCAGCTGACGAGGATGATGCATGGAATGTTAATGGCGGCGGCTGCTGCTTGAGCACATGCGCCAGATTGGCCATCTCCCAGTCCTCCTTGGCGCGCTGTGCCTCCTTCTTGATGGCATGCACAATGTGCACGATCACCTGCTTCTGCAGATGTGACAGTTTGCTTCGTGAGAATAATATACCGACCATGTGCTCGCGCAGGTCAAGTGAATCCGCTAGCATGGAGTTGGCCGCATCCGCCGAAGTGCCGCCGCCTGTTGCAGTTACAGCTTCGCTGACATTGCTGATGAGCTTGCCAAACACCTGTCCGGTAATTAGACGGAACACCCGCAGTGTCTCTGCCTCGCAGATTTGCTGTTGGATGCGGGCAGCGTGTGCCAGATGCATATTGGGGCGCTGCTCGGCCTGCGATTCATCTTTGCCACCCTGCTGGAAGTTGGGCAGCCCCAACAGTTTTATTTGTCGCACACGTAGTGTGTTCTCCGGCCCGTGAAGCTCCAGGCGAAAATGTGTGCAGGTCTCGTCGGTAATTTTGGCCGCTATCCAGACGCAGGCCTTCTGGTCTACATCCACCGACTTGATAATATTGGTGTCGCCCAGCGACTGACCAGCATAAAACACCACATTCAGCACCTTGTTCTGTAAAATTGTAGAAAAACAAACACGGTTATTTGGTTACTTGGTGAAGTTTTAAACTAGTGCAGTACCGAGTAAGTGGGTGTTCTAACTGAAACGGTACTACTCCAGGTTTTATAAATTGTAACATTACTTTAAAAAATAAGTAAGAACGTTGCAGTCGAACCTATCCGACACAAAAGTTTATCTGAAGCCAAGCTGTACCGTATTTCGAGTGCAGTACCGGCTTTAGTTGGTGTATGTATTGACAAGGTATCAAAGCTTAACACCTAATTCAATTTTGTTTTAGAAATGAAGGCAGTGATAGAAAAGTCGGTACCGAACGAAAGTTTTTCAAGACTTCAGCGGTACCAACCTAGTGCAGTACCGGTCTCTATTTACAGTTACTATGGCTTTATAAGAAATTATTGTAATTAATTAGGCAGTCGGAAAACATTTGCACGAAAGCTAGCTATACCGTGTTTTGAAAAGAGCCGTACCGACGTAGTGCGGTACTGCACGTTCCGTTTGCGATAGTTATGAAGCTTGACAGATAATTGTATCCTGAAGCAAATCACGGCGAATACTGGTCGTGCTTCTAGTTTACTTCATTTTTAGTACTTATCATGCTCAAGCTTCATAACCAGGTCAGAGACTGTACCCACCTGAATATCGCGACTGTTGTCGATGTGCACCAGAACAAACTTGCATGCATAGCTAAGCTTGCTCATGGATATCTCAATGATTTTGCATTTGTTGCGATCCTCCTCATCGCTCTCCCAGAAAGTTTCGGTTGAGTTGTCTGTCAGGGATTCGGTCATGGCTGGTCGCGAGGAGACCGTCACCTCGAACATGCCAGCCAGGTCTGTAAAGCAGGTTACTTTTGCGCCGGGCACGTAGCCGACATTTAATTGATTGCTAGTGGTCGCTATATTATGCTCCGCATCGCAATGTGTCTCGCCAGTGGCAGCCATCATTGTGGAGACAGCCATGGCATCATTCTGTTCATCGGACTTTGATAGTATCTTGGATATGTTGCCAAACACGTGAGAGCTGTGCAGAAACTGGTGATCCGCTTGACGGAAGCGTATGCCAAAGCACTGGATGGCCACACGCTGCAGCGGTGAGCCCAGTGGCAGATGGAGCGTTAGATCTGCCACAGATTGCAACAGCACGTGCAGCGATTGTGTAATGAGATGGGCAAAGCGTCCGCTGATCTGTGTATAGGCCACCGGATGCTCCAATGCCGGTTCCGCCTCCTCATATTTGCCATCGACCAGCTCGACGCTTCCCAAGGACAGCGAGCTGACAAACCACCACATTAGATCATGCAGACAGACGCCTTGGGTGACGCTGCGCAGCAGCCAGTTGAGCGCTTGCAGCGCATAGATCCTGCAGGCGGCAATCCGCAGGCTGCGCCTCATGGCCACCCGCAGCCTGTCCAGCTCGTGCTTTTGTGTCATAAACGCCATGGCGGGACGATGCAACAGTGCAAGATTCTGCTCCGTCAAGGGACTAACTGGACGCTGCTGCTGCTGCTGCTGCTGCTCCTTACCCTCGCCAGTGGCGGACTCATTGGCATTGGTGGCATGCAGCACGGCAACGCTGGCCAGCAGCTTTTGGGGCACCAGGCGACGCAGATGCTCCGATGGATAGCAAATTAGCAACGAACCATCGCTCTCGCTGGTCGAGTTATTACGTCGTCGATATATAACCTTCGGCTGTGCATCTAGTGGCACCGCTGCCGCTGCTGCCACCGCTGGCTGCTGTTGTTGCTGCTGCTGCTGCTGTTGCTGTGCCACAGCTGCCCAGCCTTGGCCCATGGAGTGGCTGCGATGAAATTTCGATAGTGGGCCGCTCGGTGCGGGCGGGTTGGCCAGCGAGCCGGACATCAATTCGTAGTTGTTGGGCTCGCAGGACTCGTAGGACATCTCAGATAGTGGCTATGTAATAAAGTATGGAGTACATTTATATTATAGTAGTTCAGAACTTCATTGCTCACATGCATTATAATAACTACTAATGATAAAACATATTTTTATGGATACTATATTTTATTCACACTTGCTATAATAACAATTCGGAACCGGCCGAATCGGACCGCTATAACACTCATATGGCAACGATCGTTAGACAATTATGTTTGTGTATGAAACCTCGTATGTTTTTCAATATATCCACACCAAACTCACGAAATCAAAGTGTCGGATCAGTTTTCACAAACTGTCGAAAAGTTTATCAAAATCGAACCACAATATCATAGAAACCAGTCGATCGAATGTTGAGTTGTATAACAAATTTCATTGCTATTTTCACCTAATTTACCAAAGCGAAATTTCATTATGTTTTGTACAGGTTAACCATATTTTGTTGAAATCACTATATCTTGTAGCGGCCATAGGAGCAATCGACTGAAAAATGAGTATTTGTAGAAAAACTTCATGGTTTATACAGAAAGTTCAGTTTTATTATAAATACTTTAAATAGTTGGCTTCAATATTATCAAAATCGTATTACTTCTAACTGACATTAGAATATTCACACTATGTGTATATTTTCCCGAATATAGGTATAGAAATATCCATTTCTGTTGGTAAAGTATAGCAGAAAATTGCCATTCACACATGTTTGGTTTATATACGGTTTACACTATCTTGATCGATCTTGACACTTCATAAATTGAGTGTATACACCAACATGTGTACCAAGTGTGGTTGCTCTAGCTTCAAGGGTGTGAAAAAAATTGTGTTCATACGGACACATATACAAACGGACCCAATAGACTGTATTTTCAAAAAAAACCTTTTTAAGCAGAGTAAAAAAAAAAATGTGATTTTAAATGCTCTTAAAATTTTGTATTCTGTATTCGGTGTCTACTTATATTATATAAATTACTCACCCGATCGTAGCCATTTTCATTGGCAGCGGCACCCAGGCCGAACATCTCATAGGGTAGATCCTCGTGGCCGGCGGTGCCCAGGCACTCCAGGCAGGCGAAGCTGTCGGGTGCCGGCCAAACGTTGTCGGGGGTGGCCGGTGGCACGCCCACGAAGCTCTTGCGGAAGGGCATAAACTTGCCACTGAGCCGTCCAACGCGACTGCTCCGCGCTGACTCGGCGCGACTTGTGCTCGGCTTGCTGCTCAGATTGAGATCGGGCATGCCCAGATGCTGATGCTCAATGACCACCGGCATGTGCACGGTCAGCGGCTGCTGGGGGGATCTCTTCTGGTTGCCAGCGGTGTTCGCAGCTGGCTGTATGCTTCCGCAGGCGCTGCCGGAGGTGGAGGAGCACAGCTCAAGCAAAAATGTGGCATTCTCCCGCATATTGGTGTACACTTCCGAGTTGGCTATCAGCGTGGTTGTCTTCACGCCAAACAGGTTCATTTCAGGAGCTGCAAGAACAAACATCAGGGGCAGATTAGTTTGCTGCAAGCGAAGCTGAAGGATGCAATAGGGACACCCACTGGCCCGACTCAACCGACAATATGTTTCTATCCCCGTAGAGAGAAAAAGGAGACGTTTGCGACCTCATTAACTATATACATTCTTGATCAACATTAATCGTTTGTTTCTCCAACTAGCCTCTCAGTTTCAGAGATTGAACAAGTAAGAATGCTATAGTCGAGTATACCCGACTACTAAACTCCCTGTACCCAGGTCTAAAACATCCAATCACATCTACGTCCACTTACACATACACACACACATACACAAAGACGCACACACACAGGCGGCAAAAGCGACAGCGCAAGCGAGGCATTTTAAATGGTGGCTGTGCCTCTTCTTCCCCCCCTCGCAGCCTCACTGAATCTTCTTTCGTGAATAACTTCCGTGTTTATTATCCGATAAACTTAAAATTTAGACAGTAGATTAAGAGAGACTAAATTATTGTACATGCCAAAATCTAAAAGCTATATCTTGAAAATTGTTACTGTAAAACGGTTTTTATCGATTAGCGGGAGAACGGGGGAGATATCTGAAATATGAAACAAACTTGATCTGCGTATGGTATACAGGAACCTACATTCCAAATTTGGTGTCTCTAGCTCTTGTAGTCGCTGAGATCGACGCGTTCATACAGACGGACGGACGGATTCTTGATACTGATCAAGAATATATACACTTTATAGGGTCGGAGATGGCTCCTTCCGCCCCCTTTTTACCCATTTAATGGGTACAGGGAGTAAAAACGAAGAATCTACATATGTATGTATGCATGTCACCAATGCTCAACTTATGTATTAAAACCACACCAAGAGTTTTTGTACGGTTAGATAATGACAGAAGATTTAAAAGTCTACTAGAATGAAACGATGGAAGATTGCTACGATTGAGGAGATAACAGAAAATCTGGCATTTAAGTCTGTCGTATACTTTTTGGGGTCGGAAACTTTTCCTAACCCCCCCCTAATCCGGGATATAAAAGCTGTTATTTTAAGGGGAAAGACTCACCTCCATTAGGGACATGGGGAGCGACGTTGTTGATATTGTTGGTACTGCGACTACTGGCCAGATACTTTTCCCGGCATGTATCGCACATTAGGAACCAGCTGGAGGCGCCCTTGCCCCCCTCGCCGCAGTTGCCGGCCCAGCCCTCGCAGAAGATGCCCACGGAGTTGTAGCCCTTGCCCTTGGCGGACTTGCCGCAGCCGGGATGGGCGATGCGCATATGATATGTGACTGGCATGGGCAGGAAGAGCTCACAGATCTCACACCAGCTACCATCGTCCTTCTTCTTGCGCTTTGACTTCTTGCTGGGATCCTTGTCGTTGCCCAAATCGCCACTGTTTTTGGCATCCTTGGCATCCAGTTCGCCGTTGGCCTCACGCGCACCCGGCGACAGCAGGCGCTGTTCGCGCTGCTCCAGAGCATTCGACTGTACAATCTGGACGCAACCAGTGCAGATTTGCTCCCAAAGATAGACCAAACAGCGCAACGCCGGCGGCAGAACGCTCACCAGCTCCGGCAGCGCCTGCAGCTTCTGTTGTTGTTGCTGCTGCTGCTCCGACTGATCCTCGCCAGCATTATTGCTGGCATTCTTGCGATGCTTGCTGCGATTATGCAGCGAAGAGTTGCCACTCTTGGTGAGTGTTTCCAGCGTGGATGGACGTATGTTCAGATACTGGCCGGCATTGGCCACCTCAACGGAATGGCGCTGTTGGGCCTTCTGCTCCCGGGACAGCTGCATGCGGGCATCGCCGGCCTCGCGGCGTGTTACCACCGTGGCGCCCTCCTTGGGCAGGCCGGGATGGAACTTCAGAAAGCTAGCACAGGCCATGGCATCATGGACGACGCCCTCGTGCCAGAGCAGAGCGGCAAATACAGCCCGTATGCTCTCTGCAAAGGATGGCGGCATGGCGCGCTTTATGGGACCCATTATGGTACTGCGCTTGGAGCAGCCGGAGCCGGAAGCAGAAGCGGAACTGGTCGCTGCTGTGGGACTATCGCCCAGGCTAACGCCAATATGCAGCTCACTTTGCGTCTCCGTGCCACCGCCAGTTGTGGACGTTGTTGTCGTTGTGGTTATTTGCAGCACACTCTGATCATCCTCCAGCTGTGCCAGCTGTGCGGCACCTGGCTCCTGGCCAGCAGCTGCCCGCCTGGGCGTGTGCTTCGGCGTTGAGAGCAGCGCTGCCGTTTGACTTGCCGTATAGTTAATACGTCGCATGCTGGCCACATCAAACTCCGGCTCCGAGTTGTTGGCTTCTTCGAGGCGACTGTTGCCATTGCCACGCGGAAGGGATGGTGATGGTGACTGCGAATGCTCCTGGCCGCCCATAACACGCACCAGATCCCGCACAGAGACAGCTGCCAAGGGCGCCGCCGCCGGAGGTGGACCCGGACTCGGACTCGGACCCGGACCCGGACCCAGAGGCTGAGCCTGAGCCTGTGCACCGTCGATGGCATCGCCCTTGAACCACTTTTGCAGCGCTTGCAATTTGATGGCACCACCGCCAACAACGCCCGCTATAGCCGAGCCCAAGTTGCCGGGCAGCAGCTCCGAGCTGGCGGCCACCGATGGCTCAGCATCCGCTGGTAGCTCCGCTGCCTTGGCAGGACGGGGCAGAAAGGGATTCGTTGAGCTGGTGGCCGCGCTTGGTGGTGGCGGTGGTGGTGCTGCCACTGCAGCTGCTGCTGCTGCTGCACCACTTGGCAGCTCAAAGATTTTTCTCTCAGTTGGTGATTTGAATTTGCTGGGACTGCTGGGACTGGTGGGGCTGCCAGCGATGCTGCCACAGGGACTTGTGCCAGATGCTTCGACCAGCTCGCCGCCGCCAGTGGACGTGGTCTTTGAGCCTGGCTTCTCCTCGGTTACCGGCTGCAGCAGAGTTCTGGTCAAATGCTGATTGAATTGCAGGCACCAGGCCTCCGTGGGATACCAGCCCATGGTGCAGTGCTGCCGTATGGACTCTGTGGATAGGCGCAGCCAAACGCCATCGTCGTTTTCGATTTCGTCAATAAAGGTAATGATGCCACCCAGATGCACCACGCCCACCTGCTCCGACTGCAGCGTCGGATGGGAGCGTATGCGCAGGCCGGAGCTTTGGGGCGCCTGAAAGCGGCGCACCTTGCTGGGCGCTTGGGGACGACGTTCCGTATTGGAGCGCTGTGTGGGTGGTGGTGCAACGCCCTCTTTAACCTCAACGCGATAGACCTCCTCGAGGGGTATGCCATCGATGGTTACGGCCAGACAATAGCCACCCACCGAATTGGGCGTCCAGAGTACACTAAAGGTGCCATCCTCCATGTCCTGTGCGCATAGCGCTTCCGTGGTGCGCGTCTGGATGGGACTGCTGAAGCGCAGCTCCTCAAAGGAATAGTTGGTATATTGCTTCATAAAGGTAATGGCCTTGAAGCACATCTTCTCCTTGGTAGTTGCCTCATAGGCAAGACGCGGCGGCGGCGCCATGCCGCCCAGCTGATTGGCCAGACTCAATCCACCATGTTGAGCGTCCTCCGCGTAGGAGGTGCGTCTCATTTTCAGATTGCCACCGAAGGAGCCGCTGCGATCCGGTCCGGTGGGTATTGCCTTAATCTCGACCTTTAACTCCGGCACCAGCACCGCATCGCCGTACTGGTCACGTATGGTGACAGTTACCTGTGTAGGCCAGCCGTACCGTAACGGTTCCGTAATGGTGTTCAGCTCACATCTGGAGAAAGAGATTGGAATGGATGTGATGAAATGTCTTCAATGTCTTCCGGTGGTACACCTCGAACAGCATTATAAATAAATCTCCCATTATTCTGTTCGAGATGTACTAGCGGCAATATTAATAATAGTTTCAATAGTATTGAAGACATTTCTGATACTATCGATGACACTTTCAATAGTATCGATTGCATTTGATACTATATGGTACTTTCGATAGTATCGATAACGCTTGTGTTATTAACGAGGACACTTTCAACTTAATCGATATAAAACATTTAGGTCCCGCCTATCGACTATCGGAACATATCGATTATTTCTCAGTACAAATGAACAAAGTAAAAAGGCTTGCTTACTTGTTGGGGTCCAAACGTGACTCCGGCTGCAGCCAGGCGGCCAGACGAGCGCCGGAGGACCCCGGTGCACCACTAATAAAATCCTTAAGAAATTGGCGCTCATTGGACTGCGAACTGCAAGAGAAAAACAAACGAATAACAACATAAGAAAGGCGTTATAACTCATATAAGACTTAAGATTACTTAATTTCTTAAACCGGAAAAGAGACAGACGAATTTCACAGCGGGATCAGACAAATGGACGACCGAAGTGCATTCCAATTAGAACGCAGCATCAAAGGGAGCTCCGACCGTTACCTGCATTAACCTACCACGCCCTACCGCTCTCTTTCTATCACTAACTCTCTCTCTCGCTCGCTCGCTCTCTCCCTGCCTCTTGTTGACCTGATGGGCAGTGGGAAAAGGTCACGTACGATCGTTCAAGTTGTGGGCCAGTCGACGGATCGGCAGGCGGAAAGGTCACGTACCGGCGCGCTCTCCCAGCAGGTGGCTCAAGTCGTGGTGTGTGTGTGTGTGTGTGTGGTAAATGTGTGTGCACACTCATGCTGATCACATGATTAAGTTTGACTACGAACACGCACGCGCATGTAAAGCGGTAGACAGCGGGAGAGACCAAGGGATATGTGTAAGTATTTACATACTATGTATGTATGCATCTACCAAAATATACATACATATGTACATATATGTATACATCTTTAGAACTGTTTGCAATTTCAAAGGTACGAGAATGTAAGTATGAGTGAATGTTCAAGCTAACGGCTTGATAAGACTCTCATTAATCTATGGAAAAAACGTCATCGACCACAATAGAAACACTTACGAAGAAAAAACAAACGCTGTTTAAACCCTTCTAGATGGATATATGTACATACATACATACATTTATTTGTTCATGATATGTGTAACACATTGAAGACGTTTCCGAGACCACATATGTACATATGTATGTAATATATATATGTATATACATATGTATGTTTATATTCTTGATCAGAGTCGATTCAGCGATGTCCGTCTCTTTCTATGCAGTAGTCCCTCAGTCAATGAAACTTGGGCAGACCATATTTACATGAATATCATATATGTATGTATGTATGTATCTATGTAGCTGCCATAGGAACAATGGGTAGAACATTGAGTAGTATGACCATAATAACTTATAGCTGCTGTTTTTGCAGATATCTGTCCAAACTCAGCATTAGCATGTTATATCGTACTTTATATTTTCATTTATTCACAGTAAAATAGTTATGCATATTTGTGCGTGTGCTAATAATATTAATTACAATAAGAAGTCCAGACTTCATTAGCATTTTTTCCCAAGTATATAGATCTTTTAATCAAAATTATAGCTCATTTTAAGATGAATTAGATGAAATAGCTGTTCCCTAACTAGTATAAAGCTCCATTTGGATTTTCTACTATATATTTTTTGAAGCAAACTCAAAAATGTACTATTTAATATTGCTGGAAAACTGGAAAACTGTATGTGTGTGTGTGTGTGTGTGTGTTGTATACATACAGACATTTAAGCATACAAATATACATATGTATGTATGTATGGGGACCTCGAACACGTGTTTGTCCGAACAAGTGGAAAATGCAGAGTGGAGTCAAGTTGTACTTAAAACGAAAGGAGAGGGGCAAGTGCGGTTACTAATGATGGCTCTTACCAGGCACTATGGCAATTATGTTTGTATAATGGGGGAATGTTTAACCACAACAATCAGTGGAGCAGCCGCAACAAAAAAACAAACAAACTGCAGACATTTACATAAAAAGTAAATAAAACAATACCAAAAATGAAATAAAAATGAAAGAATCAACTTTTCCAATGAAATGCGCTGTACAAAAGGTGTGCGTGTGTGTGTGTGTGCGTATAAAAGTGCGATACGCAAGCGACCCCATTGCCCCACTCGAATAAGCAGACATGTAAACAAAATGCGACCCTGCACTTCAACAGCAACAAAGACCAGCAACCAACTGTGGCATGTGTGTCTGTGTGTGTGCTACCTGTGGGAAACACGTTTTCATTTTCCATTGAACGCAATGAGCGGGGAGCCAGACTCAGTCACAGGCCCTGGCCCTGATACCGTCCCCGGTACCAGCAGCGGTACCGGCCCCTGCCTCCAGCCCCAGGGGCCCAGAGACCGAGCCCAAATCCAACTGGGCGAAAACAAATGGAGCTCTAAGTAGAGCGCACAGCCGCAGACGCTGTGAAGCAAAAACAAGTTGCAGTGCCACAAATTTCATTCATTCACTCCATTCATTCAACAAAATGCGAAAGAGACCTACACAAGAGGGTTGAACAACCAGCTGAACTTTGTCGTTCGACAGAAACACACATTACCAAAGCCTTGCTTATCAATCGACAACAAACAAAGCTATCAGACCCGCTATTCTCCGATGTAACATTATAAATCTTTACATTTTGAGTTAATTTAAATTTATTTTACTCTAACTTCTCCCTATTCAGGTGTAGAGACTATTGACGTCACTGACCACACCTGGCTCTGATTCGGGCCTAGCTAGCCGGACGGGCAAATAAAATGCCCCCACTGGGTCGACATTGGCATTGTTTGTCGGCCAAATAAATAATCTTGACGAAAGTCACCCACGTCATCTATGTGTACGTATACGTGTACTAAGACAGGCTTTGAAAAACTTCCACCCGCATGCGCTGCAAATCGTGGATAACTATTATATAGAACTTTTTTGTATTCCAAATAGCTTCGAACTCATTATCGAAGATTAATGCGGAAAATCATTTGACACATGTATATGTCACCGATTTTGGAAATTCCACCCAAATGAACGGGAAAACTCTAAAATTCAGCATTCTTGTTTACCGTGTGATTTGAATTAAATTATTTTTATATTTTTATTTTTAAATATTGCAAACAAGAAAGAATTAAGCGTGGTAGCCTCGATTTCGTATAAGTTACCCCGACGGGTGGAAAACATTCTTGCGATTGTCTTCAAGCTGATGAATGATGCGATTTTGAAAAATCTCCGACAGCACGGGTCAAATGTCAAGGTCAAATGTGGAAGATTGTGTTTTTTGCTCAGATCGATTTCAAAGTATTTCTAATTTTAGATATTCTAAAATAAAAAATTTGAGCATGACTTAGGAAAACAACCCCCACGGGCGGGAAAATTGTGATACTCTATTTTTGTGTATTTCTTACGATTCATTGTTAGCTTCAATGTGTGTGTGTGTGGCACATACACAAGTGAAGCAATAGCCACAATTAACAATTGAAAGGCATCGAAACTAAAAATCACCGATTCAACGATGTAATAATTGAGCAGACCAGGAATAGACTGAGGAGGAGGAGAACGTACGAGTGGGGAGAGCCCGCATTGCAGGCAGTCTACTGGTTAAAGGGCCAGAGGGTTGGTATAGGACGGAGAGGAGGAGAAACGAGGAGCAACTTCCGCTGCATCGTGTGTCAGTCACATGAAATTCAACGCAAATTGATTGCAAGTCGCGCGCTCCACTTAAGGAGACGATATATGGCATTGGGCCTCTTTCTCTCTAATAGCGGTAATTAAGTTACAGGCGGGCATATCACCCAATTGAAGAACCCCTCCACCACTTAAGTACCTACAGTCAGTCCCTTACTCACGCCATTTGAAAACTAAATATAATTTCAACTTTTTTGAAAATATGGAACAATGCACTTGAAGATCTACATAGATTGTTATATCTGTCCCTCTGTCGCTATCGCTCTCTCGTCTCTCTCTCTCTCATTCCCCCTCTTCTTGCTGAGTTGTGAGCAATACGGCACAAGGTGGTATGATTAATACGAATACTATTACAATATAATAAGATATGTATGTAAGCATACACTGCCGCTCAACTGAATAGGTTCACAAAAAGGCTTTTACCATTTTGTCAATTCTGCATGTTTCTTTCTTACGTACATTTATTATTAGTGCATGCTTTGAAGCTTCATTTGTTTACTAATAACGTATTTTTTCCATTTCCATTGATATTTGATTTAAATTTAAAAAGAACAAATTTCTTCACCTGAAATTTCCACAGTAGAATTTGAGTTCGGGACCGCCGCCCAGGTGATTGGCGAACCAGCAACTTAGTCAACTCACCCTAGGATTCAGTCAACGAATCCCAATCATACTTCATTTAAGAATTTTAAAGGACGAATATACAAAAAAAAATTGTAAGAACAAAACGGTATAATTCTAGACCGATTATTCTAGAACTAGAACGGCTATTTTTCCCTGAGTGTGGCAATATAAAATAGTATCGAGGTTTTTCTTTGGCCTACTATCGAGTTTTTTTCACCATCGCTCCGGCATGACATAATCCCAACTCTTTTCTTTGACTTAAAGACTTGCATATGTATATTTGTATATCCATTGCAGCTTACATTTTTCAAAAATTAGTAATTTAACCATTATGTTGCTTATGAATTTGTTTTGTTCTATCAATAGTTTCGATAGAAACGATCACTATCGAAGCTATCCATGGTTATCATCATAAGTATACACGAGTATGTATGCATGTATGTATGTACATATGTATGTATGTATGTATATATATTTAAACACTATGTTTATATGAGTGTGTGCATTTTGCATTCACAGGGGAAACGACTAAATGCCGCAACTTGCAGCCTAATTATTTTCAATGTATGTACATAAGCATGTAAAGATATACATATGTACATGTATGTATGTATACACACAGATGTATGTGCACGTGTATACATATGTATGTATGCACTTAATTGAGCTTTTGTTAAGCCAAACGAAAACGAAGTCGAACATAGTACAATAAATGAATCATTAAGTGCCTTTCGGTTTGATGGATTCTAGTACGTAATATTTACTTCTAGCAAGATAACAAGAACAAGCATGTCCATACACACACATACATACATACGTATGGTTGTACATACATACATATCTATGTACGTACTCAATCAGTTCCTATGAGATATGCAAGAGATAGATAAAGAGAGATGAATAGAAAAAGGAGAGTGATGAATCAGCTGTAGTGTCACACTACGAACAAAGCTATTATCTCTTAGATTTCAACTTATTTAGTTTTAAACTAATCGAAAAAGAAACAATATTATAATGTTAACTGATACTTTAAAACCCAAGAAAACCTATGCACAAAGCTAGAAGATACATAAATATATTGTTGTTAAAATGTGTACATGCACATTGTACATACATACATACATACTGTGAGGAGCCATATTGGCTCCCCGTCGACTGTGTCGTCTGTTTCTATGCGAACTACTCTCTCTGTTTGAAAGCTATCATAATGAAACTTAACAAAGACTTTTCTTTTTGCTGCAGGCAGTACATATGTCAGAACCGGCCCGATCGGATCACTATAACATATAGCTGCCATAGGAATGATCGATCGACAACTGTTTTTGTATGAAAAACTTTTTTGTTTAAAAAGGTATCCTTACTAAACTTTCTTAAACAGGGTCTCTAGAGAGCTTATACAATCCGACTAAATTTGATAAAAATCAAAAAACTATATCATAAAGCTGCCATAGGATCGTGTGAAAAATGAGTTTTTGTATGAAAAACTTTTTGTATTACATCCGAACTAAGTGAGAGTTTTATTATACCTTAAAAAGTTTCCTATAATTTGATCCAAATCAAAGCACTTAGGAGCAATGTGACGAAAATTAAAATTGGTTAAAAACATTGCTGCTAGGGTATATAGCTTTGGCACTCCGAAGATAGCCGTTTTTCTTGTTATCATCTGGCATGATGGTCCCATAGTTTTACCCGTGCCGAAATTTGACCATCAGTCCCACCACCATCTCATTTGGATGTTCCTACCCCACACGTTCCTTTTCGATTTAATGCCGATTGGTTTCGTATGCAACACTGAATATTTTATATTCACTACGAAAATATAAACAATGCCAACAAAAATTAATGGCTAAAACAAGAAGAGCAGGAGTATAAAACAAATGAGAAATGGCTGAACCGTATACATATAAAAATTTGTAACACCCGACTGACTGACCTGATAAGACATGCATAATGGCCGCAATATGGACTCCAAGAAATGAATAAAATTGAAATGGCAAATCCATCAGGGGTCAAGCCATGATCAAAATTGCATTTATTATAAAAAGCATTGATTTTGACACAGTTATAGTAGTAATAGGAGTAGATTGAATATTTGATTAAGTAACGATCTCTACAAGAATTGCAAAATGACCGAAACGTGAACTTCAAGAAGCGTTCTCGTCTGCCTGCTGCTCTAAAAACTAAATTTTGTCTGTTTTCTCAAGTTCCGTCAATAGTTTATTAATTAAAAATTTGTTATGCTGCAAAACAGCAACAACAACAACCAATTTCTTAATGAAATTCATTTTAATTAATATTTTACAAATTTTCTTGGCTGCCTACGCCAAAGGTTGAACTGATGCTAGACGGTGGCAGTGTGAATCGGTGTTCCACCATCTTCCCATGCGTTCCCCGATGATGTGCTCAATGTGAACAGCCTATTAGATCGTCGAGCGACGAGTGCTGTTTCATTATCACTTTAGACGAGCATGAGTGAGGTTGTGGACAGCGGAGAGAATCGCATTTTGTTTGTGTACGAGTTTGTGTATTTTCGAGTTTTTTTTTTGTTTTTGTTGCTGTGCTGTGCTGTGCTGTGAATACATACATATTTGTGTTGATGACGCCACAACAACATTAATATGTATATTAGTGCGATTTTGTAGAGTGCGGCAAACAAAACGATGCGCAAAAGAAGATTTCGCTGCTTATGAAATTCTTCAAGAGATATATATATATACATACCTACATATAGTATGTATATATGCCATAAATCAAACAACGCGATTGTGCAGAAAGCGCGCTTAAAGTTTTCAATTTAAAAACGAAATAAGAAGAAATCTGTTTGAAAAAAAAATAATAATAATAAAATTGTGAACTTTTCCACATTTAATACAAGACATACATAGTTAATTCTGAATCATACACTTAATGTCGTTCTTTGATTTCTGCCAGTGTGTGTGTTTGCATGTGTGGTTCGTTCAGTTTGGGCCAGTGTACAGCGACTAATCGTTGGCAACTGAATCAATCGCCGGCGGAAGTGGGCAACGGCGGGCAACAACATCCCGAGAACAAAACAAATATAAGAAACCAAAATTAATATACACCAACGATAGATAGTCCCCCCAAAGAAGAAAACCCAACCTCAACATAAGCACAACAGCTGATCCCATCCGAGATCATGTGCCGTTTGCTTGCCTCTCTCATGCTGCTTCTTGTAGCCGTAGCTGCAGCACGCGCACATCTCCCCGCCGCTCCACTGCTAAGCGAAACAGGGGCCGAGGCGGAGAGCATCTGCAAACACTGTTACTGCAATTTGCATACGGTAATCTGTGACTTTGGCCGTAATCGCACGGTAAGTGACAACTATTCCAACCCGACCAAAAAAAAATCCTTTGAAAACTCTTGAAGAACCCTACCCTTGTTCAACTTTTCCAACCCGACCAAAAAAAAAACCTTCCAACCAACTTCCAACAACAATGACCTGAAAAATGCACTTGTGATGTGATGTGATCCGAAAGCTGGTCGAATCCATGCCAAACCGGCTCAGAATGGTTGTTGACCAAAAGGGATATACGAAATATTAAAATCGTATTTTGCATATATAAAGATAGTTTTAGATTTGAATTTGATAGGTGGTTGAAATAAGCTGTGACATTATTTTTAGTTGGATTTTATACTCTGTTGCCGAAGGGAAAATGAGTATATTGTGCTTGCGAAATGTCCGTCCGTACATATGTTGGTGTATACCCACAATTTATGAAGTGCCGAGAAATTTTTAATTATACCGGACTGGGAACAGAGTATTCTGCTGTCGGATACGTCCGACTGCAACGTTCTTACTTGTATTGCCTTGGATAAGATGCATTATCATAAATTTCCACGACATCGAAACTCCGAAAACCGTCAAGCAAGCATTGGAAAGCAAACATTTGTTTGAGTGGGATAGTTCCATGAAACAAGAATACGATGCTCTCATTGCAATCAATACCTGGTCTATGGTTGACCTTCCAGCGGGAGCGAAAGGCATTGGTTCGATGTGGCTATTCCGATTGAAACGGGATAATATGGGCAACATAAAAAAGTTTAAGTCGAGGTTAGCCGCCAAGAGCTGCAGTCAGCAATATGGTATAAATTATAATGGAACATTCTCGCCCGTCATACGTCACGAAAACATAAGATTGTTGTTGGCTGTTGCTGCTGAAAAAGAGTTATACCTTCATCAAATAGACGTTTCGAATGCATATTTAAATAGTGATCTAAATGAAACAGTATATATGAAAGAGCCAGAACATTTTGTCAGCAAAGATCATTCTCAGCAAGTTTTTAAACTAGAAAAAGCTATATACGGGCTTAAGCAATCTGGCAGGGCATGGAATAGTACTTTAAATTATGTATTACAAAATCTTGGATAGCTACATATGCATATAGACGACCTTACTCGTATAAAGGCACACCTTGAAAAATCATTTGAGATTCACGATAGTTCTGAATTAAATCTTATGAGTACAAAATTCTTATTTTAAGAACGATTTTTTAAGCCCAAAATTCTTAAAATTCTTAAAAAATCAATTTAAGCAGAAAAATTTCTTCACCCGAAATTTCTACAGTAGAATTTGAGTTCGGGACCGCCGCCCAGGTGATTGGCGAACCAGCAACTTAGTCAACTCACCCTAGGATTCAGTCAACGAATCCCAATCATACTTCATTTAAGAATTTTAAAGGACGAATATACAAAAAAAAATTGTAAGAACAAAACGGTATAATTCTAGACCGATTATTCTAGAACTAGAACGGCTATTTTTCCCTGAGTGTGGCAATATAAAATAGTATCGAGGTTTTTCTTTGGCCTACTATCGAGTTTTTTTCACCATCGCTCCGGCATGACATAATCCCAACTCTTTTCTTTGACTTAAAGACTTGCATATGTATATTTGTATATCCATTGCAGCTTACATTTTTCAAAAATTAGTAATTTAACCATTATGTTGCTTATGGATTTGTTTTGTTCTATCAATAGTTTCGATAGAAACGATCACTATCGAAGCTATCCATGGTTATCATCATAAGTATACACGAGTATGTATGCATGTATGTATGTACATATGTATGTATGTATGTATATATATTTAAACACTATGTTTATATGAGTGTGTGCATTTTGCATTCACAGGGGAAACGACTAAATGCCGCAACTTGCAGCCTAATTATTTTCAATGTATGTACATAAGCATGTAAAGATATACATATGTACATGTATGTATGTATACACACAGATGTATGTGCACGTGTATACATATGTATGTATGCACTTAATTGAGCTTTTGTTAAGCCAAACGAAAACGAAGTCGAACATAGTACAATAAATGAATCATTAAGTGCCTTTCGGTTTGATGGATTCTAGTACGTAATATTTACTTCTAGCAAGATAACAAGAACAAGCATGTCCATACACACACATACATACATACGTATGGTTGTACATACATACATATCTATGTACGTACTCAATCAGTTCCTATGAGATATGCAAGAGATAGATAAAGAGAGATGAATAGAAAAAGGAGAGAGCTGAATCAGCTGTCAAGTCACACTACGAACAAAGCTGTTATCTCTTAGATTTCAACTTATTTAGTTTTAAACTGATCGAAAAAGAAACAATATTATAATATTAACTGATACTTTACAACCCAAGAAAACCTATGTACATACATACTGTGAGGAGTGGTATTGGCTCTCCACGATAATTTCAACAACACAGGCAAAAACTCCTTTTGAGTACGCCACTGCTTCGCAGCGAATTCGCTCTGGGCTGCGCTCACGCTTCAACCCACGATTGAGAGAGCTATAGGCTACGACAAGACGACTGCAACTTTTGGCTCTCACTGCGCATGTACATCACATGACCCAACGCGCTTAAAAAATGTATGAAATTTAGGGACTTTGTTTACAAGACCTTAGTCTGTGCCTGTAAATTAAGTCAGATGTCAAATTCACTTCAGCATCTGATAGAGAACTATATTGCGCATCGATTGAGTGGTCTTGGTGCTCTGTAGGTTCAATACTTTTTAAATAATACGCATTTAAAGTTAGAAAATGTTGCCAGCCCGAATGTTTACATTCTAACTTTTTGCTCAATTTTAAAGCTATGATTATGAAACTTGGCAGAAGTCTTTATTTTCGGTGCAGGCAGTACATATTTGAAAACCAGCCGGATCAGATCACTATATCATATAGCTCCCATAGGAATAATAGGTTTTTGTATGAAAAACTTTTTTGTTTGTTAAGTTACCCTAACCAAACTTACTAAATTTAAGTTTTAATTTTTTCTACATATGCTGACCAAATTTCGTCAAAATCGGACTAGTATATCTTATACCTGTCTTAGGAGCGATTGGTCGAAGCTTGCGTTGTTATATGAATATCGCTGCAAGATTTATGGAATTATTATGAAATTAGCCACTTTTGATGGCAATGCTATTTAAGAAGTGAAACAGGATATGTTTAATTAATTTATAGTTTTATTTAGTTTTTTTTGCCATACAGTAGAGGTTGGATTACAAAGCCGATTTAACTTTCTTATCGTAAAATACATCCTACTTCGAAAGAACAATTGCTTAACTCTAAAATGAACATTTACATTGTGGGCTTCCTCAATATGCTTTTTTAAATAATCATTAGTTATTAGCAGCCCTTCGCCATTCATGATTCTGAATATATTTTCTAATACTTTCATTTTTTCCAACAAGTCAGGCGTTGGTTTACATAGTCCGCCTTCGCTTAACTGGTCTACCCAGGTAAAGCCGGAAGCATCTCCAGGTGAAGCTACATATGTCAGCATCGTCCACGTAGTCCTTCAAGCGGTGGCAGATGTACCCAGCCAGATTTTCACTTGTAACACCAAGACAGTTCACTTGATACTGATTTGCGCTTCTGGGCAATCACTCTATTTATGTTTTTAATTTCGTCCTTAAATCTACCTTATCTTAGGTTGCCACAATGATATTGTCAAGTGCAGCTGCCCCTTTTTATACGTAGTATACCTATAAACAATCCTTTTTCAAGCACAGGTGTCCATTTTGATACCTGTAAGCCTATGAATGGTCATTTTTTGTAAAGCACTGGTGTCCATTCGAAACCTACAGAACCAGCCTTTTTAAACCGCAAGTTTCCCTTTTGGGCAAATGCTTAGAGACACATTATTAAAGCGCGTCCAAATGCAGCATTGCCTGTTAAACTACTTAAAATACCTATTTAAATATATTTACATAGAAAGAAACATTTTCTCACGGGCTGGCAACATTTTCTAACTTTAAATGCGTATTATTTAAAAAGTATTGAACCTACAGAGCACCAAGACCACTCAATCGATGCGCAATATAGTTCTCTATCAGATTCTGAAGTGGATTTGACATCTGACTTAATTTACAGGCACAGACTAAGGTCTTGTAAACAAAGTCCCTAAATTTCATGCATTCTTTAGGCGCGTTGGGTCATGTGACGTCACGCGCTCGCTCGCCGAATAACGGCGCCTAACGGACATGCGCATGGCGTAACCTTGTGTCTCTCAACCGTGGCTTCAACCAGTGTTGCCAACCCTTCGGCTCATAAAAAAGCTAAATTTGCCTTCGAAAAAAGCTAGAAATAGACAGATTTTTTTTTTGGTAGCTAAAAAAAACCGCTAGTGTAGTGAAACGATATTTTTATTGAATCAAGTCAGCATTTTTCAAAATTTCGTCCAACATATCCCTTTCTGCAGCTGAACTTATGTAGGACTGATTGGTCCCTATCTTATTTAAACAAACTGCTGGCACTTCATAGTCATGACAGCATTTGTTTTCGCGGCGTAGTCCGTATCTACAAATTCTATATATCTATGTATAAAGTTTGGAGCTAAAACATTTTTTATAATGCTGGTGCACTTTGATCTATGAAGCTTCATAGCACTGCCATCTTGAAATTTGGTTCCGCACAACAATCCCAAATGGTCAATTGGGCTGACAGATGAGTGTATGGCAATATATAAACATAATGCCGCCTCTTGTTGACACGTTTTCACAGGAACAGATGCAACAAACGGTATTTTGTTTGTCTGTGCAAAAGAAGCTGAAGAAGACTTATGCTTTGCTGTCTTGCATGTGCGTGTAAATCCGAAAGTTTCGCATTAATGCTAGACTTGCAATATTTCAAAGCATTTTCCATCATCGGCTGCATCTAAAGCCAGCCAATCCTTAAAAGCAGGGTCTTGCATCCAAGCATTACGCGGTTTTTGTTTGTATATTTTAGGCATTTTCACCTTACAATCGCGATCGATTTAAAAATTGTGAAATACCTCGTTAGTGATGGTATACAGCTCGATTAAATTGATTTCATAGTTAAGATCGATAAAAATTTAATGCTCTTTTGGCTTATCGATGTTTTTTGCCATTCAAATGGAAAAAATACTATGAAGTATTTAAGTGTGGTCTCGTAAAGCATCAAAATACATGAAGTTCCAGATGGTTTTAAAAAGATAAAATTACGCCAATTTTGCTTGAAAAACAGCTATAATTCCCACTAGCCGCTAGTTTAGAATTTATCCCGCATTTGCTAATTGCAACCCGCTAGATCTATCGGGGAAATAGCTAAATTGGCAACACTGGCTCCAACACACATAGCCAGCAAATGCTACGTGCCGCTGTAGCCAGCGTTGCCAATTGTTATCATTAAGATCGTCGAGCGACGAGCAGCGTGACCGTTTATGGTATATTATATACTTTTTGGAATATTTTTAGGGCCTTTTTGTATATTTTTGGTATATTGATATAAATATATTTTGGTATATTTTGGTTTGAAGAAAATGGTATATTTTTGCTTTGAACAATCGGTCACACTGGCGACGATCGCTATGTCATTATAAGTTTAAACGAGCTTGAGTGAGGTTGTGCACAGCGGAGAGAATCGCATTTTGTTTGTGTACGAGTTTGTGTATTTTCGAGTTTTATTTTTGTTTTTGTTGCTGTGCTGTGCTGTGCTGTGCTGTGCTGTGCTGTGAATACATACATATTTGTGTTGACGACGCCCCAACAACATTAATATGTATATTAGTGCGATTTTGTAGAGTGCGGCAAACGAAACGATGCGCAAAAGAAGATTTCGCTGCTTATGAAATTCTTCAAGAGATATATATATATACATACCTACATATAGTATGTATATATGCCATAAATCAAACAACGCGATTGTGCAGAAAGCGCGCTTAAAGTTCTCAATTTAAAAACGAAATAAGAAGAAATCTGTTTGAAAAAAAAAAATAATAATAAAATTGTGAACTTTTCCACATTTAATACAAGACATACATAGTTAATTCTGAATCATACACTTAATGTCGTTCTTTGATTTCTGCCAGTGTGTGTGTTTGCATGTGTGGTTCGTTCAGTTTGGGCCAGTGTACAGCGACTAATCGTTGGCAACTGAATCAATCGCCGGCGGAAGTGGGCAACGGCGGGCAACAACATCCCGAGAACAAAACAAATATAAGAAACCAAAATTAATATACACCAACGATAGATAGTCCCCCCAAAGAAGAAAACCCAACCTCAACATAAGCACAACAGCTGATCCCATCCGAGATCATGTGCCGTTTGCTTGCCTCTCTCATGCTGCTTCTTGTAGCCGTAGCTGCAGCACGCGCACATCTCCCCGCCGCTCCACTGCTAAGCGAAACAGGGGCCGAGGCGGAGAGCATCTGCAAACACTGTTACTGCAATTTGCATACGGTAATCTGTGACTTTGGCCGTAATCGCACGGTAAGTGACAACTATTCCAACCCGACCAAAAAAAAATCCTTTGAAAACTCTTGAAGAACCCTACCCTTGTTCAACTTTTCCAACCCGACCAAAAAAAAAACCCTTGGAAACTCTGCTCTTTTACAACCCGACCAACAAAAAAAATCCTAGACCTTGTTCTGAGAAATGCAGTGTAAATATTTCTTATCGGGTACCGATGATAATAATAAATTAATCATCCGATCAAATATATGTGACAACAAATTTAAAATAAGAAAAATACATCTAGCAGCTTTTTGAGGAAAATATTTGTCTGGCATTCGTGTTGACCAGAGCTTTTTGACAAGTTACATAAAATAACATTTGGGAAATGATATTATTTCAAGAGTAAAAAACTGAGTTCGGTTAACTTCCAACTGTTATTAATCTTATTGCAACCCAATTTTATCTCTGATTTTCAATTTTACAGCAGTAACGAATGCACTCCAAATTCGCATTTCCAACTTTACCATATGATATTATATAATAATTATTGAAGCTCTCGCAAGTTTTGTAATACTTAATGATGAAAACCTTGCTCTGCCAAATTGAGTCACATTTTAATCAAATCTGTCATCGATAAATAATTTCTTGGTTAGCTTTTGATTCTTAGTATTTTTGTAGTATTCCATGCTTTATTTTTCTTATTTTTTATTCACACATCTTCTTTGAGGGTTAGAGAGAACTGTGGCAGATTGTTTAAGGCAGCGCTTCCCAAACTTTTTATTATTATTAAAATAATTACTCCCTGTACCCATAAAATGGGTAAAAAGGGGGTACTAAATCTTTGCAAATGTATGTAACAGGCAGAAGAAGACACCGACCCTATAAAGTATTATATTCTTGATCAGTATCAAACGAGATTTCGATTTGGCCATGTCCGTCCGTCCGTATGAACGCGTCGATATCAGCAACTATAAGAGCTAGAGACACCAAATTTGGAATGTGGGTTCCTGTCTACCATACGCAGATCAAGATTGTATCATATTTCAGATATCTCCCGTTTTACAGTAACAATTTTCAAGATAAATCTTTAAGATTAGGCATGTACAATACTTTAGTCACCCTTAATCTACTGTCGAAATTTCAAATCAAGAAGATTCAGTGCTGCAGCGAGGGGGGGGGGGAAGAAGAAGCACATCCACCATTTAAAATGCCTCGCTTGCGCTGTGGCTCGTGTGTGTGCGTCCTTGTGTATGTGTAAGTTTACGAAGATGCGATCGGAAATTTTTGACCTGGGTACAGGGAGTTTTGTAGTCGGGTATACTCGACTACAGCATTCTTACTTATTTTTTTCTTCTTATTTATAAATTTTTTTGTTACCCGTCCAAACTTTTCTACGACCCGGTACCGGATCGCAACCCACACTTTGGGAAACGCTGGTCTATAATATTCAGTTTCTTAATAAAAAATAAAATTTTGCGAACTTTAGGAGAATTCAGTTTTCATTCAACTAAATACACATGCTCGTAGTTATAAACATATTTAGCTGGGATCGTTTAGTATACACACAAACTGAAACAACTGACAAATTAATTGGCAATCACACTGCCTCAGGCACACAAAGACAGCGAAAGGGACAGACAGATAGAGATAAAGAGAGAGAGAGAGAATGAGAGCCATAACTACCATATCTACCTAAACGTTGTTAATTTGTTGCGGAAAGACGCCGGCACCACGCGATCTAATTGTACATAAAGTGTACACACAATAAAGTGAACTGATAAAGTGTCGGGCAACTGTTAAGTGGAAATATATGACCAGTAGACAGTAGACAGTTTACCACCAAACACTCACTCACGAGAAATAGAGTATGTGCGTCTATATTAGGTTTGTGCTATATCCATTTGTCCATATGAACGTAATTTTTGTCTATACGTAAAAGATATAGTAGAGCGGAAAGCAGATTATACCGCACCGTCACTTCAATAATATATATTCGATATTTTATATAGAGGGAAATTTAATCTTTATCGAGTGCCCCCTGTACTTATTTGCTGCATTTGTTTGTGAATATCAACGGAACAGTTGCTTTGTCACACTTTTTGCGATATATTTATTTAATTAATTATGTCTGTAGTTTGCTGATATTTCAAGATGTGCCAATTAAAGCGAGGAACTCGTAATACGAATATATACTACTCGTACTCGTACTCGTACATGTATTCGTATATTCGTGAATGATTCAAAATGTAAACAAACCTGTAGCAACATCAATTAACAGCTACAATTGCTGTATACTCCAAAGAATAAAACAACTCATAAGCATTTCAACCCGTTCAACTGGTTATGTTAATGAATCAGGTGTGAATGGTGTGTGTATGTGTCTGTATAGAGTGTGTATATGGCACATACATATACTATGTATGTGTATGTGCTTGAAGTGGTGTCAATCTGCAGTTCTGCGTGTAGTATAAGTTGGATGTTGGGTGGCGCTTCAGACGATGACTCGTACTCGAGTTCCAGTGAAGGTTCAATAAACAGAACTACCTGTTGGCGGGGGCAATTATCATTACCATTGCCCTACTATGCCCTTGCAAAGGGTATTATAATTTTGTCATCAAGTGCATAGACCGGCGTTTTCCAAACTTTTCTGGCCGCAACCCTGTATGAGCCTTCAAAATGTTTCGTGACCCACCTAATGATCGAGCGCTTTCTATTTTACGAAATGGAAGCTGCCCTTATGCCATTATTTTTTACTGCATTGTCCATATTGTAGTAAGTATTGTAGTCTTTGGTTTATCTGATGTAAAAATGTACTATTTAAACAGTTTCTTTTCCCTGGCAAAATTTATCTACGACCCGGTACCGGATCGCGACCCACACTTTGGGAGACGCTGGTATAGACCAAACGAATTGAGTCTCGATCCCATACGTTATACATATTCAGCTGCTATGCAAACTAGTCTCTCAGTTTTATAACATATACGCGCCATAGGAACGATCGGTCAACAATTGAGGGCTAAAATGCGCAACTTTTTTGTTTTTTATTTTAAATAAATCTTCAACAAAGTCAACACTTCCAAGTTTCAGTGTGTTTTTAGATGGTAAGCTAATCTAGTCGAAATCATACTATGACTATGTATAACTATAACTATAACTGTATATCATATAACTGTCTGGGTAAAATCGATTGAAAATTTATTTATCACTCCTAAAACTCAACTCATAATTTCCGATGTAATCCAAGGCCACTCCATCAACGAACTAAAACCGGAGAATTTTACATTTTTAAAGTCAAGTAAGCGGAGAAAAACAAGTAAGAATGCTATAGTTGAGTATACCCAACTACAAAACTCCCTGTACCCAGGTCAAATATTTCCAATCGCATCTTTGTACATTAACACATACACGAAGACGTACACGCACGAGCGACAGCGCAAGCGAAGCATTTTAAGTGGTGGCTGTGCTGCTTCTTCCCCCCGCGCTGCAGTACTGAATCTTGTTTGTTGAATATCTTCCGTGTTTATGATCTGATTGACTGAAAATTTGGACAGTAGATTAAGAGTGAATAAATTATTGTATATGGTAAATTCCAAAGGTATATCTTGAAAATTGTTACTGTAAAACGATTGTTATCGAATAGTGGGGGAATGGGGGGGAATATCTCAAATCTAAAATAAACTTGACCTGCTTCCGCTATACACGAACCTACATTCCAAATTTGGTGTCTCTAGCTCTTATAGTTGCTGAGATCCTTGCGTTCATACATACGGACGGACATGGCCAAATCGAAATCTCTTTTGATACTGATCAAGAATATATATACTTTATAGGGTCGGAGATGTCACAGTCTGCCTGTTACATACATTTGCACAGATTTAGTACCCCCTTTTTACCCAATTTATTACAGGGAGTAAAAAGCGTTGTGAGTGCAACGTTGTCACTTGCTTTTTGGTGCTGGCATGCAAGCATGATTTCCGGGTGCATAAGCTGATAATATTATTAACTTGTAGCTAAACTTAGGGCGGCTACGCCGGAAGTGGGCGTGGCATTGTGGGCCAGCCAATAGTTGTTTGCGATGACGTGACAAATGATCTGTGCTTGTTGTTGTTGATGCCGCTGTTGTTTGAACAGCATTAAAATCAGCTAGCTTTATCGCCGAGACTGCATGTGCATGTTGTTTGTTGTGTGTGTGTGTGTGTGTGTGTGTGTGTGTGTGTGTGTGTGTGTGTGTGTGATGTGTGTATGTGTGTATGTTTCAGCGTCTTGTCAATACATACAGTTTATGAACTGTAGAACACACCACCAACACCACCATCACCAACGCCCCACAAAATGGGCAATGTGCAAAGTTGACGAAAATTCTGGAAATGTAAAATGTTTGAGGCGGGGCAATTTTCCACATTACTCAATGCTCGACGTTTGGATGTTCATTCGAAAATGTTGAAAGCGAGGCATAAACATTCAAGTGGCAGACACAGAAAGAGAAAGAGCGAGTGTGCGAGAGTAAGAGAGAGCGACAGCGAGTGAGTGTGCGTGTGTGTTTGTTTTAGAAATGAGTGTTTAAATGCCATTCAAATGGCTACTAAAACTACTTAAACCAAATGGGAATGGAAAAGCAAATGGAAATGGAAATGGAAATGGGTATGAGAGCTACTAAAATCCATCAAGTGGCAAACGAGTCTGTCTCTCTCTCACACATACAATGCAACACGGCACGAGGTGCAACGAAAGTAAGAGACACAGTTTTAAGTGGGCCTCCAGATGTTAAATTAACATACAAATCAAGAGATATTACATATGTATTTAACAGCTGGCAGCGACCGGACATTTTTCGTGCTTAAAATTCTTTCTTCCTATATAGAATTTCGCCTGAAGAGCAGTCAATCGCCCCAAAACAATACTGAAATGTTGATTCTGATATTTATTATATATATAAAAAGTAAAACATTTAAGTTATCTCCAGTAAATTTTGCATGACCTGCCCAGTTTCCCATCCAAATATACCGTCCGTAGGGGCAGGTTTTAAACCTTTCCTCACAAAAAACAACAAAGTTGCATGCCAGAGTTTCCCACTGATGGGACTAACAGTATACTTGCACCTATACAACTTTGTCCTCCTCTCCCCTCTTTTTCAAAATCAGTAAATCAAGTATTGAATAACTTTCTTCATCGATTTTCGAAAATAAGTTTGAAGCCAATCAATTGATTAATAAGCAACAAAGTTTTATACAACAATTTTCGATACATTTTTTAGATATGTGGGTGACATTTTCTAGAAGCCCGTCTTGGGGCCTTTTATACTATATAAAATATATATTCTTGAAAACAAATATCAATTTAGTTTTTTTTACAAGAAGTGTATCTACCCAGGCGATTATGTTAGGAGCCTTTTTCTTATGCCCCAAAACTTGCCTAGATCAAAAAGCAGCTAGTTTTTGGAAACTAAAGCGGTTGTAGGAGGTTCTTTTTTTCATCCTCCAAAAAAAAGGCACGTTAAGAAGCACAAGGATGCTGTAAAGAGCAATAAATCTAAAGCAGAAGTTGAAATTCTGCATCTAAAATGCACATTGCAAGCAGCTGTGTTTTGTTTACTTTGTACAGTGCTGCACATGCCACGTAGATATAAACATATAACAGGATGGCAACGCTGCAATATATACAACACTGTAAAAACCAGCAAGTTGCAATCTTGTGAACACGTGCAAACAAAACAGCAAAACCACGAGATATTGCAAAATCAGGAAAATTATAAAACGATGAAGAAACTAGAAACAAGTAAGAATGCTCTAGTCAAGTATACCCGACTACAAAACTGCCTGTACCCAGGTTTACAACTTCCCAACATATCTTCACACACTTACACATACATAGCAACGCACGCATACAAGCAACATTGCCAGCGAGGAACTTAAAGTGGTGGCTACGATTCTCCTTTCCCCCGACCTGCCATACCGATTCTTGTTTGTTGAATAACTTCCGTGTTTACGATTCGATCGATTTGAAATTTGGACAGTAGATTAAGAGTGACCAAAGTATTACACATGCCAAAAAAATGGTTGCTGTAGAACGATTTTATCGAATTGCGGGAGTGTGGGGGCAAATATACTAGTATATCAATTGAAAAGTGTGATTCATTCGGTCAGTTGCAATCATTGCACAACAAAACTGTATTTGACCTTAATAAAAACAATTTGTGATCGCACCTGTTATATATATTTTTTATCAAATCAATTCACTTTTCAAATATAAATGCGTAGTAAGAGTTATAAGGTGTTTATTTTTGCAATGCATATAGCACGCATGCTTGCAGCATGAAAAGTACTGTACAAATTGCATGCACCAGTGATATTTTCCCTAACGTGCCTACTGAAAAAGTAATGTAGCATGCAAAGTGGTTATATTTAGTTAGAACTTTTAATAGAAGTTTGCGAACTTGAGGTACGTTTAATATGTATGCCAGATAACTCGTTGGACATTTCAAATTTGTTTGATTATCAAGAAGAAGTACACGGCGCTATATACTCGCTGCAGGCACGTACAAATTGTATCTCAAAGATAACATGCACGTGAGGTGAAAATGAAAAATGTGAGACGAGTGGGTCGCTTGTTGTTTGCTGAAAATGAAAATGGTAAAAATGAAAATTGGAAAATCCAGGCACGCCATGCCGCGTCCACATGTGTGTGTGTTTGTGTATTTGTATGGCAATGAATTGTCCAAAAAATTCAAATGAAAACATTCTCACCATGTGCCGCAAAATCGTACGCTGCCGCGTCTACTTTTCAGGCCAAAACCAAATGCACATCATAATTTATTTTTAATTGGCTCTGTTTTTGTTATTTATGTATATTTGATATACATATGTACATATGTATGTGTATATATCTATATATGATCCGTTTCCCTTCTTTGGCTGCGATTTCCGCCCTGCCCCGCCCCCAAAAGACATACACATATACCGTAAGTCCAACTCCATTCTAAAAATAATCCAAAAATGTTGTCGCCGACAAATAAAATGCGCCGGAAAATGGGCATCGGAATCTGGAGAAAACTGCAGCAGTTGGGAAAAGCACGGCATAGAAACGCACATAACCTAGCTAAATATAGAGTCCAGGCATTATGTATTACAAGTGGCCATATACGAAAATATATATACACTGATATAGGCAAGTGTGTAGGCATATATATACATATACAGTATAGATTGTTTAGTACATCGATTTGCTTGAGTGTTTCCCTGGGAAGCTCATCAAGTTTTTGCCTTGAGACGGTTGTTTATTTGTTTTATTCTCTTGAAATTCTGTCCACTATACCCTTGCAGAGGGTATTATAATTTTGTCAAGAACTGAGACGCCTCCGAATCCACATAATATAATGTATAAACAGCCGAGTGGAAATAGAGCTGCCTGTGTCTCTGCAAACTAGAGAACTAGAGCTGAAACTGGCCACAGATGCTATCTTTGTTGTAGGCTGTATGTCGGAACCAGACAGATTCAGATTACCATAATATATAGAGCTTTTCCTTAAGAAACTCAAACTCAAAGTCACAGACAATCTGATCAAATTCGGTCAAAATCAAATATAGGAACAATCGGTAAAAAAAAACAAATTGTACGACAACTTTTTTGTTTTTCAAAATAGCTCAACCATACTCAGCAGTAATAAGTTTCGTTACACTCTTTAGATGTTGGTTAAGTTTGATAACAAAAATCGCACCATCAAATCTTATAGCTGGCATAGGAAGAAACGGATAAAAAAAAAATTATTTGTATGAGAACCTTTTTTGTTTTTACAGATAATTAAAGTAAGCTCAGCAATTGCAGGCTTTATTATAGCTTGATCGAAATGAGAACACTATACTTTGATAAGAGTATGCGTCATATTAAGCTGCTGAGATTTGCTGGGGAGTGACGTGTCTTGAGGGGGTGTCTTGGGGTTAGCAGCCAACAAGTAAATTATAAAGCAGAAAAAACAAACGTAATTGAGATTTCCTCTTTAGTCGGAGAACTGAAAACTGGAGCAATTGAAAGAAATTGCGCCCAATACTTTGTACGTGCGTGTTTGTATAAGAAAAGGCAATTGCAAACTGATGGATGGATGCACAGTAACAAGTGACAAGGGATGCCAACAGCGAGGAGAGGGGAAACAGCAACAGCAACAACAATAACAATATTAATAGTAATAAACAGCGAATGTCTGAAATCTCTGCAGATAAATGCGAGGGGATCTTTGAAGCGACATCAAGTGGGTTCCTCAATTCTTAGCACGAAGAATGGCCACATCTGCGCAAACATTAACACCGGAACTGTAGAGTTATGCGCCTGATAAGAAAGAAGATAAGATAAGAAGCTGAAGAATTAAAAAAAAAATGTATTTTTATGTACATCTATCATTCATGCACGCTTCAATCAGAAATTGCAATTGCGTCATATCGCAAAGAGTATACACTGAGAGCATACACTGTTTCCTTAACTTGTGGATGTGCAAACCTTCAGCTAATACTCAATTCTAAAATTGATGACAATTATGAATCTTATCTCCGCTGCTTGGTTTTTGCTACAGGTAGTATATATATATCGAAACCGACTGGATCGGAACATTATAGCATATGGCTATAGGAACTATCGTTCGACAATTATGTTTTCGTATAAAAATTTTTTAACATAACCTCACCAAAGTCAACAAATCGAAGTATAGCATTGGAATAGCTTATACAAACTGTCCAAGCCTTATCAAAATCGAACCACTATATCATATCGAACATGGATTTGTATGAATAACTTAGTTGCTTATGAAAATATTTTGAATAAATTCACCAAGTATACCCGAATACAAAACTCCCTGTACCCAGGTCTACAACTTCCTTATATATCTTCGTACACTTAGACATACACAAAGACGCACGAGCGTCAGCGCAAGCGAGGCATTAAAAGCTGTGACAGTGCTTCTTCCCCCGCTCTACAGTACTGAATCTTGTTTGTTGAATAACTTCCGTGTTTATTATCCGATCGACATAAAATTTGGACAGTAGATTTAAAGTGACCAAAGTAATGTACATGTGAAATCCCAAAGCTTTATCTTGAAAATTGTTACTGTAAAACGGCTTTTATCGAATAGCGGGGAATGGGGGGAATATCTCGGATCCACACTATACTTCACCTGCGCCCGCTATACACGAACCTACATTTTAAATTTGGTGTCTCAGCTCTTATAGTTGCTGAGATCGACGCGTTCATACATACGGACGGACAGACGGACATGGCCAGATCGAAATCTCTTCTGACACTGATCAGGAATATATATACTTTATAGGGTCGAAGATGTCTCCTTCGGCCTGTTACATACATTTGCACAGATTTCGTACCCCTTTTTACCCACTTTATGGGTACAGGGAGTAAAAAACATTGCTGCAAGGCTACATATGTTCGGTAACTATATAGAGTATGTTCCTTCTAGACTTCAACCTACCATATCTTTGTAATTTTATTCATTTTTTTAAGTTCACATTTCTGTCATTTTGGAAGTCTTGTAGAGATCATTACTTTGTAGAATATGTACATTGTGGACATCGATCTATCATAACTTGGTCAAAACCCAACCGATTTTAATAAGCAATGCATTTTTGTTCATGGATTAGTTTTAGATAGATAAGATAGATATAAAATTGTATTATAATATAATTTACTTATCACCCACAATTCTTTAAACATATTACATTTATAGAGCAAAAGAATGATTTGCAAGTTTCATTCAAGTATGGCGATAAATTATGAAATAAATACATAGGCTTTTAGCCGTATGCCTGAAGGTTAAGTTACTTTGTTAACCACAAATATTGCGAATCTGTCGATTCTATACAACTATGCATTTCTTATAAGTGGCCTTTACTTTACTTTACTAAGATAGGCAATGAGGTCCCGACGCCAATTACATCCATTCATGATCTCTTTTGTTTCGATTATTGTAAGGTTGCCTTTTCCGAAGTGCAGTGCTCTGAGTTGCCTTAGCATTGGACATCTCTTTCCCCCATGTTGCACATGGTGCAGCGACTATCCAGTGATCTATATGGCAAATAGTTTGGTCTGATTGACTCAGTTCTGGTTAAAAAGATAAGATAATTAGCCTGTGTGTCTAGGTCGTCTTTGTTTCCAAATGATGTGCGACGTGTTTCGCTTTGCCTGGCTCGACCTCATCCCTCTTCCTTGGATTATTTCACTTTTCAATTGTATTTATTTCTTAAAGCTCATTTCATCGGCACAAACAAGCTTTATTTGTGGCAAAATGTACATATACACATACATACATATATCTTATCGCAGACACAGACGCGCACTTATCTCAGGCCCAGAAACTGGCAACAATTGTTCAGGTGGTAAGTCGCCAGTTGACCCTTTTGTGATCCAAATATGGCGGCGACTTGTTGCTTAATTCACGACAATTACGCGGAAGCCAATCAGACACACAGGCCGGCACGTAGACCCGGCCCGCTCCTCCTTTGAACATTTCACTTCAATATCTTTATGTATACATATTAGGCATGTGCAATATCGTCGCACCTGTGACTAATTCGTGACTATGACCGACAAATATTCTCTCTCCCAGTCAAATAATACTGACGGTAACGGAGTTTCTCGAATGTAAGCAATCAGATATCGCAGCTCAAATCTTTCTTTAAAATAAACCTTACTGTAAGGGTTAACAACTTAGATAAAGGGGTTAAGCTTTGATGCGGACATAGATTGTCAAATGGACCTGTTGATGAAAATAATTAGTTCAAGCCAGGATCGGACAGCAAGTTGGTCAGAGGTTAAGGTAACCGCCTTACAGACGCGTTCAAATCTAGCCGACTACCACTCATATACGGACAAGTTTGGACAAAAATTCTAACAACAAGGCCACTGATGAGGATGCTTGGCAGCATTCGAAATAGCGCTATATGAACAGCCAATACTTTTCATATCAATCTTTCTATATTCACCCTGAATGGTTGACGTCAAGCCTGCAAAATATTTCATTTCCGTTTCCAAATTTGAATAAAGGATTTAGGAATTATATATTGCCATTTAAATATAATAATATTTAAGTCTTTTTGTGCAACCAAGTCTGCTAAAAACTTTACCAGACATCGAAAATATCCTGTGGCATGGGGCAGCCGAGCCTAACTGGATTGCAATGCTAAGATTTGTTAACATAATTCACATTTATAAATATCATGTTGCAAATATCTAAAAATTTCGATTTAAAAATTACTTTAAACTTTTGGATTTGTCCAGCTGTTGTCGAAAAATGTTCTGTGTCTGTTAATCTCAATATTGCGCTGTTAATGTTAACAGTAATTTTCATGGAGACTGTTAAGAGATTATTTCTTTGTGACTATTATCGGGATTTTTGCTAATATTGAGATTTTAAATGTTATCGGAAGCGACTGTGACTGCGAACATGTTACTCTCGATATTTAGTCACAGTGTGCGACAATATTTCTCATTTCCAGCATCAGTATACATAATATACGTCATTATATGTATACTAGCACATGGAGTTTTTACTTGATATCTGAGACTGTCCAACGATCTGACAATCATCATAATCTCCACCAGCCCAGCAACAACACTAACCATCACGTTGTCGACTTCTTTATTGTTGTATTCGTCTGTTATTGTTGCTGTTGCTGTTGTTGTCACCCCAGCACTTGGGAGTCAAACTATTTTCTTTTAATTTAATGAGAAAATGGCTCGCACACTGACTGGGGGGCTGGAGCAATGAACGTTGCGGTCAACTTGCCGTTGTCTGTGTTGCTGCAATTGTTGCTTTTGTTGCTGCTGCTGTTGTCGCGACGACAGACATTTAAAAATAATACCAAGAGCTGGTCGCCAGAAATGTAAGTCAAGCGTTACAGCAACAACAGAACAACACATAGAAAATACGAGTAAGAATGGTCAAGTTGTTTATGCACAACTGTAAAATGCCCTCGAAAAACTTTTGAAATTTTGACAATAGCACAAACACACTATCTTATATATGCACGTGCAATATTGCGCTACTTCTGATGTCACCAAGTGTGACCACCAACTAATGCATTTCAATTTCGTATCAGTTTACGTGCAATATTGCGGTACTTCTGATGTCACCAAGTGTGACCACCAACTAATGCATTTCAATTTCGTATCAGTTTACGTGCAACATTGCGCTACTTCTGATGCCACCAAGTGTGATCACCAAATAATGCATTTCAATTTCGTATCAGTTTACGTGCAATATTGCGCTACTTCTGATGTCACCAAGTGTGACCACCAACTAATGCATTTCAATTTCGTATCAGTATTGCGTGTGATTTTCAACCAACTCAGTGCTAGTGCTTGAAAACTGCACAGTGTTGTAAATGCAACTTTTTTCCGAAGAATTTATTGCACAATAGCTTGAACGCAAAGTTATATATTCATTTGATATTGGATTTGCAATCAAGGCATTTAGGTCAGTTCCGGTTTCATTTACATATATAATAATAATAATAATATCAAAAGGGTTGAACTCCCTGAAGGAGTGAAATGTTGCCGAAATGCATATTAAACTTCTGTTATTATTAAGTTTCAGTCAGACTGAATGTGTAAGTTAAAGTTCCCTCATATGGTAGTTAAGTTCTTGATTGTAGGGAAGGAGTGAAGCGCACTCTACACTTCTCTCTTATAAACAAATAGTTGACAAAGAAAATACATGAAGTTGATTTCATCATTCAAGATGCAGTATAATGAGGACGAACTGGGCAACCCAAGGCATAGGCACGCTGCTTTCTTCCACCTGTAACATACATTTGCCCAAGTTTGGAATACCCACTTGCCTGTTTTAAATGAGTAGAGGGCATAGAAAACACACAAAATCAAGATTCAGTCACACTCAACAATGCAAAAACTGGCAATGACGATGACGATGTTGAGTGTCTGGCTGCCACGCCCCCGTTGCTGCCCCTGCCCCTGCCCTCTGGCACTGCCCCTGTCTGTACCCCCTGCCAGCCATGAGATTTGCCTACAACTGCAATTGCAATTGCCATACTAAACATTCTCCTTTTACAGCTGTCGCGCATATGGAGCAGCACGTACTTTGTACCGCTGAGCATCATCCGCATGGAAGTGCAGCTGACGGATTACACCGAACTGTGTCTGAAAAGCGGCATCTTTAGAAATAATCGCGTCAATCGATTTGTGATCAGAGGTACCAAAGGCAGTGATCAGGTGGAGCTAACCGAAAATGCATTTCGTGGCAACCAGGGCGGCTTTCCGGATATTGAAATAACTGGCGTTAGCAATGTCTTTCTGCGTAAACACGCCTTTCTGGGTGAGTTGTTCTAAATGACATTAGCTTTATGTGAGCACTTAAGAAATGTAATAAATCAAAGCAGCTCGTTAGCTTGGTAGATTTAATCAAAGAAACATCTGTTCAATTTTCAATCATTTCCCAAATTATCTGGCACATATACATATATTTAATTTATATTGCATCGCAAAAAACGCTTGATTAGGCATAAATACCAAACCATATTAAAGCTTTATCACACAGCAACAGAACTGTGTAAAAGCTATAAAACAATTATGAATCACACTTCAAGCTTAAGCACTTGACACAATTAAGCACGAGACTAAAGGGAATAAAAGCTCCATGGGCTAACAACACTACTCTAACTACCTCAATTTTCTTGTTTCGATATGAAAAAGCTTTAAAAGCGCATAAAAGCTTTGAGTAAATAGAATAACAGCACTATGCGAGATTAACTGCATCAATTTTCTAGCTTAAATACGAAAATGCTTTAAAAGCGCATTAAAGCGTCGACTTATAAAGGTAAAAGCTCTATGCCAGATTAACTATATCAATTTTCTAGTTTAGAAATGAAAAAGCTTTAAAAGCGCATTAACGCTTCGACCAATAATGGTAACAGCTCTATGCGAGATTAACTATATTCATTTTCTAGTTTAGATTCGAAAAAGCTTTCAGAGCGCTTTAACGCTTCGACCAATAATGGTAAAAGCTCTATGTGAGATTAGCTGTATCAATTTTCTAGCTAAGATATGAAAAAGCTTTTAAAGCGCATTAAAGCGTCGACTTATAAAGGTAAAAGCTCTATGCCAGATTAACTTCATCAATTTTCTAACTAAGATACGAAAAAGCTTTAAAAGCGCATTAAAGCTTAGTTGTGCGGACTAGGCACAATTAAGCTGGTGTCATTTTGCAATAAGTCAAGCCTTATAAATACAAATTGCTTTTTTCGATTTCTTTTTTTGCAGGTAATGAAATTAAGCTACGTGTGGCGGACTGCGATTTGTTGGTAGTACATAAAAGAGCGTTTACCGACATGAACATGTCCTGTGTCTTTAATAACATAAGCACACTACGAATTGAGGAGAAAGCCTTCTATCCGAGCAAAGATCGCAGCGCCAAGGCCAATTCGAATGTTAGTACTTGATCATATTACCATTTTACCAAGAAAAGCTTAAATTCTCTTTATTCTTATTCCAGCTACGTATTGAGAATTCGTACATTGAAGATGTCGAAAGTTTTGGCGTTTCAATGAATAAGTTTGTGTTCACCAACTGCACTATTGGCACCATTCTAAAGCAAGCCTTTGATGTGACCAACATCAATGAGCTCTCTTTCGAGGATTGTCGCATCGGAAAAATCAAGACTCTGGCATTTACCAGCAAACTTCACAGCGACCAAGTCTCAATCACAGGGACACACATTGGAACCATTGACAATGAGGCCATCATGGGGAGCGGCATTTCAAAGTTGACGCTCATTCAGAACACGTAAGACAGCAATATATATATATATATAGATCGGCAGATATCACGACACATACATAGATTGATAGATGGATATTCCAATAGATAGATCGATAGATAGATACATGGATAGATAGATGCATGGATATATCGATAGATAGATAGATACATGAATAGATAGATAGATACATGGATATATCGATAGATAGATTGATAGATAGACACATAAATAGATAGATAGATAAAGGGATATATCGATAGATAGATAGATAAAGGGATATATCGATAGATAGATAGATAAAGGGATATATCGATAGATCGATACATGGATAGGTCCCTTACGTTTATACGAATGTGGCTAGATCGAGGCGGCTATTAATCCTGAGCCAGAATATATATACTATATGGGATTGGAGCTACCTCCTAGTCCCTGTTACATACATTTGCATAAGTTTAGTGACTCCATTTTATGGGTACTGGCTGTTATGAGATGGATCGGTGGACAGACATAACAATAGATGGATTGAGAGATCGATAGATCAATGTATAGAATAGAACAATAAACAGTTAGATCAATACATCCATCGATGGATAGATCGATGGGTGGATCGATAGGTAAATCGGGATCGATACATACTTCAGCAGATAGATCAGTTGATAGATTAAATATTCATTATAAAGGTATATCCAAAGACAGATTAATAGATAGATCGAATGACAACGCTTCAGCAAGTTCAATAGCCAATATGTAGATAGAAATAGATACAGAGCATCCGCTAGGCGTTCAATATAACTTCTCAGCTACTATTTTCAAACTGAACTATAAAACGATTGAAAAAACCCTTTCCGCTCTCTTTATAATCAACAGCATTACTACCATCAACGAGGGGGCAATTCAGGTGAACAGCGTCGAAGTGAACATCGAGCGCAATAAGATAACCCATCTGGGCAAGAACTGGCTACACGTGATGAATGGCGAAGTGATTGTCATTGAGAATAACCGATTTGAAGAGCTTGGGGCCATACAGCTAGAACAATCGCGTCACTCGAAGTGCAGTTTCGCCAACAATTCTTTGGGCGATCCTCAGCTCAGCAGCCTGAACTTTAGTAGATGTCAGGTGCGGGACATAACAGTGGATCGTGTCTGCAGTTGTGAGAATAAGAACTGGCTGTCAACGCTGACCGATCATGATCACAGCTCAGAGCTCTACTGCCAGCTGGAGCAGCGGCTTCAACACTGCTTCAATGCAACCACAGTAAATATGCGGCGCTACACCAACGAAGCGTGTTGCGACAACCGCACCACACTGCAGTGCGCCGATAGCAGCACGAGGGAGTGTTACTCGAAAATGGGATTGGAGGAGAAGCTAAAGGGTTTCAGCTATATTAACGTATATACAATTAGTATCGTCGTTGGTACCGTCATCGGTTTTTTTTTTGTTGGTATTTGGTTCACTTGCAAAAGACACAAACGTCGGAACGAAGAAAGCTGCAGCCTGACAGAGGACGCTTGCAAAGCACTCCTAGAAGGTTTGGCTGGAATGCAAACGAATGGGAGGAGCAATAACGATATCAACAAGTACGTTAAGAAGCTGACCAGCAGCAAGCTAAGACGCACCCAATGTTTGAATACCATTACCGAACTAATGCAGAATACCGACCAATTGCCACGAAGTATCAACACGGTGCTGACGAATCATTTGTATCACGCGCATTCCAATGACTCCATGACAACTCCACCCCCACATTCATTTAATTATGATCGCGAACTGCCCAGCGCGCCCAATGCTACCAGCTATAATGAGAATGTCTATGATGTGCCACTGATCGCTAGTACCAATTATGATCCCATGACGACCGCCGACTACTCGGAGCCATATAACTCATCTGCCAGTAAGTATGAGGCCAGGGTGGCCAGTTTGCCTCCCACTCTACCCGATCGCCCAGTCGGGCAGCATGGGTATACATATTTGGCACCACGTCGATAATTGTTCTTCTAATTGTTGTTAAGTGTATATTAATCACTTAAGATTTGTTTTTGGCCATTATTGAAGGAGGAGATGGGCTCTATTTATCCTAGCCTAACCTATATGTGTTATATCTGTAGCTGATTTGATTAATTTAACTATATAACCTACCTAAATAACGAACAAGAAAATTACTGAATAGTAACTATAGACTGCATGTAATACTTGTAATACTATGGTAAAGACTGCTCCCAACCTATACATGAAAGTGTGGAATGCCATGGCAATGCGATCCACACTAACTACACACACACACACACACACAAACACGCACAAAGTTACGCACACAGTAACAGTCGAGCCACAATTATGGATCGCATTAAACAAAAAAGGTATAGAATCTGTATAGTTGGACTAGTAGTATGTAATTAATATTGGTGATGGTTCTCTTTCTGGGTCTAATTCGTTCCCGAACTCTGCGCTTTTTTTATACCCTTGTGGAAGGTATTGCAATTTTGTTACGACCCCACAATGTATATATATATATTCTTGATCAGCATCAATAATCGAGTCAATATAACGATGTCCGTCTGTCATAAGAACAAATGATTTTTTTGCTACAGGCAGTGCATACATATGTATGTATGTCTGAACCGTCCGGATCGAACAACTTTGTTATATAGCTGTCATAGAAAAGTCAACAAATCAAAGTGTCGGTATAGCTTATACAATCTGGCCAAATTTGATCGAAATCGAACCACTATATTATATATAACTGCCATAGGGACATTCGGTAGTAGATTGAAATGTATAGATAACTTCGTTTTTTTATGAATTTATTTTGACCCAATTCAACAAAACAAAATTCCAATATATTTTTTACAGGCATACCAAATTTGGTTCAAGTCAAATCAGTAATTATATCTTCTAGTGATTAGGGAACAATCGGATGAAAAATGACTTATTGTTTGAAAAAAACATCTGTTTATACAGATATTTCATCCAAAGTCTGCAATTAAGAGTTTTATTCAGCTTTATCTAGTTTGCTTAAGAAATCGGATCACATTATAATGTTTATAATTATTACTTAGGAACAATCGGACGACAATTTGTATCAAAAACATTGGTGCAGGGGTATAAAACTTCGGCACACCGCAGTTATGTAGCAGTTCCTTCTTAATTTTTCCACTTTTATACTATTTTCTCATGTGCTTGTCATCTGTTTTATAGAAGTCCTAACTTATTTGCTTGTTTTTTTTTTGTTTTAATTTTAATTAACAGATGAAAATGAGATACCACCAGCCTATGAGGCAATGCCGGAGTATGCCATACCCCTTCGTCAGTTGCCCTCAACACTTCAACTGCCGTCCACAAGTGCCGTCCACCGGGATCTGTCCGATATGCACTACCATCGCCAGCCGATCAACAATAGCAATAGCTATGCTAGCTATGCCACGCCCGTTTGGCGCTCAACCCCCAGCGCCCCGCCCAGCAGCGCCATACCGCCCGCCGCCGCCCAGCCAGAAGCGCCCGCACAGCGCCATGTGCGTGATTTGCGTCAAGATCTCGAGGGAATGCCAGAATTTCATCCCAATCAGCTGAGCTTGGCACGCAATCAACCTCAGCTTCCAGCCCGCTTTGCCAGCAGCAACAACACTAACCCAACCAACAACAACAACATTAGCAGCAACAACAACAACAACAATAACAACATTACGCGTAGCTTCGAGTGTTTGGATGGGGCCGCCACAATGGCGGCCATGGAGCATATGGATATGCGGGGGGCGGCTGCATTGCCGCCAGATTCTGGCTCGGATCATTCCGGTGGCAGCGATGAGACTGTTAAAATGGATGATGTAATTGAATATGCCGATGCCTAGAAGTATGCAATGCTTAACGGATTTCAATTATCAACCATGAACATGTGATACACATACATATATATATATATATATATATATATATACATATATCGACTAAGGGATTTAATCGTATGTGCCAAAAACCAAACTTTACAGGAGAGAGTTCTTTTAGTTTTTTGTGCTTTGATTCGCAACATCAAAACCAAATTTTACATATCGACTGAGAAAATTGACAAATATAACTAAGTTTAAGATATTTTTAGTGAAAATGTTTATATTTGCCGAAGAAAACCATATTTACTCCCTGTACCCATAAAATGGGTAAAAAGGGGGTACTAAATCTGTGCAAATGTATGCAACAGGCAGAAGGAGACATCTCCGACCCAAATCAAAAGAGATTTTGATTTGGCCATGTCCGTCTGTCTGTCCGTCTGTCCGTCCGTATGTATGAACGCAAGGATCTCAGCAACTATAAGAGCTAGAGACACCAAATTATATAGCGGGAGCAGGTCAAGTTTATTTTAGATTTGAGATATCTCCCCCGTTCCCCCGCTATT
This sequence comes from Hirtodrosophila confusa, assembly GCA_035043065.1. Classification (NCBI taxonomy): domain Eukaryota; kingdom Metazoa; phylum Arthropoda; class Insecta; order Diptera; family Drosophilidae; genus Hirtodrosophila; species Hirtodrosophila confusa. The sequence goes on from JAWNNI010000078.1 coordinate 2,463,628, forward strand.
CGATAAAAACCGTCTTACAGTAACAATTTTCAAGATATAGCTTTAAAATTTGGCATGTACAATACTTTAGTCCCTTTTAATCTACTGTCCAAATTTCAAGTCGATCGGATAATAAACACGGAAGTTATTCACGACAGAAAATTCAGTGCTGCAGCAAGGGGAAGAAGAAGCACAGCCACCATTTAAAATGCTTTGCTTGCACTGTGGCTCGTGTGTGTGGCGCACATGTATGTGTGTGTATGTGTAAGTTTACGAAGATACGATCGGAAATTTTTGACCTGGGTACAGGGAGTTTCGTAGTCGGGTATACTCGACTATAGCATTCTTACTTGTTTTTTTTTTGGCACCTACAACAATTTCGCTCACAACATTTAGTATTTTGCTTGTAAAAAATGTCTTTCTTTATTATTGTGATTCAAATTTAAACAAATTAATTATTAAATTAAATATTTAATTAACTTTATTCCGATATTTTTAAGTTATATGATGTAACATAATATAAAGCCGAAGCTATATATATACCCTAGCAGCAATGCTTTTATACATATCTCCAATTTTGATAAAACTATAGCCAACTATTTGAAGCATAATAAAACTTTTAGTTTGGATGTAATACAAGTTTTTCATACAAAAGCTCACTTTTCACCCGATCCTATGGAAGCTATGTGATATAGTAAACCGATTTTGACCACATTTAGTCAGATTGTAGAAACTCTCTAGAGACGTTGTTTGGAAAAGTTTGGTAAGCATACCTTAATAAGCAAAAAGGTTTTTCATACAAAAACATAGTTGTCGACCGATCACTCCTATGGCAGCTATATGTTATAGCGGTCCGATCCGGCCGGTTCCGACATATGTACTGCCTGCAGCAAAAAGAAGTGTCTGTGCCAAGTTTCATTACGATAGCTACAAAACTGAGAAACTACGGACAGACAGACAAGCGGACATAGCTATATCGACTCGGCTATTCATGCTGATTCAGAATATATATACTTTTTTGGGTCGGGAACGTCTCCTTCAGTATATTACACATTTCGCGACAATATTATAATACCCTTTGCTTAAGCTTCATTGTCGCTTTCATTAAACTAGTCTTTTCATTTTGATGAATGCTTTTAATAGATTGTGCTATGCGAAGTTTATTTACTTGAAGTTTTATTTTGTTTGATGAATCGCGAGTTTACGAAGTTTGAAACCTTTTTAGTTTTATCTTGATCTCTTAAAAAATAAGCTTTGACCTTTTTTTTTATTTTCTCACTTTAAACTTATCTGATTTCTCCAAAATATTAAATATTAATAAAGTCAATATAACAGCTGCTATATATCGCATTATCTTTAAATATACGTTGGCACATACTATAAAATGTAGTCGATTTTTTGCGGAACTATAAGGATTTCAGATATAATATTTAATCAGGTGATGCGTTTTGGAATGTAGAACAATTCCTCATCAAAAAGTCAATTTCGAAAAAATGGCACATACGATCAAATCGCGCAAGGGGCTCGATATGTATATATACGTATTAAGAGCTGTTTAAAACAATCATACTCTAGTTAAGGTTGGGGAAGATAGATTTACACACACTGACAGTGGGGGCAAATGTTCGATATACATATGAATATTACTCCTTTAAAGTCAGGATTGATATATTTGACTGATATACGAATATCGCTTCGATTGATATTAAAATAAACTTATAAAGTATCTAAAAAGAAATTTATCGAAATTATCAACAATGCCATAGTTTGTTTATCAGCTCTAATATTATCTGAATTATGTGAATCTACATATGTGAATAAAACCGAAATATTGTTATTTATAATATTATTAAAAAAATAAATAAAAACAAGACCAAAAACGAATTAAATCAAATAAGAAAACGACAAAAATTGTATTTCTTTGGGATTACCGATCGTTTTACTCGTAACACCTTCTTGTTGCTGACTCATTCGATCGCAAATAGAAAATGCTTTGGTTGCATAAACAAAAGTCGATTTGCGTATAGCATATTAATAACAATTTTCCATGTTGTTCATACTCTTGAAGTCAGCTTGAACACTTGACGTTCTCAATTGATGGCGGTTAGCGGCGGGGCTCTGAGTTAGGAGCTTGTTAATACGAATCTGAATTTGAAATGTTGAATAACTTGATTTGCAAGCGCAGTCAGCGAATTGTTTGTTGTTGTTGTTGCATTTTCAATTTGAGCTTTACTTAACACTATGGCATACTGTGGTTAAATAGTGCGCCGCAGATGGAGACGTAAGACAGTCGCGTTATATCCTATCGCTCCTACGCAAGGACTTTAGAATGATGACAACTTTAGAGAATTCAAGAAGCCAGGGGGCGGCAGAAAGCCTGAAACATCTCCATTGCACTCATGAGATGCAGACTCAACTGGTATCCAACATCTTTACCAACCTGGAGAGGCTAGCGAGGATACCGCTGAATCAACTCCTAAAGTTCACCAAAATTATATTCAAAGATTATATTAACAACAATGCTATACGGTACCACTAAGGACCAGATGGTCTATGTGAGTTTACCCTGTGAAGGGTGGAACGCCAATTGGCGTTTTAACCTAACCTAGTCGGTGAGGATACATTGTATAATAATATTCAGCGACATATGCAATTTGTAAAGCTCAGATGTGCTTTTCTTCCGATTTGAGCATTAATTAAAAGCATCGCCTCCTCAAAGAACTTTTTTCTAAAAATTCCACATTTTTTACACGGAATTTGAATAGAGAACTCCTTCTAAGTTACATTTTTGTAGTTTAATTCATATGTCCGCAAGAGTATTCAATATTCGGAACGCTAAAAACTTTCCGAATCCATATGCCAATGCCTACATTTTAATCTTTTTACACATCAACTTTTTTTTTCGTTTAAAATTCAAGACAAAGTTACTCAAAATCTGGACTGCATGGAAAATAACATTTATAGATTGTCTTCATATACCCAATTACATAAATATATTAGTAAAATAGATAACATAATATCTGTGGGGCGCTTTTATTAACATTTTTACATATGCTATGTAAATTTTGAACTGCTCATGTTCAGTTGAAATACATTAACATTTATGCATTATGTTAACAAGCCAGGTAATTTCTTTATGGGAGGAAGATTCACTATTTTGTACTTAACATATGTAAAGCTGTGTAAATGGCGCGCTTTTACTAACATTTGGGAGTGCGTGTGTCTAGCTAAGTTAACATTTGAATGTTATGTTAAGCTTAGTGGTCTTTGGTCGGTCTGCATTGTCGCGTTCAGCCATCAAATGATGGATCTTAACAAGCTCTCTAAGTGGCCGCTTGGCCCCAAGGCATATGTACTTGTAGTACACGCTTATTTGCGGGGGCACCGTTACACACACACGCCGCACAACAAGTGTCAAGCGATGCGTGTCAGGCCGGCCGCACATTCAATTAAACGCGACGCGAGCAATCAAAGCAACAGCAACAGACCACCGTGCGGGATTGGAGGCCAACAATAACAAATAACAAAAAAATAGCAAACAAAGCAAAAGACGAAAAGCAAACAAAACGCAAAAATTCTTAAAGCTCATAATGTGAAGCTGCTTTAATGCGCAGCCGCAGCGCGCTGTGTGTGCGAGGCAGCCGCAGTGGCGCTGCCTGGATGCTCAATGCTTTTGAGAGTGAGATAACAAGCGAGAGAGAGAAAGAGGGAGAGCATAATTTAAACGCGCTCTGCTGCTGCCGCTGCCGCTGCGACTTCTGCTGCTGCTATGGCCGTAAATGTTTCGTTGTCCGTTTGGCGCTCAGTTTGACATTTGCACGCGCTTACGCCGGTCGCGGTCTAACCGAAAGCTCAGGCCTGGCCGCTGGTTTGTTTTGTTTGTGTCGACGCTATCGCTGTTGCGTTGTTGTGTTCTTGATTTTAATTTTGTGCGCTGATTTCATTGCTTATGCAAATATTTGCGTTTAGCGCTGTCATACAATTTTGTTTTATATTTTATGTTTATATTTTCAATATGTATGTATGTATGTACTTACAGCTGTGTCTATATATATGTGTATATATGTGTGTATGTGTGTGTGTGCGGGTGGCTGTTTGTGTCGCCCAAAAACCACAATGCGCCCCCCAGTCGACCAACGGCCAACGGCCACAAAAAGTTCAAAGCAATAAAAACTGCAACAGCAACAGAAACTTTTTTTGCATGAGGCCCCAGCAACAGCATGTGAGCAGAGAAAGAGCGAAACAGAGAGAGAGATTTAAAAAAAAAAACTTAAACAAACAGCCGGCCGCGCATCTAACGACAACGAAGACGCTAACAGCGCAGTAGCTGCAAAATACTTTACCAAGCACATTTCGTTTTTGGCAGGATCATGTTCTCTTGCTCCCTTCTCTCATTTTAATGTGACTATTGAGTTTTTAGCATTGGCTTGGACTTTCTACCTGTGTGTGTTTGTTGCGTAAGGCAGCCCCAACAACAACAACAGAGCAGTAAGAACAGGGAACTGAGATCAGTCACCCACGCACGAAAGCAAAATGAAACAAAATAAACAACAAAAAACGCTTACGTGAGCGAATGCGCAGTGTTAGACGGTTAGACAGTGAAATAGGGAGAGAGAGAAAGAGAGCGAGTGAGGCGGCAGTTTTGAGAAGCGCAAAGAAAGGCGTAAATATGAAAACACACGACATTTCTACGCTAATTCGCACACACACACATACATATGTATGTACATATATACAGGCACATGCATGTACATAAATACAGCCCACTCCCCCACCCACATTCATTGAGAGTCGTCTGTCAAAAATTGGAAGTTGACAAAAGCAAAAAGCGTCGCAGCGCGCCACCTTTCCATATTGCCATAATGCCATATCCAAAGTAAATTATTTCGATATTTCAAGGTTATAAGTATGACGAACAAAATCTGTTTTTAGTTCGCTCTGCGGGCAATAAAAATGCTAAAAAGCTCAAATTCGCTTACACAAAAACGAAACGGGAAAATAAAGAAACGTAGAAAAACACAACAAAAATTCGCCACTAAAAAGTCAAAGTTATGAAAAGTTCAACGAAATTTTTAGCAGCATGCAAAAAAAACAACAACAACAAGCATAAATAAGCCACACGAGCATTAAAACAAGTAAGAACGTTGCAGTCGGACGTATCCGACTGCAGAATACTCTGTTCCCAGTTCGGTATAATTTGCTTATTTATGGGTTCGGAATGAGACGGAGAAAAACAGAAGTCTGTATGTCAAATTTGATGACTGTACCCGTACAGGTGTAGGAGATATAGATTTTTCTAATTTGCGGGGGAGGGGGTGGGCGGTCAATCATTTTTTGATGCACATTTGTCCAGGGATTCGGCAGTAGACTATATGCCACATTTTGTGACTCTAGCTATGAAACGATTGGCGGGTGAGGGGATGGGGTGGCAAATGTTTTTGGATGCAGATCTGTCAGGAATCTCAAAGTTAGTCTGTATGCCAAATGTGGTGACTATAGCTTTAAAAATGTGGAAGATACAGGTTTTCACCAAATTGCGGGGGAAGGGGTGCGGTTTGGGGGCGATCTTGACGCTTTATTAACTAAGGGTATACACCAACATGTGTACATAGGATGTGGAAAAATGTGCAAACCCAATATACTCTCCTTCCCTTCGGGAACAGAGTATAAAAACGACAAGACAGAATAAAAAACATTAACCCCGTCACTTTGCACTTTATTGTTGTTTGCTTTTGTTCTTTTTTGTATGAGCACAAACACGTGCGTCTTCACGAAAGCCTAAAAACTATTGGAACACTTTGTGGAAAGTTTCTACATAATACATACAAAGGTCGAGAACGAAGAGGTTCAAACAGGACTAAACCATTAGTAATTGTTTACTAGTATGAGCTATGGGCCAATCCTGGCATAAGAGTGGAGCAGGAAAACTTTTCAAGCTTTCTGCCCCAGCCACCATAACCTAACTTAAGTATGAGCCAATAGTTACACATTTCTTAACGGATTCATATACTACCAACTCTACCTAGTATTTCCCATTCCAGTACCTAAACAGTGTGCCCAGTAATTCAATGCCAGATTCTCACATTCGAGTATACCCAACTACGAGACTCCCTGTACGACTACGAGACTCCCTGTACCTAGGGGTAAAACTTCCAATCGCATCTTCCCAGTTGGCAATGGTTGCCTTCCAAAAGTACTTCTCGTATGCAACATTTTTCACATCGAAGTAGTTCCAAAAACTTGCATTCTTTCATTCGCGTTTATAAAGGGGCTGAAAATCGGAATAATGTGTTTTTTAAGAAACTTTTCTTGCATGGGATGGTTGTTGTAATTTCAACTTCGGGAAACGCTCGGGTTCGGCTTCAAGGTTCCATTTCCGATTTTGACGTAGAGAAATCATACGTGCATGTAATGCGGCGTTCGCTGCTCAATGCATGATGCCAGAAGGCATTCTAGTGGTTGCAATCTCTATATGCCATGCCGCGTTTGTTTCGCAATCTATCATGACAGAAGGCATTCTAAAGATTGCAATGTGATCATCAAATAAATTTAAGTTGTTTAATTGCAGCTTCGGAGTAGTTTTCTCGACCTATGCAAAATAAGAAAAAATGATTTACTTTCCGCAATTAATTACTTCAAATAATAATTGAATACTTACATCTCTCTTACTGATATTCTTCAGTCACACCCGAACTGCAACTTACAACTGATGGCAAATAAAAATTCGACGTCGACGAAAATCGAAGTCAGAAAAGACAGGCGAACAAATGTTCCGTTATTTCCATCCATCTCGGCTTTTTTATCGACATGTTCGATTCTGAACGATCGAATTTCGAATTTACCTACGCGAAGACGAAGTCCTTCTAAAATTACTCGTAAGAGGAGCGGCGGTTTCATGATTCGTGTGTATCTAACAAGCGACACTTCGTATTTATTTTCACGAAGGCATTGCATACAGAAATTACTTTGAGGAGCAGCCAAGGTTTCAAGTACTGACACGTACTCTGCCTGATTCTCTCAGTTTTCTTCATGTACATGTATCGAACGGTTCGTCTTCAACTCAGCGTCGACGAACAAGTTTGAATCACTGGCAATCAGCTCATACATGATTTGCTTACGAACAGTCGCTGTCGCAAGCAATAGCCGTAAATGAATCATACTTATCTTGTATGATTGAAATGTTGGGCAATGTTCGGGTTGCACGTCATACCCGATCAATGATTTAATCCTGCACTTGCCGTCGAGATCTTTTCGCAACTTCTATTGTTTTGCTGTCCCGTGACGCGTGCTGACAAGTTAAGCGGAAAGCAATAGATTCGTGGCGTTGATGTCAATTCATGTTTTCTTAGAATATCCCTATAGTCATCGCTTTTATTTTTCCATAATGTAGTCACATTTTCGCGAAACTTGATGAGTTTTTGTAAGAATTCCTCGCTCGTGTTCACACTGCAGTTCTTTTTTCACGAATGATGTTCGTCTGAACACTACCGTCCCTTATCGTACACGTTCCAACAAACACACGCAAGATAGAAACATTTTTATTTCCGTTCGAATTCTCATCGAACCCAACATGTTCGACTAGAGAGCATTGAAAGATAGCCTAGATTCTCGCGTGACTAGCAGGAAATGTCGAAAAACGTCGTTTTAGCAACCGACTCAGTGTATAATACAAGTACAAGTACACATCCACACTGATAGAGATAAGAAGAAGACCATATTGCGATAAATTGCTAAAATAAAGAACAGCAATCTTCGAGATAACGAACCCAGTACATACATACATACATATGTATGTACCCTCGCGTTTTCATACACACTCTCAATTATCAACCAGCTTTTGTGATGGTACTATCGTGTTCTGCTCTTAACATTTTTCTGAGCTATATATATGTAAATTATAATGAAATTCGCGATTGTGCAGTTAGGTTGAAATATCTATTAAAAACCAAAAGGTTTGTTCAATCTACCGATCGTTCCTATGGCATCATATACTACTGCTCTAATATTAATCAAGTTTATTAATCAAGCTTGTTTAAAACATTATTTTACTTCGATGTGGTGAATCGGGTTTCGATATCTATAAAGAAAATGCAGTTTTTTTTGCAGCTCTCTTTCGACCGATTGTTCATAATTCAGCTGTATGATAAATAAAATAATCGCATGTACTGCCTATAGAAAAAATAATGATCAATGATTTCATCACAATAACTCAAAAACAAAGAGATTAGTTTGGTAAGAAACAGAAGTCGCTAGAACGACTCGGCTATTGATACCGATCGAAAACATATTTGTACATAGATACTTTGTGGTAGGGTCTTCTTCAATGTGTGACACATTTCGTGATAGAATCATAATAACCGCAACAAAAGGGTATACAAATGGGCGGCACTTCCTAATCAACAGTCAATTACGCAACGGGAAACTTTTCGCAATTGTTGACTGCAATTGCTGTAATTTTAATGGCAGCGAGGCGAGGTTCGTTTAACGATTTTATAAATCCATGAAATGTGCACATTTATATACATAATTGCCGTTTAATTGGGCTCCAGTTGATTGCAACTGCGAGCATGCTGTGAACTGAAGATTTATCTCGCAGGAAATGCAATTTTGCTTTTTATTTAATTTCCTATGAGTGAGACTGCCGCCACTTGTGGCACAATTCAATAAAGCCCATCAGCTTCTAAAGGGTTCTTCAAACCCATTCTTAGTCTGTTTGTATGTGTCTGTGGCACATCCGCTGTTGAGCTGAAAGCTGAAAGCTGCACAGCTTCTATATTTGTGTAAGTAGAAAGTATTCATTATAACGGGTCTCTCTCTCCCTCTCTCTCTGCGCTGAACAGTCATTTAATAAGACAATCATTTACAATAATGAGCACAACTGTCTCTCTGGCTCTCATTTTATATAACATCATTATTATCAGGTTTACAATTATTATTGATAGTCAAACTTAAACCACTAACAACACTCGACGAATGAGCTAAAGTGCAACAGGCTCTCTTTCCTCTCTCCTTATGACAGACGTTGCTCTCTTTTGTATAACATAACTGTTAAGCTTTCATCAGTCTAAACATTCGATACAATCGTGAACGACCATCGTTGCTTTTACCAAGTCCAATGTGTTTCAAAGCACGTATGTATATAGTGTGTGTATCTGTGTATAAGCATTTATATATATGTACATATGTACATACATATACATATACACAATTACGAAGAATCTCTCAAAGTGTGCGCCAATATTTGAACAGCTCTTTCACTTAATAGACGTAGAAGGCGGACGCGGGGAAGGTGAAATGCAGAGATACAGCTGCGAGTTATCGATGGCTGGTGACTACATTTCCTCGCATAAATGATGTTCTATAAACAAATAAAATGACAATAAACAAATAACAAAGCATAATTGCTCATAGTTGTATTTGTGCTCAATGGCGATGAATCTGAAGTCCATCTAAAGTCTGTGGGGCGGCCCGCAATGACCTCCAAATTCAATTAACAGCATTTGGCGCTGATTGGAGCCGCCGACCACCAGCTATGTATGTATGTATGTACTCGTATTTGAGTATGAGTACTACTGGTGTCCAGAATGATGATCATAGTGTGAAGTTGTGATCGTAACGCGAACAATTCTTGTGATTCAATTAGTCTATGATACTTGTGGACGTTGAAATTTTATTTGCTTCGATTGATAATTGAACAATTCTAGCATTAGATGATGATGATGATGATAGACACTTTCAGTGTTTTCAAACAAATGATCATGTGGAAAAAAGTAATCGATCATTATTCATCTGTTTGGTTTGGTTTAAATAAACTGACTACTTGAATTTTGTAAGACACAAAAACTCAATCCTAATTAAATGAATGAAAATGCTTTTATACTCTATCCAAGTAAGAACGTTGCAGTCGGACGTACCCGACAGCAGAATACTCTGTTCCCAGTCCGGTATAATTTGACTATTTGTGGGTTCGGTAAGAGACGCGAAGAAAACAGTGGTCTGTATTCCAAATTTGGTGACTCTACCTGTACAGGTGTGAGATATATAGATTTTGCTCATTTACAGGGGAAGGGGGTGGTTGATTCAAACATTTCTTCATAAATTGAGGGTATACACCAACATGTGTACCAAGATTGGTTGCTCTAGCTTCAAGGGTGTGGAAAAATATTGTATTCATACGGACAGCCGGACATTTCTCAAACCCAATATACTCTTTTTCCCTTCGGGAAGAAAGTATAAGAAATTAATTAAAAGGAATTGGTAGTCTAAGCTTACGTGATTTTCCCTTATTCGCAGGTTAGGATGTTAGGCTAGGAAAATAATCCGTTATGACACACTTGGGTACACTTTGTGGGCCATTTGGGCCGTTTGTTAGAAGCCATAGAGAATAATCTACGACGGCGACGTTTTATACATTGGACTCATTTGAAGTCAAGCAGTTTCTTATAAATGACTAAGGCTGTAAGGCGTTTTTATCAAATTGCGGGCGATCAAAAATGTATATACTTTATAGATGTCTCCTGCCTATTAGATAAGAATTATAACTCATGTTTACCCATATTATATATGTATGTAGGTATATTAGCTCTCTGTAGTTTGTTATTCTTATAGTGATTAAAGTCTTGTATATGCCAAATCCCAAAGCCGTATCTTGAAAATTGTTACTGTAAATCGGTTTTTATCGAATAGCAGGGGAATACTTCGTATCCAAAATAAACTTGAGCTGCTCCCGCTATACACGAATCTTCATTTCAAATTTGGTGTATCTAGCTCTTATAGTTGCTGAGATCGACGTGTTCATACATACGGACAGACAGGCAGACAGACAGACGGACATTTGCACAGATCCAATAACCCCTTTTTACCCATTTTACAGGTAGAGGGAGTAACTAGAAACGCAATCTACTATTAAATAAAATGAGTATCCAGTGACAGTGAGTCACAGCTGAATATGAGTTGATAGGGGTAGTGTTTACACACTCTGAATAACATACGCACACATACACACACATCAACATTGATAAGTACAAAAAACACCTTCAGCGATAAAAAAAAAAAAAAGTAAAGCAAAAAAAACAATTGCTTATCAGCGCTTATGAAACATTCAGCAGGTCGCAGCGAAACGCAACAGAAAATTGAAAATGGAACACAAATAGGGAGGAAGAGAGTATGCAAGAGTGAAACGAAATAGAATAGGAACAGCAACAGTTACGAAGACAGGCATTCAAACAGAGCAGAACATTGGCGGAACCAAGTCATATCGTCAGATCGTTAATTATGAATAATTTGCCATAAAAAAGAAACACAACAAACAAAGCAAAAGCAACAACGTGCCACATAAAAATGCGTAATATCAGAAATCTCAAAGACCCCACCTGTGTGGTGCTACTGTGGTTGCTGTGGTTCACCCCAGCAGCAGCAACGCTGCCAAGGGTCATATGCACAGAGCATGACACAAAGATCACCTGCGATTGCAACAACGATGAACAGGTGAGCAGATGTTGCAAATCAAAATTCAAATAAAATCAATTTATAACATTCCCCTCCCCTTTGATAGGCCATGGTATTGCCGCAGCTACGAGGCGCAGTTTATCATGTGGAGGTTAGAAATTGTCGCGCACTTACCGTGGAGGCAAATACGTTGGATGACACGGAGGGTCTGCGCAAGATCAGTTTCCAGCACCTCAATCAGCTGGTACTGCACAAGAACGCATTGAGCGTGCCCCGGTATGCCAGCAACAAGGCGCTCATTGTTGAATTCGATCAGGTGAACTTTCAATTAATTGACTCACATGCCATCAGCGGCAACATCGAGGAGATCTCATTTGTTGGTGGTCGCATCGAACAGATGCAACCGTTTGGATTTACCACCACCAAGGACAGTGCCATATTGTTTAAGATGGACGGTGTTACCATTCAGCGCATTGCTAATCAGGTAAGAGTTCAGTTCTTTTTTGGGTTAACCAACCGCAAGTGAGTCATAGGTTTCAACATGTATCCACTTATTTGTATACCACCCGACAGTGGTTCGGAGACTCATGAGGTGGAAATTCATACACAACTAAGACAGACTAGTTGTTTCCCTTCTACCGCAATTGAGGAAAAGCTATATATACCAAATTTGATACAAGGATGACCTCCTCAATTATCCGATTGCAACAATTGTTTATCCCTTTCTTTCACCCTTGTGGATGAAATTTTCCGAAACTAAATCTCAGTGCTCCTTTACGTCATATATACCAAATTTGATACAAGAATGACCTCCCCAATTATCCGATTGCAACAATTATTTATCCCTTTCTTCACCCTTGTGAATAAAATTAAAAACTAAATCTCAGTGCTCTTTAACGGCATACCTATTAGGAAACTCTGAAAGAATTTACTAGCTACTAAGCCTACAAGATTGTTTACAGTTCATAACTTTTTTGATTTAATTTTACAGGCCTTTAAAAAGTTTGCTGTGGAGCAAATGATCATTGCCAACTGTAATTTTGCTGGAAATCTGCCCACTCGCGCCTTCTACGAGCTGGAAGTGACCAATGAGCTAAGCATGCGCAACAATCAGTTCCAGGAGCTGCACTCCCACGCCTTTTCCTTCAAGCGTAAGTAGAATTGATTTTAATTAACTGATGTTATTGCCAATTTAAGCCGCGATTTGTTTGATCCTGACATTTTGGATAGAACTCATTTTTAAGAATCATCCGAAGCTGCGAGCCGTACCGGCCTATCCGAATTCCACTTTCAAATCAATTCCATATAAATATGTAAAGAATAATATTCTTAGGGTCATTCTTAAAGAAAATAAACTTACGATTCTATCCTGATCCACTACAGACATGCAAACTAGTGATGGACACGGAATAGAACTCCCTATATCTCTATCCCCTAGCGTCCCGAACATCTTTTTCTTTACCGCTCCATCGCCAGAATAATATGTCAAAATTCCAATACATTTTATGCTAACTGAGACTGATTTTGGGTTTGATGGGATGTTCGAGATAGCTAGGAGTTTGATATTTACTTGGCACCATCGGAATTTCCTTTTCCGAATGAGATTCGGAGCAAACCCAATAAAGTGGTTTGCTTAGACCAACACCATGAAGTAGAAGGAGGCATCTGCATAGGGAGTTCACATGGCTTACAAGAAAGGTGGATCAACTCTTTGGCCCATCTTCATACAAAAGACCATCTTAGCCCCCTTTTGTTTACTGCCTTTAGACTGCCCCTTATACTGCCCCTCTATAATACAAATAATAGGGTCGAGGACATATTTCTTTAGATTTTTTTTTAATATAAATTGAACTGAATGGTTTTCAATCTACTCAATTGCAGTCATATCGAAGCTGAGCCTGAGCGACAACCGATTTGCGGCGGTGGACGGCGAGTGGCTGGAGGCGCACATAAGGGACGCGGTGACGCTGCGTGGCAACCACTTTGGTGCCACCAGCGACATTGCTTTTCGCAGCCTGGCGGTGCACCGGGACTATCAGCTGAGCGAGCGGTTGGAGCTGCGCTTTCACAACAATACGGTGCACAGTCTGCTGCTGAGTGCGACCAGCGATGTGGCACCCAGCGAGGCGCCACCGCAGCCGCTGCGTTTTAATGAACGCTTTGCGCTAAGCATCCGCCAACTGCGCTATGAGAACACCTGGAACTGTGATCAGCTGGACACGAGCGTGCAGCCAGCATTGCCGCGCTCCGAGTTCTTTCGCGCACACAGCGAGCAGCTGCTCTTTGCGCGTGCCACCCGCCAAGCCGAGGTGGTGCAGGCGGCGCAGTTTGTGCCACTGCGCCAGCTGATCGATGAGCAGTGCCGGGGCAGCAGCTATGTGGCATACATTGTGATTGGCAGTGTGCTGCTGGCGTTGCTATTGGTGTTGCTGCTGCTGTTGCTGTGCTGGCGCTTGGCGCAGCGACGCAAGCGTCGCAAACTGGATGTGGTGCAGCCGGAGCCGCGCACCTACAAGGAGACGCAGATTGTATACCAAATCGAGAATGCTGGCCTGCTCAAGACTGATTTGTAAAGCCACCAAACAAACATACCCACACACCCACACACACAAACACACAGCTGAAAGAAGCTAGCAAAGCGGAGCGGCGGGCAGGCAGGCGCCACCAGCACCACCAGCACAACCAGCACCACCAAGAACCACCAAGAGTGACCTTTCGTTGTACCAAATTTTTAGCATACGTACTGTTAGTCTATGTATATTATGTAATCTATCATTATATATGTATCATTGTAACTATATAAATCTAAAGTTAAATTAAATTGTATATAATTTAAAAGTTGATTTTGAAATATTTGTAATTTATGGCCGGCTTTTCGAATTATAAAGAATACATACGCTGAAATAGTGGTTGAATAATCTTATTCCAAAATGTTTCGCTCTGGGTTTCGAACACATAAGGTTCGCTTCACTGAATGGCCTTAAGAATTGATTTGTGGCAGCTGTTTAATAATCTCATTCCAAAATGTTTCGCTCTGGGTTTCGAACCTAAAACCGAACCTAGTTCGTGGCATTGGTTAATTAATCTTATTCCAAAATATTCCGATCTGGATTTCGAACACATAAGATTGGAACTGTTTACTGAAAAGCTTAAGAATTTGATTCATTTCGTCGTTTTTAATAACTCTTGCATGTTTGTAACATTAACATTAACATGTACGTAACAGATTATGTGGTTAACAGTTTGACGTTAACAGTGTGACGTTAACAGTGTGACGTTAACAGTGTAACGTTAACATAACGGAAAGTGCTTGTGTTCTTCACAGATCCTATTCCAGCATTTGTTCCGTTGCGGACTGGTTCCAAAATACATTTGATGAGTGGCTGGGTCTATTTTAAGAACTGATAAGTTTTGGGCATGTTTAATATTTAAAGTGTTAATGTGACCTTAACATAACAGAGAATGGTTAGTTATGCTCCTTGTTCTTGCCAGGAATAGTAAAGTCATTAATTAACTAAATGAATGTAATGTTAATAGTGTGACATTAACAGAATGGAAAATTATTAGTTATGCTTCTTGTTTTTACATGAAATGAGAAAGGGGTTAGAGACTCGTAAGCATATTAAATATTCAAACAAGAAAGAAGGGGTATCTTCGGCGTACCGAAGTTATACATCCTTGCAGCAATGTTTTTTCTACAAAAACTCAATTTTCGTCTGATTGTTCCTATGGGAGCTATATAATAATGTGGTCCGATTTTGATAAAAATTATAGGAAACTCTATGAAGTATGATGAATTTCTCAATTGTTGAATGTGGATGCAATATTTGTATAAACAAAAAGTTTCTCATACAAAAACTCATTTTTCAACCGATCGTTCTTATGGCAGCTATATGATATAGTGCTTCGATTTTGACCAAATTTAGTCAGATTGTATAAACTGTTTAGAAACTCGGTTTGATTGAGCTATGTGACGATATCTTTATAAATTAAAAAGTTCTTCATACAAAAACATAGCTTTGGACCTATCATTCCCATGGCAGTTATATGTTATAGTGATCCGATCCGGCCGGTTCCGACAAATGTACTGCCTGCAGCAAAAAATTTATTAAAACTGAGAGACTAATTTGCATAGAAACAGACGGACATCGCTATATCGACTCGTCTATTCATGAAGATTCAGATTATATATCTTTGTGGGCTCGGAAACGTCTCCTTCGTGCAAGGGTATACAAATGTTAGTGTGACGTTAATATAACAGCGTATATTAAGCGATTAGAGATTCATTATTAAATATTGAAAACTGTTAGCGTGACGTTAAGCGATGAAATGTGCGCGCTTTAATTGTTTAACGATATTGTTAGAAAGTCTGTGCTCAATGGTTTACTTTTTTCAAGATATACTCCCATTAAAGTATTGTTAATCTTTTAAAGAACTTACCCAATGGGTAGATAAGATTCAAGTGCTTGATGAACCGTCAATTGTGGCTCGGATAGTGCAAATCCTTTGGAAAGCAGAGCATGATGAGTGCTAATTGTATCCTCAATGCCGCTTAAATCGTCTATGTCCTTATCATCTGCATGGGTAAAGTCTAAACAAAATAAGATAGTTATAATTCGCAACAAAATATTGAGACTTTTCTTACCTGGTAAATTAAGATCCTTTTTCATTAGATTGGCACTGCACATGCCGCCCAGATAGGCCAGCTCCTGCTCCAAACGTATGAGGCACGAGTTGCTGGCATTAATCTGAGCGAGTCAGAGATAGTAAATGATTAGAGCAGAAATGTATGAATATGGCCAAGTGTATTGCCTACCGCTGTGGGATTGTCGTAGCCGACTACAAGGCATTTGAAGCCATAGCGGTTATTGTGCGGATCCTGGGCATACAGGGATGCCGTTTCCAGTGAGAATTCAACACAGTTTCCCGGCAAAATGAGTACATTCTGCAACCAATTGGAGGCACTGCCGAAACAATTGGATAATTTTACAAATTCAAAGCAAGTGTTTCATAAATTTTCAATTCTTACGTATTGAATTTCTTGACCACAATCCATTCGTGCTCCACAGTATCTAGTGGGCGTAAAAGGGACGCGCCGGGAGTCGTGCCCGGGCCGCGACAGCAGCTGGTCATGTACAGCTGAGCATTGGGGCAGCTGTCACTGGTGCCACGTCGTCCGGACACATTGTTATCCAGTATATCATAGTAATCCTCGCCAGCCGCAGCTGCAGCAGCAGACTGGCAGGGCTGCGGTGCGACCGCTGGCCGCATTGGTATCGATAGCAGTAGATAATCCTCCAGCTGTGCGGTGCCGCACTGTGGATCAAATTCAATTGTTAGCCACTGCACACAGGGCGGAAACTCAACGCGATAGCAACTAATGCTGGCGCTGCGATAGGGATGCTCGCTCTCCACGACACAATAATGATTGCTGGTGGTGCTGCTCGCTGGCGATGGCAGGGGTGCGGCATCCAAGCGCAATTGCTCCGTATGCTGCTCCTTGGATACATGCAATTGATTTAGAGCCGCAATGTGCGGCAATATCTCCTTGATCAAGCCGAGTATCTGCACCGAACTCTTTGGATCACTGCAGGCCAAATTGGCAATATGCGCATAGACCAACGGCAGCAGCGTATGAAACATATTCGAGACAGCCAGATTGAATACCTCCAGCAGTTGCAAGGCAGCGACGCCTCCGCCGCCGCCGACAACATTTGCCTCCTCGGAGTCCGAATGTATTAGCTGATGTTGCTGCTGTGGTGGCGTTTGTTGCTGTGGTTGTGCCTGCTGCAGCTGTTGCTGTGGCATTGGCTGTTGTTGTGGTTGCTGCTGTGGCATTGGCTGCTGCTGTTGCAGCGGCAACGGTTGCTGCTCTGCCGCCGGCAGCGGTTGCTCAGCGGCCAGCTCATACTCGGCACGCTCATTGCCATTCAGTTTGGCCGCCAATTGCACACTGGAAAAGTTCATTTCGGCCGTTTCCTCGACACCAATTTCGGTGGCACCAATTTCAATTTCCATTTCAAATGGATTCGTTGAGCGCTTGTCAAACTTGAGTGTCTCCATGATGCCCTTGGAAAAGGATTCAATCCGTTTGCCCAAATCCCTCGCCGTTGTCGAGAGCTGCGGGTCCGCGGTGCGCGAATTGTTTGCCCAATTGATATCCATGTGCTCCTCAATTGGCGTTATATTGTGCTCCGAATCAATGGTCTGGGTATGATTCGATGATGAATTGTCTGTGGGCGAGCTAGATGCTGCCATCGCATTGCGTGCCAGTATCAATAGTTCTGTGCACTTTTTTGTTATATCAGCGGCTATTTGCAGGGCGGTATCCCTGGTGGATATCTCGCTGTTGATGCTGCTGCTGCTAACGGCCGCTGCGGCGGCGGCAGCACTAGCTGCGGCTGCTGCCGCGGCTGCCTGTGCCGCTGCATTTGAGGTGCAGGCGGCACCAGCGTTTGAAACGCCTGAACCGCTTGCCACATCCTGCTGCAGCGCATGCTGCTGCTGTTGCTGCTGCTGTTGTTGCTGGTGATTTCTCATCGGTGTGCTGTAATACAATATGCTCGGCAATTGGCCGCGTGCTGGTGTCGTGCCATTGAAGCTCAAATCGCAGGCATAGTAATGAAAGCTTGTGCCGCAGGGGCCGCGCACGGAGGGCATGCCGGCATCCCCGGAACAGGTGCGTGCACCTTGCGAGCACAAACGTAGAGCATAGCGTGCATGCTCCTTTATGTGTACAGGATGTTCAAATTTAATTTCTGTCAAATCATTATGCACCACCTCCTGATCGTAGGTGCCCGATATGGATTCCAATGTTTCCCATTTGTGCTGCGGCTGCAAATCGACCGTGTTGTCATAGAGCAGCTCCAATTGATAATCATAGCTGCCGGAACCGGAAAAGACCATGGCGCCAGCAATGGCAATGCCCGCCCTATCCACTGAGAAGCCAATCGCATCCGGTCCAAAATTGCCCGTATTCCAGGTGCGTGTCAAATCGCAGCGTGCAAATCTCGATGCCGTTGAGTGTAGCGTACGTGGTGGCAAAAATAGCTTATCGTATTCGCCCAATGCCGTCTGATAGACAATCTCGGCCAGGACGCGGGCCAACAGATGGCAACAGTTGTCAATTAGGCCCTGATTGATGCACTCCTTAACCGCATAGCTGCCGCCCAGGCTGCGACTATAGATGGACTCAATGTGCGCCCGTATGGGGCTGGCAATGATCTCCAGCAGACGGACGAGCACATCTTTAAATGTCCATGAGTTGCTCAAAAAATCACTCTTCTCCTGCTGCGTGCGATAGATCATTTGCTCCACCAATATGGGATACTGATGCGCCTCCGTCGAGGATAGCATTGGCAAGCCAGAATTATCGCTCGGACTGATGATCGATTGACGTTCATTTCCAGCCGCATTCAGCAGCGAGAATGTGGCACGTAGTTTCACCGTTGGTGAGCACAGACCAGCCAGGATGGCACTCAACAAACGAGAATGCAGTGCACCACGATCCATTTGGGCCAACAGATCGCAGAGACAGTTCCATTTCAGTGACGATGTCGGATAGAACGCATCAAAGCAGGCCACAAAACTCAAATGGCATTCCTCCAAGATCTCCAGCACTAAAGCGTAGCCTGAAACCAAGTTAAAACAACAATTAGTAAAGTTAAATAAACAAAACATATCAAATGTGGTATATTTGAACAATATTTCAAGTAAAGTCTTAGGTAATTTGGATCAGAAATCAATTATTTTAATATTTTTAAGACCAGCCGACGATAAGTGAATACAATTCTAGAATCAATCGGAAAAGGTCAACTTTCTTAAAATATGTCAGGTAGACTACCGTTTAAGGTTTATTGTACTATATATGATACAAATCAAAAGGGTATTAAAATTTGCACACATTCAGGTTTGCTCCCTTTTTCGAGCAGTTTTCATTTTGAATCGATGTTGATTTTCTGTTCTCCTTTTCTTATAATCTTTTTATAATCAAATAGTGTTTATTTCACTGTTCAAAGAACGCTTCAAGCTTATTCGGTTTGAAACGAATATGTTTGAAGCGTTGTACCTTGTTTTGCGGAACCAAAACCGTTTACAATCTCGACTTTGACTATTTAAATCGGAATCGGAAATGAGAGCACATGTGATTATATAATTTTGTCACATATGTATGTAAATGGTTACATTTGAAAAATTACAAATAGCTGATCTCTTGGATAAATAAACGAACTCTTCCATTAAAAACAAAATCTTCCCAGTATTCTTAGAGGACTCACCCTCATCCGTGGTAATATCCTTGAAAATATCATCACAAAAGATCGAGATGAGCAGGGCACGCACATTGCCAATGCATTCGGCCAGCTGAATGTTCTCCATGTTGGGTTTGCGGGCAACCGGGGTGCCAGGTCCCAATGCTGACAGTGTGGAGGGCCCCCCTTGAGCTTCCCCTAAATATTTGCCAACACTGTTGACAACACGCGATGTGTTTTTCTCTGTAAGTGGTAAAAAGTTAATTAGCGATTAAATATAAAATACATTTTATGTACTACTCTCTCTGTTGTTTGCTAATCTTAATCCAAAACCGAAAAGATTCCATAAAGTATAACATTTTCTGAGATATTGTCAACAATCAAGGCTTTTAACTTTGATAAATAATATTTTTTCTAACGATAACTTCAACATGATCTTCCTGAACGATTTATAAAAAGTCAAACTTCAACATCCGCAAAAGAAATAAATCTATAAGCAAATATATAAAAATTTCCTTAATTTCACCAATTTTAAGTTACATTTTTTGATGATAATCATTTATCTAGATCACAATCGGAACATTACACACTATAATTTAGTACAAAAATGAGTTGCATGATAAACTTTTTGTTTTTCTTAAGCAAACTCACCAATTATAAGTTTTATCCTATACAGGATATAACTATATTTGATAAATGTGATCAAAATTCGTTTACTGCATCTTATTTCATGATAGGATCAAGCGGCAGAAAACCTGCATTGTTTCTCTAGTGATCTTAACCAAACTAACCAATTTTAACTTCCATTCCAAAAGGTTAACTAAATGTAATCAAACTATGAACTAATCGGTCGACAATTGAGTTTTTGTGGGAAATACTTATTTGTTTTGTATGAGTATCAAAACTTCGGCACCCCGAAGTTGACTTGGTGACATAATATACTTCTATTACCTTTGTTTGGCTTCTGTTGGAGTTTGGAAAGCGCTGCGGCTACAGCACCGCCGACAGATGAGTTGGCTGCTGATGAGGTCGAGCGCTGGGGATAAATCTCGTTAGTGTATTTGCGTAGCAGACGCAGACAGGATTTGTTGACATAGCCGAGATACTGCAGCGTTTGCTGCAATTGTAAAGGACGGGCACGATCGCGTTGTTCGCGCAGCTGCGTCTTGAAGCAGTCCCAGGACCAGCTGAGCAATACCACAAGACTCTCAAAGCATTCACGACTGACGCTGTTGGCAAAAGCACGGGAAATGCGCTGCACAGGATCCGCATCGTGGGGTGCCGTTGGCTGTTTGCAATCCTGGGTAACCAGGCGATACAATACAGCCGGTATTTGGCCAGAGTTGACGTCAGTGCCATTGTTGGCCTTCTTGCTGGACTTGAATGTGAACACCACCTGATCTTCGGTGGTCACCGATGCCTGCCCACACGAGCCGCAATCGGATGACGGGCCCGCTATGCGTGCCCATACCAAATACCAGCGTCCAGCTGCTGCGCTAACCGGCTTGGGCAACAATATATGATGCTTGCTGCGTGCGGCACACTCATATGGCACCTCCTTGGTCTCGCAGAGCAGTATGCCTTCCTTTTCGTAGCCACCGCCATCGCCGCCCAGATCGTATAGCTTTAGCTTGCAGCTGTATTCGCCACGTCCGCCGAACATACCAAAGCCGCATAGCACAATATCCGTATCGGCGGAGAACCGTACGGCCTCCACACTATGTCCGGAATAGCCCCAGCCGCCGCCAAAGTTATCAAAGCGATTAACCACTTGATATTCGCCGCTCTGTGCCTCGGCCGCCTGATGCGGCTGCTTGGGCAGCGGCTGCTCAAAGCAACCGGGTATATTATCCTGCGCCGATGTCAGTATATCCAGGCAGGCCAGCAAATTGAGCGAACCCTGCGAACGGGATACACGCGCCTCCGGTTTGCTCGGCAGCGATAATTCCGGTGACAGCAGCGACCGATAGTTAGCCGCGTTCTGAAACATTTTGATTATTAATTTTTTAAAATCTAACTATGAATATGTTTTATAATTGCATGTTTCTAGTGACTGAATTGAGGTATTTTATCAATTTTTGTGAATATTTAATGCCTTGAATTCGTTATTATATTTAATGACTTAAAATATGCCGACAAATATATGTTTAAATGAGTCTGCACCCAAAAGCCATCCTTATAAACAATCAACAAAGGGATTCGAGCAGCTCTAAAACATCTAAGCGATTCCTCACATTTCAATAAAGCCTCAAATGTTTAATGGTCACTTAATTTCTTTTAAAAAGCATCGGGAAAGGTCACCAAGACTGCACATTTGAAATCAAAGGCTGCAAACTGGTTTTTAACCGAACCAGATCGAAGCTTTAACTCAACATTTGAGTTGTCCACACTTAAGCGATCTTTGAACTAAGCCAAACCATAATCAATGTGTTGAACCAAGGTTCGTACCAAAAACTGAGTTTAAGGATCGCAAAAACGGATTCCACCAATCGAACCCTGAGCCTGGACATTGGTTCAAAGCGTAAATCAAACAAACATATTTGGTCTTACAATCACTTTCGAAATAAACATTTGATTGTATTAGTATAATAATTAATGGTTAAGTATTTAGTCACGACCTAAACGACCTAGAATCTATTTCAAAATTATTTAAATGCTAATACTTAAAGTCCTTATATAGTATTTATTAATCTTACTATCCAACTACATTTGTATTTACACCATTTTTAGAAATTGTGCAATCGAATCAAATGAAACACTTGAATATTTCTCGAACTCTAAAAGAAGCATCTGAATATTTTTGGGATTTTCGTCTCTAAATGAAATATATTGTTGTACTTTAAGTTTTCTTGTTATTAAAGTGATTAGTTTACATAACTAAAACTTATTAATAGCTTGCAGAAGCTTAGTGATAAGTGAATATGAGTCTAAAATCTTTTTGAAAATAAATGCGGCAATATGCCTGAAAGTGTAATTGGTATTTTGTTTAATATTTGATAATTGTTAACTGAATCGAGGCTAAACTAAAGATCAGAATAAGTGTTATTAGGCGGATAATTAGTATAGGCCGCTTATAGCTACAAACTATCAATCTGACTTCATTTTATAGCTCTGAGATTCTCTATTCTCTAATCTAACCGTCTGTGTTTTATAATACATCGATTATTTATCGGCTTACAACTGGTATAACTTAAAACGTTTCCACTCACCACATCGCAGTCGGAAATATCGCTGGCGACCACATTATGACAGCGGAGCCTACGAGAGCCACCATCAAAGACCCACAGGACATTGTAGCTGGGATCCATGGCAAATGCTATTTGCGGCGGCGGCGGAGTTTGCTGTGGTTGCTGCTCTGGGGATGCTGGCGATCCCTGGGCTGCCTCCGGGCGGGGTCGAGCGCGTCTTTGTCGTGGCGGAGATGCCACTGATAATGGTACAGTCGCCTCCAGATGTGGCTGCTCCTCAAATATGTGATTGCGTGCCTCGTGCATGCTGCGCGACATTTGCTCATTAATGGGCACACCCGCTGTGGTGCTGCAGTGGGGCAACGGCAATGGCTCAACCACTGGCGTGCCCACATTACGATTGATCTCAGGTTGTCCAGTTGGTGGCTGCGTCTGCAGCAGCTGGGCAAAGTTGGTTTGCCCGCGATAATGTGGTGTGCAGCTGCCATCACTTCGGTTTATGGACAGCGTTTGGAATGAGAGCGGTATGCTAGGTATCAGTACTTTACGGAAAGAGACAGAAAATAAATGTCATTAATATGGTTTTAACTATACAAAGGGCTTTATATACTACGTTCATGGCTAAAAATTAAATATATGTCATAATATATTTCAACACATAGCTACATGGTTGTCTATTTCAGTCTGTACTCAGCTGATCCTTCGATTTAAAAACATTTAATGGTTTCACAATGCTTTAAAGTAGCTCCAGAATCATATTTCACTAAAAAGTATTTGGCAGCAAGTATTAAACGCCTCAAAACATAGAGAAATCAGAGCTTTCTTGCCTTTCACTGACACAAAAATGCACAAATATGTTCGACTAAAGAATGAATCGAAGATGTTTGCTAGTTTTCAACAAAAATCAAAAATTTGTTAATGTTTTAACAATTGCTGTGCTTTTATGCAGCATATAAGCATGAGATCATTTGTCGGCAAACTGCTTATTATTCTTGATTTCTGTACAATGTCTAAAAATTGCACGTAAATATAAGATAGTGTGAATAGGCGTCAGGGTCTATTTCATCAATATGTATACTCACTTATGGTCTTTTTGTTGGCCACCACATGCATCTTGGGCAGCATTTGAGCGGTGATCAGCGACTCATCAATCTTGATGAAGGTCTGGTCGCCATTGGCACCGATCCAGGTAACCTTTTTGCCATAAGTGGGACCCAGGCCGCTGCAAAATGAATTTATTATTAAGTGAGCGATCAAAATGGTAACTTCAGTGAGACTTACAAGACAGCGCCGGGTGCACAATTCCATAGAAACTTCTGACGCTGTGCTATCATGCCCGCCGTGTTGGGTGGTATTAAGATGGTTTCCTTGGAGCCACCAGCTACCACGCAGACGGCCTCCTGTGGGCCAGGTTCCTCCTCCTGCGGTTGCTGTGGGAGAGCAACGGCGATGGTCGCCGGCTTCTGACCATATTCGCTGGGCAAGCGACCCAGCTGACCCTTCTGATAGTTGCCAAATGTATAGACTACACCCTTTGTGGTTAACAGCACTGTGTGATTGCTGCCGGCAGCCACCTGGCTAATGGAGCCCTGTACCTGAACGCGCACCGGGCCACTTACCGGCTGCAGATCGCCGGAGCCAAGTTGACCGTATTGATTGCTGCCAAAGGAGTAGACCTCGCCGCCGAGCGTGAGGACAACGGTATGGTGTAGGCCGCAGGCAACTTGCACCACCGGTGACAAGGTGGGTAATTGTAGCAGTTGTGGCGCCAGCGGTGCCACACGCGGTGGATCCTTTTCTAGATCGGTGGGCGTGCCACCACCGCCACCTGCAGCGCCCGTCTCCAGGTCCGATGGTTTCTTCTCCTTGCGTCGCATAATTAACGTCTTGGAGCGCTGCTGACGCTGCAGTTCACCGGGCAGCGGCTTTACATCGACTTTGATATCAGCTGCAATAAGGTAGGATATTAAAAATGTTGGCTAAAACATTACAAAGCGTAAAAACTTACCAATTTCGTTTTCTTGTAGGGCTACACAGGCAGCGCACAAGCCGCACTTGGCACAACCTGCATCGCCGTGTCCACAGGGGCAAATGCTGCCGGCCAGACGCTGCTCCAGCGGCACATTTAAAGCGGACACACAGCTGACGTTGTAGCCAGTGCATTCTCGGCAGAGGACACAGACGCGACACTGGCCCTGCACCAGATTGTGATCATCATAGTCGCAGAGCGTTGATATATCCAGTTTACGGCCCAGTTTTTCTGCCTGCTGTCCGAGCAGGGAATAGCCCGTCGATGTGCTGGGCACATCCTTAACGGGCATCATTTTGTTAAAGACACGTCCACATTGACCCTTGTTGTTGAGCCCAAAGGTGAATAGATGACCCTTGGCGGTAAGTGCAACGCAGTGGGCCTTGCCCAACGCTACTTTGGTAACATGCTGATCCAGCAGCTCGCTGACAAAGCCCATGGAATCGCAATGTGCCGTATCCTTGCCAAACATGATCAGTTTGCCGGTTTTAGTTACAAATGCCGAGGTGCCATTGTTGCATGCCGCATGCACAACAACATGACCATCAATTTTGTTCATTTTCTTGGGTTTAATAGCCTTTGGCTGTCGTCGATTTTTGGAGCTGTCGCCATCCTCACCACGACGCGCCGTGCCGGCAAAATACACAGTGCCATCATCATTCACCAGCAGCGCATGAATACCATCATGTCCGACGGCCAAATGGACGATATGCGCCGCCTTGGATACAATTAATTCGGTTAGCTTCAGTGTGGGCGTCCGGCCCACACTCTTGAGTCCTAGAGCTGCCGATTTTCCATAGTAATAGACACGTCCATTGCTGGCACGCACCAGCCCGAATTCCTTGCCACATGACAGGCCCATAACATCGGCATCGCGACAGGGTGCCGGCAACTTTGGCTCAAAGAGATTGTGACCCGACTGTATGCGCTGGATCTGATGCTGATTTAGTAGCTCATCCTCAAAGGCTGCATAGCCCAGCGTTCGGAACTTCTTGCGTGCCAACTGCAGCGCCAGCTCGAATGGAGGCGGCTCGCTGCTGTAGCTATTATGATATATGTTCAGTTTCTTCACGACCAGAGTATCCTGCAAGCAAACAAAAAATCAATTATCAAAACTATAATAAACGTTTAGAATACATTTTTAGTAGGTATACAAAATGCTTAATTAATTTAAGATAAAATAATGAATAGCTATTAGGAATGCTAAATATACTGTGTAGATTATAGTTTAATGGATGGAATTAGCTTAGCTTTTGCTGAATGAACTAGTCTGTCTTATAGGTCGGTTTTTAGAGAGAGTATTTATTTGACAACAAATAGATGGAATAAATTAACCGTAACTTACTGGATTACAATGAAACATAAGGGAGAGAATTATCATAATAAAAGCTTATCATTGTACTTACATCCCGATTGCTGCAAATGGCATGCACGGAATCATCATCCGTGAAGAGGACATAGTTAAGACCATCTCGTATAGATAACATCGATATCATTGATAGTGGACTCATTGACTTGACCGCCAATGTATCCATGCCCACCAGCTGGAGCTGATCGGTGTTCCGCTTGCAATTACGGCGGAAATATAGCTGACCCGCGCTGAAGCCCAGCCAGGCGCTGCGCTCTCTGGTGAATTCATCATTCTGTGCATAGATGTGAGCCTTGAAGGAGCCTCCAAAGCCAGTACCAATCTTTAGCAGCGCACCGCCATACAGCAAATAGACGAAGACACCATCGCAGGCCATTGCTGGCGTTGATTGTTGAAGTGCAGGTGTTAACGTGGGCAACTTCAAGGCGAACTGAAATGAATTAGTTGGTGAGTTTTCACAATTTTAAATAGTCTTGGGATAATAGTATACTACAATTACAATAGATAGATTCCTTTCTTCAGTTTAAGCGTAATATAGATTTAGCTTGACAAGATGAGAAACTAAACATACTTCATTGGTAGGTTTTTTAATTTTCGTTTACTAGAAAAATATAGTTATTTGAAATTTCAGCATGAAATTTTTATGAATTTCGTATATCCCTTTGGGAAAATGGAAAACCACGATTTGGTTTCAGCTTAATATGAATATATCCGGCCTAATTTGTGGATTCTAAAAGTTATTCATGAAATATCCTTTTAAGCCAAGTAAATTCAAGTGATTTATTAAGCCGCTATTTCAAAATGATCTTTAAAAGATTTGATTGTATGATTTCATCCTTGATTTTCATCCTTGCTGAATTATGATGAATCTATCAACTAATCTTATCATTGGTGAGCTAGGATTCCAACTTTTGTCACCCAACTATTAGGATCTCCGTATGTTGAAAATGTTTTGATGTTTCTTGTGCCCTCTCACAGAATATGGAGCTACGCTCAATTTATGGTATCCTGTGGTCCTTATCACATACATACATATGCCTGAATCTTTTTTGGAATCAGGAATCGGCAAGTTTGTTATAAGGAAACTATTGTTACATTTTTTCTTTTCCCACATCCTGAATAATTTCATCCTGCGTACTTTTAACAGTCCACAGTTGCAATTATCGTATGATACTAAAAATGTCGATACGAAAGTGAAGATTTTTACAACCTGGCATTAGCTTTTAGCGACTATTTGCAGGATTAGTCCTAAATGTTTAATCAATATTAGTTATTTTATTTGCTTACCTCGTCAATTAGGGAATTGTGCGGCACGCCATGACTATGGAAATCAGGACGCGTTGGTTTGTTGAGCGCCGCACTGATTACCGTATGCTGCAGTGCCGCCAGCACCGCCGGCAGCTGGACAATCTGTGCCGATAGCTGCCTGGGTGACATGAGCATGGCGGCAATGGCCTTAAGCATTTTGCCGGTGTCGCCACGGGCAATGCAGAGGCCCAAGAGGGCGGCACAGGCCATGGCCGACCAGTTGGCCTCGGCGCCGGTGGTGGTGCTAATTGCCACCGGCATGGTAGCCAAGTCCAGTAATAGATCGTAGAGCGGATTGACAAGCTCCTCAGGTTCGAGTTTAAATGATTCCGGTTGTTGGCCCTGGATGACATCGAGCAGGGCCTTGAGCGCCTTGGTGCACAGCAGCGGCTGGATGTGGCGTGCGTCTGCAATTATCTCAAAGAGACTGCGCAATCCAGCGCCCACAATAAGCGGAACGGTGGCATACACGGGTTCACGCTCCTCGGGCTCATCGGTGTCGGAATCGGCATCGCTGTTGGCGCCATTGGCTGCACGCTTGTCGCCCGGCCCAACAGCGCCTGCGGCCCCTGCGGCTGCGCCAGCACCGCCAGCGGCACCTGCAGCGCCAGCGACGCCACCACCATGCGGCGCATGACAGGCGCAATCGACCAGATTGCTAACCATGCAGCTGCCGGCGCAGACCAAACAGCATGAGGAGCCCATATTGCCGCTCCACTTTTTGAGCGCTGTTGCCGCTGCCATGCCGCCCTGTCCGCTGCCCTCATGGAAAAGCGCAAAGCGCGTCTCTGCCTCCAGCACCGTGGAACGTATCGCTGAAAATACTGCAAATTTGGATGCATTCGGATCGAGCTCAATCTGTGCCACGGGAAACGCCGGCATAAGCATCAGCTGTTCTTTGACCAGCGGCGGATCCAACGGATTTACGCCACCAGCCGCACCGACAACGTTCCCCTCCAACACACCAGCCGCAGCGGCGGCTGCCATGGCCGCAGCGGATTTCTCCTTGCGGCTCTTGCGTTTCGTGAGCGCCTTTCGTTCATTTTGCAACTTTCTGTGAGAGAGTGAAAGAGAGAGAAGGGAAGAGAGTGCGAGCATAAATAAGGAGGCAATGTTATCGATTTGAGCTGCGTACGCTGCCCACGAATTTTGCTTGATTAAACCATGCAAGCAAAATATGCAATACTTGATTTTATTTCACTTTATTTACTAAATTTTATGCATGCAATTTTTTTTTTAATATATAAATTAAAATTAATATTAAATTTTTTTTTTTTTTTCAAATTTTTGATTCAAGAGATTTCGGATAGCTGGTTTTCAATTCCGTGCAAAAATATTCGAGACAGCTAATTAAAGCACTTAACTTAAGGTTGTTTTAACATTTTCGTGTTGCTAACCATATAATGCAGTAAGGTGGGCGGTAGCGCCCACTGTGGGCGCTGAAGGCATTCAAGGGGGCAAAAGAAAATTGTGGGGGGCGTTCGAACTAATGTCAGACGAATAATACAGACACCTGTGTATTAATAACAAGTTTTATTGGATGCTGCGCTATGCGCATATGCACCAAAGTGTATTGCAAGTTGGCAGCACTGCAATTTATGTGCATGCATACATGCATACACACATGCATACATACATACAGATGTACATACATATTACCGATAAACATGAACTTGAAATGCGTAGTTAATATCAGGTAGATGGAATTTTCGTGAACAAAACGAAATTCAGCAAATTAAATAACATCAGATTCACTTTAAATATTAAATACATACATATGTACATTTTTGTACAACAAAATTGTATTCTTATGCGAATAGGAAAAAATTGATTGAGTTTGTATATGTACATATATTAACTAAAATATAAAACAGGATTATTTATCCTATGACTACGACGGTTAAAAGAATATGTATGTATGTATATATGTATGTACATATACATACATACATACATATGTATATCCATAGGGTGTTTTTAAAATGCGCAACTGTTGGCCGGTTAAAAATTGTGGTGGGAGTAATGGTGGGCATATTTATCATGCTCATAGTGGGCGGTGCGCAAAATAAGTTTAACTGCGATTCAGAGCATAACTTGAATATTCTGCATTGATTTTCATTTACAACTATTAATCTTTGTATAAGCAAAACTGAAATTCATTACAAATAAAAAATGCCGCTAACATAAATACACATATTTAATACAAAATTGGTTTCGCATATATTAATAATTAGATGACGCACTTATGACGCAGTTATGAAAATTCTTGTATGTATGTATGTATGTATATGCAATTCACATATGCGGTCAGCATACCACGCATATTTTATGATGTCTATCGATTTAACAACAAATAAATTAATGCAGGTCGCGGCGGCGCCAAATTCGATTGGAAGCACAATTCAACAGTCAGCTGTTGTCGCTCAGCTGTTTTTTACCGGGTGCTGCCCACTTGTCGTGTGCAAGAGCAGGCGCCAATTTCAACCCCGTTCAGCATGCGTTGGCGTTAACACTAGGGGATGAAGGCCTACTGTGTATATATTTGGGCGAAAAAATCGATCGATTTTTCCAACCCCAAATGCAACGACGCCATCAGAAATGCATTGTACATAGGTGCATTATTTACATTACCTGCGTGTATTGCTCGTATACAATTCGTAGAAATGATCGCCATATTTCATTGGATTTAATAGACCAACCATTGTTTTGGCGCAACAAATATAATTTGCAAATGCGTTGACACCAAATCGATTTTATGTATGCGCTCACATATACACCCACATATAATTTGATATATATATGAATATGTATGTATGTGCCGTTATAGTTATACCGTTAAAACAGAAGATAAAAACTTTTTTCTTTTAGTTTTTGTGGACAACGCGCGCGTTCGTTCAAGAAACTTTAACTTATAATTGATTAACTGGACACTTGCCAGCGTTTTTGGCTAAAATTTATTGCACAATAATTTACAAAATAACTAAGAAATTAACTACTCTACTACTGTCCAACTTAATGCATATTTTCTTGTTCTATGATTGCACCACTGTCGTTGAGAGCCGTGAATTTATCGATAAGTGGCAACAGGACCTTCCGTTCCTTTCGATAGCAAAGCTTGTAACAATCGCCGCTATCGATATTATGCTCGCTCATGTTGATATTCTCTTATTTATATAATTAACTTATTTATATAAATATTCATTGTATTTTATTCGCAAATTGCAGTTGCAATTCATTTCGTATACAATATTAAGCAATCGATTGTAATCGATATTGGGCTCATACAATTTCGATTTATGCAGCCCTGAATTCCGAGCAGCTGTCAAAGCAGCCTACAACAACAACAGCTGAACTGACAGCAGGGCCGCAGCAGCAACCAGCAACAACAGCGACGAAAAACATTTTACGTAATTTATATTTGTTATTTTGATTGCATTTCGTGTGCGTTTAACAAGATTTGTACAAACTTAACAGCATGGGCAACGCTCTGAACCATTATATGAAGCCAGATGTAATGCCCGGGCCGGACGTTGTGCCCAGCTTCGATCCGATGATGGGCTTTGAGTCGCGCAAGGAGCGCGTCATGATTGCCACCAAAGAGGAGATGGAATCGGCAAAGATACCACTCGAGGATCGCGACTACTGTGCCCACAAGCTGATCACCTATCAGTCCTGCCGTCACGACAAGTTCCCATTTGTCTATCAGTGCGCGCACGAGAAGCACGATTATCTCACCTGCGAATATGAGGACTACGTGCTACGCATGAAGGAATTCGAACGTGAACGCCGGCTCCTGGAACGCCAGAAGCGCCTCAACAAGGCTGCCTAAGCTTAAGCGTTATTCAGTTCAGTTCATGATAGCAACAAAGTTACACTGGAGGCGGCTTTTTTCCAGCACCATCGTGCGGAGTTAGTCAACAAATCTTCACACGAAACTCCACGCACTGCCTGTCGCAAGCGGAAATTTCAATAAATAACATGCCTAGTAATAATATGGATCTGTTTTTTTTTAGTAAATTAAATTGACAAAAACTGTTGAAACCAAAAAGTTTAATTTGAAGTGCCAATTAGTAAAAGGAAGCTTACAAATACCCATATTCCACTCCACGCATAAGATATCCTACATAAAGAATATCATACGGATTTTGGAATGTTCCAATATAATGGAATATGGAATGTTCCAATACCATGGAATGCTTCTTCTCATTGAATATGGTATGTTACTGAATACTAATATACGGTTTTTTCTTATACCCTAGCAGGGGGTATTATAATTTTGTCTCGAAATGTGTAATGGACTGAAGGAGACTTTTCCGACCCAACAAAGTATATATATTCTGAATCAGCATCAATAGCCGAGTCGATATAGCAATGTCCGTCTGTCCGTCCGTCCGTCCGTCCGTCTGTTTCTATGCAAACTTGTCTCTAAATTTTAAGGTTATCGTAATGAAACTTGGCACATACCCTTCTTTTTGCTGCAGGCAGTACATATGTCGGAACCGGCCGGATCGGACCACTATAACATATAGCTGCCATAGGAATGATCGGTCGGCAACTATGTTTTTGTATGAAAAACTTTTCTGTTTATAAAGGTATGCTTACCAAACTTTTTTCAAACCTTGTCTCTAGAGAGTTTATACAATCTGATTAAATTTGGTCAAAATCGGACCACTTTATCAGATAGCTGCCATAGGATTGGGTGAAAAATAAGTTTTTGTATGAAAAACTTTTTGTATTACATCCAAACTAAGGGAGAGTTTTATCATACTTCAAATAGTTTCCTATAATTTGATCAAAATCGGACCATATATACATAT
This sequence comes from Hirtodrosophila confusa, assembly GCA_035043065.1. Lineage (NCBI taxonomy): Eukaryota > Metazoa > Arthropoda > Insecta > Diptera > Drosophilidae > Hirtodrosophila > Hirtodrosophila confusa. The sequence continues at coordinate 2,496,015 of JAWNNI010000078.1, forward strand.
ATATATAAACATTCTTGCTAGGGTATATAGCTTTGGCACTCCGAAGGTAGCCGTTCTTGTTTTTTTATTTAATTTTTATAGTAAAATTATAATATAATATAGCCGTTTCAATATTAATTTAAAAACTGTTTCTAAACCAAACCAATTACAATTCTGAACCCGCTTAGTCATATCTCAGAAAGAGTTGCAAATAAGTGTACTCAGTTCAATATTTTCTTTGAAAAATAATGAAAAGGTAAAAAAACTCTTGAGACAAATGAATGAACAAATGAATTTAAACTGTGAACCGATTGAAACACGATTCAGTCATATCTCCGGAAATATTTCCAGATTTAATGGTAGTACTATATACTCGTAGTACTGTGTTCAAGCTGCTGGTACACATATAAATATATTATATTCCGCTCAATATTATATTAAAAGCTGTTTTAAGGAATGCGATTTTGAATTTGAACTGCTCGAAATTTGATTTAGAGTAATATCCCCAAAAGTAATTGGGTTTTTCTGGTATAAATCTATATGGGCTGCTGAAAAAAGCAAATTATGTTCGATTCAATATTACATTAAAAACAGCTTTGGAATACTATAAGTTAAGATGTGATTTGGTAGGCCGGTTAATAATTGACCTAATTTTACCACCCCTTGCAATTTGATCCGCCCTTCTCACCCACAACCATAAAATGAAAGTGGTTTAAGGACTATATATTGTGAAAACAGAAACGTAATTTGTTCTAAATATTTAACACTTTATTTGTTGAAGATCATTGGTGTAACCTGAACTTTAATCTTAAACTACAATTGCTTTTGTATAATAAATGCACACACACAAATACACACGCACACACATACATGGCAAGGATACACATACAAACACACACACACATACACACATGTAATTAAAGCTATGTTGTTGACACTGTTAAGGAGGCATTGTGACTAATATTTAACAATTTGCATCTTACTACTACTATATATAACTACTATAATGTAATCGATGAAATGCAAACAACTTCTTTGGTAAACACTGCGAGGATGATGACAAAGGACGACGTGATCGCCTCATCAAATGCCCAATTTGCGCCAAAAATGATGCATGCGTCCGTTTGTCTCAAAGATGCTGCGCAGCATGAACACCTGGATAAGGCCGACACCAATCATGGCGCTAATTTGTACCAGAGACCAATTGTTAACCTTTTGGAAGTTCGTCTCGGCCAGATTGCGATCGCGTGCCTCATGGGAGCGCAGCACATCCTGCAGTTGACGCGCCTTTGTTAGTTGCATGCGTATGCGTCCAATGAAGTCCATTATATCCTGTACCTTCATATCATAATACTCATCCGGTGTTAGGCCAGTCAGTTCGTTGATTTCGTTCCATTGTGCATCGCCATGATGCTGTTCCCCTTCACGCTCCACGATCAGCTCAAAGAATACGGTTTTGCGATTGAACATGCTGAAGCTGTTATCGAAACAGAATCGATAGTCGCCCTCCTTTTGCACCTCATGCTGATGCATATTCTCCGGCTTCTTGTAATCGCTGACAATGACCAAGCCAATTGGATCGAGCAGCGCAAAACTAATGTCCAGATCACCATGACCGCCATCAATGACCTGATACTCGAAGTCTATAATCTCGCCGGCCTTTACGTTATGATATAGGCACTCCTTCTTGCCGGCATCCACATAAACAGTCATCTCTTTGTCATAGCCGTTGACATTGGACGCTGGCCAAAGCATCAGCGCCAGCAGAGCCAGCCCAGCCAGGCAGTTTGATTGCAGCTGGAGCGTAACAAAAACTGTTAAGTGAGCAGCGTATATAATAACATTTATTATTATCATCAATGCTTACCATTTCGACTTCGGAAAGTTTAAATAATTTGCGAAACGCTTCGGCGTGCCTTAAAATGGCGATATATATACTTGCTCGGAGTGTTGATACTATTTTTAAAAATATCGCATATCGATATTTCTAAATATAACAATGTATCGAAAAATTCGTGCATGGAATGCATTTCATCGAAGCATATCTGTAATGAAAAATAAAAGAAGAGACGGTAGCCTTGAAATGTTTAAAAAAAAAAAAAAAACTAAAATTAAACCAATGTTAATAAGAGTAACAAATAGTACACTCATGTTGAGCTCAGCGTACTTTTCTAGAAATTATAGCGGCTTGTGTCTTTTTCTCTTAGTTTTAACACATTTCAATTGGTTAATAAGTTAATTGATATAATTTATTTAAAATAGTGTAAGCGTTAAAACAATTAACGAAAAGTACATAAAATATAAAACTATACATTTATAATTCTTATTTCAGGCGATGCCAAATAGTTTGCAGTTTAAAATAGCAAAATAAACTCATTTTGGGCACGTTATTTTGAAAATGTAGAAGGGCTGCAAAATAAACAGATAGATGTCAAAGCGTGGCATAAGACGACAATCGAACTATCGACAAAATCAGAGTTGCTTTGTAATTAAATAGTAATGCAATAGATGGCGCCAGCAGCCACTTTGAGTAACGAATTTTCAGTTAACGGACACTTGAATTGAATTGCTGATTTATATGGAGTGTTACATGTTGTTATGGTATTTCTGCTCTAATACTAAAGGGAACTGCATATTGTGCTTAATACTGTGCTGATACTGACACCGATACTAAAGGATATATGTATAATCATAATGAAAATGCCAATAAGGTAATTAGGTTAGAGTATAAAAATAAATATACATGTAACACCTCAATCGGACCTCAGCTGAGTTCAGAAATGAGTCACAGCAAGCCTTGTTTCAGGGTTAAGCTCATGAAATACCCTCGCAATCACTTGACCAGGTAATGCCGCAAGCCCAGCAAATTGAACCTTATCAATATTATTATTTTTATCATTTTATTATTTCCTTTTTTTTTGCTTTACTGCCCCCATGTGATTGAGCAACGTTCACCCCCCGTACCCGAAACGGGAATCGTATCGACTCAGGCACTACGATAGATTAGGTGATCAATGTCATTAATGACCTGGCCATATAACAGTAGGCACAATCATAACACTATTGTAAGACTGCTTCGAGGACAACCCTGTTTTTGATCTATTTTGAAGCTTCTGATATAAATATAAAACAAATATATTTTAGAAGAAACATTACATTAATATTAATTATAATTTTAGGTTATGCATTTGAATCCTCTTTAGTAAACTTGAGTACGAAAAAATTAGACAATATTATACAAAATGGAAAAATAAACAAGTAAGAATGCTATAGTCGAGTATACCCGACTACGAAACTCCCTGTACCCAGGTCTAAAACATCCAATCACATCTACGTCCACTTACACATACACACACACATACACAAGGACGCACACACACACAGGCGGCAAAAACGACAGCGCAAGCGAGGCATTTTGATTGGTGGCTGTGCTTCTTCTTCCCCCTCTCGCTGCATCCCTGAATCTTCTTTCGTGAATAACTTCCGTGTTTATTATCCGATCGACTTGAAATTTGGACAGTAGATTAAGAGAGACTAAAGTATTGTACATGCCAAATCTTAAAGCTATATCTTGAAAATTGTTACTGTAAAACGGTTTTAATCGATTTGCGGGGGAACGGGGGAGATATCTGAAATATGAAACAAACTTGATCTGCGTACCTATAGGTACGATCTACAGGAACCTACATTTCAAATTTGGTGTCTCTAGCTCTTGTAGTTGCTGAGATCGACGCGTTCATGGCCAAATCGAAATCTCTTTTGATACTGATCAAGAATATATATACTTTATAGGGTCGGAGATGTCTCCTTCTGTCTGTTACATACATTTGCACAGATTTAGTACCCCCTTTTTACCCATTTTATGCGTACAGGGAGTAAAAAACAAAATAAAAACTTTAAATTCTATTTTAGTGCTCAAGAAAAGTAAAATATTTCAGATTTTTTGGAAAATATTCTATTAACAATGTTTGGGTTTATTTCCAATGTGATGTTTTCCAAAAAAAAAATGGGCAATCATTTTAATTTGACTTGGATTAAATAAAATTCCAGATGATTCAAAAACAAACACAAATCAATTTGGGCTTGTAACGAGGTGTGTACAATATGTAAGATGATGTAATCAAGTTTTTCCAGAACTCAACTCATCTATTGTGCTGTGTAAATTCGAATGTTTATAGTTATAGTGTGTATTTTGCGATAAAAATATATCATATACAACGTGGTACAAGCAATTCTAATAACGTATTTCGCTTATCTTCCCCACCTCCTATCTCTTATCAAATTATGGTTATGGTTAAATAATCTATTTTCTGGCAATTACGTAGGCTGGCTAGTAAAACCTTTTGCGTCAATATTGTCATCTCTTTTCTTATTTTTTATCAGCCAACATAAACGAAAAACCCAAATCATTCCGCTAGAGGAAATACTTCTTTTGAGCATATGGATGAGCAAGGATTCTTAACAGGATCAGATCAGGTTTTGGTCCCTTTTAGGGCCATTGGAAAGAGAACACTTAAGGCTAGATGAGGACAATATGAGGCATTTCAAGTAACTTCTAGGAAACAATAATCTGAAAAGATTTAAGCAAATTATACCAATGGGAAAGAATTCACTCAGTATACTCAATGGTCTCCCAAAGGAAGAGACTGGGAAGGCGTCTCAAAAAACTATAGAATCTGAGTAGGATAAATTTTGTGCACCAGAATGCACTGCCAATGGGAAAGAATTCACTCAGAATTCCACTCACTGGGAAGCCACCTTTTAAAAGCTAGAAATTCATACTACCAGAATGCACTGCCCTGGCTAGAAGAAAGAATAAGTGCCTGGGAAGACATATCCATAGGAACTCTCAATCCGAGGAAATCCTTGAATTCGTACATGATATAGGGTTGATGAGAAAGCTTTAGGCTTAGAAGAGGGTACAATAGATTTTACAGGTTGCCCGACTATTGACAATAATAATAAAAAATTTATTTTACAACATTTACCAAGTTCAATAACAATATGTAAATTTAAATAATAATAATAATTGTAATTGCTATTTTCTGGTTGTTGCTTTCAGGGTTAATATCAAGTAGTTGCATCATCTGTAGAGCCAACCCCCTCCGCCGACACCCGCTGTACGCTAATGAACTTGTAAATTGAACTGCCTTGATTGTACACAGATGCATGAATGTGTGTGTGTATATAGATGTTGTTGTTATCGCTATCAGAAAAATCGATTGGTTTACAGTTGTTATCGTTACAAGTACATTACACATTTCGGGCCAAAATTGGATATGAGAACATAACAAACGCTTTGCGGAAGTCCCTTGACGACTTATTGGGCAAAGTGCTGTTGTAGCAGCTATGTATATAATATAATATAGTAATTTGATCTACATCAAATCGGTCATCGGCATCAGTTTTGCTGGGTTTTATACGAAATATTGAAAGTTATAGAGAAGAATATAAATTAGATCAATTTAGCACACAGCAAAAAAATAAATTGAATACCAGAACTATGATATCTTTATATGTAAGTCTGCCAATTAATTCATAAAATTGACATTAGAACACATAAATAAATGGGCTTATCCCATTCACTTCAATAGAAACGATAGTGAAAAAGACCCTCGATAATGGGCTCCAATAAAAACCATAAATTCAATCTATATTGCTGACAATTGTTTTCCAGCTCTAGCGCTTATGTACAATACATATGTACATATGTATGTATGTACATACATATACTATGTATACTTCATGGGATTGAAGATAATCAAATTATATTAGCCACTGAAAATGCGACGACGCGGGGGCAGCTGAAAGAACCAATGCCGCAGGCTGTGAACTTGTCTTAATGCTAGATAACCTTCACATTTTGTTTGCTTATTGGTCTTAGACCAATGACAATGACATCCATAAAAATACATACATACAGTTTGTCAATTAATTGTTTGCAAAATGAAAAAAGGCATACAAATTCAATTTTAGCTCCATAATTTATTAACGTAGGCACTTTTTTGCAATTTTTTTTAACAGTCATATTAATTAATGTATTACTTATAGATTAAACTAAACAAACTTACTAAAATAATAACAGTAACAAAAATAAGTCAAGAAACACAAAAAATGACAAATTTCAGGGTGTCAAGAAATTGTTTGCAAAAGGCAAGCACTGCTTGCAAAAATGGCTAAAACTAGAAAATTCAAAGAAAAAGATAATCTAATATTTAGTGTGCTTGCCACTAGCCTCTATTACGGCTTGAAGCCGTCGTGACATGGACTGCACAAGTGCCTGAAGGTCATATAGACATGGTAAATTTGACCATTCCTCCTGTATGGCTTTAACCAACGCACTCTTGTTTGTTGGGCTCCGTTTCGCTACCCTCTTCTTTAAAAACGCCCACAAATTTTCAATGGGGTTTAAGTCAGGACTCTGGGCAGGGGTATCTATCACCTTGCTGCAGTTGTACAGCGCCCAGGTCCGGCACAGCAGGGATTTGTGCTTGGGATCGTTGTCCTGATATAACTTGTAGTTCATCTTACTCGCGTTTTGGGGGTCAAAAAAGCCAAAATTTTGTGCGCTTGTCGTTAATTCCTTTTTAAGGATATCCAAATAAAACTCCTTGGTCATGACATCGTTAAAAATCCGCAGCACTCCAACACCTTTTGATGAGAAACAACCCCACACCATAACAGAGAGCTTGCCAAACTTCACTGTTGGCACTATGTTTTTCTCCTGCAGCGCTGTTTTGGGCTGGCGCCAAACTCTGCTCGGTCCATCGTGACAAAATAACATTATTTTGGTCTCATCACAAAAAATAACATTATCCCAGTAGTCCGCTGGCTTATTTACGTGGTCAATTGCAAATGTCAAACGTTTCTCAACATTTATAGAAGAAAGCAATGGTTTTTTTCTTGCCACACGTGAGGAGTACTTATGGAGGTTGAGGACCCTACGTACAGTCTCGTGGCTCACGCTCTTATTGCAGTCGTTTTGCAGTGTACTGGCCAACACTCTCAAGCTTATCTGGGGGTTATTGCTAACTTCTCTCAGTATTTTCGACTGATCGCGGTGACTTAGCTTCGATGGCCTGCCTCCTGAGTTGTTCAACTCCAGTCTATTTTCCTTCTCTGCACGCATTATTATGTTGTAAACTGTCCGCAGTTTTATTTTAAATTCAATAGCCAACTCCTTAGCCGTTTTACCTTGATGATAATTATAATAAATTAATTGAATCAAATTATCATCCGTTCGTTTCCCAGGCATTGTCAAATCCGTTCTTTAAAGCTTATTATGCACGCCTCCGAAGTCAAAATCAAAGTAATTGCATACAAAGAGCATTGCAAACACCATAGCTCATTTAAATTTACGGTAAAAGTCCCGTTAGAAGTCCCGTTGGTCAGTTTCAAGTCACTGTTTGCATTTTGCAAACAATTTCTTGACACCCTGAAATTTGTCATTTTTTGTGTTTCTTGACTTATTTTTGTTACTGTTATTATTTTAGTAAGTTTGTTTAGTTTAATCTATAAGTAATACATTAATTAATATGACTGTTAAAAAAAAAATTGCAAAAAAGTGCCTACGTTAATAAATTATGGAGCTAAAATTGAATTTGTATGCCTTTTTTCATTTTGCAAACAATTAATTGACAAACTGTATGTATGTACATACATACATACATGCATACAGACTATGTACACATGTATGTTTGCACATACACATACATACATATGTATTATGCAGATGCCGGCAAATGACAGCAGAATGGCAAAGGACAAATAAAAAACATGTGAAAAATTGCACGTGCAATGTGGAAAACAAATTTAGAGAAAGAGAGCGAGAAACGGAGAGCGCGCAAACGCAGGCGTTGTCCAAATTTGAAGCTCTATTGCTGCGTAACTTTTCCAGTCGCCAAAAGTTGCCCCTATTTGGGCAGATTTTGCGGCGAATTGTGTGTACAGTCCACCCCCGCTTGCACTAAACAAAGAGAGAGCGTTACAAGAAAGAGATAGAGAGCACACATAAAGAGCGCAATAAAAATGACAGCTGCATTTCATGTTAACGGTAAATAGAAATAGAAAGAGAGAGATGTGTTTAGCATATGTACTCGTACATACATACATATGTATGTATGTTTGTGTGTATGTATGTTTGTGCATATAGCCCGGCTTGCAATACCGTTATAATTAGCTATATTGTTAGTGTAGCTTTTATTTTTGATTGTTTCTTTTTGTTTTGTTTGACGTTTCGTTAAAAATGTTTCATGCCCTTTTTTAGACACAACACAAATGGGTTTTCACTTTTTATGTTGCGTTAGATGAAAACCAATGCAGCGCTAAATGGGCATGAGCAAGATGGGATTAGCTATAGAGGGAGATGGACCGAGCCGATTTTCGATTACCAGACCATATCGAGAGCTGTCGATGTTGTGAAACGGGTGTGATCTATGCTTGTAATCGTATGAATACCACATACATACATACATATGTACATCTGCAGAGATATGGTCCATGTTTCGTTTCGGGGCATAAACTACCCTCAAGCCCTCACATCGATCGCATGTTTGGGATAAATTTCCATGCTTATTATCTAGGCTGCAGTTATACATGCAGCGAACTGTATGTTTCGATCCTGGTTATACTCTCTAATATTAACGTGCAATATTTGCTGTCAAGATTCTCGCGCAACTGTCAAAATATTACTTGGCGTTTAATCTATTGCGCCATAAATTTGAGGAAGGCATTTTGCACAATATGAAGCTTTAAAGCACTGACCTGAGTTCATTATGAAAAAATGTAAGGCACTTGTCAAAAATCAGATGCTAATCTGACACGAACGAGCAATGGAGCTATCTCGAAACAGCGCTTACATTAAAATATCACAGGTAGCGCAATATTGCACGTAAATATGAGATAGTGTGAACAAGTTCTTAACATCATACACTGTACAGGTTGTGTCAAAGCGGAGAAATATTATGCTCTGATGTTTTTTTTACATCACCACATCACTTAAGTTATCAAAGCCGTATCACAATTGCGAGACGGGCTGATTAAAAAGTTCTAGCGGTCCATAGTCGTTAACATAAACTATTCATTCAACAAATGCCTGAGTTGTCTGCAAGAGGAGGAGACAGCGGTCGTTTGTTGATGGAGTTGGAGAATGTGAAAGAGAATGAGAACGAGAATGTTAACGAGAGAGTTATTGACCGCTTGGCAGAACTGATGCATATGTGGTATAACCATATTTGGCATTGCATTTGGTAAGCTGCAATCGGCGCTGCACAAGAGCGAGCGAGCTGGTCTCTCGGAGAGATGGGCAGATGAAGAGAGAGAGAGTGTGAGAGTGGGCGCATGCGCATGAGCCACGCTCAAGCATACATATCGTACATACATATATACCCCTTATGTATGTATGTACGTTTACATGCAAATGTGCAGCAAGAGCGAGCATGGTATACGCTAGAATTGTACATCGTAGTTCAATTGATGATTTCGTTGATTAGTTCATTATTTGATGAGCGATGTAATCAATCATTTGCCTAATTCGTTCCTTCGCTCATTTGGATTGTTTGTTTGCTTAGTTCGTTCGCTTGTTTAGTTAGTTTGTTCATTTAGTTCCTTTCCATCCTAAGTTCGTTCGTTTCCTATACCTGTTCCTACAATCTTTCTTACATTCCTTCCTTAAATAGCTTGAATGTCCTTTTCATTCAATTTATTCAATCTAATTGCTATAACTTACGAACTATTATTATTATCAAATGAGCGATGTCAACCCAGAACATTGTTCACTTAGCTTAGAGAATAGTTCGAATGAACGCATTCTGAACGATTCTATGCAACTCTAGTTCAGGCTTTCTACCCCAACGGAACACACAGACGCATAAAAGGGGCCAGACCGGAAAACGCTCACAAGACGGGAAAAAAATACAAATAAATTTGAACTTGAACTTACCGCGCCCTTCTCTCTGACTCTATCACTGCGCTTGTCTCTGTGCGTATGCGTGGGTGTGTGCCCAGGTTTTCAGAACGCCGGAAAATACACACCCATTTATGTACATACCCGTATATATGTATGTATGTACACACAGACATCTGAATTTATGTATGTATTTATGAACACATGCATATCAAATATTATAGACAAACTCTTCCTCGTCGTCATCTAAATCATTGTCCCCAGTCAAGTCCATTTTGAGTAGCTTATTATTGTATAATAAGCATATAGGGATAATCATACATACTCGTACATCTTAGCGATGTAAAAAACATACATATTTCCCAAATCCATAGAATATACTTTTCCTTATTTGTTTATTTGTTTGATAAATTTTGTTCATTTATGAAAGTTGACAATAAAATTTGACTTATAGGAAAAAATTACTTGTAAAGTTTCCCAATCCTCAATCAAGCTCCTCAAACTCACACATCTTTGTCAAAAATGAACTGATTTTCATGTGGCTTGATTAATTGGTCCTTTTTTTCGCTTCATAAACTTTACATGTTTAGTTTTTTTACATTTTATTAATATTATTGACATTTAAATTTCATTTCATTTTGTAAAAAAACAAAATTTTACTTTTAACTTACTTTTTCTTATAGGTTTTAGAAAACAAAACCTAAAATATGCTTCGGAAATATCTTCTTCGACTTTTGTATTCGATGTATAAAATCGATGTTTATTTTAAATTTACATCACTAGCATAATGCGAATCGTTTATGCATACATGGTATATCGACGTTGCGGTCTACCTGCTGAGAACCTAAACTCCCTTCCTCCCTCCCTCCCTCCGTATTTTCTCCAACATAGCTAGCATGGAGCCTTGCGTCGTCTTCAATCCTATGCCGTTTGAATATTAACGAAATTCACATTGTGAATGTTATTTTTGCCGGTCTTCAACTTCACTTTATGTATTTTATATACATATGCAGCTTTTCCCTTTTATTATCGTGCTGCTGTCTGGTAAACGTGATTGGAGTTATTAATGCGCCTCCGTTTCCGCAGTGACTCTCCGATCAGCACATAGGCATACATATATATGTACATACATATGTCTATATATGTATATATACGAGTATAATCTGTGCGCTTCCTGTGAGAGTAGATCAGACGTCTTGAACAACCCAACCTCACTCTTATAGCATAATTTCAACATGGAGAATGTGCTTGGATGTAGTTCTGAAGTTCTATTTATATAAAACAACTTATCAAATTTGGTTATGACCAGGAATAATAAGTAAATAATAACTTTAACAATTTTATAACAATTGCAAAATGTTGCAAGAAATCTTTATGCATTCTAAACGGAAAGCGGTAATTCTAAAGGCTTAACTTCAGAACCAGATAAGCATATTGCGGTCAAAACTTTTTGTATTGAGTTTCAAAAGACCTGCTATTTAAAGAAAGCCGCAACTTTACTTTAAAAAAATCTCACAACTACTTACTACATAAAAGATTTTTTCGGGCTAAGAACTTCGGGGTAAAAGATAGTCTTTTCTTTCTTTAATATTAACGTTTTATATAAGGAACATTTTTATATTTAATCAAGACTATATACTAGTATATGTATGAGAACGGAAACGCCTTTTTCAATTATTTATTTACGTGCCCAATACGCTTTTATGTCATGAGCTATGATGATTCTTATGATTCTGGCTAGGAAGCATTACTACGAAATTATCTGTATATCAAAAATCGAACCATTTTATAAGCAAACGGGGGTTTCAGTTTCTATTATTTCTTGATAAGCAGCAAATTCTTTAGCGATATGAAAACACCTGCCAGGTATCGCCTGACGTACAAGAATGTATTAGTATTTATAGGTATTCATAAACACTGAAAGCTGAGGCTAAAAAATAAACTTTGGATTCATGGTTGCTACCAACTAACTGTGTAACTTGAAATTCCATTTATGATTCACATACACATATGAATAAATTGCCCACGAACTAGAACTTAAAATGCTATAACTGTTCGCCATACACACACATATCTACATCTGTTATCTTACTCCGTTTGAACACGAACTAATCGAGTGTGCAAGTCAGTTTTAACTTGCTCTGAAATGGGTTTGTCTCTATTTGCTGCAAGAAACCGAGCAACCGCCTTAAGACTGTTGTAAAGAAACATTATCTAAGCCATATTCTGTAAATCGAATATACATATATCAATATCAATATATATTTATAAGAGTTCACTCTATCTAGCGTACACTGTATGTCGGAGTATGTTGCACACCCGCAATTGATTTTTCTTTGCGTTGTTTTTGAATTTGTTGCTCTTTTCATTTTTGGCAGATCCCTTCAATGCGACGGAAGCGCTTCCCAGCCCCGCCCTGGCGTGCCCCCGGTGCCGGCGCCACGCCCTTTTGAACTGCCATAAATTAACACCCCGAGGCCAAGACCCCGCATGATGCGACTGCTCTTGAGCGGGTCTTGAGAGGGCGAAGGGCGAGCCGCGTTCTGAGTGCGTTTTCTTCAAAGAGTTGCGGGGCAATCAGACTTTCTTTGAGGCGATAGTCGCGCCTGCATGCGATACTTGACTTTATCAGGCAGGGAGAAGAATGAAAGGGAAAAGGGTAAACAAGCAGAGATCTCTTACAATTTTATTACACAGCAAGAAGGGTAATGTAATTCTGTCACAAAATATGTTACGCATTGAGAGAGCCATTCTCGACATATCAAGTCCTAATCAGCTCGTTTATACTGCCAGACTAATCTAATCCAACTGTCCTGCTGCTAAGTTGATGAAACTTGATATGTATATAGACTAATTTGATAAAAACGGAACGAATTGTGCTATTTTGTTATAAACTAGGTATTTAAGTATTTAGTTTTTCGACAAAAATCACAAATTCAAAGTTAAATTATGAATTCTAAAATTCAAAGTTAGACAAAAAGATAAAAGATTTAAGAAAATTGCCATTTTTGGTTTTATGTAGAGAAAAGATATATGTATATTTTCACCATCAACAATAAATACAATTTTTTTAATTATGCTGTTTTTTTTTAGTTATTAAAATTTGTTCAATTAATGTACATTTAATTCATAAGAAAATACATATATTTTTGTATACATACCTATATTTATATAGTTTTAAAAGTATGTAAACACTTTCACGACCTAAAGTTTGAAAACAAAACAATTATTCATTGCTTTTTCCAAGAACAAGGAACAATCAATCCAAAAGTGAGTCTTATGAATAATTATATATTTATTAATAAGATATTTTTTGGGTCTTCATTTAAATAACCAATTTATTACACCTGAAAGTCGAATTGATTAAATATTTACAATAATATTCTTCGAATTTAGCAAATGAATATATTTTGATTTAGTTCTAGCAATGCCTTTAGATCAGATTATAATATCTTGGGAACAATTTGTTTATTTATTCAAAATCCAAGGGTATTTGAACTTCAGCACCCCGCTGATAAATAACTCGTTTTACTTAATATTTATTTTCACAGAGCCGCACTTGAGTTTGTTATTTTATGCGAGCGCAGACATATGTCCATATATCATGCATATGGTAAGTATTGTCATAAGTATGCACATAAGGTTCCTCCGCTTTATCGGGGGTCTAAATTTAAATGCATCGCGGTGCCGGAAAGCCACAGAATGGGCCCATATTCGGCATATCCAGCATTCCGGGGCGATAGTCGACTCCGGCTGATTAGTCATAAGTGTACGGTACCCAATGCATTTCTCATACGCTGTGGCCCTGCATTATTCATTGATGGGTTCGTTTTGGTAGACCCAGTCAAGTCCACGTAGAACAGCTGATTCACACAGCCAGCCACCCTCTGTGTGATTGTGGTTAGGGTGGTTGTTGTTCACCCACGAACGGGACGATTGCATGTTGTTAACCCAGGACCATTTCCGGCGCACGCACAGGGCGTTGTGCCTCATCCCTTAACCTACACTGCGAGAAATATGCCAGTACAAATAACAGTACCAGCGGAGTCCTTTTTAAAACATTTTGTTCTTCAAACAATACATATATATGTATAAATTATATATATCTCCGTTCTACCAGGAAAATATTAAAAATAATTATTACCCTCCATCCATTGTCAGTCCGATCCCGGGTCTATTTTCAAGCTATACCGCGGGTTCCATAAACAAAGCGTACATAAATAAATACTAATTGAATTATCAAAAAAAAAACATTATTTTCTGTTATTTTAAATATGCTCAAACGTTCTCAAAATATAAACAATGTTCCTCAAATGTATGGTTAGAATTGAAAACTAAAAATACAAACTTGCCCTACTTTTGTCAACGGATGCCAATAATTTAGCACTCAATTAGATAGTTTTAAAACGATTTTCAATCTGAGTGTACCAAAGCCGGCTCAAGGTTGCACCGTTTCAAGGCGACCCTCATTTTGGCAGTACCGGTACCATTATAGCTACCACCCTCGTATGTTTTAGGGTGGTTAACGGCATCGTAAGTGTCAGCTCACCCCTATGCCAACAGCGACTGGGTGAGGCCCACTGCACGGCTTTACTGCAAATATTTTCGGCGAAATTCGCCAAAAATGAACGGAAAAAAAGCAAAAAAGTTGAAAAACGAAAGAGGAATTACTGGCAAATCTACCGCCCGCCCTCCCGCATGTGTCACTTTCACAATTGTTTGAAATTGGGAAAAGCGTCTGCGACCCAGACATATGAGTCATACGCATTGATTTTGCAAGTACACCGTATCTTGTGCATCAGCTGTTTTATCTTATAAATAATGCAACTGATTTGCCAGTCGAATTCGGTTTACTCACACGTATCGGCGTTGCAGAAATCACTTTTCGCTTTCAAGCCGCCTTATGCCCAGACTGAGACTCTGCAATGGAAATGGAAATGCAATGGCGTCACGCTCTGATTTTTCTGACGTTCATGGAAACTAGCTATTAACATTCTCAACAAAATTCAATAGACTAATTATGTGTTTACTAAAGATTCCATATGCAAGTACAAAAAAACAACGCAGCACAAAATCTTTCTAATCAAAAGCTGGCTAGTTAAAACTTGGCCAACAAAACGTTATCGTCAAGTGTTAAGCATGTTATTCATCGATTTATAAACTCCATTATTGAATCTATTAACCCTCTTCTGGTTATCGCTGACTTTTCTTCTTTAAGTTTCTTCATTTTTGTTTCTGACGAAGCTCCAACATTCTTTAGGGAAAATTTGTAGATTTATACCATGAGCAGATATCTAGATGCTTACTATAAATGTTTTGATTGCACAATTTTCTCCTGATCCTACCACTCCCATAAATTTTTGTTAAGACTCAATCTATATATGTACATACAGCTGCTCAATTTCTTTCCTGAAAACCGTTAGTCTTTTAAAACATTTTATATTCGTGTATTTAGTAAAATACAACATATGAAAAAATAAACAGAGATGATATTCCCATAATAGTTTTGATTTCTAAAGACTCAACCTCCGAGAAATACATTTTTGATACTTCAATATATAAATTGTTGGTTCCCTATCCTTTACTTACTTACCATTGACAATTATGAAGAGAGAAAAGATTTGGGATACTTTTCGTTCTCAAAAGCTTAGTTCTATTCCATTGCTGCGTTTTGTAATCCTTCCACGAGATGTTTTATCTCCTCCTCCTCCTTATATTTTCAGTTCTATCTCAATCTGATTCGGCATGTTCTCTAGATCCGGCCGAACCTAGGAATCTTTGCTGGTGTCCAAGCCAACAATCCAAAACAACAAAGTTTTGACTAATGGGTTCGATTTAGAAAACTCCAAAGAGACAACAAAACAAGACTCTTGTTTTGACTTGATTGTCTATGCATCTTTCAGTTTCGTTGGATGGATGAAAACGCCCTTTACCACTGCAGCTGGGGGCTTGAATTGAAATCTGTATTTGAATTCAGGTTTGGTTTCGGATACATTAAGTTTCCAGTCCCATCAAACGGTATCCAATAAACTTTACTTTCGCAAAAATTTGCCTAATAATTGAAAATTCAATAATGAATTTAAAAATAAAATTTGTCGCACGTTCACTGAAATTCTGATTAGCTAGTGAAAGTCTTTCTTTTCTCAACGAGACTGCAGTACCGTTAAACGTTATCTTTCATTGTTGATCCAATCAGCGCATGTTTTATGGTTTTGTGTTTTCGCAAAATAAGTTAACTTTTTGCAGAAGATGCTAAACAAAATCAATCAATCGATTGAGAAACAAATGAACAACGGGTGATGGTAAAAAACACTACAAATTAATAATAAGAGTGATTTAGTCTAAAAAAATACCCTATAGCCATACCCATACACATAGATAAAAGATTCTTTAATATACCAAGTACCAAGTCTCAAGTTTAGTATTTATATCTTTTAATTTTAGATAAGCTATTTGGTATTTTTATTATTCTTAGGATGTGCTGAAGGAGTTTTGTGTGCTATTGCCTTTATATATATTACGAAAGATGTTAAGGACTGGCATACTAAATTTTGTAACTTTTAACCCTATATTAGTATGTATATAAGATAGTTATTACAACTGATAAGCTAATGAGAATGGGAACAGAGAGCCGTCTAGTCGGAATAGTTTTGAATATAAAAGAAAAAATCGGAAAAACAGCATATTTTTTAATGGAAGATATAGAAATCCTCAATCTAATCGCAATTCTTGCATTCGCGCCAGATATTGGGCTTTTGGTGAAGCTTTAAGCTCAATTAATCATAAACAGGTGCTTAAACAATCATAAGCATGATCAGACGTATTCTCAGGATTGTTAATAATGATCTTAAAATACGGTAAATCTGTATATATATATTTTCTGTTTACCAATTTAACATAATGTACCACCCGGCTCATATTGATTTATCTTTTTAATTAGCATTAATCAATTAATTCACCTGCTGCTAATAATACCAATTGTAGCCAATTTTAATTAGAATATAAATACAACGAGTGTCCAAATTGCAATAACAAGACATATGTACATACATATAGTATAGCTATGTATATATATGAATATGTACATATGTATGTATGTATGTATGTATTCTTGATTTGCCGTCACACCAAAAAGGCTACGAAAATTTGTACGGCCCAAATGTGGCTTTGAATTGTTACGGCTTCCTGGGCTCGATAGCTTCGATAGTAAAACGGCGGATGCAATGCCATTTAAAGAGCGAGAGAGCGAGAGAGAGAGAGAGAGGTCGATTGGCAACCCAAATTGGAGACTTTGTAGAGTCCCTCCAGAGTCATCTCTAGCTTAAGCACAGATCTTGCCAGCGGGGTTCAAGACAGTCAAAATATGGCAAAGTTGTCAATTTCCGCTTGTCGAATTTCGAAGATCGTTACATTTTGAAGTCCATAAAAACACATAACGCACACACACACACACACGCATACGCACACGCACACACGCTGATCACATCAAATTATTGTACACGCTTTGCAACATGTACATTTTGGGTTAAAATTCAATATAAATCAGAAAAGAAAAAAAAAGCTTTGCGTTTTTTTCATTCAAAATGGCAACGGCCAAATGCGGCAGCGCCGTTGGCAGCGACGTCAGCAGAGACAGCTCAATGTCAATGGCTTCGGCTTTGGCGTGGCTGCGCATGTTTGTGTGTATAGTATGTATGTGCGACTGAAAGCGCCAAAAAAAGCGAAATAAATTATGCAAAGTAAAAATTAAATGACAAAAATAAAATAAAACAAAATAAAAATGCCAAAAATGTTGACGCGTTTTGTGTTGTTGTTACTTGTTGCTTATTCTGCGTTTCTGACTTACATAGTACATATGTATGTACATACATACGTATGTATGTATGTATGTACATATGTACATATATATATATATATGTATTTGTATACTAGAGGTGGTAAAAGTTCGATACCACTATCAATAATATTGAACGTCTTGTATTCTTTTTAGTATTAACGGTTTTGCTCGATATATGTATGTATGTATGTACATACATATGTTTGTTTGTTGCTTATGTTTATATTTATGTACATACATATGTACATATGTATGTATGTATGTATATTCTGAACCCGTTAAAGATTGATAATTCTTATTTCAATTCATTGACAATGTTCAAAACTAACATTGACCGCTTCATTTATTATATCCTCTGGAAGCTTAAAGTAGAAAGTGAAAAGTGAAAAGCGTGCCAATAAAAATATCAATAAGTAGCTGTATTTTAAGGCTTTCTGGGATCCCCTTTCGTTTCATCACCACAATGCAGAAGCGTGCTAGTTGGTCAGTGTTCAAGGCAGTTCCAGCCGAATTGTGTGAAGCAGAAGAAAACTTTCATTAGGATCGAGCTTTAACAGGACTGGAAAGAGCATGGTTTCTCCCGTGCTCAATAGATTGCCACGGCTGCTAGCCCTATGCAATCAATGCGCCAGAAGCAAGAGAATGTATCGTATGCAGGTGTGTGCGTGTGTGCTTGGCTCCCATTTCCAGCTGCCTAAGCACCGTTGTCGAGACTATTTGAAATAGCTGCGCACCATGATGGGTATTCAAATAGATGTACTTTATATGCACACGTACGTATGTATGTATGTATATACATATGTACATATGTATGTAAGTATATTTATGTATGTATGTATGTGCATACAAATACTTATACGTCTTTTTAACTTCTTGATCGCCTTACAACTGTTCATATTGAAACTCCAAAAATATTCGTTATAGAGTAAAAATCGTAATAGGGAAATTTGGATATTATTGCATAAGAAGCAATGTTTGTGAATAAATTCGTTTTAGATAGGTTCGACTATACATGTATACACACAATATTAATCTGTAATTGCCACCGTTTCTATATTGTTGCTTAGCACTGTAGCGAACATAGTAGTTTCTTTGTGCATCCAGTTTCTTCCGTTCTTTGAGAACAAGTTTATTGGATTTTGTGCCGCTTTGACTTCTGTTTTTCTAAACATTTCAAACGTAACTGTCAACAATGGGAGACGAAGACGTTGCGGACGTCAACGCCAATGTTGTTGTTCTTGTTGTTACGGCTACAGGTGCGCAACAGCGACGGCGACGGCGGCTGCGCGGCAGCTGTGCTGTCTGATTTCTCAACACTCGGGCAACGGGAATTATATTTGCCTGCTCGCTCGCACGCTTGTCCGCTTAGCATAAGCTAGCTTTAATGTGTTTCTGTGTTAAATATGCTCAATTATTAGCATACACTTATCACATACATACATACGTATGTATATGTGTGTGTATGTATGCATATACATAGATATTTATTTTTGTTTTTGCCTAGCGCGCTTTATTTGTTTACCGTTCACCTAGTTTGCTCTGCTATTGTAAAAACAAACGTTTGCCGTTTGTTTCCTCCTCTTCATCTTAATTAGTTAACGTCGCTTGGGATTTGTGTTTTTTGTGGTTTTGCTTTTGTAACTACACCCTGTATCTATGGGGGTAGAAAGGGTATAATAATCTGAACCTAGAAAGGACATCAATATGCACTGTGTTTAGATGCGGATCTAGATTTCTCTTCAGAGGGAGCCTGTTCAAAGTCTCCTGAAGTGTAAATTGTAGAAAATTTAAGTCAACTTATAGAAAAACCTGATTGGCGGTTGAATTTTTATTTTTTTTCATTGAAGTGGTTTTTTTCCTCTAATTAACTTATGGAAAATGTATTGCTTTGGAAAACATTTTCAGGTCTTTATAAAAATTTCTTCTCAACTTGCAAAATTTTTCATTTTTGATTTTCATAGAAGTAGTTTAGATGATTGAAAAAGCACCTGTTTTTCTCAGTGCCTATGTAGAGTATCTCCCGGTCGAGCATATTTAGCTGAAGCATTTTTACTTGTTGTTATTGTCGTTGATGATGCTTGCCGGCTGGTTTGTATTGCTTTCGATGTTTCATATGCAAATAACTTAGCTGAATTTTGTACTTTTCATTTCAGGCGGATGAATCATTTCAATAACATGGAATTAAGCTGCCGCGTCATGTTTCAAAGCGACCCTCAGCGACCGCCCCAGCAATGTCTCTCCCTGTGTGTGTATGTGTAAGGCAAGCTTGTCGTCCACCTCCGTGTGGAACGAGAAATGACTCATTGAGCGGTTTGCTGCCATGGTCAATGTCTAATTTCAATGATAAGCACGATTCGCTCTCTTCAATAGTAGCCTTAAGTCAATCCAGTGCAGTTGACCTCCCCCCTCACCCCACCCCACCCATCGTAGCAGTTCCAGTTGAGTCATTACTCAATTTGGTCAGTTTTATCAGCGATATGCATGTATGTATGTATGTAGTATGAAACGCACATTAAATTTATATTTATTTAGTCGCTGGCAAAAACAAAATGTTTATCAGCCACTTAGTTAATCGCTAAGAATATTTTGTATTTTGTATTTTTTTTTTTTTGATTATTTATTATAATGTGCGTGAGTGCTCACATATTTATAGTCATGATAACAGCAACAAGGCACCCGTAGAATGCGGCCAGTGTTGCCATATCTTTAAATACACACGCCTTAGTAATATTCCAAAAGATACTGGAACTGTTTGTGCCCGCATATGATAACGGGCTGTCAGTTCCGTTAAATATCAGCGTCATATCCGTTATTACCAACGCATTGCCATTATACAGACAGAATATTCAATATCCTTTTCCATGATGATTGAAATCGAATTAAGGATTTCAATAGATTTCAGTTCGGTTTAGTCCATTTTAATAACATTTATTATTATTAAAATTACCCCGCTTTTACTTTAAGAAATACGTAACTATCACCAGAAAATTGGAATCAAATAATTTCCTAACTTCGCCTTTTTTAAACATCTACATACATATGTACGTACATAGGTATGTATAAATAAAAAAAATAAACAAGTAAGAATGCTATAGTCGAGTATACCCGACTATGAAACTCCCTGTACCCAGGTCTAAAATATCCAATCACATCTACGTAAACTTACACATGCATACACACATACACATACGCACACACACAGGCGGCAAAAACGACAACGCAAGCGATTGGTGGCTGTGCTTCTTCTTCCTCCTCTCGCTGCATCACTGAATCTTCTTTCGTGAATAACTTCCGTGTTTATTATCCGATCGACTTGAAATTTGGACAGTAGATTAAGAGAGACTAAAGTATTGTACATGCCAAATCTTAAAGCTATATCTTGAAAATTGTTACTGTAAAACGGTTTTAATCGATTTGCGGGGGAACGGGGGAGATATCTGAAATATGAAACAAACTTGATCTGCGTATGCTATACAGGAACCTACATTTCAAATTTGGTGTCTCTAGCTCTTGTAGTTGCTGAGATCGACGCGTTCATACGGACAGACGGACAGACGGACAGACGGACAGACGGACAGACGGACAGACAGACGGACATGGCCAAATCGAAATCTCTTTTGATACTGATCAAGAATATATATACTTTATAGGGTCGGAGATGTCTCCTTCTGTCTGTTACATACATTTGCACAGATGTAATACCCCTTTTTACCCATTTTATGGGTACAGGGAGTAAAAACACTTACATATAACATTTAAAATACCTTTGTTTCTAGGATTGTCAGGGTATAATAAAATATTTTCCTAATATTTACATAAATTCATACATATATCACTCGACTAACATTCCAGTTTATATATGTACATATTGTATGCGTGTATGTACTTATACTATAAGAATATATTATGTTTAGGTTGGTATATTACATTAGTTTTTTTATATATCTCTAAAAAGTATACCTGTAGAAAGGAAACATCTGCACTCACATATAGACAGTTTAACTAAAAAGCATTCTAACAATAAGGATAAGGATATTTGTCATTATCCAAAATCAAAATATCTCCAAAAACGACTTGTGTTTTTTGTTGATGCAAGTTAAGAAATATGTTTTTTTTCTTTATTTCAAAGAAAGTTTAAGTAATATAATATAATAATATAATAGTATAATACAGTAGAAGAAAGGAGATAAAGAAGAAAGGAAATAAAAAGAAATAAAAGGAAATAAAATAAAATAAAAATAAATAAGTTAAGATATATGTATGTATGTATGTATGTACATATGTGGTATATTATAAAAGCTATCTGTGTTTAAAATACTTTGTATTTGTTATATAAAGAAGTTTGCAGACACACACTCTCTCTCTATCTCTCTCTTGTGCTGTCACCTTTCGCATTCTAGGGCTTGCATGTTGGGATCGGTCCTGTGAAGCTGATGACGAATAAAGATAAAGGCGTCGCCTGCAAATGATGCTTATGCTTTTCGTGTGCATCACTTTGGGTGTGACCGTTGCTCCTGTCACACGCACTTTGTTGTCACACGCATTCAGACCCACACACACACACAGACACACTCATTCACGTGCTTTTTTTTCAATTTGTGTAATTGCCAACCGGGTGTAGTTGCTGCATAGAAAAATGGCACAAGAAATGCCAACTTTATTTGAATTTGTTGTTGTCTGTTGCTTGTTTAATTGATGTTGTTCACACGCACACACACACATATACACAGACACACGCCCAGCTGATGGCAGTGAACCGTAACGGGCCAACCCTGCGAAAAGCTGCGCCAAAGCACCTGGAATGGGAACAGCAATACAACTGAGAATGGGAATGGGAATGAGAACGGGTATGTGGGCGACGGACGTTCTACACTTACGAGTGTGCCAGCAGTACACACGCCACATATGTACATATGTAAGTATAACAAACATACACACACACACACACACAGTTAGGCGTCACTCATTTTCATTAAAAACCACTTAAGGTTTTGTTTTTGCAACCCACATTCTTTCGGCTGCGGCCTCCTTTATATACGCTCGTTACAGTGGAGACTCGCTGGAATGCAATCGAATGAAATGAAAGCTTAAATATACTCTCCACCAAACTCTACTATTCAAAGATTGACTACTTCAACTGTAAAACACAAAACTCTAAAGGATTTTCCATTTCAAATTTCTGTAAATACTAAATAAACGAAAGAGATCATTTTGAGCTTATAACGTGTGTCAACTGTATTTTGAATTTATAGTTTTACTTTTGTCACAGTTACTTCACCATGCAAATATGTTGCTTTAGCCATATAAATGCAACGCTATAAGCGTTTCTATATGTATGTATGTAAGCATTATAGACGAGTGTGTATGGGTGTAGGGGGCCCCTACTAGGTGGCTCTGTGGACAGCTCTACAAAAACTTACTTGGTCAAAACTATAGTTTTGCTTGATCATTTTATAAAATATATTTATTTAATTTTATTAAGTAAATAAATAATATAAATAGAATAATTAGTAAATTATTAGCTCAAGTAAAAATTGTTTCCTTATATATGCACATAGTAAATCCTAATCTTAATTGTCTCATTAAAAATTTAAAAATTGTAAACTATTTAAAAATAAGATGTGACAATAAATTAAATTAAATTAAATGTAGTCTAAAAACATTTAATATAACAACCAAATTTGTATACTCCGAAATATAATTTCTTGGGTTTGTGCAATTTCTGTCTGTCTATCCGTAAGAAGTTACCAACTTTGGTATATTTCAATTTTAGAATATTGCTCGGTTTTGCTTGATTGTGCACTTTAACTCTGTTAATACACCTTAAAGCTTACAATATCTGTAGATAAAAGGAAACGTACCTAATCAGTTTCTAAAATTGGCTAAATAAAAAGCTAGACATCAACAAAATCTCTGTAATGAAAATAGATAAGAGATGAGCCGGATTTGGTATTTGATTGCATTCTTTGAAGGGTTCCTATCACAGCGCACCCACAACTTGTCTTTTCATTTTATTGGTTTAAACTTTTGCAAAGATTCATTGTCAGCCTCAAAGCTAATCTGATACGATGCCCAGCAACCCATCGATAAACACGGCTGAAACAGCCAAAACAACAACAACAACAACAACAACAGCCACAACAACAACAACTAATGGGAAAAGCCAGTCAGACGCTAGCATCAGGTTTCCGTGCCGTCGACAGAGTCTCGCCGACGCTGACGCCGCAATAAACAAAATGCAAAAAAAAAACGAAAAAGAAAAATATACAACAAAAAAAAAAACGAAAAAGAAACAGCCGCCGTTAGTTTGCTAACGATAAAATACCCTAATAGACGATTACTATAGCCAAATTGATCTTAACTGAGATCCAGGGTCTTATAAAGTTAGGCATACTAAACTTTAGGAAGAAATATGTATATTTTCAAGCAGTAGCTAAAATTTCTACCCATATGACAGATACATATGTATATATATTTTTGATGAATACTCCCAGAAAATAAAGCCACAGAATTTAGAAAATCGGCATATAATAAAATTCACCCTTAAACCCTAAATAAAAGAAATAGTTTGCAAATTTGAGAAATTTTTTTTTTAATTCTGAAAAAAAAACAAAGGTTTATTGCCTTTGGCTACAAAAGTATGGCGATTTCCTAAATTGAAGCTCATTTATTTCTTTGAGTGTATATAACAATATATTTTAATCAAATTTAAGCAGTCTATCAATTATGAAACGAGTATTCACAGATTTTGGTTACTTAATAACATTTTGATTACATTTTTGTTGGCATTGTAAGCACTATAAACTTTTCTTTATATATAATGCAACTTTCGACCAATCGTTCATATAGTACATTAATCCGGATGCTAAAATTAAAAGAAACCTGCTGATCAAGTTTCATCAATATAGCTTTAAAACCGAGAGTATATATGGATAAGAAACATACAACGGGCATCCTGATTAAGAATATAATTTGATATACTCAATGGAGACAAAAACGCGTTGCACACTTCGTGGCAAATGAGTAATACCCGCTGCAAGGGTATCCAAAAAGTTGCCTCAGACTACTGTCCACTGTCTGCGACTCCTACAATGTACCATGTATCACGTACAATTGTTGTAACACCTTCAGCTGCGGTTGCTGTAGTACCAGTAACCAGTGCCGTTACCAGTTCGCCGTGAAAGAAATGGCAAGCCCCTGGTACCAGCCCCTGAAATCCCCCTACCTTCATTCATTCATCCATCCCATTACAATATTTTGCTGTCTGACAACTGTGTGACTCAATGAAATTTTATTATCCCCAGCGAGCCAATTTGATGAGCTGGCAAAATGCATCACCGCCAGAAAGATAATGATATATGTACATATTAATAGTTATTAGATAGATAAAAACATTTGATCACTACTTATATCCACAATGTGTAATTCTTGTCCTAACATTATCACATATTGATTGAATACTTCAGTCCTTAGTCAATACTTAGTTATGGTCACTCAATTTCAGCAAAGAATCTCATTTTTATTTCCGAAATTTCATAAGCACCTTGTATTTTATTTACAATACTATTGATAGTTTATATCACTATCGAAACTATCGAATGGTCATAGGTTATCCAGCTATAATGTAGAGTAACCCTCAAGAGCATAAATATTCTCGTATTCGTACAAGAAGTGAGGCTTAAGATCAGAAAAAGGTACGGTAGAGCTGATAAGTAGGTCGCTTCATTTAATAAAAGATTGACCATAAAGAAGAAGCACAAACATATAGGTATTTTTAAATCGATTTCAATATTTTGTACATGACATTTAGAAATTTTCCTAAACTTAAATATTTCAATGTATAATGCGGTAATTTTGAAAATAATAAAACCCTATATGTAGTAAATGGTATTGTACTGTATTGTATAAGTAATACCATAGTATTGTAACTATGTGTGTAAATACAATATTAATATCTTAAAAATATATTAGCCGAAGGCCCTAGCAGCCAGTGCCATAATACACAAGTTATAACTAAATAAAATTATACAAATTCTGCAATTTGGTTCACGTTTGGAATCAAAAGAAATATAATACTATTATAACTATTTATGCGATACTTAAGGAGTAAACTGTGAAATTTTCAAAAACTCATTACGCTTATTTCTCCGAAACTATAAGACGTATTGAGCCAAGATTCACACCATAAATTGGGGTTGTGCTAACAAAGGTCTTGGTTTTTTGAAAATTTCTCAGTTTACTCCCCAAATGTCGCATAAATAGCTTCGCTATAATAATTTTAAGCTTAAATATATTAATGTATTATGCGGTATCTTTGAAAATTTGTAGTATATGGTATGGTATTGCACTGTGTATATTGTAACTATGTGTGTATATATTATAAAAATATCTACCAATCATTTTGCGATTCGGTTTACGTTTGGAATCAATGCATAATCTTATTATAGTGAAATAATTTGTAATAAATATGAAATTTTGTTGTTTAATTTAAATAAAGTAGTTTTTCTTTAACCTTAAAAGTGGTTCGATTCGGGCTTAAGTTCGATTGTTTTGGGAAAACTGGTTCGGTTCATGGTTTTGTTTCAGAGTGGCATTTGTGGGCTTGAGCCAATTCGGTTCCAAATTTGTTTGCTGGGTTTCAATTGCTCTCTCCTTCTTTCTGCAGTGGCATTTGATGGTTTGATGCGTCTGCTGCTCTTGGCCACAAAACTTTGGCTGGCTAATTATTTTGTTGTGGCGCTGACTTCGAACCATTTTTCATGTGAAATGCGCACCCACAGAAAACGAAATGGATGGACACAGTTAGCGAGGCAGACGGTAGCGAAAGGGATTGGAGAGGGTGGGGCTGACGAAGGAGGGAGGCCGGGGAGTGTTAGAAAGACAAAAATGCAAGAGGCACGCACTAATGTAGCCGTACATTGGCATTAAAGTGAAATTGTGAAAAATTGCGCCCCGCAACAATATAATTTATTTTTCACTTTTCCAAAAGCCGCTTTAAATTCTGCCCCTTCTTCTTCTTCATCATTTTCATTGGCTCACGCAATGAGCCCGTTTTCCAAGCAATTAGAGATGAGCTCTTTTTTTATAGGAGCTCGAAACTTGTAACTAGTTCAATACTCGCCGAACTAGTTCAATGCTCGCCGCGCATTTTGCAATTGATTCTTAACAATCATTACTGGCTGTTATCGATAAGTGTGCCGCGCATCTCTAATGACTGCAACGCTTGCATTTGAATCCCCGCCCACGAACCCCTTCTACCAATTAACAGCAGCAATTAGGCAAGCAATTAACCACATTTTTAAATTCAAGCAATTCTTTATTAACATTTTCATGTTGGTATTTACGGCACGCATACTCCGGAGCTGCCCCCTCCCCGCCGAGCAACCTCCTGCTAGCCACTTATTATGGTCATTAGACTTGAAAAATATCTGCCTTCAAATTATTAAGCTTATTAGGCGATAATCCAAATAGAAATGTTTATAATACATATGTATGTATGCAGGTCTTCTTTTTGTTACATCCTATGTATGTTCTTGAAATGTATTCTTTAACTATAATAATATGGAACCTAGTATTACACCTGTTGTACACCCTGCTGAGCTCACTGCTTGCATTAAGGCAAGAGTTTTCATTAGGCCTAATGTCCCTCTATGTCTTTTGTTTCTAGGATAGGCCTCCCAAGAAGCCCACACTTTTTCCTAAAAAATACAACACACTCTGCTAGGTTATGTGATGAGGTTTCATCCTTAAGGTTGCCTAATAGGCGAGAATATTGAATAAATAAGATACTCGTAGTATATAATTCATTTTGCTGAATACATTTTCAGGTCTTTACAAAAGAAAGCATCTAAGATCCAAGTAAGTTATATTAGTTTACATAAATATATTCCTAATATACATCCTTAGATTAGCCAATCTATCAACGATACATGCATGTTAGTTCATTTAAATATTTTGATACCTCTTCCTGCTCCTAACTCAAACAAAATAAAATCTATTTAAAAGAATACTTCCAAGGTTAAGTATTCATTTATATACACATACAGTTTGGCATGATATCTTAATATCCTGAAAAACGATCATAAAATGTAAAAGGAATGAAGACTTATCTCAAGGTCACCCTAACAGAATTAACTTAATTGAAGTCTGACTCTTAAACTGGGACTTCATTTGAGTTATCGATTCACACTCCAATTAAGTAAGCAATTAATGAGATTTTGGTGTTTGATTATCGTGACTAAAACTGGTTGTGCCTGTATCGACGTGTCCCAAAAGTTGTAGTGAAAACGTGCAACTTTTTCGTTTGACTAAAAGCGGCAAACAGCTGCAATTGTAAGAGACTGGGAGATGGAAGGGGGAGAGGCTGGTTAATATGGCAATTTGTGAAAATAGAAAATAAATTCATATGTATGCGTATTTCAGAGCTGGTAAACTATCGAAAGTAAAGTTAAAACTATCGATAGTAGTATCGACAAAAATGCATACCAAAATTTTGAGGAAACATAAAGGGAAATAAAAATGTCGTTCCTGATAGTATTATGGTTTTTTAAATATCGCGAAAGTAAGAAACCAATAGAAAGGGAAACTATCGATATTATCGATAGTGCCGACGATTGTTTTACTTGTATAGTACTCTGTATGTATGTACGTATGTTAATGCAAACAACATTTATGCGCTTAAACTGTTAAATTAATTGCGAAAAATGTAAAAATTTTCTCATTCAATGACCTTGACAATGGCTTTGGCTTTGGCTTTGGCTTTGAGCTCGAGCTTCAGTCTAAGCTTTGACTCCAGCGTTTACTCTTTATGGATACAAAGTTCTCTGCGTGTGTGCGTACAATGTGCACGCATACATACATATGTACATACATACATACGTAATGTAGTTGTTGTTGCTGCGACTGTGCTTGTAACTGTCTTCAACCACTCTCCGTATTAATGTATGCATGTGTGTGTGTGTTTGTGTAGAAAACGTGACGAGCTACGAACTTTTGGAGAAAGGTCGTTGATCATGGCTTTTGTTGTAGCTGTTGTTGTTGCTGTTTATTGTTGTTTTTCGTCAACACATAGCGGTTTCAAAGTCATCAGCTACGTCAATGCGCCGTTTTTGGCTATTTAATTATTTCTAGTTTCAATAAAGCCAGTTGTGTGTACATACAATACTTGCTTGGCGCCCACCCTTGCCTGCTGCCTCCCCTGGCTAATGCCTGGCAAGGTCGTAGCTCATCTATGCTGGCAAACATACTCGTACAAATGTACATACATACATATGTATGTATACATATATGTATGTATGTATGCATGTGTGTTTTAGTGTTAGAGCTGCCAAAATATCGATAGTGCCCGCACTCGATAGTTTCGATCTTTTCGACCACACCATCGATAGTTTCGCAATAGTATTTTTGCATGTAAGAATCTCACAAAATGTTATATTGAAATATTGATGAAATTAACTTGCCAAGTCAATTTAGATTACAAAATATGATCAAAAAGACATTCCATATGGAATTCGGTTAAGTTTTGACAAAGTTATTGGAGTTGGTAGTCTAGGAATAATAATTCATATCGATCTTTTAATTGTTTCCATTTTCGATTGTGATCAAATCATTCGGAACTGAAATTGTTAACTGTTTAAAATTCTTAAATTTTTAAATGCAAACAGGAACAAGAAAGAACGGCTATCTTTGGGGTGCCGAAGCTATGTATGTACATACACACATATACATGCATATGTACATACATATACCCTATACCATTTTATACAAATCCCAATTTTCGTCTGATTGTGCCAATGGGAGCTATGTGGTCCGATTTTGATACAATTTTAGGAAACTATTTGGAGTATAATATAACTCTCACTTAGTTTAAATGTAATACAAAAAGTTTTTCATACAAAAACTCATTTTTCACCCGATCGTATGGCAGCTATGTAATATAGTGGTCCGATTTTGACCAAAATTGATTAGATTGTATAAACTCTCCAAAAACTTAGTTTGGGTGAGTTTGGTGAGGATATCATCATAAACATAAAAGTTTTTCATACAAAAACATAGGTGTCGACCGATCATACCTATGAAAGCTACATGTTATAGTGGTCCGATCCGGCCGATTACGACAAGTTTCATTACGATAGCTTTAAAAGTGAGGGACTAGTTTGTATAGAAACAGACGGTCATTGCTATATCGACTCGGGGATTGATGCTGATTCAGGATATATGTACATACATATGTATGTATATATACTTTGTTGTGTGTTCCTATACAAAATTGAAAATGCTTGGAAATGATAAGTAATCGGAAATGACAACAGGCCTGATAGCTTAGTCTTCCATTAACTAAGTAAAGAAGTTGGAGCAATCTATTAGTTTTAATTTTTTACTTGGTAGACCTTCCTTTGGATTAGCCCCTATATGAGCATAAATATATTAATCTACATATGTATGTATGTAGGGCATATGTATGTATGTATGTATTTTGAAGAATTGGCAACATATGAAACATTTTTGGAAAATATAAACTGGTTTACCATGCCTTTTTCAGGTAAAAATTAAAAAACAAATTTGTTTATACATCCATACTATACGTACATATGTACATACAAATGTATAAAATGTATGTATGTATATACATATGTATGTATAACGTACATATGTACATACATACATACATACATACATATGTATGTATTTAAGTTTATCTACCACGCTGAACGAAAGCAGAACAAGAATAACAAGAAGAAGAGCAGCAAGCAGAACAGCATGCGATAATGCTGACGTTTGCAAATACCAGTTAACACGATGAGAATTGGTTCGGTATTTGGTAGATATGTATGAAACTAAAACAATTAAAGACGACTGCAAGCTCCAATTTCAAATTGAGCGGCTGCCTTGAACAATTCCATGAATAGTAGCCAACGGCTAAATTCGATTTCTTCAAAATACAAATGAATAGAGTAACTGCAAATCACACATACATACATAAATGTGTTCATATGTATGTATACATACATACATACATATGTATGTACATACAAATGCATTGCGATCCAATAAAGCTGAAGCTTGTTTGGGAGCAACGTCACTCTGCCACTCCTTTGGCGACTGGCCAAATACATATGCATGCAAACACACATGCATATACATACATATGCTTTGGTATCTGTGTGCGTTTTGTTGTTTTCTTTCTATGCTTATGCGAGAGAGCGCGCCTGTGGAGCCGCTCTCGCACTCTCCCTATCTCACTCTTTCTGTTGATGTTCGTTTTTGTTGCTGTATATGCGTATATTTTATGCTTCTATGAATGTATGCGTGGCCCAATCTGCTGCTATTGATATTTGTTAGTTATTTGTGAGTCACTTTAATTCAAAATAGGCAATTGTTTAAACAAAAATTATTCAACCGGCAATATTACATATCGCGATTGTTGAAGGAATGCGTTCGTAGTCCATGTATGAGCAATTGCCGTTACAAAAACACATTCAAACACATATGTATGTATGTACATATGTATGTACATACATACGCACACAGAAACACATACATACATACACTTGCATGCTTATGCTGCATGTTTGTGTGCAACTTTCCCCTCTCTGCAGACGCCAACCACTGCCACTGCACTCTTTCACTTTTGACAGCTTGTGCTGCAACAGAGAAAGAGAGCGGCTCTGTCTATAGCTCAACATTATCAATTAATGTTCGTGTAAAATTCTTGATAATAATGTAATTTCAATATGCAAATATTACTAGCTATGCAAAAACATACTTTTAAAATTCTTCTCAAGAATCACGTTGCAAAATTAATAAAAACAAACCCTTGCGCCACTGAGCTCAGTTGAGTCAGCATTTGGTGAGCGCAGCAAGTGAATGAGCGTAATTTTGTACGTGTGTGTGAGTGTGATAGTATCTATCTCTTTTACGCAAACGTTGACGCATCGGCTGGCAGCTGTTTTGGCCTGGCGCCGTTATTACTACAAACCCGAGCTTAAAAGCTACATATGTATGTATATGCATAACGAACTGTTGCATACTCTGCACTGTTCATGCTATGCATAAAGAATGTTTATATTGTTTCTTAAAAGCAGGTTTTGGATTAATTATGAGCTTTATTATGCTTGTTATCACGATGAATTTTTTTAAGGATAATTGCGTGTATAAAGCTATAGTTTTAGCATTTATTCACCAACGATGGCTTGGCTCGATATATCGATAGTCTCATTTGCATCCTCTTTTACATAAACATGCGGCTTATAAAGAATATTCTTGATTTAAACTTTATTATTATTATTTGTATTTATTGATTTTATTTAGATCATAGGCATTTATTAAAATCCAATAAAATTTGTGTATCAAATAGTGGAAACAAATGTAAAACATCGATGTTTCTCATACAAAAATTCGATTTTTTACGTCACTAGTATCGAACATGTTATCAATTTCCGTCTGTTAGAGCGAGACAAACGACCGAGAAATCGTTATTACGGAATAATATAATATGAAAAGTTCGCAATTTGTCGTAGGATTGATATTTTAACTTATAAAACTAAACAAATAAATATCTAAGTATTTTGAATACACGTAAATCTAAATTATATGATATTTCGATATTTTAATAAGCTAAATTTAATAGAATAAAAAAAAGCTGTGTATTAACAAAAATAGAAAATAATATATAGTCAAAGGATACTCCTTTATCAAATAAATATTTGTTTGCATGGTTTTTTTTTTGTCATTCTCATGCGGCTCAGTGACGCAACCTGAAAACAGTCCACACCCGTATCGCGGGAACTATGCTGCAAAATACTCTTCACTCAGTATGAATGTATGGAATGTATGCTTGTGCGTGTGTTTAAGTGAGTATTTGCAAGTGTATGTGTTGTATATGCAGAGAAACACTCACACAGATTGCTGGCAACGGGGTAAAATTGAATTCATACCATATATGGTAAAACGCTGCCAGCCTGGAGAAGTGTGTAAGTGACGCTGATAAGGCGCTAAGTTACGGTGCCGGTTGGGACGGACAGTGGCTTTATAAAACGGCAAACTGCGACCAGTTTTCATGTCATTACAGTTTGAGTTCTTGTGCTGTGTGGATATTCCTCCCGACACAAAAAACCGCTAAAAGCAACCAGCAAAGTCGTCTAAACAAAAGACACAAAACCGAAAGACTTAATTTATATTTATTTAATTACTTTTAAACAAAACAGACCAAAAGTAAGTATACACGACGCAACAATCAAATCTAATCCATCAAAAATAAAAAACACTTCACAAAACTTTAAAAACAAAAAAAGAGCCAACAAATAGTGAATAGAGCAATTATTTTTTTTATATACAATTTTTTTTTATACAAGTGCTTGTGCAATATGTGATAATGCTACAAAAAAAAAGAATCGACTAAAGACATTCTTGATAAACAAAAAAAAAAACGTTATCGTAATCAATACAAAAACTGAAGTCACGCGGTGACGCTAGTGAACAAAAAATACCCTCAACATTTTTGTTATCACACAAAATTTGTGAATCGATAAGATAGTAAAGCTTATTTCATAAACTCAAGAAGCTTGAAGTTAAATCCAAGACTTGCACACATACATACACATGTACATATGTATGTATGTTCCCCTTGTGGTTACTGAAAGAATGCCTTTTCAACTGACCATTTCTGGAAAATATGAAATGCACGTATTGTCTGCACGATATACTCTCAAATGTCTGCAACAACAAATTCCTTACTCAGTATATTGGAAAGCTAAACAACTGCAGCTCGTGAAAACGTCGCTGCTCAAATCAGTATTTTGTCATGCTTTGTCTATAATTTGGGCGTGCCAATGAAGATTTCTAAAATGATACAAGCCAGAAAGAAATACATACATATGTATGTATTTTCGGTGACAGTTTTCAGCTGTGCTTACAGCCAATTTGTAATTCAATTCGCAAAACACTTTCTTTTCCCACGCTTCAATTAACTTTCATAGAGAGCAATTTAAAAAGTTTCTGCCAAATTCAAGACATCTCAACACGCAAATGTGTGTGCATATGTACGTGCATACATATATATATTTTTGTATGCATGTATATTTGCCATCTGCCCACGGTGCAAGTGACGTAGGCAACTTGTCCAAAATAGTCAAGGAATCACGTCATTAAGTTATTTGGTCTTTCTTGAATGCAAAAATGCCGGTTTTTTCTAATGAGCTGCGCCAAAATGGAGAAAACCTTCAATATAGTCAACGCCGCCGCAAAACAGCTCGGCGCGTGAGAGACAGACAGAGAGGGAGAGAGAGAGCGAAAGCGGCGACATTTCTAGCTCTCTGTTCACGATTCGCCTCGAAACATGACCATATATGGTCACAAAAGTTGGCTACCCAAGCGTGCTAGTCGTGCGCTCTCTGTCGCACGCATGCGCCAGCATACGTTGATTGCAAGCGAGCAGGCAGAGGCAGCCGCAGCAGCAGCAGCTGCGGCGACGTCGCCCGAGGCCGCGCTTCAAATAGCTGTTAACTGGCATCCGTACGTTTGCTCATTCGTTTGTTCATTCCTCTTTCGGCAGTCAATCGGTGCGGTTGCAACTTGAATTGAAGTTTCAATTAAGTTATCTAAATTTTCGTCGTTGTTAAATAAAACAAAAAGGTAAAAACAGTTAAAAGTGCTTCAAAATATTTATGCTTACATATGTACATATGTTTTACAAACATATGCAACCAATTGTTCATAGTTACTGGCTTTAAGTGGTATATTCTTATTTTTTTTGTGTGCTAATGGTCGCCATTTTATGCTGCTATGCATACACACACACGCGCAAGAATGGGCAACTCGCTCTTCTTTGGCCACTTGCTTTGCACCGGCATCCCGTGAGCAGCTTCTGTGAATTGTTGCCTCTCCCTAAAGAGAGTCCAGAAATATGTTCTTTTTCATGGTGTAATTATGTGAGGTGGTGCGGTTATCTTTTTGAGTGTTTTAATTTTAAATGCATATAAAAAGAAATACAATAAAATTTCAAAATTTGAAGCGATTTTTAAAGCAGAGCACATAATCCTTTGAGCTATAAACATTTTTTAGTATATATATTGCGCGTTCTCACGTTCTTTAATTTGGGACGCCACAGACAATGCGCTCTTGTTTTTTTCCCTATTCATTTTTGGTAGCCATTTTGTTAATTTTGCTCTTTTGCTTGTTTCCTTCCAGCTTACAAAATGTGTGACGAAGAAGTTGCTGCATTGGTTGTCGACAATGGCTCCGGCATGTGCAAGGCTGGTTTCGCTGGTGATGATGCGCCCCGCGCCGTCTTCCCATCGATTGTGGGCCGTCCACGTCATCAGGGCGTGATGGTCGGCATGGGCCAAAAGGACTCTTATGTGGGTGATGAGGCACAGAGCAAACGTGGTATCCTTACCCTTAAGTATCCCATTGAGCACGGCATTGTTACCAACTGGGATGACATGGAGAAGATCTGGCATCATACCTTCTACAATGAGCTTCGTGTGGCGCCCGAGGAGCACCCCGTGCTGCTCACTGAGGCACCCCTCAACCCCAAGGCCAATCGCGAGAAGATGACACAAATTATGTTCGAGACATTCAACACACCCGCCATGTATGTGGCCATTCAGGCGGTGCTGTCGCTGTACGCCTCCGGTCGTACAACCGGTATTGTGCTCGATTCCGGCGATGGTGTCTCCCACACTGTGCCCATCTATGAGGGTTATGCCTTGCCCCATGCCATACTGCGTCTGGATTTGGCCGGTCGCGATCTGACCGATTACTTGATGAAGATCCTTACCGAGCGTGGCTACTCGTTCACCACCACTGCCGAGCGTGAAATCGTGCGCGATATTAAGGAGAAGCTCTGCTATGTCGCCCTTGACTTCGAGCAGGAGATGGCCACCGCCGCCTCCAGCTCATCTCTGGAGAAATCCTATGAGCTGCCCGACGGACAGGTCATTACTATTGGTAATGAGCGTTTCCGTTGCCCAGAAGCCCTGTTCCAGCCCTCATTCCTGGGTATGGAGGCGTGCGGCATCCATGAGACCACATATAACTCGATCATGAAGTGCGATGTTGATATCCGCAAGGATCTGTATGCCAACACAGTGCTGTCCGGTGGTACCACCATGTATCCAGGCATCGCTGATCGCATGCAGAAGGAGATTACCGCGCTGGCCCCATCGACAATGAAGATTAAGATTATTGCGCCACCAGAGCGTAAATACTCCGTATGGATCGGTGGCTCCATTCTGGCCTCCCTCTCCACCTTCCAGCAGATGTGGATCTCCAAGCAGGAATACGATGAGTCTGGCCCATCCATTGTGCACCGCAAGTGCTTCTAAGCAGGGGCAGCAACAGCAGCAGCAAGTGGAGTGGCAGCAACAACAAGAACTAAAATATGCTGCGCAATGTTATCACATCATCATCGTCGCCGTCATGTTGTGTTCTAGCATTAACTTAATTTATTTCACATGAGATATATAATATAAAATGCATAATATTATATTTTTTTTGTTTTTTTATATACCTTTTAATATAACAACAAAATTGAGAACCAACAACAACAACAGCATTATTGTCTGCCATTCCACACACACAACATTCACACACACACAAATACATGCATACACTCCCGGGCATGACAAAATGAAAAAAAGAACATCAAGCAACAAAAAAATATTTCCCAAAAAAGAAAAGCAAACAAAAGACACAACAACACGCAGTTTTGTAACATTTCAAACGCAACCTTATGTATTATTTTTTAATTATGATGTAATTATAAACAACAAAGTGAAACAAAAATATGATGAAAAGAAAAACTTACTCTGTTTTCTGTTCCTTTCTCTCTTTACTTGATAACGTCACCTGCCACCCCGCTTCACTGCTCTCTAACTTTTTGCTCTTTTTTTCTTGCTCTAATCTTTCTTTTGATTTGCCGGCCGGCAAATGCAATAACACGCACACATAAGCGCATAAGAGAGTGATAAAAGAGCGGGAGTAAATGAGTGTATCGAGCAAAGTGCAACAACAACAGCATAAAAGTGCGCTCTCGTCGAGTGTAAGCTCCTTTGAAATTTACGATTTAAGTTGAAAATTCTTGTATTCGTATTATAATTTTTATTTTATTTTTTGTATTTGTAAACACTTCTAATTGCATGCGTATTCAATGACGCCTGAGAAATGTTAATTAAAATGTGAAATGCAAAAAAATTGTTACAAGTCTTGTACATGCATACATATACATATGTACATACATGCATATGTATGAGCAAACTGTTCTTCGAGATGGATTTGGGGGTCAACGAACTTTTTGAGCAGCTTTTGTCGCTCTACAAACCTGCACAACATGCACACAGCCCGCTTTGAGCTGGCTCTAAATACAAGAGCTTTTATTTGATTTCCTCGTATCTCTCGTGTCTCTCTGGATATCTATGCTGTTGTCTCTGCGTTGAGCGAGTGTCAAACACATACAAGCACACATCTTAACATGCTAATGACCTTAAACTTACAATGTGGACCATTCCATTCATAAAAGCAAATGAGCAGGCGACCCATCATCCATCGCTGCGATTAAAGTGCCGTTCCTAACGCTACCACGAATTGTTGGCATAGTTTTTAAGGCCTTTGCTTTCAGATAGATTATAAATTACCATTGTGCCAGATTCGCTTAACTATATCTGGGTTCCATCTTTAGCTCGAAATGCTTTTTTTCTCTTTCAGCTATTATCACTGCATTTGCATCTCAAAGCTATTGGTAAATGCTATAATTCGATAATACTCAAAGATTGCTCTTTATAACCGTATTTTAAAAGTTTTTAAACTATTTAGA
Source organism: Hirtodrosophila confusa (assembly GCA_035043065.1). Taxonomy (NCBI): domain Eukaryota; kingdom Metazoa; phylum Arthropoda; class Insecta; order Diptera; family Drosophilidae; genus Hirtodrosophila; species Hirtodrosophila confusa. The sequence goes on from JAWNNI010000078.1 coordinate 2,533,548, forward strand.
AATGTATAGTATATAGAAGCGAGCGGTGGATAATTGAGTTGTATAAAAATCGGTATTAGTTTTTAACACAGCAATTTTAAGTTTCGTTATAAGTAATATTCTTTTGACTTTGGGCAAAGTTGATCTCAATTGTATTATTATATAATATCTTAAGATGCATTGGAACAAATCGGATGAAATATGAATTTAATGATAACCTTTGTTTGCTTAAATTTGATCTAAATGGGATCGCTATTCGGCACCTGTAAGGTAGTTGACATATTTTCGATGGTATAACAAATACGAATGCTCTAGTCGAGTATACCCGACTACGAATCTCCCTGTACCCAGGTCTAAGACTTCAAATCACACCTTCGTCCATTTACACATACACAAAGACACACACACCCAAGCGATAGCGCAAGCGTGGCATTTTAAGTGGCGGCTGTGCTTCTTCCCCCCGCTCTGCTGCACTGAATCTTGTTTGTTGAATAACTTCCGTTCATTATCCGATCGACTTCAAATTTGGGCAGTAGATTCAGAGTGACCAAAGAATTATACAAGCCAAGTCTCAAGGCTATATCTTCAAAATTGCTGCCTTAAAACGTGTTTATTGAATTGCGGGGGTGCGGGGCAGATCTGCAATCGGAGAGTAACTTGATGTGCTACCATACGCAGACAGAAACCTACATTTCAAATTTTGTGCCTAGCTCTTATAGTTGCTGAGATCGACGCGCTCATCCGGACGGATTGACATGGACAGGGAGTAGAAATGTTATCACGTGATCAGTTAAATAATATTCAATTGCTCAGGTATCTTCAAGATTCAGCGTTTCTACAATATGTATGTACATGTACAATATCTATACATTCTTTTTTGTCCCTTTGTCACGTTGATATTACTCCACTGAATATGGAACGAAAGGTGACCTCTTGGTTGGTTGGGTCTTGAATGGGACACAATTAATCGATTGGATTTCCATATTGTGAGCCGCACTTCGGACACTGACACTTCAAAAAATAGTACCCGACTGGGAGACTTACACACCATTAAAATTAACACGAGGCTTAGATAGCGTTTGTATATCGACCAAGACGTATCAAAATGTCAATTGCTGCAGCATTTAAGGATCAGGAGATCTTCGTGACAGGCGGCACAGGTTGATTATTACTAGGAAGTGATCCTATATTGATACTGAAACAATTGATCCACACTGTGCCTAGGTTTCGTTGGGAAGGCGCTAATCGAGAAGCTACTGCGGTCATGTCCCACACTGGGCAAGATCTATGTACTGATGCGTCCGAAGAAGGGTGTTGCCATAGAGCAGCGTCTGGAGACGATGCTCAGCACCAAACTGTACGAGCGCCTGCGTGCCGAGCAGCCCCAGACGCTGTCCAAGGTGGTGCCCATTGCCGGTGATGTCATGGAGCTTGGTCTGGGCATTAGTCAGCCGGACTTGGAGCGTCTACGTAATATCACAGTGGTTTACCACTCGGCGGCCTCTGTACGGTAGGTAACCAACCAGATTTTGATCACCCTTCCTGATGCCTAACCCCATATGGTTACTTGGCAGCTTTGATGATCCACTGCGGTCGGCTATTTTATTGAACACGCGTGGCACCCATGAGCTTATCAAGCTGGCCCTGCAATGGAAGAAGCTAAAGGCCTTTGTTCATGTGTCCACCACGTACTCGAATCCAACAGTGCTGGAGGTTGAGGAGCGCATTTATCCTCCCTATGCAGATTGGCGCACCACCATCAAACTGGCTGAGACCTACGATAAGGAAACCCTTGACATATTCAATCTGAAGTACGTGCCTCATCTACATAATTCGATTGTCCTACCGGCTAATACCAAATTTTGAGCATCTTTTAGATATGGTAACTTCCAGCCAAACACATACACGTTCACCAAGAGTCTGGCCGAGCACGTGGCCAATGATTACAAGGATCAGTTGCCAATATTCATTTTCAGACCCTCAATTGGTAAGTTCAAAGTTCAAAAAAGTTTTGAAGCTACCAGGTTTCAATATTCCTCATCGGTAGTATGTCCCCATCGACCCAATCGACTGATCTAAAGTTACCAAGTATTTGTTAGAAATTGAGAACAAGTTTTCCTGTATGACACTATACAGCGATCTAGTGTAGTACCGGGTCTAATGGGAAACTCAATACAAGCCATAAATATCTAGAAACACATTTCCAAGTCTGAAAGATATCTGGAAACCTAATTTGAGTATAACGGATATGCTTAAAACGAACTTTTAACGACAAAATGCAGTACCGGGTGTGATGAAAACTTGCTAGGACGCAAATGAATTAGTCTAGAGAAGTACAGTACCGAGTTACTGGAGTACCGGGTCTAACAAAAAACTGGTAAAATGCTGACCGATTTGGTGTTAGGACTGATGTGATAGCAAACTGGCTTACTTGTTTCAAAACTGAATAAAGGTCGTCTATATTTGCACATGTCTTAAACTACAGCCGAAACTTTTTCTTTTCTCTCTTCCTCACAGTTATCTGCACACTGGAAGATCCAGTACCCGGCTGGTCGGATAATTTCAATGGTCCCACCGGTATGCTGGTGGCCTGTGGAGTTGGCATCTTGCGCTCCCAGAACTGCAATCCCAACGTTGTCGCTGATTTTGTGCCCGCTGATGTGGTAGTGCGCGGTCTCATTATCTCCGCGTACAAGTATTTAATAGAAGCACCGCCTAAGAGCAGTACCATTAAAGTTTTCAACTGTGCTACGGCTAACATTTCACCAATTACCATGGGCCAAGTTATCGAAATTGGCAAGACGTACATACGGCAAAATCCTTTCGAGAAAACGCTCTGGCTACCAGGTGGCAGCATTACGCTTTGCCCGGTACTGCACTTCCTGCGGGTGAGCATTTTTCGATTGGGGTCTTGTCTATTGGCTATAACTGTTTTTTCAATATTTTTTGCGTTTTCTTGTAGTTCATAACGATGCACATTATGATGGCTATTGTGGTGGACACCTTGCTGCGCCTGACCAACGAGAAACCCTTGTAAGTTTACTGAATTAAGGTTGTACGAGCTATAGAGGTTTCAGAGAGGTTGCTAGCATTGGTATTTTGAGTGTCACTCTTCGTTCTGTTCGTTTGAGTTCAACTTCTTAAAATCCAAATGTAGTTCATTTGTGTAGTATTTTTGCAGTACCTTTGGCAGTGTTTTTCTCAACAATATTTGTGCTCACTTTATTTTTAAAACACAAAAAAAAACAAGAAAGAATAGTTCATAATTCATGGCCCATTGTTATTAATTATTATGATAAAACTTTGATCATATTTTGAATAATCAAAATTATAATATCCTCTGCAAGAGTATACAAATTAGTGAATATGATACATGTATTTCAAATATACCGAGAGTATGCGTTTCAAGTGAACAACACGAGCGAGAAGTGAACTAGAACGAGCAAGCAAACGAACGAATTGGTGAATGAACTGAATAACCAGTTCGTTCATTCACCAAAATGGAACCATTGTAGGACATGCTCTATTCCTGTATAGCAAACCTGAATCTGTACCATATTATTCTTATTGCTGCACAGTTGATACATTTATAATGGGTGTTTTTATGCAACTTGCAGCCTGTTGAAGCTGCAACGTCATATTTTTGCGGCATTCAAAGCGTTGCAAGTATTTGCCGTCACCGAGTGGCATTTCGAAAATGAGAACTTCAAGGCGCTGCATCACGCGGTGCCAAAGAATGAAGTGTAAGTTTGAATGAAGAATGCATATTCAACCCTTTGCCTGAGTTTATTTTCTATTGTAGCTACGTTTTTGGCTTCCTGCAACACTCGAATATCAACTATGTGGATGTCTTTCAGAATGGCATACGTGGCGCCAAGGAATTTCTGTTGCATGAGAGCCCCGAAAGCAGCAGTGGCGCTCGGCTGCGTATTAAGATCTTTTATGTCTTGGACTATTTGTGCCGCGCCATTGTTTATGGATTTCTTTTGCGTCTCGTCTATAGATTTGTCATGCGCAATTTCATTGCCTAGGCTGTGGCTCTTGTATGCTTAACAACTGATTTTTATTTGCAATTTTTTCTTTTTTTTTTGTAGTTATATATTTGGCCTTGGTAAAATAAAGTTAAGCTCAAGAGATCTTCAATTCTCATGGTTTGTTTTAAAAGTTATTTCAAAATACGCAGGCAACGACAGTGGCTCCATCTGGCGGCAGCTGGTGCGATTAGTTAACAGCTGGAGCTGCTGCTAACGCTTAATGCTAACACAGCGTTATCGATAACACGCACATTTTGAGTATAACATAAGGTTGCATTTACATTTGCTTGCTTGAAAACCAACTAAATTTGCCGTGAAAATATTGAAAATGAATACCTACAAAACGAAAATAAATAAATAAAAAATGTTATGGGCATAATTGAATTGTGCAAAAGCGTCAGAGCAGGCTTCGCAAAGCCAATTCGAATATATTAAAAGCAGAAGCAAACGGCGTCTTGACGCTACATACACAGAAAATAAACAAAAACAAAGTGCAAAGTAAACACAAACAAAATAGAAATAAAAAGTCAAGCGGGCAGCAAACAAATAAATATATATTCAAAATTACAAAACAAGTTAATATTAAAAGCAACTACATAAATAATTGGTATCACTTTGGGGCTGGTTGGGTCGTTGTCGTCGTTTGTTGTTGTTGTTGCTGCTGCTGCTGTCGTTATCGAGCACAGAGGCGACGAAATTGCGACAACAGAGCGCGCGGGTGGCGCTGGCGGCTGTCCACCAAAAGCTGCAGCACAGTTAATTGGATTAGGCCCAAAGCAGAGTTAGAGACAGCGGCAGCGTCGTCGGCAACGGGTTAGTGCCGGCCACTATCTGTACGCGTGTGTGTGTTTGTGTCGCGTGCGAGAGAGAGAGAGCGCAAAGTTCTGAGATGGCCACCACACAGCAGTATTCGCTGCGATGGAACAATTATTTGCGGCATTTGACCTACTCGTTGGATAACCACAGGCTGAATGATGATTTCGTTGATGTCAGCCTGTGCGTGGACGGACGCAAGATCAAGGCCCATAAGGTGGTGCTATCCTCTTGCTCCTCCTACTTCAAAGAGATATTCAAGGAGAATCCGCATCCACATCCAGTCATTATATTTAAGTTTATCAAATTCGAAGATCTCAACTCAATAGTCGAGTTTATGTATCAGGTAAGATCAGCCTATTTTGAGCACTTTTAAGAAGAGAATTTTGATACTGATACATTCTGCTGAATGCAATGTTACATTTCATAGTCCTGGTAAAGGAAATCATCAAATTGTTGTAATCAAAATTAGGAATCAAGGCATTCAGCAGGTTAAATCATGTATCATTGTTCAAAATTCTCTTTCGAATGCGATAATATTTCATATTGTCATAAATTAATTATTTGATTTCTGCAGGGAGAGGTAAATGTGCAACAAGAGGCGCTGCAATCGTTTCTACAAACTGCCGAGCTGCTCGCCGTGCAGGGCCTGACCGCTGAGGAGAAGGAGAAGCCACAGTTGCCGGTGGTGCCGCTTATCAGCGAGCATAAGCTCATCAAGACGATACCCAGCACAATACGCGCCGTCAATGAGCAACAGCAGCAGCAGCAGGTGGCAGTTGCTGTTGCCAGCGTTGCACAGGCGCAGGGGGGCACACAAACCATCGAAATCCCAACGGCAACGCTGTTGCAGGCAACGGCAACTCAAGTTCAAACGCAGGTCGCTGCTGCGGCTGCCGCTCAGCTGCAAGTGCAGCAAACCCAGCAGCAACAGCAGCAACAGCAGCAGCAGCAGCATCATCATGTACAAAGCACCCAGATACAGCACATTCAGGTTCAGGCAGCGCCGCCGCAGCAACAACAGCAGCAGCAGCAGCAGCAGCAGCAGCAGCAGCAACAACCGCAACAGCAACAGCAGCAGGTGACTGCGCAGGCGCAGCATCTCACCATCACCAATTCGGTATCGCTGCCCGCTGCGAATACTGTGAAAAAGCGCAAGATCACGTTCTCCGACGATGACGATAATATCTACACCACCGAAACGGTCGACTATAACGTTAAGGACGAACAGACCATTGTCAAAAGTATGTAAATCCATCAACCTGCCAACGTGCTAGTTTTTAAACGGTTTTTGGCATCAGTTTACCATCCGCTTGAGCTGGTTTATCAAATGTTGAACCAGTTTTAAGGCGGCTTTATAAAAGTAGCTCTACATCAAGTTCCCATACCAGATTTCATCAATATGTCTAACGAAAGCTATGGTTTTCTTCATAATGTACCAATTTCCAACCTTTTCGAACTAGTTTTTGCTTGACAATCCCATTCCTGCGTTCGGTTTTTTAATTTTCATGTTCAAAATTTTATATTTTCTGAAAAATGTAAGCTCTTGAAACCGTTTTTATGCAAGAAATATTATCTAATCAACAATTCAATCGGGTTTCAATTCTTGAACCGTTTCACAGGTTTCATGCCCCCAATAAAGTTTTTTTAAGATCTTGACTTGATCTTCACCATTTTTGAACCAGTTTTAGCACCGAAAATTATATCCCAATCCATGCCTTGAAATATTATTGCATTCCCAGAATGAAAGTATCCTCAAATAATTTTAATGATATGACTTAAAGCCAATTATAGGACCAACATTGAACCAATTTTGAACCAGTTTACAGTCTTAGCTTATAACTATAACTTGCAGCTTATCTTATAACAATTAATTTAATTTGTTTCCTACTCTGCCAGCTGCTGAGATGACCTTTCTGCGGGGTGCTGTGAAAATGGACATACCAGATTATATAGTCAGTGAGGTTGATGATCGCCTGTCGGACGGTGCCACGCCGCAAACGTCACAGGATGCAACCACAGCGGCCGGACAGACAGTGGCGCAATACTCATCCGAATACGAGATCCTAACCGAGTCTGAAATTGAGGAGAAATATCAAGCGGATCCGGACAATGCTGAGATAGCCATCGAAATGAGTGAGTAGTCAAAATTTACTGCCGATCTTTATTTTGCTAAAGTTCAACCAATCAATTATTCAATTTGAAGCACGCCTGCTGGGCACGGCGACAGGCGCAACAACCACAAACACCACCCAGGCGGTGCTGGAGGATACTGTTGTCTCGCCAACGGTAGTTCCGAACACCGTCTCAGTGACGACTGCGAAAACAGATAGTAAATCCAGCGGCACTACTGGTAAGTGCATCCTGCTTAAGATTGAACTCATTGAAGGCTATGTCCACAACCAATCTCAATTTCTTTGAATCTCATTTGATACTTTGCGAGTCGACAACGAATGTTTCTTAAGATATACTATTAATACTTATATAAAGAACTTAGTTTTAAAAATTTGCCATGGAATGCTATTTGATGTGTTTTGCAATTTTGCAATCGAAACAAGTAAGAATGCTCTAGTCGAGTATACCCGACAGCGAGACTCCCTGTACCCAGGTCGTAGTTTTGCAAACACATCTTTGTACACTTGCACACACACACACATACACAGAAGCGACAGCGTACTGCAGAGTAAGCGGGGTATTTTAAATGGCGTACTGAATCTTCATTCGTGAATAACTTCCGTGTTTATTATCCGATCGTCTTGAAACTTTCAAAGTGAACCAAAAGTAGCTCAAGTATTATACACGCCAAATCCCAAAGATATATATGTAAAATTGTTCCTGTAAACAGTTTTTATCAAATTGCGGGGTTGGGGGTTTATATTTTCAAATTTGGAATACAGACAGACGGACAGGGCCAAATCGACTCGACTTATACTGATCAAGAATATATATACTTTATAGGGTCGGCGATGCCTGTTCTTCTGCCTGTTATATGTGTAGTAAAATCTGCTAAATTATGGTTTCTAGCTTTCAATTAGACAGACTGTATCAAGTACATCCAGAACAGAGGTTCCTTTCAATATTCTAGAGAAAGCCAAAGAGAGAAACTAAAAATATTGTACATAAAGTAGTTATCGATGTCAAGTCACACGGACATATAGCGACGATATTTAGTAACTAACATTTAAACGTACTCATTTTAGCTGTTCTATTCAAAATGATCTTTTATGTTAAGCGATCATTACTTAAATACAGTCCAGTGTAGAACGCAGTATTAGAATTATGAATTCCATTGTAGTTAATTTTATATTACATTTTCCATTACTTCATAATTGTAAATGCCCGTTTTGTTAATGTTAAATGTTAATGCTGATTCAATTAGAGCTGTTATACTCAAAATGGTCTGTTATGTTAAATGGTTTCTGATAAGAATTGCCCATCTCTACAACTGTCGGCTTATCATAAGAGTTTCTGAACTTGTTTCCCAAGTCCCGCATAAATAGCTTTGCTATAAATTCATTTTTTACATTAACTATTGTTTTTAAATGTTGCAAGCGATGTATATGTACCCATAATTAATTCATTGTTTATAGTACAGAGTATAAATAATATACTCGCAGTAATAATTGTTGTAGTTTGCTTGTAATGTTTATTTATGTACTATGTGATGGAGCTGGAAAACAATCGAAAACAATACCCATATTATCGATCGTTTCTTCTTTTGTAAGCTCCCCTTTTGTGGCTTACGAATTTCGTCGATAGTACCGATTAAACTGTTCCCATCGATCTAGATCTCTTATGTGAATTCTTTATTCTCGATTAAATGTACTCGATTGTTGTTAGTATCTCGACCCTTGCAGGGGATATTATAATATTGTCGCGAAATGTGTAACGCATTGATTGAGAGGTTTCCGACCTCACAAAGTATATACATTCTTGATCAGCATCAATAGCCGAGTCAATATAGCGATATTCGTCTGTTTCTATGCAAACTAGTCTCTCAGTTTTAGAACTATTATGATGAAACTTAGCACAGACACTATATATTTCATAAACGGCCACATCTGACCACTTTAACATATAGCTAGCTGACAAAGGAAGGATCGATTGACAATTATGTTTTTCTATGAAAACTCTTAAGCTTTTCAGAATATCCTGAGAAAACTTGCCAATTGGGATTGTTGGCTTAGTTTATACTGCCTGATCAAATTTGATCAATATCAGACCACTATATTTTATAGCTGTCATAGGAACAATCGGTCAAACATTACTTTGTTGTATAATAACTTTTTTCAAAGAAATTTCAAACAAACTCAGCAATTGTGAGTCTTACTATACTTTATATAGTTTGCTTTAAATCTGATCACATTATTTTCCTTAGCTGCCATAGGAAAATCGGTTGATAGTTGGGTTTTAGTATATCTATCTATCAATAGTATAAAGTATCTTCGGCATGCCGAAGATATGCGTTCTTACTTGTTGTATGTACTTAATTTATGTTGATTTGAATGTTTTGTTAAGCTTAATTGTTGCTTATGGTTGGTGTTGGATACTGAATTATTTGTAAATCGTATTGCTTGTACCATTATGCTTATTACTTGTGTATCATTATTATCTATTGTGTTTTGGTGTCGAATATGTCTCCAAAGTGTATGTTAGTAGTATCTGCTTGTATGTATCAAAAATGTTATTGCCCAAATACAGAATTCAGAACGAAACAAAAATAAGACAACCGTAAAGTATTAAATGAAAAGATGATGCAAGATGCAAGAGATGCTATAATTTGTCCTATTTTTCTGTATATTTTTAGATTCAGCCAATAATAAATGGACAGAATGTCAGTTTTGCAAAATGGTTATTACCACGGTGAATCTTTGGAGACATATTCGCACACAACATACGCCCCAACCGCCGCGCAAATGCGATCTATGCAATAAGAATTTCAAGAACAAATACAGCCTACGGGAGCACATACGCATCTCGCACGAGCAGAAGGTGGCCATCAAGGCGGAGAACTGATGGACAATCTTCCAGGTGCAGCATGGTGTTAACTGATTGATCAACTGAACAAAGACAGCAACGCCAGCGGCACGCTACGAAACAGATGCAAACTCAGTGTGGGAGTGAGAGAGAGAGAGAGAGAGAGAGAGAGAGAAAGAGAGATATATAACATACGTCCAGAAACCAGAAAAAACAAACCGTAACAACAAAGGCACACAAAATGTTAACAATTGTTACATTCTGTTGCAAACAAACAGAACAACAAACAACAAACAACAAACTCAAGCAAAACTGTGCAAAAATGAACATACTTGAAGTACTATAACATAATATCCAGTCATTAGCGCCTATTTGGCCGCATCCAGCATCACATTGTTTAATTAACAAAAAGCAAATTGTTGAAAATCCGTTTCAGATTCATGTTTGTTGCGATTTTAGTATTATAAATGTCACAATTGAATAATATTTAAGCCTGTTAACAATTCCACTTGCCTAGCAATTTCTCACACAAATATGTTGAGCATACATTTTGGATCTGCTTAAGAAACTATATATTAATACCATTCTGTTCCAATAATGTTTGCCACATCATTTGTGTTGGAATTGTTTCGCAGTGAAATTGAGAACAGGCCCAATTAAGAAGAATTTGAGTGTTGAAACCGAAATAAAACCAATGCTAAATGTATTTGTTTATGTGTCTATATACAATGGATGTTGGCTTAGTTAATTTTTAAGTAAACTATTGCCAGTCAGTCAATAAATGGAGCTGGTGTATCCCCATATTGACCAAATAAATACACCTTGAAATATTTATCAGATCTGTGCATTAATATCCAATGATATAAATCTGAATGATGAAAAGCAATGACGTAAAGAAAGCAAAAATTGAAATTAACTTATGTATTTTATTGAATTAGTTAGCAAAGTGCGTATCGTACATCATGATTTGTACATACTATATAGTTGTAAATCCTAACTATTAAATACTTCTAATTATAATTAGATATCATTTATCAGAGCTAGAGCCAAAGCCAGAGCAGCCTGCAGTTCATAGCCACAGTCACTTATGTTTATAAATATATATATTTATGTATTTTGCTCAACACTTACACACACACACACACAACACACACAACACACAAACACACACACTTTGTACAAATGAGTAGAAGAAAAAAGCAATTCAATATTTTTGCCAGAGATTTGTAAAGCATTCAGCAACTGCTTAACACACAGGCTGAACTAAGGGCAAACAAATGTATATTAACAATTAGCTTATAATTATCCTTATACAATCCCCCCCCAACCCCACCCCACCCCATCATATTTAGATAGCATACACTTTAACACTTAAGCATATTCAACTATCATATTTAATTTGATATTTTAAGTAAGTATTTAATTGTCATACGCTGTAGCTCCTATTACATAGTTGGAAATATATATAGTATCCTGAACTGTACACACACCCACATACACAAGCGAACACACACATATTAAAGATAATATAAACTTAGTTAATTGAAAGGCTAAATGTTTAACGAACGACTCATACGTATTATAATATATATATATATATATATATATATGTATAAATATATATTTACATATATCGTATTGATTACAGCAATTTTGATGTCAATATCAAGAACAAAACAATAAAAATACTTACTATACAATATACCATACAACAAAGTACATTAAAATGAACAAAGAAAAAAACACTTCGGCTAGCCGAAATGTTTATACCCTTGCAGATTCCATAAGTGAATTGCCAATCACATGATATAATAAATAGTCTGAACCAAAACAGAAAACGGTTCATAAATAAATGAATCAATATATATTATTACATTTATAAAAAAACAAAACCCAAAATAGTTTTTATATTGAATTATACGTTACCCAATCATGCCGGCTACATCTTATATACGAAGTCTGAAGTCTAATGAAAAAAACCGTATCATGTTCAAAAGAAAATCGGCTAGACATATTAACTAAGCTGAACATTCAGTTAATTTATGGAATATGGTTTGTTTAATGAGGTTACACCCTCCATGACAAATCCATAGCATCCCTCTGCAAGGGTATACAAAAACCAAACGAAAATTTGTATGTAAAATTGAAAACGAAACAAAAAAGCAATTAATAAACAATTAAATTTGGTGTGTTTTGTATTTGTGTAATATAACAAATTAATTCCAGAAGAGAACCAAATATGCATGTATATATCAATACTATATACAAACTGGATAAAAAAAGAAACGAAACGATTTAATTTTCTTCTCCTTTTGATGAGGAACAAATAAGTGCAAGATTGAAACTCATAGAAAAGGATTTAAAATAAAATAAAATACATGTAATTAAAGCCAAGAATTATACGTATTTCCAGCTTAACAAACATGATCTTTTATTTCTATTATACATATTTATAATCATATCAATATCCACTTGGCCTAATTCATTTGATTTTAATCTGTTTTAGCTGCCACTCCCAAAGCCGCTGCCGCTGCCGCTGCCGCTGCCGCTGCCGCTGCCGCGGCCACCGCTGAGGATAGTGCCACAACTGGAGCCACGCACATTTGCGGCTTTTGCAAACGGCGCCTGCAATCCATGAATGCCTTGAGGCGCCACATTGCCTCCAGGCACTCGGAGATCCAGAGCAAGGAGCACGAGTGCTTCATTTGCATGAAGAACTTTAAAACAAAATGGTCGCTATCCACACACAATTCGCGATTTCATCGCGATGCGCGTCACAACAAGGAACTGACCAAAATTGAGTTTGCCGATCATCCAGCATGAACGTGCACGGCACTTGGACGGGGAGAGAACTAGAGAGTGAAACATGGATCAACAATATTATTTTCAATACGTATTTCATAGAGCATAGGGCAAACACTCGGCAGTAGCGATAGTATATACATGGAATATAGAATATAGATAGATGAAGTGGGTTTGAATTTCTTTTAGTTTTAGAATTCTTCATTTTAAAGTATTATCAAACCTGTTCCCGTTTCCGAATACTTTTCATTTCGAATCATTTTCGTTTTCGATCTTTTGTTTTTCGTTTTTGCATGAAATAGCAACGTTTTTATGCTCTGTATTCAATTTTAAATAAAAAAAGAAAGTATATTTGGTGTGTGAAATGTCTGTCCGTTTGAACACAATGTTTTTCTACACCCTTAAAGCTAGAACAACCAAAATTGGTACACATATTGGTGTATACCTTAGTTTATAAAGTGTCAAGTTTGAACGGGCTACATATTCCTAAATCGCGGAATTGATTGTTTAATTGGTTCTTGTATGGAGTTTTCAAAATTTGTTTGAAACAAATCATATGATCAAGAATATTGAATTCAAGAGTTTTCTGTATATATCTTTTATATCTTTAAAATTGTGTTGGAAGCAGATTGGACACTAAACGATAAAGTTGCATGCAACAGTTTCCTGCTTACTTTCCACACTTGTGGGTGAATTTTTTTTAAAAATCCCGTCTAAGTGTGCATTTTCGTCTTAAATGGGAGTTACTGTGCAAATTTCAGAGCTCTAACACTAGCTAGGCTCATTGATCTATTCTATTTATAGGTTTTTAGAAATCAGAATCGCAACCAGTTTCGATTTCGAGGAGGCATGTTTTTATATCCTAATTTTTCATTCATTCATTCAATAAATAAAATTTTTTATTTGAGCACAACAATTAATATTTCGTGAAGACGCTTTAAGTTATTTACGAATCTTTTGTAACTATCGAAAGTTTAATCTAATTTTCTAGTTCTAGTATTTAGAATAATTTTAGTGCAGCTCTAAGTTAAGCCTGCAATACCTAAATAAACCTTTCCCAAGATAGTGAATAGTTTATCTTATGTTATTATAAGAAAGAAAAGTTTTTGAGTTTGAGGATATAGGATAAATATATTTGTCGATCAACATACACAGAGATAGTTTAATAAAGTGCTCCTATGGCAGCTACTTATTGATATAATATTTAGAAACGAAATTTTAAGCTGCCTTGAATTCCGAAAAACCGTTTTGGATATTGAAAAGGTTCCCTTCGATGTAAACTATTCGAATCTAACTTCAAAAAGCAAAACACTTTTATGCTATGGACAAATTTGATCGATAGTTTAAGCGATCGTTCTCCAGGTTTGGTTATAAGTTAATGTGCAGGTTATTTTAAATATTTGCGATATTGTAGCTATAAATACCGGGTAACTCAGCAAATATTAGTTGTAGTTTCACAAAAAATGGACCACACAACAATTGAGAAATAAATTGAAACAATCACATTAGTTTACAATCGAATTTGTATTATTTACTTGGTATCTTAACAATATATTTTGAACATGAATTTATATGTCTATGAAGCCAGCATTCCACTGGACATTCATAGATGTACTATGGATTAGGAAGTGATTTCGGAAAAACAAAATAAGAAAAAAAAATGTTGTATGCCATCTTAATTAGCTGAAAGGAGAAGTTTTTGTTTTCAAATGCAAACAGCGATCGATCTACAGGCATTCCTGGCCAGGCATCGGGAAGGCTTTGCTGAATTTGATGACACATTGGTGGAGCTCCTTAACCTTCTTAGTAATGGCCTCGTTCTCATTGAGGGCCTTGGTGAAGTCAGCCATTTTGGGGTTGCCCGCCACTTTGACGGCCTCGGCGGCAATCTTGAGCGCCGCATCGATGAAGACCACAACCTGTTTAATGTCCTTCTCGAGCAGTCCGCGCGTAGTCAGCGCTGGTGTGCCCAGGCGAATGCCCGAGGGATTCATAGCCGACTTGTCGCCAGGCACGGTATTCTTGTTGCACGCAATGCCCACCTCCTCGAGGACCAGCTCAGCCTTGGCGCCAGTTAGGCCAGCCTTGCGCACATCGACCAGCACGAGATGGACATCGGTGCCGCCGGTGGCCACCTCGTAGCCCAAATCGATCAGACCCTGACACAGCGTCTTGGCGTTCTTCAACACCTGAGCCTGATAGGTCTTGAACTCCTGCGATTTGGCCTGCTTGAAGGAGGTGGCAATACCAGCAATGGCATTGTTATGCGGTCCACCCTGCAGGGCCGGGAACACAGCCTGATTGATGCGATCCTCCAGATCGTACATGACTTTGTCGCCATTGGGCTTCGTGCTGCGCAAACCCTTGCGATAGAATATAACGCCGGCGCGTGGTCCGCGCAGTGTCTTGTGCGTGGTGGTCGTCACAATGTCGGCATACTCAAACGGCGAGGGTATCTGCTCGGCGGCTACCATGCCGGCCACGTGAGCCATATCCGCCATCAGATAGGCACCGACTTCATCACAGACCTTACGGAAGCATTCATAGTTCAACAGGCGCGAATAGCACGAGATGCCCGCAATGATGATCTGCGGACGGAAGGTCCTGGCCGCCTCAGCCAGTCTTTCGTAGTCAATGATGCCCGTCTTTGGATCGACCTTGTAGGGCATGCTCTCAAAGAATATCGATGTGGCTGAGATTTTTTTGGTTGCCGTAAAGAAGCCGTGCGTCAAATGTCCACCATCAGGCAGATCCAGACCCATAATACGATCATGCGGGCGCAGGACGCCCGTGTAGACAGCCAGATTCGCTGGTGACCCCGAATAAGGCTGCACATTGACGCCCCACTCGTTGGAATCCAGATTGAACAGATCTAAGCCGCGTTTCTGGGCCAAACGCTCAATCTCATCAATGTATTGATTACCGCCATAGTAGCTGCAATTGCAAGATCAAAACGTTAGCAAAATATCACAAACTGATCCAATAACAGCTGGCTAAGCTTTTGACTAATCTTGAATCTTGTACATATAACAATACAACAACTTTAAAAGCATATGGAAAGCTTTAAGCGCGACTGATTGTATTTCCCAGCTAAAACTAAGCTCAATTGAAAATAAGAACTTAATAAAAAGACGGCATAAATGCTTTAAGCCACAATTAAAGCTTAATCTTGAACATACAAATGGCAAACACAATTCATACCTTACATAACAACTAATCAACTTTGAAAGCACATACTAAAAGCTTTAAGCTACAACAAAACTTAAAGCTCACGCTCTATAGCTTTACTGCATCAAGCGTCATTTTAAACTAGATTCAGTGAGCTTTCAGCTGTATGGAACACTTACCGCTTGCCTGGATAACCCTCGGAGTATTTGTTGGTCAGACAGGAGCCCAAACTCTCTAGCACCGCCAACGATGTGAAATTCTCGCTGGCAATCATCTCGAGACCCTCACGCTGACGCTCCTTCTCCTTCATAATGATCGCAGCGAGCTCTGGATCGCTCTCCAATAATGGAGTCTGCAACATTTTCTGGTCTGCCATATTCTGTAAATTGTAATTTATAAATTATACTGATGTGTAAAAGTATATAAGTATATTTTCGATCTGTTGCGAATCGGGCAACGATCTTTACTGCAATGAACTGCAGTGCCGTCAATTACGTGCTGTTTATGAGTTGAGCTTGGCAAAAAAAAACAAAAATAAAATAAAAAATAAAAAATAGATTCTTATGTTGGAAAATATTTTCTACCAAAGGTTCAATAGGTTCAAAAAACATTGGAAACATTTTGTACCGATAAGCCGTATATTTAATACGCCCTATCACTAGCCGGAGATTAAGGCTCGTCCTATTGAAAGCATTTTTATAGCAAGAAATCTCCTCCATTTTTCTGACGATAAGATTACTACGCCAAGTATTGGCATGTGCAGTGCCTAGACCTCGTCTATAGCATTGTCAAGTACTCGTGTATTTGCTGGAAAGAAGTAAAGGTTGCATGTATCGTTGTTTTGTCATAGGCCCCCCTGTGGTCAGCATCTAATATTTGTCTACCATATCGCTTATCGCGCTGCCAAGGGTGAAAAGTTCAAGTTACTGGACGATAAGACTGCGCTGGTGGGCCCCCAATATTAGCAGCGGAAAGGTCGTCTCAAATGACAAGTTCTTATCAAAAGAAACTACTCGAAGCGTTAAACAATAAATGTGCCCTGCAGTTCTTAATGCAAATTAAATAATAGATTGTAGAAAAAACCGTTGTAACAAATATTCCTATTTATTGACAACTTTAATCAAAGGTGATTATAAAACAAAACCCACTTGATAAATTTGAATTAAACATGATCTTCATATGGAATACGAGATCCAACTTACCAAATTTGCTATCTCTAGCTCTCATAGTCTTTGAGTTAGACCGAGGGACTGTGTTTTGAATCGAATCTAGATTAACTATAAACATATTCTTTGTAGGATTGGCTGCTATCCTGCATTGAGCGTGATTCTTTATTATATTTAATATTTATTTTAGATTAGGAATAAAAGTAATATTGAAATTATTTTCCTTAAATCTAGATCGATACCTTATATAAAGAGATGACAGTAAAGCTTAAGTCGTATGAGAAATATTATATAGAGCAAAATATTTGCTCTGTATGCAATTTGCTTTGGGGAAAATAAATAGAAGTGCACACGCAGTGTGAAACTTGATTTAATTAGCATTGCCAGACGTCGGCGACAACACCAAGCGTCAATAAATTCTATATATACATACATATGTATATAAGATGGGGCGTTGGTTCTTTCGTTAAGCGCAAAATATGATACTTTAAGTAAACAACAATGCATTGCAAAATTCTGCGTAGGCCTTTGATCAGATATACACAAGAAGTAAGAACGTTGCAGTCCAAACTTACCGACTGCTGTATACTCTATGTCCAGTCTGTTACATTAAGCTTATTTTTAGAAAGTTTAGCTGTACAGGTAAGGAAGATATAGATTATGCTCATTTGCATTGCAGACGTTATGGGTGGGTAGGAGATCTCGGTACTTTATAAACTAAGAGTATAAAACAACATGTGTACCAAGTTTGGTTGCTCTAGCTTCAATACTAATACTAATATACTCTTTATCGTAAAAGCGATCTTGAGAGTAAGGTCACTTGGAAAGCACAAACTAATATACTCTTTTTCGAAAAAAAAAAACAAGTAAGAATGCTATAGTCAAGTATACCCGACTACGGAACTCCCTGTACCCAGGTCAAAAATTTCCGATCGCATCTTCGTAAACTTACACATACACAAGGACGCACACACACGAGCCACAGCACAAGCGACAGCGCAAGCGAGACATTTTAAATGGTGGCTGTGCTTCTTCTTCCCCTCGCTGCAGGACTGAATCTTCTTTCGTGAATAACTTCCGTGTTATGCGATCGACTTGAAATTTGGACAGTAAATTTAGAGAGACCAAAGTATTGTACATGCCAAATCTTAAAGCTATATCTTGAAAATTGGTACTGTAAAACGGCTTTTATCGATTTGCGGGGGAGTGGAGATATCTTAAATATGAAACAAACTTGATCTGCGTATGGTATACAGGAACCTACATTCCAAATTTGGTATCTCTAGCTCTTGTAGTTGCTGAGATCGATGAGATCATACGGAGAGACAGACGGACATGGCCAAATCGAAATCTCTTTTGATAAGAATATATATACTTTATAGGGTCGGAGATGTCTCCTTCTGCCTGTTACATACATTTGCACGGCGGTGCAAGCGATCTTGAGAGCAAAATCACTTGGAAAGCATAAGAACAGAGAGCACTACAATAAAACAAGAAAGAACAGATAATAATGCTGCTATGAGATTGGTTAGAGCTTATCCTAGAATTGTTGACTAAGCGGGAGATTTCGGGAAATGCAAAAAAAAAAATGGTCCTATAAAGATATGTATGTATAAATGAGAATTACATTTTAACGGGTTGCTTATTTTATTCAACCGCAAAATGCTTCCCGGTTGATATTGCTCTTCAGGTTTTATCAGGGAATATAACTTTCTCCATCTAGGTAAGCATAAAGAATGTGCCGACGATATAACAAAGGTTTCAAATTTTGAATATAAGAACTTTCTACTAAAAATATGACATCAAAATATGAGATTGACGCCTTCGCTTAAAACGGTTTTCAATACGCTACACTTTTCGTGAGAAAATCAAAATACCCTCCGCAAGTGTATAAAACGTGTTTCGGATGCACAGTTAAAAGTTTTACAGAGAGGGCGAGCACATGTTTCAAGAAATAACTCAAAGCACTGATTCAATAAAGCACAAAACTACTTCAAATTATGTTTACGATCAAACAATTAGCTTAAATTTATGTATGACGCAGTTAGTCATAACAACTTTGAAGCTTTTTTCGCACTTACCTTGGTGGATTTTGAAAAGCGTCTGATCGTTGGAGGCGCTGAGAGCGTTCTTGCCGGTACTAACGGCGAAAATTGCAAAAACTTCGCTGCCGACTTCGTTGCGGCGAATTTGGCGTATCGGTGACAGCTGGTAAATGATCTTGTTGTTGCTGTTATATATCGGTAGGCGAAGATTGGATTAAGGGAAGCAGAGCGTACATTTTGCATGGTGTATGGGGAAGGCGGGCAAGCTCCAAATCTGCGCAGATATCTTCTTATGATGCGTCTGGCGTTCAGGTCTATACTAGCAGGCAAGCACGGCACACACTACCAGCTCTTTTCCGTCGCCGCTGATACCCTCTGACCTGCATTTGGTTCGATAAGCAACATGCTGTGATTGAAAACAAATTGCTGTTTACTTGCCCTAGCCGGCTTCGCCTCACTCACGATCAGCTGTTTGGTAAATTTATCGATATAAAATTTATTTTTATTTTTTCTTAATGTGTTATGTTACGTTCAATTTTGTTTAACTGAACCAAAAATGTTTTAA
Organism: Hirtodrosophila confusa; assembly: GCA_035043065.1. Taxonomy (NCBI): domain Eukaryota; kingdom Metazoa; phylum Arthropoda; class Insecta; order Diptera; family Drosophilidae; genus Hirtodrosophila; species Hirtodrosophila confusa. The sequence continues at coordinate 2,553,097 of JAWNNI010000078.1, forward strand.
TGAAATAGATGTTCATATTGAAGACGTTTAAAACAAGGCATTATTTGATGTAAGGATGCTTTGGTATTTTTTGTACTGTAAACCATACACAGCTGGTAATTATACGGTATTACGCCCGTATAGAAAGAATGCACGGAGAATATTGGCCTTAGGCTCAAAAAACGCGGAAAAAATCCAAGAACCGATTTGAGGTGGGGGAGCTTAACTTTATTGCACAATTAACTAAAAAAAATAGGTAATTATACGGTTTAACGCCCGTATAGAAAGAAAGCACGGAGAATATTGGCCTTATGCTCAAAAAACGCGGAAAAAATCCAAGAACTATATGGCAGAATGGTAGATTTCCGACTCTGTAAAATATATTACCCGAAATTGATGCAATATTTAAGCATAAGCAACATCAAGAATCCCACTACCATTTAGCAATCGTTGATGGGCAGCACTGTTTGCAAATTAGGTTGGCAGCGCTTCACTGCCGCTGCATTACCAGAAAAACCCAAACACACTGCGTTTTACTTTAGTGAACAAAACTTCCCCCGTATACAGATTCGTTGTTGATTTGATTGCTGCGTAGCTGCTGGCGTTATGTCGAAGGTTTATTTACTGCCAGTTGCTGTTTTTCTCATCTTCCAGGTAACTTTCCTGGGCACGTAAGTTCCTACTTCGTCTTCAAAATAACACCGTTATTATTGTTAAACCCTTGGCCACTACACAGTTATATTGTGGCTGTCCTGGAGGGTCATGTGGTCCCCACAGTGCCCTACATAAGCGATGCTGCCACCTACTCTCCGGAGAGCTGCATTTTCGGTCAACTGATTAACATCGGCAGTGTTCTGTGTAAGTTCCTATCGCTTCCTCTCACCCAACGCTCGAATCTCGAGTGGGGAGAATGAGTCATGTGCTGATAATTAGCGACTGCCGGCTCTTACTGTTTTTTTTTTTTACATACTATGTTTTTAAAAGGGGCAAAGGGCTATCTCTAGTTGTGCAAATGTGCGTAACAGGCAGAAGAAGGCATTGTGATATAAAGAAAATTGACTGAAAGATAATATAGGGGGAGTAAGAGAGGAGTTCATGGAGGTGGACAGAGTCAAGATCAAGAGCTATATCGATCCAACTAAGACTGTAAGGGCTACAGGCACCAGAAATAATAATAAGCACTGAAATTATTTAAGAAACTTTTTATGTACAATAATAATATACACATAACCTTCCAAGGCAATCGCATTTTTAAGGATAAACTCTTGATTCACGTGTATTTTTGCATGTCATCGGTGTATCCTAAAATGTTGGGAGTTATTCAGGAAACTACTTTCTATAGCAAAGCTTACAGGGAAGCGTGTATTTCTACAAGTTATTGGGAATATTTCAGAGGCATACAGTAAATAGGCTACAGAGTATTACTAGTCGAGCACTCTCGTCAAAAGCATTTGCGTTTTCTGTTGATTGTAATGCTCTGGTGTTTTCAGTGGGTATTACAATTTATGTGCGCTATCGTCATGTACTCCAACTATACGAACATCATCCCGATCTGGACAGTGCTGTGCTGCGTCATAATCGCCTTGCGCTGTGGTTTGGCATGATGTCCTGCCTGGGCATCAGTTTTGTGGGCAACTTTCAGGAAACAAACGTACGCATTGTGCACTTCATTGGCGCCTTCTGCTGCTTTGGCTGCGGCACTTTATACTTTTGGATGCAAGCCCTGATCACGTACTTGGTATATCCAATGGCCGGTACCCGGATGTATGCGCATATACGCCTTGGCATGTCCGTCTGCTGCACAATCTTATTCATCATGCTGGCTGTGACTGGGGTCATGTCGCATATACTATTTGACGGTCAAAACCCGAGAAAGTGGTGAGTACGCGTTGAGTTGCTTGGCCAAATTATCATATACATACATATATAACATTGCATTCCATTTTGCAGGTATCCCTCAGATGGCGGCTGGTATTATCATGTGATTAGCACAATATCGGAGTGGATTATAGCGACCATCTTTAGCTTTTTCATACTCACCTTTACACCCGAATTTCGGGATGTGTCTCTGGATCATCCGCAGATCTCCTTACTCTCTTACTCTATGACAGTATAGATATGATGTTTCCGTATTTATATGAAGATCTAAGAATCCAACTTCGAGTCAGACTCTAACCTGAGACACCCAGTGACACATTTGGCGTTAACCTTAAGGTGGGTCATCACGGAATGCTCTACTAAGCATATGCAAGCTGCTGCGGCTGCTCAATATCTACTATAACCTCTTGACTAAGGCCCAATATGTAGTGTAGAGATAGTTATATACATATGTTATGAGTTCAACTGTTCAATACACTATTGTACATAAATGCCGACAAGCGATCATATCCATGGTCTGTTTGCTTGTTTATATGTTCATTTCATAAGTACTGACAGTTGTGGGTCACAAACATTATAATAAATCTGCACTTAAGTGGAACCAGATTCAACATTAATCGGCGTACAGAACGAAATTCCAAATTCACTTTATAAATATAAAGTGTTTTGATCACAATAATTATCGGTAAACAGAACGAATTTTCATTCATATTAGAACTATAAAAAGTTATGGAGAAACTATTATATATGCTAATACAATCGCTTATGTACTATTTGCAATACAAAAATATTATTTTCCAAAATTCAGTTGCACTATGCTACAACATTTTGTACCCCGAACATCTGACAGTCCGACCTTATGTAAAATCATCCGAAAAAGAAACTACAAAACAGTTGTGAGCTAAACGAAGCTAGCTTTTTATTTTGTATAAAAGTAGATTTGGAAAATTTCAATAGACATACATATTTCATGAATAGCGATAATATAAAAGAATTGTAATTTATTACTTTTGAAAGAGATTAGTCGCTAAGATGCAATTTCAGATTGAATTGAACATTTTGTATCAAAATTTACCTATTTTAAAAACTACTTATTTCCAAATATCGAAATTTGTTCGGGATCCAGTTTGTGTTTTTTGTTTTTTTTTTTTTAATATATATGGCATAGTGTTATCAGCTTTTTAGTGGTGCTAAACTCTTTGCTTTTGAAATACACCTTGCTGTGATATACAAATCTATTATTAAAGACGAATTGAGTAAATGGATTTAACTGACGTTAATGACTTAAATCTATTTGCCAAACGTACTTAAGATTTACAAAAATTTGTAAAAAATTTATTACTGTCAACTAATGCCTTATGATACAACCGTTTCTAGTACTGTTGGTCTCGGGAAATGTGAGAACTTGAAATCAAAATGTTGGTTAATATTTCTTTAATATCTTTCGTATTGATTACATTTATATATACTATGTATTTCCAATTCACTTATTTGTTTGAATGTACGATTAGTTCGGCGTATTAATTATATCATTACTTAAAGCGAATTTGATTATTTTAATTTTTGCCTGCATTTCAAAGAATATTAAAACGAATATTATGTCCGGCACACTGAACACGCCAGGATTACAAAATTTTACATTTATTGTTTAGCAACTTGTATTTATTTTCACAATGACAATTAAAATAAATATTGGAAATTGAACTTAATACGCGATGTATAGCAATCAAGATATTTATAATTATAATGCAAAACAAAAAAAACAAAAGAAAGAAAAGAATCAATTCTCGTTCAAAATAATTCATATAAAGTTCTAATCATCGTTTTCGATCCCTGGAACGTTCGCCGTCACGATGCTTATGGCCACCTCGACTGTTGTGTCCGCCGGCGCTTACAGCTCCACCTCCTCCACCTGCTCCATTACCGTTACCACCCCCACCACCACCACCACCGCTGCTGCGGTGTGACGAGTACCGAGTGTGCGACTTGCCAGTATTTGAACTGGAATTACGATACTTGTCGCTATCGCTAATGTTATTGCTTCCCGTATTGCTTGATCGATCCTTTTTCACGTAGTAATCAGTGCGTTCTCTCGACGATTTCCTGCTAAATAACAAGGTGATGAGCACGATTTGGAATGTTGCATTGAATGGTAGACATTTAGCACAACCAAGGCGGGGGCAAACAGAGAAGAATCGACATATCAACTTTAAAACTGATCCAAAGAGGTTATTTTAGAGGAGTTTCAGATTCCACCTCTAGAAATTGAAATTATTTAAGATCTGTGGTAATAATAACATATTCTTCAGACAAGTGTTGGGTTTTCCATGAGTGAATACACATAAAGAGAGGTCCTAACCGAACTGAGCAAGTGACGGATTGTTTTCGTGGTGAATATAAGATATGATAAGTCCCATTCTAATGAAATAGCCTAATAACTTTAAACTTGTGAGTCTGCTCGAAATATTTCCAAAAAACAAAGGGCTATTTACTCCCTGTACCCATAAAATGGGTAAAACGGTGTTATTAATTCTATGCAAATGTACGTAACAGGCAGAAGGAGACATCTCCGACGCTATAAACTATATATATTCTTGATCAGTATCAATAGCCGAGTTAATTTCGGTCTGTCCGTCAGTCCGTCTGCATGAACGCAACGATCTCAGCAACTATAAGAGCTAGAGTCACCAAATTTGAAATGTAATTTCCTGTAAACCATACGCAGGTCAAGTTTATTTTGGATCCAAGATCCGATAACCCCCACACCCCCGCAATTTGATAAAAAAACGTTTTACAGTAACATTTTTATAGATAATAGTTTTGGCATGTATAATATTTTGGTAACTTTTAATCCAGTGCCCAAATTTCTAGTCGATCGGATTATAAACACGGAGGTTATTCAATCGTTTCTATGCTAACTAGTATATTGATCCTATCCTGCGGTTTCATCATTTGTACTGGCTGTAGTAAAAAGGATCTGTGGCAAGTTTCATTTATAGCTGAGAGACTATCAGGACTATAATACCCTCTACGAGGGTATAACAAGCGAACATGTTCGTAAAAGTGTGCCATGTTTACCCAACAATATAGGCGAATGCCCTTCGGTTGATGAATTGGTTATCCTTTTAGATACGAAGCTTAAGTTTGACAAACATATCTCTACCACCGCTAACCGTCCTTTGGTGTCCTGGGTTTCATTAGGAGTTGGTCGAAAGATTTTAACGATCCCTACATTACTAGTGCCCTAACTTGTAGCACTAGGAATGATCAAATAAATAAATACATAAATAAATACTAAAACTCTCTATACTTCTCTTGTTCAACCTATTCTTGAATATGGGTCTTGTATTTGGAGTCCCAAATACCAGGTTCATCAGGATAGAATAGAATCGGTACAAAAACAATTTCTGCTCTTTGTACTTCGGGGTCTTAACTGGAATCTCAATATTCGCTTGTATTCTAGTTACTTTTTGTTTATTGTTTTAATTTATGTAGAACTTGTTATACTCTGTTCCCGGAGAGAAAAATAGTATATTGGGTTTGCGAAATGTCTGTCTGTCTCCTGTCTGGCTAGAGCAACTAAACATGTTGGTGTATACCCTCAGTTTATAAAGTGTCAAGATCGCCCACCCACCCCCAATTTGGTGAAAACCTGTATCTTCCACATTTTTAGAGCTATAGTCATTAAATTTGGCATACAGATTAATGTTGAGATTCCCGACAGATCTGCATCCAAAAATCCCTCCCCCGCCAATCGGCAAATACTATCCCCAAAACATGTTTTTCCCAGGCGTATATCTCTTACAGTTTCATAGTTAGAGTCACCAAATTTGACATACAGACTAATATTGGCCCCTTGGACAAATCAGCATCAAAACATTTTCGACCCTTCCACCCCCTCTCCCGCAAATGAGCAAAATCTATATCTCCTACACCTGTACAGGTAGAGTCACAAAATGTAACATACGGACTACTGTTTTTTTCGCGTCTCCTTCCGAACCCACAAGTAAACAAATTATTCCGGACTGGGAACAGAGTATTCTGCTGTCGGATACGTTCGACTGCAAAGTTCTTGCTTGTATTTAGTTTGTACTTATTTATCTGTCCGCGATCTCCGCTACCGCACGTTATGTGGCGCGCCCCTCAGTCGGTTGGGCGGAAGGTGGGTTGAATTTTGCCTGGGTCCGCGCGTTAACAAGCCTGTGCTTTGTGTTGTTGGGCCACTTAAATGTACTGCTCGTTTTAATGCATCAACGTCCATAACAAAAAAAAAATACGTAGAACGCAGATTTGGGAGAAATCTACAAATATAAGGATTGAAGTTGTTAACCATGACATAATTCTGGTTTAAGCCAGTTGATAGCCCGTTGAATCTGACGTATAGCAAAACTGTGTGTGTGCAAGAGGGGGAACGGCGGGCACTCACCTTTTGCGGTGCTTGCTGTGCGGCGAGCTGGACCGCGTAGCCGAGCGTGAGTAGTGACGTGATTTCTTTTTGTGTTTGGGTGCTGAACGTGAACGGGATCGGGAAGAGCGACTTCTATCGCGTTCACGATCCCGTTCCCGTTCCCGTTCGCGTTCACGGTCCCGTTCTCTATCCCGATCTCGATGCGATTTCTTGCTGCGATCCCGACTCGCTGTTCGGCTGCGAGTCCGTGAACGCGGCGTACGTGATTGCGACCGTGTACGGGAGCGCGAGCGTGACCTTGAGTCCTTTTTGGGTGACTTTTCGGTGGGTAGCGGTACTGCCCGCTGTATGAAACCGCCCCATGCATTGTGGGAGCCATTATTGCGATCGACCGTTATGACCGCGGGCGGCGTATTGATCTCCTTGGTCTTGTTGCGCGCATCGATGTAACGCTTCTTTAGCTCCTCGACGGCCGCCTCAAGCTTCTCGACAACCGGCTTGGCGCGCGTGTATAGCTCCATGACCCGATAACAAATATCGGTTATATTTGCCATGGGCACACGGAATACACCAAACCAGGGCGGACTATGCGGCAGCGGTATATTCAGCTTGCGTGCGCTCAAATAAATGCAAGCGCAGGCAATCGCTTCTGGCGTATAGCGCATAAAGACATCCGTCCGCAACGAATCGTTCATAAAGTTCCATGACATTTGCATCAGCTTCTCGTGCGTTTCATATTGCAGCACTTGCAGATACATGACAATCAGCTTATGTGGATGCTTCACATGCACACAGAACCCCAATTCCTTCAGTACGCGTCGCTCAGCTTTGATTACCTGCGTCTTCACATTCGTATAGTACTGATCCAGCACCATGGGCGCGATTTCTCTGCAACAAAATATATGGAAATGCATTTTATAAATACACTAGCTGGGTTTGCCCGGCGCCGCCCGGGCTGAGTTTTGAAAGGGGGTTGAAGCCAATGAAAAGCCATAATCTTAAACCATAATCAGAGTTTGAGCGTATATATAGTAGAATAGATATCTTAAAATGTGGTTAATTTGAATCGGTATCAGGTATATCCAAACAAAAAGAAAGAGGAAAACTTGTTAGTTTTTTGTTCCATTACACATCACTTTTTAGATTTACTCTTGAATAAGTCCAAATTTATTCAACTAATGTACTTACTTTTGGGCGCGCACCTGCTTGATATGATGGAAAACGTTAATGACGTCCCGTATGCGGCGTGGCGCCTCCTCGATTTTGGACGCTAGACACACACAGCTCATGGCGACCGTTTCCATATTGTGGCGCACAAAGCTTTTCGAGTAGAAGAAACGCTGGAAAAGCACCTGGCCGGTGGCCATAGCCACTTGTGGAAGACGGAGCAGGATGCCAGCTGTTTGTATCAGCTCACAGCCAAGAATGCGCAGATCCTTTTCCGTTTCATGATCAAGCCCGTCCAAACTCGACGGCGTCACGTCGATTTTGTCCTCCGGTATAAGACTGTTCTCCAATGTAAGCACAATTTTGTTGAACAGACGCGGATACATGGGTTTGGCCACTTCTTCCTCAACCGTTTGGCCATCGTTGGCGCCAGTGACGCCAGCGCTAACTGCAACTGTAACGCTAGGAGCAGCTCCGCTATTTGTATTATTTGAAATGTTCACGTTGTTTGAATGCACTGAGCTCACGGTAAGCACGTTGGTTATTGTTTGCAATGCCATCGATGTGGACGTCACAGTGGCTTGGATGACGCCAGTCGTGGCGGTGATCATTGTTGTAGCACCACGACTGGCCATTTGCATTGCTGTTTATTCGTTTTCTTGTTGATAAATGCTATTAATATGTTATGTGTATTAATTTGTCAATTTCTAGCAGTGTGCACCTTAAACGTTTGCAAGAAAATACTGTTTCAAAAGACAAAAAAAATACTAAAGGTCCAAATGTCTGTCAAACCGTTGGTGCAAATTTGAGTTTGCCCAGACAGCTGCTTATTCTCTGCTACGGTTCTTGTGTCAACATAAACTGCTTGTTGGTAATCAAAAATGTTGTTGCCGCTTGAAAAATGTTCCTATTTTCATTTTTCAAAAGTTTGAATGTAAAATTAGGATAGGATTAAAATCAAACGGCAAAAAAATATTCACTTCTGCAAAATTTTGCTGTAAATCGAAAGCAGAAAAGGTGTGAATATAAGATATTTTGGTCAACAACTCGTCAAACGTTGGTTTGCCCTTGCAGACATAGTAGCAATTTTTGTATTCTATTGATAATTATATAATGATTAATTTTGTCCGAGAAGCCATGTGTGCTTGCTTGTCCGCCCCTCTGTGATGAGCTCGGTTTGCTCTGAACGAACAACAGATTTGCGCAGACGGACTGTGTCGTGTGCTTGTCCCTAAAAAAGCGTGGACACTTATCGATGATGCTCCTCGAAAACTATCGAGAGGCATGGCATTCCATGTGCTCATCTCTAAATAGCATACAGTTCGAAGTATATTCGGTACGAACGTGTTCGCGTGGCCGCTGCGCGCTGTAAGAAAGACTCTTGAAAGTATAATATTGGGACTTGGGGGAAAAATATATAATTTGGTACTATCGCGCTGTAAATGCAATAGCACCTACAGCACTTGCAGTCGTATGCAAGGGCTTTTAAAAACGAATATACATATATATTTAACTACAATATATAAAGTTGTAGATAAAGCATAAGGAAAGAAAGAAAAGAAAAGTGAAGTTGGGAAAAAGCCGAGAGCGCCGCACTGCCAACTGAGAAATTGTGCAAAATGAGTGGGGATGTGGCTGCTGAAAATGTAAGTATTTTCGATACGTATTTATATTTATGTAATTTTCATCTGTTCACCAAATGCATTAACGCAACGTGCAAACGTGTATACAATTTTCGCTTGCAAAAAAAAAATGGTCATTTGCAATCAGTACAAGTGTCGCACGACCTGCACTTAAATCATGCGTAGTCACATTACAATAAAAGTGTAAAAGGCCTTTTGGTAATTTACGAAAATGGCGACAATGCAGGCAAGTAGCAGCGGGCAGAGACAGGCAGTAAGAAGAAAACGACAAAGAGATGGCAGCGACAATGTGTATTTGGCACGGGCGTAGTGTGACCGATTTTTCGCTGCTCTAAATACTAGTGTGGTATTTTGTGACTGTAAAGTGTTTTGCATATTGTTTGTACAATTGTTTCCTGTTTGTTTACAAGCTCGTTAGTGAAGTGTTGAAATACGTGCAGCTGAAAATTAAATATTTGCGTGCATTCTATTGCTTGTTGCTGCTGTGTTCAAATTTGTGAGAATGCATTTTGTGAATTTGTGCTTGTAGTATTTTAAATATGCGATATTAAGTCGTTTGCACAGTGCGGTCACACTGCGCAGCCAGCCAGAGCAATCACATGTGTATGTACATACATATGTACATATATACATATGCACACACACATACATATATGCCGACATACACATGTGCTTATGCCTACATATGCACACAGAATAACAGCCTTGATCCGCTGCCATTGCAGTGCCCACGTTCAAAATGATGCTCCACTTAAAGTAATCATCCGAAACTTTAACAGTGCAGCTGTGTTACTGTATTATGTATGTAGCCCCCATGTCAGACACACTTCCTGTCATTGCTGTCGCCATCGTCATATCTTCTTCTTGCCTTTTAATATTTTCCCATGCTCGCAATATAATACATTTAAATATGTTAGGGCTGATTTTGCAACACGTGGTGTGGTGTGGTGTGGTGTAGTGTTGTCAAGATATCGATCATTTTGATAGTTAAATCAAATCTGTATTGTTCAGTTAAACCATAGAAAATACCAACAATAGTTCCATAGAAAGCATCCTTTCTTCTATTTCTAAACAATAAAACTATTATTTTTATTTCTTGGCCATACATATCATATAGAAAAGTGTTATAAGCTCGTATTGAACTCAAAGACTAACCAACTTCGATAGTTTTGATAATTAGGCAAAAAAAAACACGACTCAATAAGAAATGATGCTCTTCAAAAACAATCAACTATCGATATTAACAAAAGTGTCATCGATAGTACATGCGCTACAAAACAGTAGATAGCATTATCGATAATATCGATTATCACGTCTCTTTTCACTTTCGATACTATCGAACCTTCCCCGGACTGTAGTCGAATTTGGCTTCCTACGCTTCGATACTCTCAAATGCGCTTCTGTGTGTCCTTATTGTTTTACCTGCGGCTTACATGTATTAGAAATTACATGCTACACTGCTCATCTACACAGTCTTGTCAACAAAACAAAACTGAAGCGAGTACGTTGTGTTGTAGGCTTTTAAATGGTACTCAACTATTTAGCCTGCCCCTATTTATACTATATAGACTTTTCCCTTGTGAGCACCCTCCTATTTAAGAATCTCGTTAAGAGTAAACTTACTTTTTGTGACCCCAGAAATAATTCAAGTCATTTAAAAAATTGATTTGCTTGGACAATCGTTAGAGGGTAAGAATTGTGTAGGGAAGAGCCTTTGTGCTAGACTTAAATATTTATGGCATAAAGTAGACATGCTTGGTTATAAGTATTGTAGATTACATGATTATGAAATTAAGCACCTGCCTGTGTATGTGTATGTGTAAGCTAATTATGATTAGATTTGACAGAACATTATCGAATATCAGCAGAATATCCCCAACTGCAACACCAGCTGTCCACTCACAATAAGCCACATCTTATCTTTGCCTCAGTCTATCATCTCAAAGACAACAGACCTTTGGATCTGATAATCCCATATACACCAGCATACATACCCACAATCAACAACATTTAAATCATCATAGAACTTCTTTAAAAATGCAATATTTTCCACCTCTTATAAGCCCAGTCATTCCCTCGAACTTTTGTTATTATCTAAACCAAAAACTATATAAAATTACACAAGCAATACAATTGTAAATACAAAATTACACTCCGCAAGGCCACAGATGCTATTCCTTAAACTAATATTAGCTTGTAATTTGACATTATAAGTTAGCGTATTTAATAAATAAATACAAGTTTAAAAATTGATAATAACTATAGAATCTAGCGATGTATACGCATCAAAGTAGTTATAGGTTTTTACATCATCGATGCATGCATTTCAAGACAGCTTGTGGGACTATCAAATAATTCACTATTGAGAAACAGAAACTGTAGCAGTAGCTGTAGCAGTAGCAGTAGCAGTAGCAGTAGCAGTAGAACACACAAGATGCTAACTTTCACACAGATAGTAAAAGTGTTTACACATGTAAGTCCATAATTTATTAGTATTTAATAATTAAATCGAAAAAGACAGAAAATAGATGTGTAAAGTTTTTGTATAGTTATAGTGGCTAGTGCCCTAACTTATAGGCTATAGATTGTAGCACTGGTAATGATCAAATAAATAAATATTATTAGATTAGATTAGAGAACGCCTTGCTAACTGTCAACCAAACGCTTCGTTAGTCCAAGAAACTCTTGGTTTTCAAACGCTCTTGAGGAAAGTTGTCTCCTCTCCTGGTTTAATGGACAGGAAAAGAAAACTAAGCGATGTTAGTCATGAACAACTGAATAAATAGATTGATTCAGCTCACGGGTCAACCATTAACGACTAGACACATTTATTAAATTACAGTTGAGTCCGCAATGTACATACATAACGATAGATATTATAACGATGAAACTTGTTTCGTTATTCCAGAACTTACACGTGCAAAATGGCGGCAGCTGCGAAGTGCAATCGAATGGTGTAACCACCAATGGGCACCACCATCATCATAGCAGCGGAGGCAGCAGCAGTAAACATAAATCATCCAGCAAGGATAAGCATCGTGATAAGGAACGCAGTGAGCACAAGAGCTCTAGCTCCAGCTCATCCAAGGAACATAAAAGCAGCAGTAGCAGCAGCAGCCGGTTAGTATAATAGTAGCTCTCACTCTAATTACATTTTAATCACATATTTATTAACTTGCAGGGATAAGGATAGGCATAAGAGTAGTAGCAGCAGCTCGTCGAGCGGCAAGGACAAACATCGGGATAAGGAACGCGATGGCAGCAACTCGCATCGCAGCTCATCCTCGTCGTCGTCAAGCCATCGCGATAAGGATGGCAAGCACAAGTCTTCGTCGAGCCATCACAAAAGCAGCAGCGGCGGCAGCAGCAGCTCCTCCTCAAAGGACAAGGATCGACGGGATAAAGATCGCAGCACCGGCAGCAGCAGCAGTTCCTCAAGCAAGGACAAGGACAAGCATAAGTCCTCCTCGTCTTCATCGAGCTCACGACACAAGAGCTCATCATCATCATCATCATCGAAAAGCAAACATTCCAGCTCGAGCTCAAGGCACGGCTCATCAGCGAAAGAACCCTCCTATGATGGCGTATTCGTTAAGCCGGAGCCCGTCTCCCAGCAACACATGAATGAACACGTTGATCCATTGCATCTGCAGCAGCTCCAGCAGCAGCAACTCCAACAGCAGCAACTCCAACAGCAGCAGCTCCAACAGCAGCAGCTCCAACAGCAGCAGCTCCAACAGCAGCAACTCCAGCAGCAGCAACTCCAGCAGCTCCATCAACAGCAGCAACTCCAGCAGCTGCATCATCAGCAGCAGCTGCAAGCTGAATGCAATGGCATTGGGTACAAGAATGGATACGAGGAGCATATTGTGGATGTTAAAAAGGAGGAGGATAACTTTAACTTGTCGCAGGCCAGCTCCTGTGACTACTCCTTGTCGCAATTCAGATCCGATGAGCCTTCGTTTGTGGCCAAGCAGGAGGCCACCTATACGGAGGATGATAGCGCTGATGATGATGATGACAATGACAATGACAATGACAATGATAATGACAATGATAATAATGATGACGATGAGGATGTGCCGCTGGCAATCCGAAAGCGCAAACAAGAGCCTGCCGATGATATGGAAGGTGGTGTAGATGATGATGACATTCCGTTGCTTGCGCGCAAAAAGATCAAAAAGGAGTCCAAGGAAAAGAAGAACAAAAAGAAGCGAGTCAAGGAGATGGACGACGAATACGCCAGCGCTAAACTCAAAAAGAAAAAGATTAAGAGGGTAAGTTCAAAAATCAAATGGCTGCGCAATTATATAAATTGGTTCTGATCCAATGTGTTTATTTTGCTGATTGCAGGAGAATGAGATCAAATCGGAGACCGTATCGCCCACCAAGCGTTCACGCAAGGACAGAAAGGACGAAGAGGAGGAGGTATGGCGATGGTGAGTTACTAAAATATTTTGAGAATAGGAATATTGATAAAACACTAGGCGAGAGTACAGTGATTTCGGTGCTTCCCGACGAACACACGGCTGTTGATGATGATCAATACTATATGTATGTACATATATGTATATGTATGTGTGTATACTCTATATGGTCGAAGATGCATCTGTCTGCCTGTTACATATCACTAATTTACACAATTATATTAACCCCTTTTAAACTTGTTTTATTGTGAACGTAGTATATACAATGCGTTTGCATTGTTTTTTTTTTTTTTGTACAAGCTCAGCGATGTATGTATGTATGTACATACGATAAAACCATATAGATAAATACATGCATATATATATACATACATGCATACATATGTACTATATCGGTTTAGTTGACGTGTGTGTGTCTGTTAAGTTTGAATGTCACTGACCTATATTTTGAAAGTCACATTTGGCAGTGACAAGACGTCAAAATTTTTGGCCATTCACAGCGGTACGCGTGCGTCAGCTGTTCAACAAAAAGCAAAGAAAACGCAAACCAATTTGAGGTTATGTTGTACTCAACTCGCTTTGCGTAATGTGAAGACATCAGCAGCAAAAGCAGCAGACGCAGCTGTAGCGGCAAATGGCAAATGCGCTGACGCTGACGCTATTGATTGCAAGGCGTGATTTCAACATAATATTCACGCAGCTGCGATGCGCAAGTTTTGCTGCTGCCAGACAAAATAATAACAGAAAGTAAGAGAGCATTGTTATGGACTCTGTGCCGCACAGTTATACATGCATTGTAGTTGCCCAATTACGAAGACAGTTATATTTTTGGTTCAATCATTGAAGGTCAACAGCTGTGGCCATTCAATTTGGTAACTTAGTAACTTGCGGGGGATATAAAAGCTTTAGGGAGCGGGCGGGACACACGTGGTATATGCGAAGACACTCGTTACGTATATAAAGGTTGGCTGAAAAGGCTAAATATAATCCCACTTAGGGAATAACATGTAATAAAACGCACCTGTGCTCTCTATTTTTAGGTGGGAGGAGGAAAAGCGAGAGGATGGCGTCAAATGGTCAACACTTGAGCATAAAGGACCTGTTTTTGCGCCACCCTACGAGCGCGTGCCACGCAACGTGCGCTTCTTTTACGATGGCAAGCCGCTGGAGCTGAGCGAGGACACCGAGGAGGCGGCCACGTTCTATGCGAAGATGTTGAATCACGACTACTGCACCAAGGATGTATTCAATAACAATTTCTTTAAGGACTTTCGCAAGACGATGACCGCCAAGGAAAAGGAAATCATCAAAGACTTTCGCAAATGCAATTTCCAAGAAATGCACAATTTCTTCCAGGCCGAATCGGAGAAACGCAAAGCGGCCACTAAAGAGGAGAAGCTTGCCAAAAAGAATGATAACGAGGCCTTAATGAAGGAATATGGCTTTTGTATGATTGACAATCATAAGGAGAAGATTGGTAACTTTCGTCTGGAGCCGCCAGGACTGTTTCGCGGTCGCGGTGAGCATCCAAAGATGGGCATGATCAAGCGCCGGATTGGTGCCTCCGATGTGTCCATCAATTGTGGCAAGCAATCGAAGGTGCCTCAGCCGCCGCCGGGTACACGCTGGAAGGAGGTGCGTCACGACAATACAGTCACCTGGCTGGCCTCCTGGATCGAGAATGTTCAGGGTCAGGTAAAGTACATCATGCTGAATCCCTCGTCCAAGCTCAAGGGTGAAAAGGATCACATTAAATATGAGACAGCACGACGGCTGGACAAGGTCATTGACAAGATACGCGCAACATACCGCGACGAGTGGAAGTCGAAGGAGATGCGTGTGCGCCAGCGTGCCGTTGCACTCTACTTTATCGATAAGCTCGCGCTGAGAGCGGGTAACGAGAAGGATGAGGATCAGGCGGATACCGTTGGCTGCTGTTCTTTGCGTGTGGAGCACGTGCAATTGCATAGGGAGCTGCATGGCAAGGAGAATGTGGTCGTATTTGATTTCCCTGGTAAGGATTCCATACGTTATTACAACGAGGTTGAGGTGGAGAAGCGCGTCTTCAAGAATCTGGAGCTTTTCATGGAGAACAAAAAGGATGGCGACGATCTATTCGATCGCCTCAATACCCAAGTGCTAAACGAGCATCTCAAGGAGCTGATGGATGGTATGCAAACCCCAACCCCACCTACCTCTCTCATTTTTATCACATTTCATCATCATCTTCCATCATATTTGCAGGACTCACGGCTAAAGTTTTTCGTACATATAACGCTTCGAAAACGTTGCAGAGCCAACTGGATCTGCTCACCGATACGAGCGCATCAGTCGCTGAGAAACTGCTAGCCTACAATCGCGCCAACCGTGCGGTGGCCATTCTCTGTAACCATCAGCGTTCGGTGCCCAAGGGCCATCAGAAGTCAATGGAGAATCTTAAGGAGAAGATTCGCGCCAAGCGTGATGCCATTGACGACTGCGAGGCCGAATATCATGTGAGTAACAAACTGAACAGATCAATCTTCTTAGAAAATGTAACACGTAAGCATTAGATAGTCTGAACAGGCCTTTATCGATACCGTTCGTCTCTCGGGGTTCGTAAAACTATAAGAACTATGGGCTTTAAAAATATATATGTATATATGTATATATGTATATACAGGCCTGTTCCCAATTGCACTTATACTCGAAAGTTGTGAAAGTGGAATTACGAATCGTTTTAGCTGTTCCGAACTCGCTAAAACGAGTAACTTTTTCGTTTTGAAAACAAGTAGAATTTGAGTCGTCATTTATTGTCAGATTACATTGGAAAATGAAATAAAATATTCATAAGCACAATTTTCTAATATTCGTAACATATTTAGAAACGAATAAGCTTTATTATTTATTTGAATTAAGAAACTGTCTGTAAAAATCACCATCAAAAACGAAATCGAGGCAGCTAATCTTAATGGATGATATGGTTTACTTATCGATAGCATTCCCAAGAAACGATGTGTGCTTATGTTACTTAAAAGCAACATGTACTTACGTTGTGGACAACGAACTATATACCATATATATATATACTTTTATACTTTTTGAAAACGAGTGGAATTCGTTCTTAGAGAGTGTGAGCAAGTTTGAAAAGAGTTCAAAGTATTAATACAAACTCAGAGCTGCATTAACTATGCAAAATATTCTTTGCTCTGTTCCCAAGTCCGAATCGGGTGAAATAATTCAAAATCGAAACTGTTAGCTGTACAAAGGAGCATAAATTGTCCCACATTGGCTTACAATTTGTATTCCTTTTTAACTTTATATTATATATGTTATACGAAATAATATTAATTACGGTTTAATCCCAACAAAACAGGATCTGAAGAAGGCGGCCAAGCGTGGTTCCGTCAAGGAGAAGGTAAATGCCGATAAGAAGGGCAAAACACTGGAGCGTTTGAAGGATCAGCTGAAGAAATTGGAACTACAAGAGACTGATAGAGACGAGAATAAGACCATTGCCCTGGGCACATCCAAGCTAAATTATCTCGATCCACGCATATCGGTTGCCTGGTAATTATAACTAAATATCTTTTATTTGATCATCGTTGTTAACAAATGCAATCGCTTACGTTTTTGCAGGTGTAAAAAGCATGGCGTGCCGATTGAGAAGATATTTAACAAAACGCAAAGAACCAAATTTCTTTGGGCTATACACATGGCCGACGAGAATTATCGTTTTTAAATAAATTTTGTTTGCAACAAAAACCCAAGCTACATATGCACACCCACAAACACACTGACCACACACACACACACAGACAGACAGCGCAGGCTGTATAATCAATACGTAACAGCAGGGGCTGTAGCAGCAAACACCGATAAATACACGCATTACACCACATTCACAAACCAACCACCCACCCAACAGTACCGAGGCATGCACACACACACACACGCGCGGCGAGCAAGCAGTGCAGGACGGACGTCGCCGCCCCGTTCCATTGAATTAAGCAGCTTCAAACTGGCAAAGCTCTCATTACCTTACGATCAGCCGTTGCCACAACGAAAGAGGGAGCCAACGATAGACTACTTATCCAGTTATCGGCCTATCGATATACGCCGGCCCTTTGATATTGATGCTGATTTTGAACGCTTTTCTTTTGGCTGCACACAAAATGATGATTGTTGTTTTCGAAAAGTGCGTGCGCACTACGCTAAAGTTTAACTTGATAGCAGCAGGCACTTTTCAAACATTACTCAACTCCACAACACACAACTGCACAACACAAACACACCCACGCTTACATAGAGTTGTATGTATATTTTTTGTGTGGTTGTGTGTGTGCGTGTGTCTATGTGTGGGCGAGGAGGGGGGAGGGGTGTGGGTGTGGGTGTGGTGTGTTAGCGCCGCCGGTAAACATAATTTGTGCATGTTATGTAACAAAATCTAACAGCATCAATTATTTTGATAGGTTATTATTATGATGTAATACATATTACTATAATTATAATAATTATTATATTTTTTTTTTTGTAACATTTACTGTATGAAAGAAATACATTTTATGTTTATACTTATAGTTGATATTCGTTTAGCAAAAAGTTTATACCTACAAATTATAATAAAAATTTTATAATACATACATTATTATACATATGTAAGTGCAAAGTGAAGAGAAACCTTGTAGCCCACTTTTAGCATAGCATAATTTATTCGATTAAAGCAGCAAAGCAGCGCAACTGGCAAAAGCAAGAGAGAAAGAGAAAGAAAGAAACACGATGAAACCAATTTATATAATATGTATTTACGTTGTAATTGTGCACAACATCCAGGCCGATATATTTATAACTAGTAAACAATGTATACCTTCTATACATACATTTATTTTACAACGGCTTTGTTGTTTTTTTAAAAGTCTTTTTGTAAGAAGGACGCGTCTTATCATTATGTTTATGCTTATAATTCAAATCAATACAATAATGTAAAAAAAATGTGTATAAAAGTAAACACAAACCAATCAACACACACATAGACAGGTTTCAAATTCTGTTCTGTTTAAAAACAAAGAAATGTAAAAGCAATCAATGAAAAGCAGACAGCAGGTTAAAATAATGATTAATAAGGTAAATCAAGCAATAATTGTGGAGAATATTCAAGCTTAAAGAAGAACATTTATTATTAGATCTTATATATGATTATTTATGTATGTATGTACGTGCAATTAAGTGTGCTAAGATACATTTATTTGAGAATTGATAAACAAGCAAGAGAACTGTAAAAACGAAAGCAATTATCTAAAGCAAAATAAAACCACAAAATTAGGAATTGGATTATGAACTTGGTCACACTCTGTATGTATGTAGTTGTATTTGTATTTTAATTATGCGGATTATGGCCGAGCGTAGGTTGAGAGTGAGAGTTGGTATCAAGAAATGCACACATACACATACACGTATATGTACATGTAGCTGTGTGCGTGGACACTAATTATTATTATTATATGCATATACATGCATACACGGCACATACACACGCATTGCGTATACTACAAATATTTATATACATCCGTATACGTATGCATGCGTGCTGCCGTTAAATGCATTAAATCATTTTTGTCAAATGTACGTAACGCTTTTAAAAGTAGCAAATTTGATTTGTCCTGTCGTGTGTGCACATTGGCGCTGGCAAACAATTCGCTACCCCACCCACAAATACACACACAAACACACACACACACACACACACACACACACATATATATACAAAACGAACAAACACATAAACTCCCATATTTACTTGGCATATTACAATATGATATAAGCAATAAAAAACACAGCAAATGTAAGTTTAATGTAATTGTAATGGAATGATGCAAATATACATACAACATATATACATACATATATATATACATATATATATATATATATATATATACATAATATATGTACATATGTATATATATATATTTATTTAAAACTGAATAAACATTGAATTCATTTCGATTGGTAAATCCCCGTGCATTGATTTAGGATCTATATCAAATGCTGTCCAAGCATGCTAGGTTTTCACCGTAGATGGAAAATACATAATCCCTAACGATTTTGATGGGCTTTCACCAATTGGTAGGTATGTTGTGGACGACCTTTTTGTAACACGTTATGGACTAATTTTCATATACGAAATGTCTGTTTATCGGCTACTTAATGATATATTACTATCTATAGGCCAATGTGACTTAAAATCCTCCTGTAATTTTCAGATCTATGATGAATCTGATTTATCTGGAACCCAGATCCAGTAAAGTTTCGCTAAATCGTAGTTCTGAGCATTATAACCATTGTATGTCCTACCAATAGCTAAAGATAATACTATTGCTCTAGCTGTCATCACCAAAGCAGTCACAATGATAACTAGGAAAAGCTTATCTAGTTTCAAAAGCTATACGTACCATGGTTTTCTTTTACTATGGAAAAAGAAAACTAAGATGAAGCTGATTATGCATTTGGAAATATTGCTTCTGAGCGTGGTTTAAGTACCAATTGTAGCTTTTTCTCTAAATAGACGTTTGAAATCTCTGGAAACTGCCAAAGTTCGCATGCAGCTTATCTGCATTTGCAATGAAAATCAATTTACAGCGTTGCCACCTTGCAAACAAATTAGAAATATACAGATGAATATACAATGAATTGGAAGCGGTCTGTCAACTCATCTGTATGGTGCTGCCAACTTACTGTCCACGCTTCTTATGGTTCGCTGCCATGATGATGATGTAAGGTAAAGCAAGTTATCTGCACGACAAGCTAATCCTCAAGACAGATAGCAGGAACAGGAGTAATCGGGCCTGGTCTGGTGAATCGAGAAGATGTTTAAGCAAGTAATGTTTCCAGGTCAATAAATACATCATGTGCGTTATTATAATATATGTTATGTATATATTTCATATTATATCATTTATCATACATAATTTCCTTTTCTGATTTTAGGTTTTAGCAACTAAGTTAGTTCATTTTTTTGTTTCAGTTTTCTTCGTTTTCGAAATGCTTTTAAAAAAATATTATTTATAGTATAAAGAAAAAAAGGTGCGGCGGCGGCAAAAAAAAAATTATAATAAGAATAAATATGTAACAAAAATGACAAGTGATATACGTATATTTATGTATGTATGTATGTTATGTAGTAGGTTAGCTTAAAAATCGGATATTGCAATTACTCTCGTTTCAAAATGTTGTCATATTCTTCGGTTTTTGTATATTATTTATTTGTATTATTATTATTATTATTGCGCTTAAGACTAAGTTTTGCATATAATAAAATTGCGTGAATGTGTGTGTGTGTGCGTGTGTGCGTGTGTGCGTGTGTGTGTGTGTGTGTGTATGCGTGTGTATTGTTATTGTTCATATATCAATATGTATAAATATAATTATATAAATAAATTTATAGGAATATGTGTTGGTTTTGAAGCAACATTTTTTGTTTTCATTTTTGTTGTTTTTTTGTTGTTTGTTTTTATTTGTTTTTTTGTTGTTTGTTTTTAAGTTAAGCGGCCCTTTGAAAAAGCATTACAAATCGAATAAATATATGTATGTATATATATATATATATAAATATACATATGATGTGTATGTATATATTTTGCATATTTTAATATAATCATTAAGTTAATTGTTTTTTATTTGTTGCTGATATTTGAAAACGGAAGGACTCGCGACAAAATGTTCCTGCTCTCTGTTGTTCTGTTGTTGTTTTTGTCTACGCTAAATTTGTTGTTGTTGTAAAAACGTATAAAAAGCTAAATAGGTTGTTTAAAAAAATCTCTTTATATATATATATGTATATATGTATATATATATTTATATATGTGTGTGTATATATTTTCTTTCCCTTTTTTGTTTTTTATATATGTCTCATGCATAAAGATGCATTTTCCTTATAAAGTGCCTTTAATTTGCATGTAGGATAAATTGTTGTGCGACTTTTGTTGCGTTCGATTTCGAATTATCTTCTTCCTTCCTTCTTCCTTTCTTCCTTCCTTTTTCTCATATGGACATAGTCGTTATTAAAACTCTGAAAATTGATACGTGTTGTTGTTGTTGTTGTTGTTGTTGTTGATTTAGTTATTGCTGCTTTTGCTGAACACGTGCTTTATATACTGGGAGCTTGAAGTTTGGAGACGGCTTAGAACTCCCATTGTGTGGCCGAATCGGTGCCATCATCCAACAACTTAAAGGCCCCGTTTTTGGTAGCGCCCAAATACTTGCCCTGCTGCGATCTGCGGAGCAAAAGAAAACATTTAACACATGTATATACATTATAATTTAGAATTGTTTATTCATTCAGTTGAGTCGTGTATCAATTACAAACCAAATATGTATAATTTCGGAGGGTATCTGTTTAGATTAGCATATGGTTTATCTTGTCTGAGAAAATTCAATCTTAATTATGAATTTCTTGAAATTTTGTTGCCACAACAGCGCTAACTAATTAATCTGTATCCTTAAGGTAGTTCACACCATGATACAATAAGTAAAGGTAGTCTCGTCGGCAAAATCTGCCCCTTAGCAATAAGTGCGGGTGAAAAGCACATGGTATAGTGAGTGTGAACGAAACGGCAGTAGAGTATGTTGATTAACCCTTAACAGGTCCGTGGGGTTTAAAATATCCTATTGTAATGCAAAGAGGTGAAGTTTGTTTTTATAGCTTTATTTTAAGTTATTTTGAAATGTGCAATCAATCGTTGTTTTTGATTTTCAATAGATATTATTTTGTTGAGGTTCTTAATTCTAAAATAAATTCTAATTTAAAATAAAAAGTTTTTACACAAAAAACAATATCTACATTTTCCGCAGCATTATTAATTTTTCTTTTACATAACTCAAGAATATGAGTTCTAGCTGTTTGAGCTTATTTATAAACTGCGCAGACGGTTTTATTAGTTCAATCATTTTTTTGTTGCTACGTAAGGGTTAAGAATATGAGAAAAAATCGTCCGCACACAACCTTCCGCGTCAACAAGCAAGCATGCACTGAAGCTAAGGGAAAACACGAGCGGGCTTCGGCTGCCGACGAGACTACCTTATAGTTATTGTATCATGGTTCACACCATCTAATATTTACGTATCATATTATCTAACACGATTCTTGCGCAACAGTGTTTTACAACACTGTTTCAAAATGACAAACAAGTTGGATACTAAATATAGACGAAGCTATCTCGAAAGATGTTGTCTCATCGCTGACGTCCTAAAATGAATTCGTAGACACACTTGCTAATGTCATAAGTAGCGCAATATTGCACGTAAATATGCGATAGTCTGAACAGTCATTTATCGCGAGATGAGAAGCAAACGCAATATTACGCTAAATTTAAGCTTACGATATTTTCGGTGGACATTTATTAACTCCATTGAATCTTGTTAAGACCAGATTAACTTGTCGTATAACCATCATATGAGTCTTAAACACTTCTGTAAGGGTACACTCAGGAAAAAAGCTAACCTCATATTTTACTGAATTTAAGAAATCAAATAAATAAAATAAAATAAAATATATTTCTCAAATTTAGTAATTACTTCTACTAAATAGAAGTAATTCCTTTCTTTTAGGGTGACCTTTATTGTGTGATTATGGGGTATAAGTTGTAGAAAACTTGGCTCACCTTATGCAAATTCGTGTGGGCTCGCGCAGCTCCAAGAAGAAACCATCGGAGGGCGCATCGGCATCCACCGAGATGCTTTCACCCTCAATGCGCCAGTACTTGCCGCTGTGCGCCTTCAGATGGACGAGTCCCTTTTGGGCGCGCTCCACCAGGATGGTCTCGTAGGTGGCCTTGTTGCACTCGAGCTTGAGGTTGCCAGGCGTGCGGTAGCCGACAAAGCCCTGCTCGCACTTCAGCACTAGAATGGGCCTAGTGACAGGACATGCGAGTGGTTAGATAGGTTTGAATGAATGAGGATAAAGCAACACTCACCGATTGATCAAGTAAAAGTAGAACTTGGTTATCTCCTCAATGGACTCGGAGGTGGCAAACAGATGGCCCGAACGCTTCGTGGCCAAGAACTTGCCATTGTTGGCACGGAACGACAGAGAGCCGTCGCCATGCCAGATGAGCTCGAAGAGTGCATCGGCGCAGCGCCGATTGCCAGTCGCCTGAATTCCACCGCCCGCCGACAGGCACCAGTAGCGATCCTGTGTGGTGCGCAGTGCCCAGCGATGCGCCGACCAATCGTACTCCAGCTGGAAGGTCTCATTCTCGCCAACCTCATCCTGATTGGCCGTCACATCAACGCCCTGCTTGACGCTCACATAGCGCAAATTGAGGCCCGCTATGAACGATGCCTGCGGCAACGAGTCCTCCAGCGAGAACAGCTCATCCCGGGTGACCGTCGAGGAGCGCGACTTGAGCACCGCCTTCGAGCCAATTGGCGACAAGTACTGACCCTGACGATCGCGCAGCGCCAAATGCCCGCCATGGTATTCGGCACTGAACAGGCAATCCTCGTTGCAGACCATCTGCAGCTTGCCATTGGCATTCAAATATCTGTTCAAGGAGAAGCGAGTAAAGGAGTTTGTTTAGTTTTCGGTTTCGGATGGGAGTTAAGGCCTTTGGAGAAGGTCGATACAGAGGACTGTTTGGATATCCGAATTTTAAATACTAATGAAAACTACACTACAAGTTCGTTAAATTGATTTAAAGGATATATTGGTACATACACCCTGCCCAATTTTCCTCTCCTGCCTTTCCAGACCTGTCGATCTCAAAACTATACAATTTCAACTTCTTTTATATCACAAATAGAACAAATTCATTAAAAAAAACTCCTTCCAAATATAAGGATCAATAAATGTATGAAAGTTCACAACAATATCAGATTCTAACCTTGCTTTCTATTCAACAATTTGGATCAAAATACCCGACAAAATTGCAATGTTTTGAAGCAAATTCTACATCCTTACTTGTTAAGCCAGGACTATCGATAGTCTTTAAAGAGTAAGCCATCGTTACTATCGAAACAAGGACACCTCGACTTCTTATGTAAAAACTATCGATAGTCTTTAAAGAGTAAGCCATCGTTACTATCGATAGTTAATAGTCTAGTTGCAGCTACTCACTTGTTGTTGCACGTGTGCAGCGCATATCGTCCGCCCTCCTCGGCGCGAAACTCCAGCGTGAAGAGCGTATCCTCGCCCCAGGGTATATTGGCATCGACATGGATCTCATCCTGCGATTCGGATAGATGAGCAAACCGCTTGCGTCCAATCGAGCGCAAGTTAACCTGGGGCCGGGCCGCCAAGTGCACCGTCCAAAATTCACTGCCGCCGGGCGTTTTGGCCGTGCAAACGAGTTTGTCGGGCGTACCGCCCAGGAAATAGCCGCGCGACTCGTTCTTCAGCGCCCAACGGCCGCTGCCGTCCTCGCTGATGCTGATCTGGAAACGGCTGCCCGCGTCCCGCTCCTCGCTCTCGCAGAGCACATTGCCAAACTGATCAACCGATAGGTATTTGTTCAGATGAGATCGCAAATAGATAATACCTGTGACAAAGAAAACGGAATCAATTAAATACAATGAGCAACAGACAGAGTTACTCTCCTTCTACTAAATCCTTCCCCTTACCAAACCTCTTAAGAACTTAACCATTTTAGATTACAATCTACCTGTTTTATTTATTTCAATTTCAATTTGTATATCCTTTTTTAATTCATTTCCTTCCCTTTACCAAACCCCTTAAAAAGTTAACCATTTTTGATTAATTAATTCAATTTCAATTCTTATTTCCATATTAAATTCCTTGAGATATCAAACACTTTTCGTGACATCAAATTTTTAAATCAAATTTAATCCTTTTTCGTATATATTCTAGGTGAGCAAACTGACCTAGGGCAGGCACCTTACATCGTCATACAACTGAATATAAATAACTACCCTACCAATAGCCTACAGTAGTTATACAGTTTGTATTAATACATAAATATATATAATATATATACAAATAAATATCAGATACAATTTGGTGTTATTTTCTCAAAAGGAAGATCATTTATGAAGCTTATGGTGACGCTTAATTGTGATAATTCACCAGAAAGGGTTAATGATGAAATACTTGACGCTTCAATTCACTTTGCTTAGAATTCACTGCGTTCCTTAAATACTTAAAGTATTTTTGTTTGAAGAATTAATATTTACTCCCTGTACCCATAAAATGGGTAAAAAGGGGTATTACATCTGTACAAGTGTATGTAACAGGCAGAAGGAGACATCTCCGACCCTATAAAGTATATATATTCTTGATCAGTATCAAAAGACATTTCGATTTGGCCATGTCCGTCTGTCTGTCCGTATGTATGAACGCAAGGATCTCAGCAACTATAAGAGCTAGAGACTGGAATGTAGGTTCGTGCATAGCGGGAAAAGGCCAAGTTTATTACTCCCTGTACCCATAAAATGGGTAAAAGGGGGTATTGGATTTGTGCAAAAGTATGTAACAGGCAGAAGGAGACATCTCCGACCCTATAAAGTATATATATTCTTGATCAGTATCAAAAGAGATTTCGATTTGGCCATGTCCGTCTGTCTGTCCGTCTGTCCGTCTGTCCGTCTGTCCGTCTGTCCGTCCGTCCGTCTGTCCGTCTGTCTGTCCGTATGTATGAACGCAAGGATCTCAGCAACTATAAGAGCTAGAGACACCAAATTTGGAATGTAGGTTCGTGTATAGCGGGAGCAGGTCAAGTTTATTTTAGATTTGAGATATCTCCCCCGTTCCCCCGCTATTCGATAAAAACCGTTTTACAGTTACAATTTTCAAGATATAGCTTTAAGATTTGGCATGTCCAGTACTTTAGTCCCTCTTAATCTACTGTCCAAATTTCAAGTCGATCGGATAATAAACACCTAAGTTATTCACGAAAGAAGATTCAGTGCTGCAGCAAGGGGAAGAAGAAGCACAGTCACAACTTAAAATGCCTGGCTTTCGCTATGGCTCGTGCGTGTGCGTATTTGTTTGTGTATGTGTAAGTATACGTAGATGCGATTGGAAACTTTTGACCTGGGTACAGGGAGTTTCGTAGTCGGGTATACTCGACTATAGCATTCTTACTTGTTTTTGATTTGAGATATCTCTCCCCGTTCTCCCGCTATTCGATAAAAACCCTTTAACAGTAACAATTTTCAAGATTTAGATTTGGGACTCGGCATGTACAATAATTTAGTCACTCTTAGTCTACTGTCCAAATTTCAAGTCGATCGGATAACAAACACGGAAGTTATTCACAAAAGAAGATTCAGCAATGCATCGCTTGCGCTGTCGCTTTTGCCGCCAGTGTGTGTGTGCGTCTTTGTGTATGTATGTGTAAGTGGACGTATGTATGTAGCTGTGATTGGATGTCTTAGATCTGGGTACAGGGAGTTACGTAGTCGGGTATACTCGACTATAGCATTCTTACTTGTTTATATATTATATATATATTTATGCCCAATGTCCATTGACTCTTTAGTTAATTATAAATGAATCGCTGATAAAACTAAAAAGGGCATTTATTGCGCCGTAGATTGAACACAAAGTAATATATTCATGTGATCTTTTGACAGTTAGACTAGGAAAGTTGGCGATTTGGGTTGCCAGACGGTTAACAGTTAGTGTCAGCTTGCCAACGGGCATTAGTGATGGCAACTCGATTATTTATCGATAGGCAGCTGCACAAAAATAGCAAACGCATAATTATATTAAATTTGTTGTTTTCTATTTATACTTTGCTTCTATTTATGACATTTCGTATTATTAAGCAATTTAGTTAATTATTATGGTCGATTTCAATTTGGCTGAGCTATTTTAATAGCCGTTACAAATTGCAAGCTGGCTTTTCTGGCTGGCTGTCATGAAAATATTTTGTATTAATTGCGATGGCAACAAGCAAGCAACAGGCAATAGTAGCCAGCGACGCCAGAAACGTGGCCAATGGCCGCAGCTTGGCAACGGGTCGAGTGGTAAACGAGTTGCCTCAATTATAATTGCCAGGCCAAGAGACCACAAGCCACAAGCCAAAGGCCCGAGACTAGAGACCAAACCAGACCAGACTAGATTGCCAAGCCGGGGCCAATACCAATACCAATACCAATACCGATACCAATACCAAATCCAAACCGAAACCAAAGCAATTCCAATGCCAATGGCAGTGGCAACGCCGTTGCAAGCAATGAATGCAACTTGTGGCGTCTCTGGCTTGATAAATGATGCCAAATTCGTGAGGGGCTTTGTTTTCTTGCAACATACTATTTAAACGGCACAAACATACAGACACAGCCGTCGAATTAGTGTTTAAGCCAAAATGCAATGCCAGTGCAACGCAGCAGCTGCATTGGCCAAAATGATTTATGTGCGTTACAAATAACAAACCAAAGTCAACATTAAACGACGCGCCGTTGATTGTGATTACGGTTAGCAAATGATTTAGAGTTGGCTATTCCATGTGAAATGTGAAATGGGGATTGGGGATTGGGCATTGGGGAATGGTTAATAGTTAATGGGTAATGGGTAATGGAGAATGGATATGCAGCTGGCGCTGGTTTGAATGCCTGAGAATGCCACACAATGTTATCAACTTCATTTCCATATTCGTTGGTTAAGTGAACACGCTTATCAGCGGAGATACCAGCACACATCACAATATGTTGCACAGTTATAAATGTATATATATATATAGAGTATATAGTTTATTATTAGCCGATGATATGCTCATTTTGCCAAATGTCAAAGTGTGTGCATGAATTCAGGCGCAGCCAACTTAACTGGGCACCAATGCAAGTCTGGCAACACTGTTCATTCATCCTTACCAAACTTCCAAGCCGATTTCTAGAGAGTTTATACAATCTGGCCAAAATTTGGTCAAAATCAGATCACTATTTCACTATATCAAACTTTTACAACTTTTTACACAAATATTTCATCCAAACTAAGTAAGAGTTTTATAATACTTCAAATAGTTTCCTATCATTTGATCAAAATCGGAACACATAAGTTTTGTATAAAAACATTCCTGCTAGGGTATATACATAGTAGCTTCGGCACCCGAAGATAGCCCTTCTTTCTTGTTTCCCGATACCTTGAAAATATTAAAGCCAATACTCAGCAAATAAATGCCCTTAAATGTAGAAAGTCGCCATATTTTTGTAGCCAAAGGCAGTACACCTTATTATACTATGTTCCCGAAGGGAAAAATAGTATATTGGGCTTGCGAAATGTCCGTCTGTCCGTCTGTCCGTATGAACGCAATTTTTTTGCCTTTATCTTAAACCTAGAGCAACCAAACTTGGTACACATGTTGGTGTATACCCTCAGTTTATAAAGTGTCGAAATCGACTCCCCACCCCCACCTCCTCCACCACAATTTGGGGAAAACCTGTATCTTCCCCATTTTTAAAGCTTTAGTCACCAAATTTGGCATACAGACTAATGTTGAGATTCCTGACAGATCTGCATAAAAATTTTGACCCCACCACCCCCTCCCCAACAAATGAGAAAAATCTATATCTCCCACACCTGTACGGGTAGAGCCACCAAATTTGGCATACATACTAATGTTGATCCCTGGACGAATCTGCATCAAAAATTTTTAGAATTTAGAAATTATTTCTATTAAACAGACATTTTTTCTATTAAACAGAATTTTTCTGGCTTTAAGGGTGAATTTAATTATATGGCGAGTTTCTGGAGTCTATGGCACTTATTTTTCTGGGTGTAGAATTTGTTAAGAAGTCTGCGTTTTAATGGACGAGATCTAATGCATTTAACGAACTTAACACATTTCAATTTTAATTAAATTCCTTTTGTATTTTTACAATATACATATATTTTTTGCAATCCGGTAAAGTTGTTTCAGTACAATCAAGTATTTTACATTCAGATTCGCTTCCTTTCTTCATTTATTTTATTTATGTTTGGCATTTATGTACATAAATAACTGCTGGGAATATGACAAAACAAAAATGGCAAAACTCGTCAAGTTGGGCCTATTTTATTGGCCAAAGTAGCCGCTTTGCTGAGAGCCAATTGTGGTAGGAGAAGCTAACCTAAAGTTATGACACACTCAAAAGTGCATAAACGAATTTAATACTGAAGTTTAACTAGTATCAACTATAACTACGGAAAGATTCATGTGTTGCCTAATTAGATAGCCAGTCGGATGAGACGAGACGGAGATTCTAATAATAGTGACCCCTGTCAGTAAACCTATACGGACTTGAACCCCAGCAGATAGCATGTTACGGATAAGGAGTTCTCAAGACGAATGTGATGAAAGATGTAGTATAGTGGAATTGCAGTTAAAGTTCCAAAGAGGATCTTTAAAAACTGCACTTCAACCGTTTCAGTAGGGTTATGAGTAAACAAAGAAGAAAGAAACGGTCTTTTCAATCCTTTGACTGAAAGATATAACCTTTCCAGCTGAATACTCAATCTGTTGCCGAGAACAACCAATAATATCTGTTTCGAATGACGTAATCGAGATATCAAAAATGAGAATTGACCCAATTGGGCGTCTTAGTACCATTCCCTTATCAAAATGAAGAAAACATAAAGTTCGCGCATTATTTGTAGCATGATGAGTAGACTTACTTTCGCCGGTGTTGGATGGCTCCAGGGTCCAGAGTTGTTTCTTCTTCAGACTGGCGCCATTTGCATTCAACTTGAAACCAAAGGTCTCGGCGGTCATATACTTGTGCTGACCATTGATCAGACCGATGGTCCACCAGCCTTTTTGTTGGTTCTGTGATATAATGTCACCATTGCTGTGATTCAGCTCACAGCTCTGGCCGTTCATGGTGCTTATGGGAGCAATGGTGGCGGCTTTAAACTCTATCTGTTGGACCCTGCCGGTTAATATATGTATCTATGCGATTTATGTTCGCCTTTGAAGCAGCCGTTGCCTTTCTGGAATACACAAATAGAAGGGAAATTAGTAAGCAAAGCGTCTTGATTGATTATAATATATGGAAAACTAACATATGTATGTAAACGAGTTCATGAAGTTTAGGAAAAACGATTGAAAAAGTCGTTTGCATCAACACAAATACAAATTACAAATTAAATATATTTAATTACAGATATTTGTCGATTTGACAATCTGTAATCGGGGTTTTGGGTTTCTCTTTTAAAAAAAAATATTTTTCCCGCGTTTCCCTTCATAATGTCCTCCCTTATATACTCTTATCCTAATATGAATATTTTGGTTAAGTTTTAACAATTTCCTTTAGTTCTATTTTTTATATTCGTTTTTCTTTTTAGTCCATGGCATTTTTTTTTTAAATTCTGTAAAGCCAAATTACATCTTAGGATTTTTAAATTTAGGTTAAGAAGAATACAACTTTTACGGTACCCGAGAGGAGCTTAGGAAATCCTGAAGTCTTTTTGGAGCCGGCGGAATTCCATGGCCTTGAGCTCATCTCTACACCAATAAAAATACCAGACTCCCACAAAATTTGCTTCTACACAGAACTGAAAGAACAAGCTTAGAAGATGGCGAGCTGCGACGAGCTGTAGAATGAGAAAACAATATGGAACACATATCAATCTCGCAAGGACTATAGAATGCTGCTGTCGTGGGTGTTCTCCCGGGACTCTGGGGACAAGGGGAGCCAGGGTTGGCCGAAACCCTTTACACAGTGCTCATGAGAAGCAGACTCAATCATCTGGGATCCCATACCTTCGCCTCCCTGGGAAGGGTATCGGGTACACCGCTAAAGCAACCGCTAAAGGTATTCAAAATGAGCCTTAAAGAGGTTTCCAAACGGTACCACTGAGAACCAGATGGTCTCCCTGTCAAGGGTGACCTGCCGTCTAAGCCTAACCTAACCTCACTTTATTTTCGAATTTCTTTTGCTGGTGTCCTTTTGCTTTTACAGGTTAAAAATAACTAATTTAAGCGAAATTTATACGCTATCGTCAAAAATTCGATAAAAAAAACCAGTAAGAATGCTACAGTCGAGTATACCCGACCACTAAACTCCCTGTACCCAGGTCCAAAATTTCCGATCACATCTACGTACACTTACACACACACATACACACACACACACAGGCGGCAAAAACGACAGCGCAAGCGAGGAATTTTAAGTGGTGGCTGTGCTTGTTCTCCCCCTTGCGCTGAAGCACTGAATCTTGTTTGTTGAATAATTTCCGTGTTTGTTATCCGATCGACTTGAAATTTGGACAGTAGATTAAGGGTGACTAAAGTATTGTACATGCCAAATCCCAAATCTATATCTTGAAAATTGTTACTGTAAAACGGTTTTTATCGAATAGCGGGAGAACGGGGAGAGATATCTCAAATCAAAAATAAACTTGACCTTTTCCCGCTATACACGAACCTACATTCCAGTCTCTAGCTCTTATAGTTGCTGAGATCCTTGCGCTCATACATACGGACGGACA
Source organism: Hirtodrosophila confusa (assembly GCA_035043065.1). Classification (NCBI taxonomy): domain Eukaryota; kingdom Metazoa; phylum Arthropoda; class Insecta; order Diptera; family Drosophilidae; genus Hirtodrosophila; species Hirtodrosophila confusa. The sequence continues at coordinate 2,585,002 of JAWNNI010000078.1, forward strand.
GACGGACATGGCCAAATCAAAATCTCTTTTGATACTGACAAAGAATATATATACTTTATAGGGTCGGAGATGTCTCCTTCTGCCTGTTACATACACTTGCACAGATTTAGTACCCCCTTTTTACCCATTTTATGGGTACAGGGAGTAAAAATGATGTATTTTTGTAAACTATCAAACAATATTTCTACATTTCTCATCCAAAGTATCGCAGACAGTCTGCCTGGCGATAGAGATAAGGAACACTTGGAAATGTTTGCAAAAATTGTCATATACATATATACATACATAGATACATGCGAGTGTACGCCGAGTATTGTATGTATAAATCTTTAGCTGTGTATGCAGTGTGCGTGCAAGATTTATGTGTTGTCTGACTGGAAGGGGGGGAGGCGAGGCCCGCATGTCAGGAGGGGCTGACATGTGTGCAATGCATGCAGAGCAGGCAAGCGCAGCTAGCGCATCCGTCCTGCCGACGACGGGCCCAATGGTATTGGCCTGCCATTCATTTCAATGTCGCCAAATGCAACAGGAAACGTAGATAACGCATTTTCTTTATGTTACTGCTGCTGCCAGATTTCTCTGGCATGGGCAATTTCAATTTCCAAATTGAACAGCCATCGAAGACAGCTGTCAAATGCTTAGCGATGACACTAGATATCGATAGGCCGCGTGTAAGTGTAATCGATGCGAGCGTGAACGTTCAGTTCGCATCTGAAAAGCGGCTTTAATTCGCACCGAATGCGTTAACTGGTTGGCTGGCAGGCATTACAACGGGATTATGCATAAGTACTTGTGGCCAGCTCATTAGCGTGACGCGTGCCACATAATCAGAGCCAACGAATCGCAAATGACTCAACCAACTGAAATGAAACCAGCCCATATGTGGGGGCGGCCAGCGTAAGATATATACATACTTATAGGCATGTATGTATATATGTATATGTATATATGTGAGCACGCAGGACAAAACAAAAAAAAGATCTGTTGATGGACAATGTGGCAACAGCAGAGTTACGAGTTGTGCAGCTGAAATTTAATGTACTTTTTCATTTGTAATACCCTTGCAGAGGGTATATAAGCCCAGAGTACTCCGTTTACCTGTCTGTCTATTTCAATGTAAATAAATGTTTCGGGTCTTGTTTGTGCCACTTGCCACAGCTGTATCTTTTTGCACATACTTATGTCGGCAGCACCTGGATTGAGTTACTATATCATATAGCTGTTTTATCTGTATACATATATAGCTCGACTATATCCAACAAGTTTGCTTTATTATGTTCCCTAGAAATCAGATTGCTATATCATATAGCTGCCATTGAAATGAATGTCGTTAGAAAAACTAGCTTGTTTTGAAGTTATCTTTTAAATACGGTCAATTCTTAGATAACGCTAACAAACTCAGCGTTTCTATTATTTTTGTAAACGTGGGAAACTTATGAAAATGATGGACCTGTTCTAAAATCCACTTTCGAATCAATTCCACACTTTTAAGCTTAAGCTCTTAACAGTGGAGTACCAAGTATTCCAAATGTTACTATGGGAATTCAAAGTGGAATTAAGAAGAAGCCTGAATGTTTAGCTAAATCTGATCATAATCGGATCGAATCATCCATATATGCTATATATAGTAGTAATCCATATAACTGCAGAGAACTGAGTTTTTGTTTCTTTTAAGCTTCAGTATTTAATTACGATAGCTTGTAAGCTCGCTGAGTAAAGTTTATAATACTCGTCTTCTGACAACTACGAGTATTTTAAACTGTGGCAACTTTATTAGCATCCCTGCAAGGGTATACACACTTCGGCAGTCCAAAGATAGCTTTTCTTTCCTTATGTTTTTAATTTTTTGTTGTTTTCTCTTGTGTTTTTTTCATTCATTCTCAAAAAGGCAAGCCAGCCAAGCCCGAGAGCTGATTGACGATTGTGGCTGGCAGGAGCAGCAGCAGTGGCAGCAGCGGAGGCAGCAGCAGTGGCAGCAGCACGTAGATACATAAATAAGCAAAGGCTGCGTGACGGACGGGCAAGGCAAAGGAGGCGCCAGAAGTGGCTCCTTTATTTGTTGCTGTTGTTGTCATTTCTAGGCGTTGGCTTATGCCGCTGCTGACCATTTGCGAGAGATTTTCATTTCATAGGAGCACAAAGCCATTTGGTTGGGGCGTTGGCTTACTAGATAGTACTATAAAAAGCTAAAAGGCAAATCGGATGGCAGATTAACATCAAATAAAACGCAAATGGAAACGCAAATGAAAATGAAAACTGTGCAAAATGGGCGACTCCCGACATTCGCCTCCCCGCCCCACAACTTCCCAGCACTCCCCGCCTTAATGGCCGTTGATAATCTGGCATTACCAAAGCTTTTAAGCCCCCAAGTGTCTTGCTGTGTCTCTCCCTCTCTCTCTCTCTCTCTCTCTCTCTCTCTCTCTCTCCTTATCCCTCTCACGTTTTGTTTGGGTAAAAGTCAATGCTCGCTGCTTTCTTGTAAAGTCAGCTTTAACAGCTCTGCAACAGCAGCAGTTCCCCTTATATTCCACCGAAACCAACACACCCCCCCTGCACTCATGACCGTGGCCTGTACGATTTTCATCATATTTATTTCCATGTTAAATGAAATTTGATAAACGACGTTTTGGCAATCGTTTATTACTACAATAGATACTTGGTATAGACCATATAGATAGGTGTATGCCCGATTGCAGCATACAAACGTCTATTGATCGACAACTTTTTTGTTTATGTTGATATTCTATCCAAGCTTTTCAAATGGAAATAACATACTGATACATAGGAACGATCGCTCAAAAATACACTTGTGTGAAAAACTTCCTTGAAGATATTTTGATCAAACTCACCAAATCGAAGTAAGGTTATGTTTTATAAAGGCAAAATCAATTTTAGTACGAATCGAACCACTATATCTTATAGCAACAAACGGATGAAAAATACGTTTTTATATGAAATACGTTTATGTTTATACAAATATTTAATTCAAACTCAGCAATTATATAGTTTATTTGGTTTGCTTGAATTGCATCAATATCGAAGCACATCATTTCACTCTAAGAAAAGCAGTTTAAGTTTTAAACTTCCCAAAAACTTTTCTTTTATTCTTTTTTGGTGTAAGAAGTTATTCTCTCTCATTTGTAGCATTTGATTAAAAATTAAACCAAAATACGCCAGTTTAATTTTGAAACTTCCCTGAATGTTGTTAATTCTTTTCTGGCATAAAACGGTAGAATTACTCTCTTTATATCGCCATCTTAGCTATCTCTCTCACTGTTTATACAACTAAACATTTTCATTTGCATACTTTTTGTTTAGAGTGTATGTATGTTCTATCGGTCAAAAGTTGAGTTTTCTCATTACTTTTTGGCTTATACTCCCAGTATCGCTAGTATAAACCTCAATAGTGGCTCTCAAAAAGCATCGATACTATCGATGATGGCATTGATTGCTTTCCAGCTCTAGTGCATACATACATACATACATACAAAGATATCTACATACAGTAGATAAATGTGAAAAGCCAGGACAAAATACATGATAATTAATTATGCATGCCGATTTGTATTCGATTCCCAGCTGGCTGAAGATATGCAACCGAGAATGAAAGAACTAACGAATGCAAGCCAAGAGAGAACAGAAAGAAAGGCAGGCAGGCAGGCGGCAAAACAGTTAAACGCCGTTGCATTTAGTTAGGCAGGAGAGAGAGCGTCAGCAGAGCCGCGAGCGCCAATTACTGCAAATGGTGTGGCAACAATGGCCAAGCGGAACACAGCGTCATAACTAGGCAGCAATCAGAAAAGAAGAACAAGATCAAAGCACGCAATGAGATGAGGCAGAAGCAGAATCAGAAGAGGAAAAAGCTCACAGCTGCAACGGCTGCTTAAGTAGCCCACTCAACGACTCATTTACACAAACGCACACACACACACACACACACACAGACAAAGACACACACCGGCACCAATACACTCAAACTCAATCAAATTGAGTGGCATCAGGCCAGTTTACCGGTGTCTGTTGCTTCTGCTGCTGCTGCTACTCTTCCTCTTCTTATTGCTGCTCGCAAATCAATTAAATTACGCTATTGACTCTTCTTGTATTTGTCGACTATGCATACATATGTACATTCATATGTGTGTGTGTTTTGTGTGGCATTATTAATCGCAATCTAATTAAATGAAATTGCGCACACGCACAGCGTAGATTGCATACATACGTACATACGTACATACGTACATGTGTGTGTGTGTGTTTGTGTGCTTTTAGCAAATTACGAAAATGTAAAATATGATGAAACTTTATCGCATCGCACACCTTTCACCAAACCGAGCCAACATTGTTTATTTTTTGCGTGTGTCGCGCTATTTTGTAGCCCCACCTCGCTGCTTGCTCATCTGCGTGTGTAGCTTGTTAATGATAACGGTAAACTGATAAACGCACACAACATTCAAACAATGCGAGCTCATCAGCCAACATCAGTCAAACAACCGCACAAATATAACATTTGGCTGCTGCAGTTGTTGAGCTTTCTTTCATACATACATACGTACATACATACATACGTACATACGTACACACATACATACATGTCTACATACTACTTTCTAGCTCAATTCACTGAAGTGGCTCAGAAGTTGAACTTTCAACGAACTTATCTTTCATTTGACTCATTTGAATCCCATTATCGTTCAATTGATTCGAGCCTCAAATTCGTTCAGTCTTTCGTTAAGTTCCCATTATCGTTCAATAGGTTTGTAGCCCAAGATTGTACAATAACGGATATTGTCTTAACGTTCCTTTCAAAACTGTTCAAAATAATTAAGTACTTGAATTTATTAATTTGAAGCATGGTCATGTTATTATTATCTAGGTAATTGAATTATTTAAACCTCATAGAATTTAGTAATGGTTCCCTAAGTCAAAGATCTTAGATCCCGAAAACAAAAATATGCGCAAACAAATTTGACATAATCTTCATTCCATTCCTTAGAACCACAAGTTAAAATTACAAAATTACAAAATTAAAAAAAAGAAACACTTTACAACACATTTAAAACATCTGTGGCCCAAGTAAGCCAATCAAATTTATTTGAATAGTTTCAATCCAGTTAAAATTGAACATTTCAAAACAATTCATGCAAAGAAATTCATTTGCAAAATTTCTCATTATAAATATTGTTTCTTTTATTGGAATTCTTAATTCTAAATTGTAATTAGTGTTTTCTTACAATCCTCAAATGATAATGTTTTGGGAGTTCTTCGAACCATTGAAAGAACATTTTCAACACAACCCATGTTTATTCGAAAACCAAATAAATAACAAACGTTGCATGAAGTTTTGTGAAACTGTTTTAGAAAAGGCACTTAAATATAAAATGCAGTTATCTATAATGCAGCTACTAAGTTGATATAATTTATACAAAATCGGTTTAACATTCAGTCAGAAGAAACTTTAACGCACTTAAGTATCTTGCCGAAGCAAATTAAGAAACCCAGTAACTTAATTCATTGACGGTTCGTTAAACTCATTTGCATATATTTTATTGATATTCTTCTAAAATATGCACACGTCTGAATTAACTGATTAGCTGACAATCTTAACATTGTTCATATAATATACTAGTTCTGCGCGTGTTGCCCAATTGTATCTAGGTCACATTCTATTAATTTACTTAAATGAGTTTATCGTGGAATACAAATTTCAAACACTTGGCGAAGAACCGCTTTTCAATGCGGAATTCTTAGAAATTCACGACGAAAGCCCCGAAAATACGGTACCAGGAGTCTAAAATTAAAAGTTGATCAACTCCAAAAGAGCCATAAAAATCATTGAAATTGCTTTCATCGCTATTGACGTTGAAGGGCAATTTTGAAGGAACTACACACCAGCCAACACTGGACCAGTTTCTGAGATAATGTTCTTCATTGAATTCTTATAAATGTGTTAATTCGAAATTGAGAGAAGATCCTTAAGTTTATTTTTTGTTTTGCTTTGGTTATGGTTGCTTATTTTCAAAAACCCATAATATACTACGGCATTTCGATATACGGCCAACTTGTTCGATTCTAATGTAAGCCTTTAATCGGGAAATAGATGTACTTAATAGACGTGGGAAAACCCTTATCAGCAATGTTCTCGAGTACTTCTCATTCCGAATCATTATCGAACTTGTGTTCTAGCTTTTCAAATGAAATATCAAAACGTTTATCAAATAGTTTTGTTCACCTGCTCAAAGCCAAGACCTTTCAAGCCGAATATTCAATTGCTTTTTGGAATTTAAAACCGCCAGCAATTTGAATGATTAGATCAAAAAACTGAGAGATTCGGCTGATCAGCAATATAATACTAGATAAATACTTTTTGGGGAATAACTAACAAAGAGTATATATTCAAAATGATATTGTGCCAGGGAGCAATTAACGCACCAGTTAAAGTACAGTTGTGCCGCAGTCTGCTTTTGGCAATTACAATCTCTGCATGCGTGAGATAGAGAAGGCCTGTGCTTAGCCAGCGTTGCCACACTGCTTAACAGAATGGCCAGAACGGACACAGCGCTGAACTAACATGTTTAAACTAAATCAGCGTCAGTATGTGTCGTAATTTATTTATAATACTCGTTGCAACAAACAGCGCTCAAGTATTTATGTTGCAGCATACGGTACATTTTACTGTAACAACAATAGCAACAACAGTAGCAGAAGCAGCAGCAGCAGCAGCAGCAGCAGCAGCAGCAACAAAAGAATCGCTCCAAATCTCGGCTTGTGGCAGGCAACGTTCTAAAAATACTTGAACACACACAACACACGCACACACCGAGCAGCACACTTACCGATGCACAGATACAGACATCAGGCTGGCTGGCAGACATAAACATTAGTTGCCCACGTCTTCGTTTTAAAGACCTGCCACCAACTTTCCAGTTGCGGCTGCTGCTGCTGCTGCTCAGCCGAGCATTGCATTTGCATTGTAGGCAGGTGCGGAGGAATGCAGCTGTTGGGTGGGGAGGGTGGATGGCTCTGTGCAACTTGGCCAAGGGATCTTATCGCCAACTGCATTGAAAAGCTCTTAAGAACCAGCAATAATTATACAAACTCTTTTTGTGCTCTGTTCTGACGCCAATAAAAATGCGTAAAAAGGGTACCACAGAGAGAGAGACGACCCTATAAAGTATATAAACTCTTGATCAGTGCATAAGCGTGTCGATCCCAAGGACTATACAGAGCTACAAGGTACTTCAGGTTCTTGTATACCATATAGAAATTGGAATCCCGCGGGAGTTGCGAAACATTCCTTGGGTTCGGGACAGTTTTCAACAACATTTTCCGCACATCAGGACGGTGCTGAAATTCAACGCGTGTTCGACAATTCCATTGCCATTTTGCCATTGTAAATAGTTTTTGAAAGGTTTGAAGTTCTCAATCAAACAAAAATACAGTGATAGGAGCATTAGGGTTGTTCAGCACAACTAATCGCTGAGTGATTTCCGCTGACTAGCTGGCCAAAGACGGATTTGTCGTTTCTGAATGATTCAAGCAATAGGATATCAGTTAGTTTCACTGAATAAGTCAAATGATAAATATTTTAACCAATTTGAAAACTTTATAGCACCCTCTTAACTATTTTGAATGTGTAAATAGAATAAGTTAATGTAAAAACGGTTTACATCCTAAAATGAATGTCAGATCGTTTCCTTCAGAGCTAGCCTAACAAACACTATTATACTTTATGATAAGTTGGCAAATCTGTCAAGAATGAAAAACCGATGCAAAATGATATAAGTTTTTCATGTCAACAACATCTGCTCTCTTGTGGGCTGGATTATATTTAGTTGAGCTGTGGTACAAGCTGATGACGGGTGTTTTTTATTGCTGTTGATTATGCTTGTTATTTAAAAAACAGTTTGCGGTTTTTGTGGTGCCAATCGAATTGAAGCCTTACAAAAACGCACAGCAACTTACCACAAAACCAGACGCAATTAACTGAAAAGCGTGCAATCATTTGCTGAAAGCACCTTTCCAATTGTTTTATATTTAATTACGAGCGTGCAATTATGTACAAAACACATATGTATTTATCTTAGTTGAATTGTATTCAACGTCGACATGGCTTTTGAATTCAACTCTTTTTGGTTGTTTTTAGAAAGCGCGTAAAACAAGTGCAGTAATCAATTATTACGCGATGAATCAACAAATTGTATCAAACTCATGATTCGTTGCTGCCCGGGAGTCAGGAGTGAGGAGTGAGGAGTGGGGAGTGAGGTGAGATGAGCTCGACAAAAAGTAAAAGTTGAAATGAAAACGTCCAAAGATGTCAAATGAAAACATGACGGTTGTGACTCTTAAAGACGCATTTTTTTTCATTTATTTATTATGTTTTTTTTTTTGCCAAAAACCGTTAGAACCACGTTAGAGCTGCTTTTGTAACGTAAATTGATTTTGCATTTTAACTCTTGCAAAGTTTGCTTGTACACTGACAAAAATAAATGTTTATGAAATGCTGTTAAATTTGTATACAGTGGTAGTCAAAAGTATTTACACTTTTCTCACTGAAGAACCCTTTTTTTGTTGCTCCTAGAAATAAGTTGCAAGACAACTTGTGTTTATCAATTTTTTTTGCAACTAATTTCCAGGAGCAACAAAACAAGGGTTCTCGAGTGAGAAATGTTTAAAAATGATTGTTATGCAATCTCTGTATATTGTAAAAATTTGATTTCCAATATACATACATATGTATGTATATCTATTTAAAATGATCAAAGTAATTGTTAAACAGACTTAATCATTCTTAAATAAAACAAGTAAGAATGCTATAGTCGAGTATACCCGACTACGAAACTCCCTGTACCCAGGTCTAAAACATCCAATCACATCTACGTCCACTTACACACACATATACAAAGACGCACACACACACTGGCGGCAAAAGCGACAGCGCAAGCGACGCAATTTAATTGGTGGCTGTGCTTCTTCTTCCCCCCTCTCGCTGCATCCCTGAATCTTCTTTCGTGAATAACTTCCGTGTTTATTATTCGATCGACTTGAAATTTGGACAGTAGATTAAGAGAGACTAAAGTATTGTACATGCCAAATCTAAAAGCTATATCTTGAAAATTGTTACTGTAAAACGGTTTTAATCGATTTGCGGGGAACGGGGAAGATATCTGAAATATGAAACAAACTTGATCTGCGTATGGTATACAGGAACCTACATTCCAAATTTGGTGTCTCTAGCTCTTGTAGTTGCTGAGATCGACGCGTTCATACGGACAGACGGACATGGCCAAATCGAAATCTCTTTTGATACTGATCAAGAATATATATACTTTATAGGGTCGGAGATGTCTCCTTCTGTCTGTTACATACATTTGCACAGATGTAATACCCCCTTTTTACCCATTTTATGGGTACAGGGAAAAACCAAAATTTGATAATTGATATTTTGATATATATGTTTCGAGCTTTTTATTTCTTACTTTTTCTGCCTTCCCAAGTTTCGAAAATTGAATACAGACCCAAGTAAAATCTTTATATTGTTTGTTCTAAATGTTTTAGAGCGCAACTGCTGTTAAAATAAAAAAGATGTTTAAGCAAAATATAAATTTGTATTATATAATAAGACCTAGCCGCAATACCGAATACTATTTTCATTCTAAATCAATTTCGGAATTTGTGTGAAAGGTTTATTTGACATATTTTGAACATATATGCGAAATTCGACCGGAATCGATTCTAATTTTGTTTTTGTTTTTATCAGTGTACGTGTGTAGTATGCATGAAGTAGGTGCGTGAGAGATGGCAACAGAAACCGTTTGCTTTAGTGCTTTTGAAGCTTTTGAGTTTTGAGCTTGCGTTTAATTTGTTTGCCTTTTGTCTTTCACGTCTGTCCGCTGCATTTACAGTTACATTTTGAACTTGAGATACGTTTTGAACAATCAAAAAATCAAAATCAATAAGCCAACAAAATGAAATGGAATGAAATGATATGATTTCAAATGGAGAAATCAATGAAAGCCACTAAAATGGCCATGGCCGTGTTGGCAGGCGACAAACGGTTTCGGGTTTTTATTTTATGAGACTGCGTAGATAGCTGTTGCTGTTGTTGTTGTTGTTGTTGGTGTTGTGGCATCTTGGCTTGTACTGTTGGCCCGTCTTTGATTGGCTTGCTTTGGTTGATTGAACGCACATAAATAACGCCTGGCGCATCTACAAGATACAAATGTATCTGTAGCAAAAAAAAAAAAAAAAAAAAATAGAAATAAAAAATCACAGTTAACCGTTGTTGAAATTACCGCTGCTCTCGGCTAACAGCTGAAATGATTTATGCACCAATTATATGCATACATAGCCACAGAGCGCGGGAAAGTCAAAGCTTAAATCAGATTTAATGCCACAGGCAGAGGCGGAGGCAGCGGCAGTGGCAGCGGCTGCGGCAGAGCCAGAGACTGAGACTGAGACTGAGACTGAGACAGCGCCCGGCACATTAATAATTTGCTTGCATTTTCAATATAATAACAATGAGCATAAATATTTTCAGTGGCGCAAATTACATAGCAGACAGCTATGAAGAAGGAGGCGTTTGCTGCTGGTGTGGGCAACCGGGGGGAGCTGAGGTCTTACAAAACGAACAACAACAACAGCAACAACCAAATACATGCTATTTACAACGAGCCGGGCAGACAAGTATCGATATATTTCGATATGCCCGGCAAATTGAAAATAACTGGACAGCGCCAAAGCCAAATGCCAACCAGCTGAACCAGTTGCCAGCTTGGCTATAAATTGCGGCCCAAAAGCAACCGCAACTTGAACTTGCACTTGTCTGCTTTGTTTCTGTGTGTGTGTGTGTGTGTGTGTGTGAGTTGCAACCAGTGTTGCCAATTAAGCTATTTTCACGTCAGATCCGACTACTATTTGGACATTTCCAAAACGGCAAAACTATCAATCTTTGCTGTTCCCGGAAGACCCCACAACAGAAGACTGAAGCGCGTTTTCCCAAGGCACCTCCCCAGTAGGAGAATCCTCTAATACTAAACAAATTTTTTTTTACTCCCTGTACCCATAAAATGGTTAAAAAAGGGGGTACTAAACCTGTGCAAGTGTATGTAACAGGCAGAAGGAGACATCTCCGACCCTATAAAGTATATATATTCTTGAACAGTATCAAAAGAGATTTTGATTTGGCCATGTCCGTCTGTCCGTCTGTCCGTCCGTATGTATGAACGCAAGGATCTCAGCAACTATAAGAGCTAGAGACTGAAATGTTCGTGTATAGCGGGAAAAGGTCAAGTTTATTTTTGATTTGAGATATCTCTCCCCGTTCTCCCGCTATTCGATAAAAACCCTTTTACAGTAACAATTTTCATGATATAGATTTGGGATTTGGCATGTACAATACTTTAGTCACTCTTAGTCTACTGTCCAAATTTCAAGTCGATCGGATAACAAACACGGAAGTTATTCAACAATTAAGATTCAGTGCAGGAGCGCGGAGGGAAGAAGAAGCACAGCCACCACTTAAAATTCCTCGCTTGCGCTGCCTCGCTCGTGTGTGTGCGTCTTTTGTGTATGTGTGTGTGTATGTGTAAGTGTACGTAGATGTGATCGGAAATTTTTGACCTGGGTACAGGGAGTTTTGTAGTCGGGTATACTCGACTATAGCATTCTTACTTGTATTTAAAAATTTTTGTACTATAAATTTCATTTTTTTCTTCTCTCTCCCCCACTTACTTTTTCTTTATTCTATTCTTTGCAGTCTATTCTAAAAAGTGGTCATCCTATTATTTTACAACGCGAAAAAGACCTTTAAATTTGATTTTAGTCCTGTGACGAGCAGCACAACAACTATTTTCATGACCACAGCTGTATGTATCATTATCGAAATCAACTCTACAAAATATATGTTAAATATTTTAGCAAATTAGCCATAGAAATATTTGATTTGAAACATCGTGTGAGCAAGTATCTCACCATGTAAAATTTATATATAGATATCTCAACGAAAATCAGCAAATGCGGATTATAATTGTACCTTATGTATAATGTAACCAAATTGAATCAAAATTGGTTCAGTATACTATAATATATCAAACTTTACAAAGTCGACAGAAATTTCCTTTAGGAAATGAATAAATTTGAAAGCGATTACAAATAAAATTCCGAGATTGTCACGGCTTTGTTTTTCTGTTTTCGAACTAAATGGCAATCGATTTTGCTTATCGAAACTTTAACCATTTCGATTCCTCATGATTTGTTCGGGATCTCAGACCTGATCTTTGGCAACCCAAAGCCGACTGTTTTCTCTAGCTATTTTTGTGAACCATTGGACGGCAGCGCTGCTGGGCACACTGAACAAAACGAATTCGTGGCGACACCTACTTCAACTGGCGATCACGACGATGACTACAAAGGCCGCGGGGGGTGGGGCACTTTAAGGCGGCCGCATAAATCAAAGCGCACGAGCGATAGCTGCCTGCCTGCCAAGGCGAAGCAGAAGAAAGACGAAGACGAAGATGATGTTGATGTTGAAGGAGGTGGGTGAGTAAAAGGAAAAGACTTTTTGGCGTTTTATCGGCAAATGCCACAGCGGAAATGTGTTTGTTGATGCTGGTTGCAACACTGCGATTGCAGTGCATTGAACTGCTCCCAGAGTTCAGCAGCAGCGCCAGCGTCAGCAGCAGCAGCAGCGCCGGCAGCGCCAGCATATCAATTATTGTTATTGTATTGCAGGCCAAGAAAAAGGAAGCAAAGAAAGAAAGCGCAAAACGGCGACAGAGCGTCGCCCGTTCCAAAAATAGCACTGCCATATCGCATATGAATAAAAGAAAAGGCGCCTGATATGCTGCAATTGTCGCATTGATACGGACCCAACTTTTGGATAGCAGCGGGGGGTATTGCCCCGCCGTTGTGCGGCAAAGTGCTTTCAAGTGCAGGAGCAGGAGTCAGTCGGGATTCGAAAACAATTCAACTGATGAGGATAACTTTTCACTCAATGTTTCTATGTTCCGCCCAAGTTGCGTGGATTTTCGAAAATCAGTGAAGAGCTTCGAAATCGAATTGAAAAACAAAGGAAAAACAAAACAGTTGCATGGCAACTTTAATAAACTTTGAAAATGAATTGAAAAACAAAGGAAAAACAAAAAAGTTGCAAGGCAACTTTAATAAACTTTGAAAATGAATTAAAAGCTAATTGGATGAAACACCTCCTCTGTACTTGCCTGAGCAGCAGACTCAACCATCTGGGTTCCAAAACCTTTACTACCCTGGAGAGTGTATCGAGGACACCACTGAACCAACTCATCAAATTCGCGAAAATTATCTTCAAAGAACCTTAGACGTCGCAAGGTTCAATTAAGGAGCAGATGGTCTATGTGAGGACACCCTGTGAAGGTGACCTACCGTCTCAACCTAACCTAACCTAAGCCAATTGGTTAAAAATCAGACTTTCGTCCATATAAACTTCCAGAATCAGTAAAAGTATCAAATAACAAGTTTTTTCCACAGATCTATAAAAACAAGCTTAACTCCGATGGGATGATAGCCAAATAAGTTATAATCAACAATTAGTCACGTCTTCTTTCGGAAAGGAAACTATTGTGATGCGTGCGCGGCCTTTGAGCCCTTAGGCTTTGATCGCCACCCAGTCAGCCGTATATATATGTACATACATATATATGAAGTATATTATGGAGTATACATATATAGATACTCATATGCATTTGCATTTGTATCGCTGCGCCAGGAAATGTCAACGTCATATGAATCACAAGCTGTTAAAGCCAATTGCGATGGCGTTGAAAGCGAAACCAGCGAACAAAAAAAAAGGAGTCTAAACAGCAGCAACAACAATCAGACGTGACTCAGCTGTAGAACAGAAAGCCAGAAAGGGAGAGCACAAAATAAAAGAAAAGGCACGAACAAAATATATGAAAGCGGCAAGCCAAAAAAAAAACAAAAAAAAAAAGCTAAAATGCTTGAAACGAAATTTGAATACTCTGATGGCAAACATTTAAAAGGTATGCAATATTCCATTTTGTTATTAAATTAAAAAATATATTTTGCTTTGAAAGTAAATTTATCTGTAGTTTTGAAACAGGTTTTCTAAATTCGAATACTTTTTTCAAACGTTTCTTCAAAAGTCTTTCCTAAAGTCAAAAAGCTTTTCAATCCGTCGACTTTCAGAACTTAAATCTGCCGATTTCATTCAGAAGGTGAAATTGCAGAGTTGTCACAGAACAAATAAATCACATTGATGGTATTTCATAAAATGATTCATAATCATGATTCATAATCAACATTCGTGTGCAAGTCGATTTTATGAAATGGTATTTATCTTGAAGAAATTTTGTGGTTTTAAAGTTTTGGTTTTTTACTTGATTTCTTCATATCTTTGAAATACATGTTACCTTTTTGGAGAAACCAAAATAGGTTGATAAATCTACATATTACAACATTTATAATTATAACTTTACACAAGTCAAATGTAAGTATAAAACATTCAGTGAGAAGTTAACTTAGTTTATTAAAAATACAATGACTTAGTAGCGCATATTTCATGTATTTCTCACTGCCATATCAAATGCAATTGGTTTAAGAGCCAGAAATAAATCTCAGACACCCTCATCCTTCACCAATCATCCAAATCATGCTGGATGGGTTATGTGTGGTGTGCGGTGAGGGTCGAAAGTGTGCGTAAAGTGCGTTGAGTTTTGGTTATTTCAAGGGCAGCTGTTGTTGTGCCGCCAGCTGCACTTGATGGCCAAACTGAGGGGGTGCAGACACATATATACTCGTACATACACACACACTCACACATAGTATATACGAAGATATAGAACATCTGATGTGTAGGTGTGCGAGCATATGCAGTAAACACTCCATAAAGTGAACTATGGCAATGTTTTAAATAATCCGTTTTCTTTTTTATAGACTCTATAATATTGAGTATATCTATTGGTATTTCCCATGAACATGAAAGCTCTTCTTTCGAAAAGAAAATACTACCAAGGATGAACTTGCTGCACTTTTCTATAACCTTGCAGAGGATGTGTAATGGACTGTAGGAGACGTTTCCAACCCAACAAAGTATATACATATATTCTGAATCAGCATCAATAGCCGAGTCGATATAGCGATGTCCGTCTGTACGTCTATTTCTATGCGAACTAGTCTCTCAGTTTTAGAGCTATCGTATTGAAACTTGGCGCAGATCCTTCTTTTTGCTGCAGGCAGTACATATTTTGGAACCAAGCGGATCGGACTACTAAAATATATAGCTACCATAGGAATGATCGGTCGAAGACTATGTTTTTGTATGAAACACTTTTTTGTTTATAAAGGTATCCTCACCAAACTCACCCAAACCAAGTCTCTGGAAAGTTTCTACAATCTGATTTAATTTGGTTAAAGTCGGACCACTATATCACATAGCTGCCATAGAATCGGGTTAAATATGAGCTTTTGTATGAGCAACTTGTCTTGTATTTGTGAGAGTCTTATTATACTTCAAATAGTTTCCTATAATTTGATCAAAATCGAACCACATAGGAACAATTAGACGAAAAGTTTTGTATAAAAAACATTGCTGCTAGGGTATATAGCTTCGGCACTCCGAAGATAGCCCTTCTTTCTTGTTTATTCTATTTTTTGGTCTAGTCATTCATACTCCAATCCCAAATTATTTTATTTTACATTTAATTCTTTTCCCTTTTTTCAAAAGCAATGCTAAAAGAACACAATGGAAATATTTCGACTGCTATATACTCTGTTTCCAGCCTATGAGTGAAAGCCAAGCTTGTTGTTTGAATATGATGGGAGGTATATAGGTTGGCTTTAGGAGCCTTGGGGCGGCTGGAGTGTAATAATGATGAGCTGCAATGGAACCCTTTTGGACACGGAGTACTATCATGTTATTATTTCATTCATTTAAATGACAGTTCACTGTACCTTTATTGTCTTAAACAGACTGTCTCGCGACAATGGGGCTTCCAGCAATGCGTTAAGCAGGAGCGAAGTAAAGTGAGCCGAAGTGAAGTGAGCTGAGGTGGAGTGTGGAGTATGGTGAAGTGAAGCGTGTGTGTGTGTACCTGATTTCCGGCCCGCAACGGAAGCATTCGATTGCCAGTCCGTTTATACGCAAATGGTTGACAATGCAACCCAGCCGAGGCTCGCAGGTCGCAAGTCGCAAGACGGAGACGGAGACGGAGCCGTTGCCGTTGCCAGACAAAACGTGACTCAGAGGGAGGGGGACGCTCACGGGCGGTGGCAATTATTCTATGGTTGTATTGCTGCCTGGCATACAAATTGCTAATTGCTGCCGCTGCCGCTGCCGCTGCTGCTGCCGCCAATGCAAATCCTGATAGAGAATTATTGATTTGCCATCAGCAGAGAGGTGAGCTGCCAGGGGGGTTGCTGGGCGACAGAGTCTGGCCAGTGTTGTCGCATAAAGCACACGCCCCAGCGCAACACTGAGATGCGCTGCTGGAGATGAAGGAAGGGGGCAGGCAGGAGGTGCAGGCAGGCGAACAACAGATACAGACACACATACATACGAACTTTTTTGTGCGTTTGCACAGGAACAAAGGAAATATATACATATGTATGTATGTATGCGTCTAGTTGTTGAAATTGGGCGCGGGTCGTGCTTTTTGCCGTGCTGCAGTACTGAAAAAAGCACGGCATTAATATTAATTGCAATTTTTAAAGCGTTAAACGAACATTAATCATTGTCTTTTTGTTGATATAGCAATATACATATACAGCGGCAGTCAAAAGTATTTACACAACGAACATGTTTAAACATTTCCTTTTTTTGTTGCTCCTGAAAATAAGTTGAAAAACAAAATTATTGTTGCCAATATGCAACTTATTTGCAGGAGCAACAAAAAAAGGCTTCTTCAGTGAGAAATGTTTAAAAATGCTCGTTGTGCAAATACTTTTGACACCCACTGTACATTATAGTTAGTGTCAGACAGCAAATAGAAGCTGTGTAGATGGAGATGGCGGAGGCGCAAGGTGCAGACAGGTCACACACTCGCATACACACACACATACACACAATTTCATGCGTTTGGCAGGGAACAAAGGAAATTGGGCGCAGGCAAGGTGAATTTACTCATAAATTGCGTACTCAGCACAGCTGCTCTCTTTCGAGGGGCCTTGTTTTTGACAGTATGAATGCAAATATTGTCAAGAGAGTTTGTGTAGCGCACGATTTGCTTCAAAGTCTTCTTCTTTTATTTTATCCTTTGTACAACTTTGTTGAATTATGAATTTAACTATTATAGTTTGTTTTCATTTATTACGTTTTATTTATTAGCAAAAATATATTTGCTTTTCTGTCAGCTTAGATAATAACAAACGAAGAGTGCAGAACGTAGAATGTTTGCTATCTCTTTTAAGCAACTGTTTTTCAGAGAAAATAAGGCCCCTCGCCCCACAGGAATACGTCACCTTATGAGTAAATCCAGCTAGTGCATTTTGGCATGCTGCAGTACTTAAAATAGCACGACCTATGTATGTACATATATGATAATTCCGACATTTAATACAATGTTACAAGTACTTTCAACGCGATCTATTGAATGAAGGTGTGTACAATGATACAAACAAAAGGCTGGAGCTGAGGCTAGACAAAAATACAGTAATGCACATTTGCTCAGTTAATAAGGTGGACAACAATTGTGCAGAAAACAGTTGCAAATTTCTCTGTTAGCGTGCGTGTTATGTCAATTAGCTTTTGTCTGTGTGTGTGTGGAACTGTTTGATTGGCAACAAACAAGTCGAAGAAATTGACGTGGTGTTAACATTTACAGTTCAACATAGTGCGTGTGGCTTCAGAGAGTGCAAGAAAACGCAAAGGCAGACAAAGAGCAAGAGAGAGCCTAGTGCTCGAGAGCGAGAGCGAGAGAGCGCAGCCAGAGTGAATGCCAATGTCAAGGCAATTAGCCAAAAGCCGGTTGGAAAAATCAACAACGCGGCGCAGCAAAAACAATGCCAAGAGCAAAGAAGAAGCAACACGGTAGGAGAAGTAGGAGTAGTTTGAAAATCGTAAAACAAGGCAAGCGCAAAATACAAAAAAAAATGAAGCTATAAAACGAAGCAGCGACTGTGACGTCGACTGCCATAGATTTGATGACTTGCCCGCACCAAAGGGGCCATGGCATGGGTGGGGAAGCTGGGGGTTAGCTGCAACAAGACCAAGTCGAAAAATGTTGCTTGCAGCTGCGTTACACCTGGAACTGGAGCAGCCAGCGCGACAGAGAGAAAGAGTGTGAGTGTGTGTGTGTGCGTGTGATGAAAAGGCCCCGAGTGCATTTGGAGCCATCTTTGGGCAAGGCACGTTGAAAGGAATTCACTTACTTTCTTTGTTGCTCTTGCTCGCTGTTGTTGTTGTTGTTGTCGCTATTGTGGCTGGCTGCTTAGCTTTTGTTGTTGTCACTGCTGCTGCTTTAATTACCGTTGTTTTAATGGCAGTTTTGCTTATTATCCTTTGCCCGCGTGTGCTCTCTCTGCACACCGCTCCGCTTTGCTTTAGTTTCAGTCGCCGTTGCTTTTCGCCGTTTTCTATTTGCGCTCCTCTGCTTTTGCCGGTGTTTCTACTACGCCTTGTTTGTCGTTGTATGTGTGTGCTTGTGTATGAATTTTTGTATATATGTATGTATGTGTGTGTGTGTAAGTCTGTTACACCCTTCACTTCCAATTCAAATTTAGTTAGGTAGCAGAACAAACTTTGGACGCAGTTCAAGTTCACTCACAATTAAAAAATCAGAAAAAAAACGTAAACAAATCACAGGCGATATTTTATGGTGTATATGTATGTGCTATTTCGTGTTTCGTGTTTTTATGTTGATTGGTTTTTCTCAGATTCGTATTTGCTTTGTATGGCAAAAGGATTTTTCACGATTTCAAAATTGGCTGACAAGACGCATGCGCGCACAATAGGACCACAAGATTCGTATCAGAAACACAACCGCTCACGACTTGCTCTCGAATTGGAATGAAAACCCGTTGCAGAGCCATATACAATTTAAATCCAACCGTTTTGTAACAGTATGCTAAAGCGCTGTTAACGCACAGAGTCTGTTAACGCAATTGCCGTATTCCTGATGTTGAATTACGATTAAATTTTAGCACAACATCAGGAACGACCTTTTTCTGATTTGAAAGATGGTGCGAATAACTGTAAGAGTTTTAATTTAAAGTCATAATAATAACGTGACCAATTGATATTCTACAATATGAATGGATCCTATAAGAAATAAGAAACTCAATATAATTTGATAGCATATTGATTAGTTGAGTAAACAGAATTCTTCGATACATTTCTAATAGGTGTCTGTCGTTTTGGTTTGATTTTGTATGGATCAGCTATTTTTGTGTGCCTACCAAGAGACGCAATAGAATCACAACTAAATCATACGCGACATCAGGAATTCCACTAATATTGCAATCAGCAGCAATTTAAACGTAGCAAACTAATGACAACGTCAGGAACGTTAACATAACATAACGTGAAAGAGCAATGTAATTGCGAGAAATAATCTTTTGAAGGCAGCGACAAAATAAATAAATAATAAGAGATTGTGCCATCAGAGTCTTAGCATCGTATGTACGTCATCATAGGTTTATAAATTTGTATCAAATTTGTGTTGTTTGTGCGTTATAAACATGAGAATTGACTTAACAGTGCTTAATTAATTACTGCAATTTCTTATCATAATTATTTATGTTTTATTATTTTATTATTCCTTACATGTGCTACGTTATAATATTAAAAAAAAATGTGATTGTAGATATTTCAAGGCATTATATGTTGAAAGTAAGGACTATTTGTGACGCAGTCGTAAGTTTTAAGGCTGTACTTTCTTATCAAATAATTTTATCTTTTCAATTTTAATTTCTTGAATGAATTATGTAAATTTAAAATATATTAACTACTAATAATTCCGAACGCCTTCGAGCTACCACTCTCGATGTTTTTTTTTATTGGTTTCTAATATATGTATATATATAATTTCCCAATTTATTTGCCAAAAATGTACAAATCCGATACAGAAACACAATGTTAAAGTCTAGTTTGACATCACGAAAACAGCTGATTTGTTAACAGAGCTACCTGAACTGCGCTCTGCGTAATCTCTACTTATTAATTCATGGTTTAATGTATGAGGCACTGTTAGCAAACATAATAAATATCGTTTAACAGCATTTCTTCAAGATAAATTTAACATATTAACTGCGCGCTCAGGGCAGCTGTTAGTTTACAGAGTGACTCTGACAAGTCTTGCCAACTCGGCGAAAGTGCTGTTAAGGCGTTGATTTGAAAATGTAACGGTAAATGGGCAAAGGAAATGCGCATAACTTGAATGAACTTGACGAATTGCCGCTAGATTGCAGTCGCCACGCAGTTTGGTTTACAGCTATCTATCCCCTAGCCTAGCCTAACGTGCAAACTGCAACACTGACTGTAGCAGCCACTGCATGCTTGGCAAGCCAACTGGCGCCATGCTCTGTTAATTTTTTGAATGCTTATGCATCTTTTGGCTGCACTTGGCATTAGCGTTACTGCTTTTCATTACATTCTGCACGTTATAATTTTTCGGACTTTTGATCGTAATGAGAGTGTGTAAATTTATCTGTGGTCCAACGTCTGCTGCCAGGCAGATTCCGATTTCACCGTCAGTAGTACACGTCACTGCAAATCAAAGCGTACCCGTACCAAATCCCTAAATAAACAATCCATTAATATTTATGATGTTGCTATTAAGGCCCACAGCATAGAGGTGGTAGAACATCGATGGTACTATCGATAGTATCGATCGTTTTTAATTCTCTTCACTGTCGATTTAATATTAACAAATCCAAATAAACAAAGTGTTGAATCCAATTTTGTATATTTATTTTAACGTTATTAATTTGTCGATAGTACTATCGACAGTATCGATATTTTTAACTATCATTTTGTATATTTATTTGAAAGCAACAAATTTGTCAACAGTGCTATCGATATTTGTAACTATCAATTTTGGGGAAACTATCGATTGTCGGGTACATCGATGTTTTGCCACCTCTACCACAGCCCACACACACACACAAGCGTCAATTTGTACATATGTGTGCATCTGTGTACATATTTTACAGTTGTTAATCATTGCATATTTTGTCTGCCAGCTTTTTAAGTTAATAAATTTTAAAGTTTCATGCCTGATGATTTTGTGCAATTTTAAACAAGTCAATTATGAGCCGCAAATGAATGTAAGCACGCGGTCCGAAAAAATAAAGATTTGAAGTAAATTGCATCGGCTAAAGGTGCGAATCATGAATTGAAGAGAACAGATTGCGACATGCGCTGGTTCGTTAGCTCTGATAACGAGTCAGCTGTTTTTTTCTTTGACGTCAAACTAGACTGTGACATGGACATTGACTAGCTCGAAAAAAGTTATACGTACATATAATATTAAAGCAACTTACAAAAAGAAAGAAAACAGTTAAATAAGATGTGTCTCCGAAAAATAATGATCTATAATAAGAACACCGATTTAAATAAAGAGATATGTCAGCTGAGATCTGAAGATCCTGATCAGTTTGATAATAAAATAAAATAATATTCAAAAATAATGAATATGTAATATGTATACAGGTTTTAATTCATGTACGACTGTACATATTTTGAAATCATAAAGATGACTATCTTTATAATTTTACTTAAAATGTTTTTTAGATATAAACTGTATCGAAATCAATCAGAGCGCTACTCGCATAATCTATTTACTGTGGACATCAACTTAATTAGATCAAATTATATACCAGAATTGGGAGATTCTATTTATTATAAAATATTTTTTCTTCAATCTTAATTTCTTGAATGAATTATCTACATTTAAATTGGGAGGTTCTGTAGGGATTTAATTACTTTGTTATCTTTTTAAGTGCTTACAGCATAGTTTTACTAGGTCACCGTATTTGATAGTATATAGACATTACAATGTTGCTGCTTGGGTACCACATAATATTTAAAAAACAACTAAAAATTGTCTATGATGACGTATGTAGATGCGCAGCAAAGGTTATGTTATCGCATTGAAGGGCGTTATCTGTTAACTTGAATGAATGGTATCAATTGCTAACAGAGTTGTCAACGGTTAACAATTGTCACCAGTTGGCAGCACCAGCCGCGAGGCGTTAACAGCTGTTGCACAGCAGGCAGTCAAGTTGACAGCTCGGTCGTAGAACCAGAACAACGCGAATCAAAATCGAAGCGATATAATGCTCAGTTAATCTAAATTTAAGTATTTTGTAGTGCAAAATTGGTATTGTGTGGTGTGGGCGCAGAATCAACACGCTCTTTTCAACAATTATCTAAATTCTAAAGTGTATTTTGCGTTCAACCATTTGGCTAGTTTCATTCACATCAATTATATATACGATAGAGCCAAAACAACAATTTTGCCTATTGGAGAGCGTTTCTTATGATTGGATTGGGGTGGGGGGCCAAACTACAAAACACTTTCTGCAAACGCATTAAATAATTGCACAAAGAAAAAACGCTCAAAACGATAGGAGGATAATCATAATCCAAAATACCCAATATTAAACAAAGCCAACGATAACAGTAGTAGCAGCAGCAGCAGCAACAACAACAACAACAACAACAATAATAACACAGTGCCTGTCTCTTCGTCGCCTGTTTCCCTCTCTTTCACACGACTGTGATTTAGCGGGGGTGTTGGGGGCCAGCGCGTGCTTCAAAACGCCATATATAGCATTTCCGCATTTGAAATTACAAAAAAAAAAAAAAATCTCAACAACCATAACTAAATCAACAACAACAATAATAACTAAACGTAGAACACGTTTAGGCTGCGGCTGGCGCGGGCGCGAGGGTGCGAGGGCGAGGGCAGCTGCAGCACCCGGCCAGCGTGTGAACAACAACAGCCAGGACACACACAAAATAGCACCCAAGGACAGACTACCAAATGGAGGTCCTGGAGCTGCTCCGTGCGAGCGCCAACGGCTGTTATAATACAATATTCTCCGAATTCTGGTCCCAATATGTCTCCAAACAAATTGCAACAACGGTAAGTGTTCCACGCACACGCACACGCACATACACACACACACATACACACACACACTCACACACATAGCAATTGTAATGTAAAGCAAACAAACACAAAAACTGTATTTGTGCATTTTCTTTGTTTTTGGGGGCTCGTCGTGACTCATACTAATGAGCAAAGTCTGCGGAGTGGGGGTGTTTGTTTGCCTGTATGTACACACATTACATATATGTACATACATACATACATACGTATGCATGTGTGCATGAGCGAGAGGTGCTGTAACAGGATAGCTAGATTGGTTTGTGTCCTGGCTAAATGTGCTAAGCTCAGATCTCTTCTGTGCTCTCTGTTATTTTGCTTGTCCTTCTTATTACAGTAGACGCTCGACAATTAGAACCACTTTGTTTTTAAGATAATTCGAAATTCTGCACAATGTTTGTATTCGAATATAAATAAAAAATGGAGAAAGCTTACTTTTAAAAAAAATGCAATCGATTTCTTTTTTACTTTATTTTATTTAATAAAAACAAGTAAACGAAACTAGTTTGTGGAAGATTCGAATTTCAAAGAATTCTAATTTGTGAGCTTCTACTGTTAAATTTTCGAAATCAATTTTTAAAATGTACTAATTTCGATAAAAATGCGCCAATTTCAAATCGAAATTATCACAAAGAAAACAATTTATCAGTTTTTGTTATATTTGTAGCACTGTAAATATTTCATCTCTTGTATGTTATCACACGCGCGACCATGTGATGTACGTGTGTATGTGTGTGTACGTACATATTTGTGTATGTATGCGCATGCTTAGCATTTTGTTTTGCACACACTTCCGTCAACATTGAACGTTCGCCCGCTGCGATTTGATTTGCAGACAAAAGAAGACGACAACTTACATAAACATGATCAAAGAAATAAACACACACACACACACACACACACACACACATACAGGCCTACAGTGAGCACGTACACTCTTTTTTTTTTGTTGGCAAAAGATTGATGACACTATCGATAGTATCGAAAGGTTTCAAATCTCTACAATTTGCTTACATTTTGAACAACTATGTTAAATTATCTTAGTTTTTGTTCAACTATGTACACGAAAACATGTGAAAAGATGTTCTTTCTAAGGAGAAAGATCATAAATTTAACTATTTTTATTTAAAAACAAGAAAGAAGCGCTATCTTCGGAGTGCCGAAGCTATGTACTATATGTACCCTAGCAGTAATGTTTTTTATACAAAACTCAATTTTCGTCTGATTGTTTCTATAAGAGCTATGTGGTCTGATTTTCATCAAATTATAGGAAACTATATGAAGGATGTAATACTAAATGTTTTTCATACAAAAACTCATTTTTCACCCGATCCTATGTGATATAGTGCTCCGATTTTGACCAAATTGGCTCAGATTGTATAACCTTTTTAGAGACTTCGTTTGGATGACTTTGGTGAAGATATCTTTGTAAGCAAAAAAATTTTTCATACAAAAACATAGTCTTCGACCGATCATTCCTATGGCAGCTATATGTTATAGTGATCCGATCCAGCCGGTTCCGACACATGTACTGCGTGCAGCAAAAAGAAGGATCTGTGCCAAGTTTCATAACGATAGCTTTTAAACTGAGAGACCAGTTTGCATAGAAACAGACGGACATCGCTATATCGACTCGGCTATTGATGATGATTCAGAATATATATACTTTGTTGGATCGGAAACATCTCCTTCAGTCCATTACACATTTCGAGACAAAATTATAATACCCTCTGCTAAGGTATACAAATTGATATCTATGCATCCAATAGCTGAAATAATGGTTTGCTTAAGTTTTTAATTGATTTGATTTATTTATTGTATTTCTATTGTTTTTTAAAATCAAATTTATTGTCGATTACAACAATGTTGAAATCACATTCTTTGAATTTATATACATATAGTATAGTCCAAACTCTAGAATCAAATTTTCAGCAACTTAGACAAAATGTATTCTCATTTTGAGCTAAACATTTGCTTGTAAGTGCGATTGAATTCGATGAACTTTTGTAACGTTATTCCACTTACTGACAGTACTAATCAAAAGTCAAATGTATGAGTTATAGATTTAGAGATGACATTTAATTAATGAAGTCAACACTTTATGACATTCCACTAATATATTCACTAATGATGAGGATGTAAACTTGATACGATCTCCTGTAATTCGATAAATATTACTTTCTACTTTCAATTCTATTGCCGAGTGTATAGCATTGGATAATGAATCGATTTTCGAGTATTACCATTAGGAAATAGCTGAAAAGTGAGGACAAGACTGCCGTAGAAGAACAAATTATCCCGAAGACATCTTAGAATGATGTAAAGGAAGATGCTCTCAATGTTTCGAATATGCATTTGGAATTAAGTCATACGTCCAACGATCATAAGAGCTCTAGACAAATTGTTTTTTTTTTTGTTCAAAATTATAATAATAAAAAGAAATATTACTGTCAAGTAGCTGTTAACTTTGTTGTTTAATTTCAGTAAATTATTAAATGTGTGCGCAACACTTTTCATACATATTTCTTAAAGTCAAAGTCTAAATATTATAATTCGCAAAACGAAATTGTGTAGGGAAACGTGGTTGTTAAATTCATCACATGTTTTGTTTAATGAGGCATTATTGCAACGTTTATTTTCCACTTATAATACACAAATGATTTAAGTTTGTTCTTCCTTTCGGAACAGCTGCGATCATCGATGACTTTTTGCTATCAAAATCTCGGTTTCGAAAAGGGAAAACGAAACCCATCCGATCGGAATTCAGAACACTAATTTGTGATTTGATTTTTCCTAAATATGCAGATTTCTTTCAGATATCCTAAGATATATACTTTCCACTATACTGATTAAAGCCCATCATTTTTGCAATGAATCTATAAACAATTGGATTGCAGTTTTGTCTATATGTATGTGTACATACTGTATTAGTCACAACTGCTGAGGTTTTTCGATAATGTTGAGTAATGATGAGTCGTGATATTTTTTCCTACAATATATATATATTTTCTTTTGGATTAACTAAGTAGATTTATATGTACATTTCTGACAAGCGTTGACTTGAAGATTTAAATCTTCTAAAATTTCTTTTAAATATTCCACAATATATTTTTGAGATCTTTATTTTGTTATACATATGTTAATTGTATTTAGTTGGGCTGTGGGCCAAATGATGGATCTCAACTTCAAATCAGACCCAATTGTATTACGTTTGGCTTTGTTGAAGGATATATTTTGATAATCAATACTTGAACATTTTGTAGGTACAGTAGAAGCTCACAAATTAGAATTCTCTGAAATTCGAATTTTCCAGAAAATCGAATTGAAGTTTCTAAAACATCAAACGCGAAATCTATTGTTTTTATTTTAAAGTAAGTTTTCCCCATTTTTTATTTATATTCGAATAAAAAAACTGTGCAGAAATTTGAATTTTTCAATTAGAATTATCTTAAAAACAAAGTGGTTCTAATGTACGAGCCTGTACTGTATTTCGTATTTATACCTCAGGAGTAGTAGTATTATATAAAGATCATCATTAGATTTGCAAAAGCAACGACGATGATCAGATCAACTTTTGTGGGCTGATATAACAAGTTTTCTTCAATTCCAGAAATAAACAATTATATTTATTCCTAAAAATGTACATACTATACTATAAATTGAACTTTGGCATTTGCTATAACAGTTATTTTGATTTTAGAAAGCCATTATATTTGATTAAAGTTGGTACATCTGAATATACATACATACATAGTATGTACAATGTATATTTCTTTTTCTGCTGAACTATTATACAATACTATGTACTTTATATGTTTGTATGTATGTATGTATGTATGTCTTATCGTTGGACATTAGAGATAATAGTTGCGGGGCTGACCCCGAAAACGCATCAAGAGCGTTTAGGCTATATATGTATGTATGTATGTATGTATGAAGCTGATTATGGCCTGATTGTATTGAAAGGGCATTGACAATGGGATTTGCTGAGCATTGGGGTTAATTGCTGATAAAAATGAAAACGGGCTTGTTATCAGAAGAAGCACGTGCAACCATCCTACCCGCCCCAAAGCTAACAAATCAGTTTACCATAATTTAATTAACCCTTTGGGGCCAAATCAATTTGGAAGCGACTGTGTGTGTTGGCAGGCGTTGATCCAAAGTATATACATACATATGTATGTATGTAGATATCTGCAATAAATGTATGTACATTTAAATGAAAACTGATCGGCACAGGTGCGTACGCATACTTACACACAAACATAAGCATACACACACATGTACGTATACATTATCCACACGATACTCAGAAATAGAAGTTATGCGGCAAAAAATGTGTTATCGAAGCGTTTCCAATTAGCTTTCAATATGACTATCGCAATATTAATCGATGTTTGTTTATTTGTTTTCTTACAATTGCAATTTGAATCTCTTATTCTTTGACGCACTCGCTGAAACCTGTTACAGAAATAAACCATAAACAACAACAGTTGCAGCTAAAAGCAGCATACGCCAAAAACAAATGAAAATAGCACACATACATACATACATACATAGGCGCGCGCGCTCGCTCGCTCGCTCATATGCACTTGCATGAAAACAAAGGCGGAAGAGACGAGGCAGTGCACAACAACAAGTGTTGGCAGCGACGCGACGTCAACATTAACATTGCGCCTACTGCATGCAAAATTTCAATGGCAAAGAGCGAGACGGCGATTAGAGATGAGCGTGTTGCGTGCTTTCATTCGTGAATAGATACTCATTTGCACGATATTTCTTTTCGATTTCGAAATTGCCACTTTCATGTTGGTTTTTCAATATCAAAGTGAACTTTTGTAAGAAATTAAAAATTAAATTAAATTAATGCCTCAGAGTGAAGGGAACCTAGGCAGAATCTTGGACTCATTTGATATATTATAAAATATTATCGTTTATAATATAACAAATCGAACAGATTTGTTACATCGCAAAAGAAATGGGTAGGCTTTATGAAAGTTTATGGCGTACACAAAACACCAACTATCTATAAATAAATCTGGTATATTTGCATATTCAAACAACTGATCGCCTTTATTTCATCTACCATCCAAGTTTCTTGTGCAAATAAATAATGAATTCCATGGATTCGCGCGATTCTGCCATGCAGAATGCAATTCATCCGGGGGAATATCAAACAAGGCTCAAATATTTGTTTACATACCTGCTATAAAAATTTACGAGAATATGAATAGTTTTCCGCACACCCCTTAGTTTTGGATACATGTTCTAATCAAGCCACAGATATGTTTCTATTGAATTCTTATTGAGTTTATTTCTTTTAATGTGCGGACTTTGCAGATTGCGTCGATAACTGAGGAAATTGTGTTGATAACTGAGCACATTGCCAAAATATATCGATTGAAATCGATTGGCAGGAAATAGTCTTCGTTTGGAACCCCTTATTAAATGGAAATGGTTGCAACTGGTTATTAGATATTCCTATGTTTTGAATTTGACACAGTATTCATGCTGTCTTCCATTTGCAAACTTGAAAACGCCCCTGTTTATGCAGCATTTCCAAATTCATAAAATCATCCGATAAGAGGCTTCAAATATATGTACATTGAAAGTTCAAAGTTAGGTGGCAACGCCGTGCATTAGTCAAATTCGGTATTTATGTAATTAAATGAAGTGATTTTATAAATAAAGCACACTGGCCGGCCTGATATTAAAATACCAAAGGAAAGTTCCACGAAACCATCTAGAAAACAAGTGAAAAAAGCACGATTTTGGAATCGGGGGGATCGGAGATATTTGTAGAATGGAAAGAATGGAAGAAATAGTCTTGTATATTGAGAAAAAGCATCCATGTCATGTTGATGATCAAGTATCTGACTATAGATGTATAATACTTGAGGTTTGTATTTTTGTTGCAAAAGAATAACGCGACACGCGGCCATCTCTAATAATGTTAATGATATATGGTACACATAAGTGTTATTGTATTCTATTTGTTGGTTTCCCGTGAAGACGAGAGATTCGAGAGACTGTCTTTGCATTGTTTATTAACTCTCACTGTTTATTCTCCGTTTGCAGATGTACTGGTACGGGGCCTTACTCCTTATCGGCATGCTGTTCGTCGCCTGGTTTCTGTACTTCAAGCGTTTGGCGCGGCTGCGCTTGCGCGATGAGATCGCACGTTCGCTGAGCGCGGTCACGTCCGCATCAGGTGGGGATCATCGGGGGCTGAGGTTTCGCAAGCGGGATAAGATGCTCTTCTATGGACGTCGCATGCTGCGGAAAATGAAGAATGTTAGCGGCCAGATGTACAGCAGCGGCAAGGGGTATAAGAGGCGGGCGGTAATGAGATTCGCCCGCCGCATTCTTCAGCTGCAGCGTGAGAATAGGCCGCTGGAGATGAAAACGGTGGAACCGCCGGCCGAGTATCTGGAGGAGACCATCGAGGGTAGCGAACGTGTGCCACCGGATGCACTCTATATGCTACAGAGCATTCGCATCTTTGGCCATTTCGAGAAGCCCATATTCCTGAAGCTCTGCAAGCACACACAGCTCCTACAGCTGATGGCTGGTGATTATCTGTTTAAGATCACAGATCCAGATGATAGCGTCTATATTGTCCAGTCGGGCATGATAAATGTCTACATTTGTAATGCGGATGGTAGCACCCTCTCCCTAAAAACGGTGCGCAAGGGTGAATCTGTGACATCCCTACTTAGCTTCATCGATGTACTGTCTGGTAATCCCAGCTACTACAAGACGGTAACAGCTAAGGCCATCGAGAAGTCTGTCGTCATCCGTCTGCCCATGCAGGTGAGTTTCTTCTACCGATTAGTCAAAACAAATTGAATGCCAACTGCGTTTTTGTCTTGTCACAGGCCTTCGAGGAAGTCTTTGTGGAGAATCCAGATGTTATGATACGAGTAATACAGGTTATTATGATACGCCTGCAGCGTGTGTTGTTCACCGCGTTGCGCAACTATTTGGGACTCAATGCGGAGCTCGTCCAGAATCATATGCGCAACAAGGGCAGCAGCACATTGCCCGGCGCGGCAGCTGCTGCAGTCATTTCACAATCATCACAGGCCTCACGTCCGCTGGTTACACGAACGCCAGCATCACCGATATCCCGTATGTCGCGGGAGGAGCATACACTATCCGATCCGGATCCAAATCCAAATGCCAATGCCCTGCTATTCGCTGAGGTGCATGGCGATGCGCCATACATTGATTTATATCATCATCAGCAGCAGCAATCCAGTGCCGCCTCCGTCAATCAAACGGCGACGCGGATCAGCTCCACAACGCATGCGGCGAGCGGTGAGTCGCCCATTGCGAATCCCAATACAACGATCACATCTATAGATCAGAGGCTGGTGCACTCATCGGCTGTGGAAAGTCTGCGACAGGAGCTGGGCCTCAGCGAGGACGATGCTCACATCATTGAACCATTTGTCGAGGTGCGCGAAATGGAGCCAAGCGTCACACTCATCACGGAAGGCAATGCGGATGATGTCTGTGTGTGGTTCGTGATGACCGGCACATTGGCCGTCTATCAGAGCAATGCGGATGCGACACGGGCTGCCAAGCAGGACAATAAGAACGACATGCTCATACATTTTGTTCATCCCGGCGAAATAGTTGGTGGCCTGGCGATGCTAACTGGCGAGGCCAGCGCCTATACCATTCGCTCACGTAACAACAGTCGCGTGGCCTTCATACGACGTGCCGCCATCTATCAGTAAGTGACGTTATCCTGTGAACCCTTGCTGGTAGTCAATGCTTGTATGCCAAGGATAGCTATGTCCAAATTTCCTTGGGGGTATTCCATTTATACATGCTTATAATATGGTCTTAGTGTAGTACATAGTTCTTGATATGCAAAAATAATATTTGAGCATCTTGTTTCAGATTAATAATCCTGTAATCCCTGATCTGCAATTCTGTCTATTTGTTCCACAGGGACACAGTCTTACTTCCTTTTATATATACTTATAATCTGTTGATCCTATTATATGCGATTGTGTAAAACATAATTCTTAATTATGTTTATGTATCTTTCTAATGCTACTCTAGCATTTTGTGTCACATTTGTATAGGTCTTACAATGTACTATTAAGAATATATCATGAGGAATTACTCGAATATATCCCTTCTAAATCATATCCTGCACGAAATTAAAGCCTTCTGTTCTTACATTACAAACATTTTATTAGATGGATAGATTAGATTAGATATTATAGAGTGAACAGCACAATATAGACCCTAATGGCTTATATCAGTTTGAAATCATTTTCTAATCATTATATTGCCAATTAGGTTTATTTCCAAAGTTAGGCATTTGAAGATCTGATATTTTATAGCTAAACTGTAAAGGAATATCTGCATGATCGATAGCTTGAACTAATTATAGTCTGCGGTGTTCATTCGTAATGATTGTCAAAGGAAACCAGCTATTTAATGGTTGAAATATTTGTGTGAATGTGAATTTGTATCTGAATGTAACAACAAATCAGTTCACTCTACGAGCTGTTTATATATTCGGGTGCTCACTCTTTTGAGCGTACACTGCCTTGAATGATGATCTTGTTCAGTGCTAGTCGTAGTCTGAGATGAGTTCAAAGATGATTCCTCCGCACACAACTCGGTTTAAATGATCTTTAATTGGCTTTGTCATATAATTTGCAGAATAATGCGACAGCGTCCGCGCATTGTGCTGGATCTGGGTAATGGTGTGGTGCGTCGGCTATCGCCACTGGTGCGTCAGTGTGACTATGCTTTGGACTGGATATTTCTGGAGTCGGGACGGGCTGTCTATAGGCAGGAGGAGAGCAGCGACAGCACGTATATTGTGCTCAGCGGACGCATGCGTTCGGTCATCACACATCCTGGTGGCAAGAAGGAAATCGTTGGTGAATATGGCAAGGGTGATCTGGTGGGGATTGTTGAAATGATCACTGAAACCTCACGCACCACAACTGTGATGGCTGTCCGCGATTCAGAGCTGGCCAAGCTGCCCGAGGGTTTGTTCAATGCCATTAAATTGCGCTATCCGATTGTGGTCACCAGGCTTATAAGTTTTCTCAGTCATCGGTTCTTGGGCTCGATGCAAACACGCGGCAGCAATGCGTCCAGTGCGCCAGTGGAAGCCAATCCCGTAACGCATAAATACTCGACGGTGGCCCTGGTCCCCATCACGGACGATGTACCGCTCACGCCCTTCACATACGAGCTCTATCACTCGCTCTGCGCCATTGGTAGGCCATCAGTCGCCTCAGTTTGACTTCAATGTACTAACTCTGCTGTAATCCTTTCCCTCAACAGGTCCTGTGCTGCGTCTCACCTCGGAGGTGGTGCGCAAACAGCTGGGTATCAACATATTCGAGGCGGCCAACGAGTACCGCCTGACATCGTGGCTGGCACAGCAGGAGGATCGCAACATTATAACGCTTTACCAGTGCGACAGCGCGCTAAGTGCCTGGACGCAGCGTTGCATGCGACAGGCGGATGTTGTCCTGATTGTGGGGCTCGGGGAACGCTCACATTTGGTTGGCAAGTTCGAGCGTGAAATCGATAAGCTGGCGATGCGTACACAGAAGGAGCTGGTGCTGCTCTATCCGGAAACGACAAATGCAAAGCCAGCCAATACGCTCAGCTGGCTAAATGCGCGTCCCTGGGTAACCAAACATCATCATGTGCTGTGCGTCAAGCGCATCTTTACCCGCAAAAGTCAATATCGCATTGTGAGTGTGCACACTATCGAATCCCACACATGCTCCTAACCTCATCTGTCTCCCTCTATGCCATTAGAACGATCTCTACAGCCGTGTGCTGCTGTCCGAGCCCAATATGCATTCCGATTTCTCGCGGCTTGCCCGCTGGCTAACTGGCAACTCCATTGGGCTGGTGCTGGGCGGAGGCGGTGCACGTGGTGCCGCTCACATTGGCATGCTGAAGGCCATACAGGAGGCGGGCATACCCATCGACATGGTCGGCGGCGTCAGCATTGGTGCACTTATGGGTGCCCTCTGGTGTTCTGAGCGCAACATAACGACCGTCACGCAGAAGGCACGCGAATGGTCCAAGGTATATTTCACTCGCCGGAATGTGTATGTTATCATATCCTGCCTTCAGGGCAGTATTCACTTCAAATGGAATGCGAGAGAGGAAAGAAAAGCAATTTTCGTGGTGTCAAAGATTTACTACACCTCCTCTAGAGATGCTAATCAAATTGCATATCAACTTTATACAAGAAAATAGGTTCAACTCTTGATGGAATTTGATCAAACAAACAGTTAGTTTTTCAACAATTTCATTTATGAACTATCCTACCCATGATGCACACCCGTACATCCTTGCACCAAAAAGAAGCATGGACTCAGTGCGTCCTGCCTGAGAGTATAGATACTTTATGGCGTTGGCAAGGCTTATACCCGTGCTTTAAAATCCAAATCCAATCCAATTGAAATTAACATAATCTGTCAAATGTGGAACGTAATGTAAATGCTAACAGCACTCTTAATTCAATCAAACAACAAACACGTTTTAAATCATAATTTTCGCTTATTTCAAGCTAGAAAGATAAGATCGCATTGATATAATCAAATTATTATAAACTTTATACTTCAAGTGGGCCTGACATTTTTTTTTAAGGCAATTGGTCATTTTAACCAACACTGTTAGTAACATAAGGCCCACAGAGGTTCCAACTATGAAAAAACATTCCATTTGAAGTGTATTAATCGACACAGTTGAATTTAGTTGTCATAAATGCTATAATGGCACGAACGGTATTTATCTTCTTCCGATTCTACCTGTATATATGTATATATATTTCAATTTTAATGTGTTACAGAAAATGACAAAATGGTTCCTTCAACTGCTGGACCTCACCTATCCTATAACATCGATGTTCTCCGGCCGTGAGTTTAACAAGACCATACACGACACCTTTGGGGATGTGAGCATCGAGGACCTGTGGATACCCTACTTTACGCTTACCACCGACATAACCGCCAGCTGCCATCGCATTCACACCAACGGTGAGTGCCAGCTGCTGCTGCTACTGCTGCTGCTGCTGTTGCTTCTCTGCTTCTAATCTCATTTACTCATTTGGCTGCTCGCTTTAGCTACTTTCATGCTCTTTAGTTTAAGTTTCGTACTCTTATTACGTGTCATGTATTGGCTTAATGCTTTTGATTTGGGCTTTTTACTCTTGTATGCAATTGTCTTCATGTTTGATTCCTTTATGTACATAGTATGTATGTAGCTTTAGCGGACAAACACTCACGCACTTGCATATAACACACACACACACACGCAGACACACTCACACATACTATGCGCACTTAAGAGAGACACCCACGCACTCATCTTAAGAGTTAATTACCTTGCTGCCATCTTGTGGCAGCGCAGTCGAGGCTTTTTAGGCTCCTTATCATATTGATGTTGGTTGTTGTTGTTGTTGTTGGTTATTGTTATTCTTGTTGCCATCATTTGTTTTTATTCTGTGGACACATTTGAATTTTGTTTCAAGAATTGTGGTTTGTTTTTTGTTTACCTGTGTTTTGTCTTTGATGTTGTTTGCCTTTGGTGAAACATGTGCTATATACTTACATACATACATACATACGTGCATACTTACAATGTTTGTCTAATGCTTGTCCGGTTTTGTGTCTTAGTCCTCATTGACACGACACTTTTTATTGCGTGTAACTTTTGGTTTGTTGGCAAGAAGTCGTCACAGCTGGTAACCTTATCATGCGCGTCCTGCTTTGGTGTCATTTCAATATCATGGTTGCAGGATTGCAATTATAACCAATAATATTTTTGCAGGATCGGGTTCTATATGGAATATTGGAAGTCTGAAAAATCAATGGATTCTCACTGATTTTCAGCACAATGAATAAAATATTACTTTTTTTTGTTGAAAATATACATGAAGCTTGCAATTTGTCGTGCCATCGCTTTAATGCAAGCTTAAATGCGCAATTATACTTTAATCAAAAAACATACACGCAATAAAAAGCATAGTGTAATGATGACTTAGCTAGAAACTAACCTGTTGCTAAAATTCCTAATTAATCCCTAAATAAAATCCCATTGGTCAATATTTAACTCTCGCTCGCTCACACCGCTCAAACTCAAAGCCGTTTCTCTCTCTCTCTATCTATCTATCTCTCTCTCTCTCTCTTCCATATACATACAAAAACACCCACACCATCCACACACGAAAAATGCTCGCTCACTTGCCAAAATAAACTGTCGCAGGATCTCTGTGGCGTTATGTGCGCTCCTCAATGTCACTCAGCGGCTACATGCCGCCGCTATGCGATCCACAAGATGGGCATCTTCTGCTGGATGGCGGCTATGTAAATAATTTGCCAGGTAAATAGCATTTAGCAACTAAAAAACGAAACTAAATAATCAATGCGATGTACATATGTACATACGTACGTATTATGATGAACACCCGTTAATCTTTACTTTCAATATCAATTTTCAATTTAGAGCTGTTGGTGGCACAGGGAGAGCGCAGAGTATTGGATAATTTCTCTATGTCTGTAACTGTAATTGTTATTTGCTTTGTATAACTGCTGGGCACCCTTTCCGTTGATACTCCACTTACGACTAGCAGCTTTGCCCCTCCTTACACATTCTCCCCCCCACACACACACAAAACAATTCTCTCATTGATGTTGTTGTGCTGCTGCTGTTGACAATTGGCAACGCTGCCATTGTGGAACTGGCCATCTTCAAAATGGACTGTGGATCGTATTCACAAGGCCGCATATTTGCTTTTGTTTGTCACGCACACACACACAGATACATGCATACATACCTACACTCAAAACAAAGACAGACAGATAAAGTTCTAGTTGTTTTGCTTTGCTCTTTAAAATTTGATTTGTATTTATTTCATATGTGCAATTTAGTTATGATCAGTTACATATATACATATATAAATTCATGTGACATATGTACATACATATATATTACGCAAACATATTTAGTTGCTGTTGGATTATAATTTGTGTATATTAGTATTTGTATGTAATTTATTTAAAAACAAAAACAAAACGTGATCTGCATCGTAGCCGTAGCACAAAAGTAAAACTACATGCAAAAAATGCTAAAACAAAAGCACACACAACAACGCCAATAAATTTTGTGTATTCTTTCTCTCTCTCTTTCTCTTACACACACACACATGCACACACATACTCCCACCTTGTCTACGTATACACACACACACATATATACATACATATATATATATACAAATGTGGATATTGTCCTTTTCCGTGTGGTGCCGTTATCAGGTCATCTGTGGCGCTACTGCCGCGCCAGCATGTCCATTGCCGGCGTCTTTCCGCCCTTCTGTGATTATCGCGACGGGCATCTGCTGCTCGATGGATGCTACACGAACAATGTGCCAGGTAACATTAACAGTTACAGTTACAGTTACAGAGAGTGACAGAACAGAATCCAACACTCAGCTCCCACTGGACGCTCCAACATTGTTCAATAAGCCAGCTAATACTGTAAATTCTACCATGCTCCTGATAAAAAGTAGTACATCCTCCACCTAGTTAGATTTCGTAGTCAGCTAAGCTGTGGTGTGTTTTCCCATCTTCATGGAAACGAAATGTGCAAATAGGTGGCAACACTGTGTATGATAAGTTACTTAAAGGCATAGTCAATTGTTGTTGCTGCAAATGTAATTTATTGCAATTTTATGCTCATGAAAATGCTAGACTTTATTTCCATGAACATGAGAAAAACATACAGGCACATGAAAAAGCACACGAGAACCTTTTCAGGAACATGAGAGAAAGGTTCTTAAGTTTATGTAAATATTAAGCTGCGGTCACACGATATGGCATTTTGCCACATATGGGGCAGTCGGCAGTTACCATACCGTGTGAGATATTTGCTCACACGATATAGCGAATCAAAGATTTCTATGGTAGAAACGTGCCATATAAGTTTATATGTTAAAATATTTAACATATATTCTTACTTTTGCCATATAGCATTTTGCACGGTTGATTTCGATAACGATATTACATATATGTGGCAGAATGCCATATCGTGAGACCGCACCTTTAGAGTTGGGAAAACATCAATGTGCCGACAATCGATATTTTCGATACTGATGGTTGGAAATATCAATATTATCGATAAATCAGATACTCATAAATATGTAAATGAAAAAGTCAATGTTATTTAAAATGCATTAACTAGCAAGATATAAGACAGTTAAACAATTTAATTAAATATTGCGTTGTTAATTCTGATCGAGAAACGTCGGAAACGTCTCCTTTCATAACAAAATGTTAATACCGTCTGCAAAGGTATAACAACAGTTAAATTAAAGGTTTTTGTTCAGGAGCATGTTTCCTTATAAGATGGTACAAATGCCATTATTGCTATCATCAAAAAAACCATCAATATTGAAGAATATTTGAAGCAATCGCGATTATGGATGTTTTGTGAACTCTAGTATGTATGTACATTGTGTAACCCCCGGTCTGTCCCAAAACGTACTAACACCACATAATAAAACGATCTCAACTAAAAACATAGCCGATGTAATGCACAATCTGGGCGCCGCGCACATAATTGCGATTGATGTGGGCTCACAAGATGACACGGATCTAACAAACTATGGCGATGATCTGAGCGGCTGGTGGCTGCTCTATAAGAAATGGAATCCGTTCACATCGCCCGTTAAAGTTCCCGATCTGCCGGACATACAATCGCGCCTTGCCTACGTATCCTGCGTGCGACAGCTGGAGGTAAGAACAAGAAAATATTGATATCTTTGGTTTACCAAAGACTAAATATGCTGCAGCCATATTCATTACATATATGATATACTATTGATCTCATTATGGTCAGATTTAGCTAAATATAACTTGAGAAGTAAACACGCTCTTCACGGAACTACTCACTTTTTGATCGATTGTGCCTATGTCAACTATAATTAGTTATTATATTCAGTTTTTTAACTGTTTTAGACAGCTTGTGTGTAGCTTAATAAGACTTGGTCAATTCGGTTACGGCATTCGGAACTCCCTAGCAATTTCAATTCCGAATGATTTGATAGTTGAGATATAGTATCTCTATTGTCTCTATTGTCGCTGGTTGCGACACATGAACCAATTTTCGTTCTACATAGATATAAGTCTGAGATTAGACAGTTCAGCTCAAGATTATATCAAGGCTTTACCCTTTTCGTGACACTTTTTGAATACAC
Organism: Hirtodrosophila confusa; assembly: GCA_035043065.1. Classification (NCBI taxonomy): domain Eukaryota; kingdom Metazoa; phylum Arthropoda; class Insecta; order Diptera; family Drosophilidae; genus Hirtodrosophila; species Hirtodrosophila confusa. Next base: position 2,623,366 of record JAWNNI010000078.1, read on the forward strand.
TCTGTAAGTGTGCAAGTTATAAATCCAGTTTAATACCCATATCAAATGCTTACAGGAAGTGAAGAACTCGGACTATTGCGAGTATATACGACCGCCAATAGATAAGTATAAGACACTCGCCTTTGGCAGCTTCGATGAGATACGCGACGTGGGCTACGTGTTTGGGAAGAACTACTTTGATAGCATGGCCAAGGCAGGACGTTTGGGTCGCTTCAATCAGTGGTTCAACAAGGAGCCGCCCAAACGTGGCAATCACGCCTCTCTCAACGAATACACGTTTATTGATCTGGCCCAGATCGTGTGCAAGCTGCCAGAGACATATGCGCTAACTACGGCTGACATATTTAGCGAGGATGAGGACTTTGATGGCTACATATCAGAGCCAACGACGCTTAACACGGTATGTACATGATAGTATTGTAATTAATATGAATAAGCCAGATCGAAGAAACCAAACTAACTATACACCTGATTATCGTACATCTAGTACGTTCGTTCATTCCTATTTGTACTATGAGTCGGATCTCTTTGTTTAACTTTCGATTAACTTTCGTTTTATTTGGTTAAGGGACAATATCTAGTTAGGGTGGAGTAAGTATTAACTAAATTAGGACAAAGTGCAATTTCGCGATAACTATACTTTCGGAAATGCAATTTTTAATTTGGTAATTTTGGAAAAATCCAGAAAAAGATGTTTGTTTTATGAATAACATATATGTAATAAAGTCAATGAAGAGTACAAAACGTGCTCAAAAACACATTCCATATGGAAATCGTTTAAGTTTTGACAAAGTTATGGGAGTTTCCAAACTCCACCCGTTTCAAGGAGGTGGAGCTATTGTAGTATTTAAAACTTTACAAGTCGAAATTTTGTACATTTTTAGCAAGAATGTGGACAAAAATAAAACCTATTCAAAACAAGTTTTGAAATAGTTCTTATACTTATTTTGATGTCCGCAATTGATTAAAATTGTAAATTTTCGAAAAAATTTCAAATTTCAATTAAAATGAAAGATCGAAATCGAACTTCTGAACTTATAAAAAGAAAAATATAACCGTAAGCATGGTCGGGCATTACATTATATCTTCTAATGTGTTATTGTCTTTATTTGTGCAGGATCGACGTCGCATCCAAGTGCCGCGCGCGGGCAACTCGCTATCCTTCTCAGAGACTGAAATGGACTCCGATGTGGAGCTCGATCTGGAGCTGGAGCGCAAGGCGGACAAGGCGACACAGTCGACACCACCGACGCCCCCGAAACAGAATACGCTCACGCCTACGCCCAGTCAGGGGAACTTGGTGCCCGTGCCCTTCAATAGAACTGATCCAAAATTGGAGGAACTGGACAAGGATCAAGAGACAAAGCTGCAGCGGGTCAGCACTGAAACGTTAAAAGCAAAAGATTCTGTAATTGCTAACAAGTCTGAGGCTACAACACAGACAGCGTCAGCGTCCAGCAGCAAGGAAAATGTGCCGGATAATAAAGACAAGAAAAACAAGAACGGGCTTACAAAAACCGATACCAAAAACTAGCTATAAATTGAAGGCGCCATCGTCTGTCTGAGATATTTTTATAGTACGTAGTTACATAGCAGGAGCAACCGAGCTGATGGATGACAAATGTGTCGAAGAAGATCGAAGAGGCAAAGGCGATGTATGATGGAAGAGAATACGTGCGTCACCCGCCCAAAAAAAATCTCCGAAAATTTGTAATAATGACGAAATCGTTATCATTTAGATATACATAAGTGCAAATCATATTTAGGCTTAGCTTTAGCTAATCCTACAACTACGCAGACAGACACCGAAATGGAGGCACAACACAATTAGCATATACCCTCACACACACACACACACACACACACACACACACACACACACACACACACACACACACACACACACACACACACACACACACACACACACACACAAACACACACAGGCAGACACCATGTACATAAGTATATCTATATATATTTACATACATATATATATATATATATATTTTTACTGTACCAGCATAATAGGTGTATAAATATATACGGGTACATATGAGTATGTAAACATGCCATTATCATCCATTCCAATCCATATTCATAAAACGACTACATTTATCCAACTTGCCACAAGCCCCACACCAAACACACGCACAGACTTACACTGAAAGACACACACACACACATACATTTTTTTAGTTTTAGGCATAAAAATGCGTTTGTTTTTTTTATGGTCGAATTTTTTTAAGATGAGCAAGCAAATAAATGTAAGCTATTTGAAAGTACAATACAAAATGTGCAAATAAATTTATTCACTATGATTATCAAACTTTAGGCTGCCATTTTTCCAGTAATTTCAGCTTTGTGAAATATGAGACGGCTCAGCAGAGCGACCCTTCCCCCACACATCCGTAAACGGGCTCTGCGAACCTCAAATGAACATACGATTTATGTACACAACCATCCTAAGAAACGAGAGTTGAGGATATTTTGTATTTTCCTTTTGCTTATTGATTCGTAGTCACAGGCGTAGCCGAGTGATAAAGTGTTCAGGATCGAGGATCGAACCTCAGTCAAGGCATCCTTTTTATGCAACGTGTATGATATTTTGCCTTGTAATGTGTAAACGATTGAGCGAAACTTTTCCGATACCACAAAATATATATTCTTGATTTTTGCGTAGCATCCTTTGCAAGGGTATCTCAAAACAAGTAAGAATGCTATAGTCGAGTATACCCGACTACGAAACTCCCTGTACCCAGGTCAAAAATTTCCGATCGCATCTTCGTTAACTTACACATACATACACAGATACGCACACGCACGAGCCACAGCGCAAGCCAGGCATTTTAAGTTGTGACTGTGCTTCTTCTTCCCCTTGCTGCAGCACTGAATCTTCTTTCGTGAATAACTTAGGTGTTTATTATCCGATCGACTTGAAATTTGGACAGTAGATTAAGAGGGACTAAAGTACTGGACATGCCAAATCTTAAAGCTATATCTTGAAAATTGTAACTGTAAAACGGTTTTTATCGAATAGCGGGGAACGGGGGGAGATATCTCAAATCTAAAATAAACTTGACCTGCTCCCGCTATACACGAACCTACATTCCAAATTTGGTGTCTCTAGCTCTTATAGTTGCTGAGATCCTTGCGTTCATACATACGGACAGACAGACGGACAGACGGACGGACGGACAGACGGACAGACGGACAGACAGACGGACATGGCCAAATCGAAATCTCTTTTGATACTGATCAAGAATATATATACTTTATAGGGTCGGAGATGTCTCCTTCTGCCTGTTACATACTTTTGCACAAATCCAATACCCCCTTTTTACCCATTTTATGGGTACAGGGAGTAAAAAAGTAGACGTTAACGTTATGGGGAACATGAGAAAGCGGTCCTTAGTCTCTGAGATACGATGTGCTTTACATGTATTCTATCCTTTTCACACATCTTAAGCATATTCGACAAGATCAAGTCTAAGTTTGATGCTGAATAAACATACACTTTTTAATGGGTTGTTATAATTATTAATTTTCCCAAAAAAAATTGTGAAGTTCTTCTGCATATAAAATCTAATTGTTGCACCAAAATTGAGAAATTATATTTGATATACATGGAAGCTACAAATTACTCTTATGATTGGAGCATTTCTAACGATGGCTTGATGCGGCGGCGTTGCCAGACTGCTGATTATTGCGAATAATGTTTGCCATCTTCATTCGAAAGTTAATGGATTCATTTTTGGGAATTCTTCGTTTTAGTGCCCCAGATAGCGGGGGTTTCTTAAAACATCTGATTTAAGTCTTAAGTGCCACTGTTAAATATTTAAAGAAAATTTTCGGCGGCGAAGACTATTGCGGGAATAATTAAATAAATGGGAACAAAAATTTACCGGAATTGTTTTTGGTGTTGATAAAAATCGTGAGATTACCGGAGTTACCAGACTGTTCGATATCTTAAGGGTTGAAGCCGCTTGTATTTGAATAAGGTTATACCAGCTCGCTCGATTAATATTTATATGTATATATGTATATATATTTTCGACCTAGCCTCGTCCCTCTATCCGACTGTCTGTCTGTCTGTCTGTATAAGAGCTAGAGACACCATATTGGGATTGTAGATTCGTGTATACCATACGCAGATCAAGTTTTTTTTAAATTTCCAATATTCTCCCACTCCAGACAACCTCAATTCGATAAAACGTTTAACTCAACAGTTTTAAAGATATAGCCTTCACATTTGGCAGTCTCGTAGTTAATTATTATAATAATTGTCTTGTTCTAGCATAATAAACTCACAAATTATTCTAGAAACGAGTTTCAATACTGCAGCAGCGCAGCCGCAACTTGAAATGCCTTGACTGCATTGTCGCTTTATATGTGTGAGTAAATGTACGAAGATGTTTTTGGGAATTTTGGACTTGGGTACAGGGGTTCGCTCTCGTAGTCGGGAATACTTGGCTGGAATATTTTCAATAGTTTTTATACCCTTGCAGAGGGTATTATAATTTTATCTCGAAATGTGTAATGGACTGAAGGAGACGTTTCCGACCCAACAAAGTATAGTGGGTCGGTATAGTCGATATAGTGATGTCCGTCTATCCGTCTGTTTCTATGCAAACCAGTCTCTCAGTTTTAAAGCTATCGTAAAAAAATTTGGCACAAACCCTTCTTTTTGCTGCAGGCAGTACATATGTCGGAACCGGCGCGATCGGACCATTACAACATATAGCTTCCATAGGAATGATCAGTAAAAGACTATGTTTTTGTATGAATACCTTTTTTGTTTATAAAGATATGCTCACCAAACTCACTCAAACCGAGTCTTTAAATAGCTTATACAATCTGACAAAATTTGGTCGAAATCGGATTACTATATAAAACATATAGCTGCCATAGGAATGATCGGTCGACAACTATGTTTTTGTATGAAAAACTTTTTGTATTACATCCAAACTAAATGAGAGTCTTATTATACTTTATATAGTTGCCTATAATTTGATCGAAATCGGACCACATAGCTCCCATAGAAATAGGGATAGCTAGGGTATATAGCTTCGGCACTCCGAAGCCGTTCTTTGTTGTTATACTCTATCGCCGTTTTTGCTCCGTGCGTATGGTTCCTTTTTGAATGGGCATTCTAAATTGTCGTTAACAATTTAATTGTGTCTGGGGTTTTGTCAAGGGCAGTTTTTAGATATGTAATTGCAAAGTCTATTTGCTCAGGTTTCAAATAGTGAGTGCGTGTGGTGTGTGTGTGTGTGTGTGTGTGTGTGTGTGTGTCAAGGTCAAATAGTTTTCAATAAAGTAACAGCAACAACGTCTAACTTGGTGTCATGTGCGGGGTCTTTTGTATTTGCTGTTATTGTTGTTGTTTATTTACTTTTATGGCTGCATTAAATATACGAGTACGCTAAAAAAATATGGATATGCCCTCAAAACTAACTTTTGAGTTCGCTTGCAGGGTTCGCTGCGGGTGGGGGGATGAAAAGGGGCTTGCTTGTGGTTTTTTTGCACCTGTTTTGTTGTTGTTGCGCACATTTTGTGGTTTGTGTTGTTGTTGTTTATTACATAGTATTCTGTCGGCTGTCTTAAGTTTACGGTCTCGCTCCCTCTCGCTTTCTCTCTCTCTCTCTCTCTCTCTTTCCCTTTCTCTCTGGGCTTGTGCTTTGCATACGCTTCGATTTAGACGCTGCTACTAGGGCGGTTGCGGCTGCTTCTTCTTTTTCGAGGGTTCCGTTTTAATTCAAGTTTAGCTTGCGAAACACGTAAAAAAGCAGCAACAACAACAAACGGACAACAATGTCGGGCATAGCAAGTGGAGCGCATACGAAAATTGTTTGCCAATGTCGCGATAAAACGCAGAAAGCCACTAAGACAAAAAGAAAAACAAGTCAGAACCCGACTGCGGCATGCTCTGTTTCCAGGCTGTTAGCTTTTGTATACATATGTTGTTGTCTCGCTAGCTCTGCAGTGCACTGTCGCTTGTATGTGTGCGTATTTGTGGTTGTAACTGTATGAAGATGTGTGCGGAAGTTTTTGACCTGAGTACAGGGAAACTCGTAGTTGGATATACTCGACTAGACGGTTCTTATTTGTTTTGTGGTGACTTGGACTTTAAAAAAATTGCGAAAGACGCACAGGTCCAACACACTCTTCTTTTTGAACAATTTGTTCAAAACAGAGTATAAACATGAGAGCTCAAATGGACTAATGGATACCCTGCAGCAAGCTCTGATCTATAACTTTCAGACCAAATTATCACATGCCTATTTCGAAAGTTGAAAGCTATACAAAAACAAATATATTCTAATTAGTTTGCATATACATACATTCTAGTACATATACATATACATACATACATACATACATATATTTATTAAAGGTGAATAATAGACTTGATAATTACGTATATTTACATAACTTATTTATTTATTTCTCCATAGCTAATATTAATTGATTGTTTTCAGTTATAGTGTTAAGGCTTAGTAAATTTTCTGGATGTAGTGAACTAATTATTGCAAGGCCTGTTCACAGCATTGAGGTTGTTCACTATATACAAATACACTTGTGTATATATGTATGTATGTATGTATATTCAAGAGATTATTAAAATAAATTAGTAGGAAAACATATGAGTGCTTATTGAAAGAAATGGCGATTAGACGTTTGCTTCTTGCGTTCACAAAGTGACCTTTGAACCGCTTTTTTGCATAGGCTAGAGTACTTCATGTACAAATTTGGATGTTCACTATATCCAGACACGACTGTATTTTCAATAATGTTGTCTATAACGAAACATTTTGAGCCACATCGAATTTGTTGCAGAGCAGCTTAACTCTGCATACCCATTTGAAAAATTTTATGTTAACAGGGTATATAAAACGTGCAGAGGTGAAACATAGCAACGCGGCTAAAATAAGTTGAATACGTCCGCTGGACACATGAGTACAGGCATGGCCACGTGCACGGTTCATAGAACACACACACACACTCACACACAGACACACACGCATACTCTGCGAAACAATTGCAAATGTGTTATGTAAATAGTAAATCGGTCCAAAAAGTCCAAGTGCGGCATGACAAATAAAGCCGTCGACAAACCAGCTGCACAGAAAGACAGAGAGACAGAGAAAGAGGGAGCGAGAAAGACTCAACAAAACTTGAGTCACATAGCGAGTGCAATGCCTAAACCCAAAACTCTCAACTTGCACAGCCGCTGACCGACCGCCCCCTTCAGCACCCCACCTGCCCTGCCAGTGCGGGGGGAAGCATTGTTTTCGCGAGCGTTGGCAACGGCAGCGTCAAAAAGCCTCACACACAAAATCAGTTGCAGTCGCGAATTAGCGTCGCACAGACGCGCTTCTTACTTTTCCCGCTCCAAGCTCAAAGCTCCAAGTCAAGCTTTGACTCATTGTGAACACATTTGTTGTAGTTGTGATCATTTGTGAAGTAAAGAAAAGAGAGAACTTAAAAGATGGTGCACAAAAAGGATGATGAACAGCTGATGGTACAGCGCGTAGCCGAGTTTCAAAAGTTAATCAAGGCGCAGCCGCAGCTGCCCCACAATATATGTATGTACGCATGTGGCTCGAGGGGGTAGAGAATTGAGGGTAGAGGGTAGGGGTGTGCAAGGTTCTAACGAAGCGTTAGGTGTCAAGTGGCTTGTAAATAGATGTTTTCGAATGCCTGATCAAGTTCCATAATGAACTATGGAACTGTACATTTGCTTATATCAAAATTAATAATAATTAACTGTTATTAGCAATTAAAGTTCCTACTAAGAATTCAGTTGCAAAAGTTGTGTCATCAAAGATCACTTCAATGTCATATAAGTCTATCTTAGCTATAAAGCTTGGCAATCTATTAAAACCTCTTAACTACTAACTGGAACTTTGTACACACCAAAATCAGTTAGCCTATATTGTTGTTATACTCTTTTTGTTTACATTTCAAGTTTCGAAACAAGCTGAAAGCTCAGCTTGTAGAATAAGTTTGTATAGATCAGCATTTACTAAAAATGATATCAATTAACAATTAAAAACCGGACTTTTAATACAGCTTGAAAAGTTATGCCAGCTTTAAATTTATTGCCTATCAAAGTTTTGTATGATAGCTATAAAACTTGAAGAAGTATTAAAACATCTAAATATTGTACATACTCCCCGAAAAAACTATTAAAACTTATTACCAATGGAAAGGTGTTAAGACTAAGATTAGATGAAGTATTTCAACATCTAAATATTGTACATACTCTCCGAAAATAATGTTCAGACATTGTACATACGGAATACCGTTGAGTTTAAGAATTTTTTATTTATCCATACTTTTTTTGTAGCTCAAACTTAATTTTATATAACGTGAAGAATTCTTTAAGCCATTCATCTACAATCTCAAAGTTTCCACAAATTTGGGGAGTTTTTTTTATTACCCAACCATGTATAGGGTTTAACAATCCAAGATCTACATATTTGATAGTTGTTAACACAAATCTAAGCTGTGCTCAACAAGTTGTAAACAGTTTTAACTATGCAGCTGAGCCAGTAATCAAAATATAATCACATATTTTGAAATTCTCTAGGTTGTAAACAGATATTACAATGTGGCTAAGACTGTAATCAAAATATAAGTACAATCGATTGGATTTGAAAGTTATGTAAGCTTTTGCAGAGGCATTACTTGGTTAGACCCGTTAGTAAAGTGCTTTAGATATTAGCTAGCCAAGTTGGAGCCAGGCTATAGACCTGGCCAACACTTGGCTGACACTTGGCCACGTTGTGGGTCAACTGCCTTGAATTGCAGCTAGCGAACAAGTTGCATAACTTGCTTGCAGTTGCCTGCCCACATTAACCACAACAAAATTGCTCCATTCCACGTCTCCCCAACTCCGTCAACGGCAACTGCAACTGCAACCGCAACTGCAATTGCAATTGCATTTGCAACTGCAACTGCACCTCCTCCGCGGCGACGTCTCCTGCCATTAGCCTCCAGATTGCTGCGCCGCTTTCTGCACACGACGCGCGGCGACTTGGCCGCTGCTCAGCGTCTGCTGGAGCTCAACTATGCGCTGAGGAACAAGCATGCTCAAATCTTCATCGACCGCGATCCGTTGGATGCCAGCTCGCAGCAGCTGTTGCAAGTAGCGTAAGTGGCGCCTCAACCGGTTTCGTTTGTGGCAACATCTAATTAGCACCAGCGTTGTATCGAATTGTTCCGACTAAACCGGTTCATTCAATGAACGAACCACACACCTGACTCTTGTTTTGTTCGTTTCAGTTCCATTTTTGCTCGTTCTGTCTATAACTTCTTGTCCTATTCTATTTTCAACGCCCTTTTATTTAAAAAAAGTTTAATTAAATACAATACTACTTAAATTTAATGAACTCTTTGAATTAAAACGAACCTAAAGTGCACTTAATATCAAAGATCAAACGAATCTAGCAAACAAACCTTGAACAAAAAGAAATGAACGTACTATGAAATGAACAAAAGGAACAAACGAACCAAACCAAACCCAAAATACTGAACCACTAAACATTGAATTAAATGCACTAACCGAATAATTAGGTTACTCAAACGAACAAGTCTAATAAAAGGATGAAAATAAAATAAAGTTTATAAAAGGAACAAAACAATCCACAAGACAAACAATATATTAACTAATGGTTTTAGTTCAGAAAATAAGTAAAACAAATAATATATATTAACTAGTTGCTTTAGTTCATCGAATACCGAACGAAAGAACTATATCGCTCAATTGAATGATTACTATGTGAGACATTGATGAACTCCATTTGACAACAAGTTGAGATATGCGATGAGAAAAGGTCATAGTTTTAAAAATTTCCTTTATAATATAAATTTAAACATTTATTGTACAAGCCATAAACACAGAGATAGTTTCCATCTAAACCTACATCAAATTAATAAGATAGAATAGCCAAAGAATAATCGTCAGTAAAGTTAACATTTTTTTTGTGGTAAATGGAGTTAATCAATCTGTGCACTGACCGGCTCTTATAGAACTAGTAATTGAATTAAGCAAAAGAAAGTTAAACTTAACCGATCAAACTATAACTATGAACTATAACAATCAACCGATTTCTTCAATTAATTCATTCACCCTGATTTCAATGATGATATACGCTTATTCATTTACTAGACTATATAGAACTAATTGAATTAAGCGAAAGTAAATTAAACTTAATCGATCAAACTATAACTATACACTAAACTATAAACAAACGACCGATTTATTCAATGAATCCTTTCACAATGATTTCAATGATGATCAAAACTCATTCATTTAATTGAACTAAACAAGCGAACGAATCAAACAAAACGAACAAACCATATGAACTGTATGAGCAATGGGTTCGTTCATATTTTGAAAACTGATGTTGTTCGTTCAATTGAACTGAAATTAATGCCCAGTGTTGTTGCTGCCTGTTATAGTGATCTGGTGCCGCTGCCTGGTTTGACGCCGGATAATAACAAGTTGTTATTTTATCGCCTGATTGACTATGATGCGGACAAGGTAAGGAGCGAGCTCAGTCAAGGGGAAGATTTAACTGAATTAAGTTTGTTTTTAACTTGCAACTGGCAACTGGCAACTTGCAACTTGCAACTTGCAACTTGCCAGTTCAATTTTACGGACAGCATCAAGGTTTTCTTTATGGTCGCCGACTGTCGCTTTGCCACGGAGAACGATGGCCGTCTATCGGACGGGGAGATACCCATTTTCGATATGGCCGGTTATACGCTGCGTCATCTGACCAGGACGGTGCTCAGTTCGCTGCGCATTTATATGAAGTTTGTGCAGGAGGCGCATCCGGTGCGAATCAAGCAGATACATGTCATCAACTGTCCATCGTATCTGGACAAGGTGCTGACCGTTGTGAAGCCGTTTATCAAGAGCGAGGTCTTCAAGCTAATACACTTTCATTTGCCCAATTCGGATACGCCCTACAAGCACTTTCCACGCGCCATGCTGCCGGAGGAGTACGGCGGCGAGGCTGGCAAAATGTCTGACTTGAAACAGGAGTGGATGCAGTTGCTCTCGCAGCAGCGGTAAGTGCAACAAGCTTTTCCTCTTTACACCTCTTCAAAGGACTTTTCTCTCACCCTACCCAGGGATTATCTGATGGATGCCGAGAACTGGCAGCTCAACAAGTGCAAAAAGAACAGCAGCAGCAGCAGCAGCAGCAGCGCCTCGAGCTCTATGACGCAGACCTTCAAGACGTTGGAAATTGATTAGCTTTAGCTTCAGCTTTATTCATGCTTACTTTTCTGTACATACACTATAGTATACAAATACTATTCCCAGCTGGGCTTGGCTATTGTAAATACATATTTGCTTTGAATGCAAATGCTTATGCAAATTGAAAACCAAACAAAACTTCCAAACAGCAACTGTTGCATTGGGGGGACGTTCAATGGGGAGGCTGATAAAATGGAAAAACTGGAAGAGAAAATAACGAACTAGTGGGCTGGGCAAAGTTTTCCTTTTTTAATTGAAATGGCATTGTTCTGTGCGCTGTGTCCTTAAGAGCACTCACAGAATATATTTTTTTCATTTTTAATGCGCAGCATCATACTCTCAATCAATGCCATCGCCGTTGCCAGGTTAATGCAATTAAGTGGCTACCAAAGGACTTTTCCACAGACAGACTCACTGAAGAATGGCACATGAACTGAGCAAGTCATTAGCCAGTAATATAGCACACGTAATGATCAAGTTTTTATACACCGTGCGAAACGTAGGCAAACAACTATACTAATTAGGAAACCTATTAGACCAATAATATCGAGCTATAGCCTGGCTTATACTCGCTTGCTAGCCAATGTACATTCAAACTGAACTAATCACAGTCGTTTTGTCTTTCTTTTTGATTGGTCAGACAATCGTTTAGCAGACATAATCAGTTGTGAGCAGCTGTAACTGACAGCAAGGTTTTTGCCAGTGCATGCATTTTCCTAGCTGACGCAAATATAAAGCATGCACATGTACATTGGATTATAGGTATATTATGTATATATATACGTATGTAAGTGGAGCAGTAACGGTAGCAAAGCACTTGAAAGCATAATGCGCATATCGACATGTCCGTGGGTCTTTCCCCATCCTCTTCACAGAACAGACGATACCAGGAACCACTTCACCCTGCGTGAATAGCACAGTGTGTGGGAGCTGTGTTCGTTGTGTGTTATGTGTGTGCTGTGGGCTGTCTGTGGATGACACATTAAAGTGCAGCTTTAAAAAAAACATACTGATGTGCTATTCCCGGCCCTCACAACCTCACAACCTCACAAACTCACAGCCCCGCAACCTCACAACCTCATCAGTCATACCAAAGACCCAATAAACGATACTTTTCTACCTGCCTACGTACGTGGTGTCCATGTGTTCGTACTATAGTACCTTTAGTACTAGTATGAGTATGTTTGCGTATGCAAACAAGCATCATTCTGCCCTCACCGCTTAACACCGTTTAACGCTGCAGCCATCCATCAGTGGCGTGTGGTGCGTGCCACTCCCAGTCAGCCAGCAACCAGCAACCAGCCACCAGCTACCACTGGCATCCTCTCATAGGCTGGGGCGGCTAAGGGGGGGCGGACCGGCTTATTCTTTTATCCAAACGAGACGTGCACCGCATGCAATTCTGTGGTAATCGAATTATGTGGCAACTCTGCTGGCTTTTTTGGATCGGCAGAAGGGCGTGTTGGCCTGGGTTTAGGCGGGCGGGGGTCACAATAGTAAACACGCACACACATGCACATCCAAAATGGGGCACTCGACCGTCCGGCCATGCATTGGCTCTGCAATTGTGGGGGCGGCTTTGGGGTGTCTGGCCCCAAATGCTGTGCTAGGCAAAGCTGCAGTGGCACCCTACTACAAACCAGCGCGGCATTTGGCTTGGCTCGTGCCTCGGCGGAATTGTCATAAGCTCGAGCATACAGAGTGTACCAGTACATATGGAAAGGGAGGGAATGATAGAAGGAGTTTTTGATACCCTCCCCCTATTGTTATCAAGCGTAAACATTTGGCTGACCTCCCCCTATGATTACGTAATCATCCAAAATTAGTTTCTTCAGAGAAAAACATACATTTGCTCACGTTTAGCTATTTCTACTAGGAACTTTTGGAACAACATTGATATGTAATTATCTTTTCATGAATCTTTCTTCAAATTGAGAGCTCTTCGTGTCACAAGGTTGAGAAAGTAACTATGGTGTACGCTTTTGAAAACAAAAATTGTGAAAGAAGGCTTTTAGTTAAATTACGTAATCATATGCCAAGGACCCTCCTCTCCCATGTAACCAAGAGTAATCTTTTGGCTGACCCCTCCCCACTCCCTTGACGATTACGTAATATGTGGACGACCCCGAAGGTAAAAGTGACAGTAGAATGTAGAATGATACTAAAGGCACTTGTTAGGCGATGCACCATGTAAACACGGTCTAATCTAGCACGCCATTTGCCGTGCAACTTTCACTGAAATTGATACGTTTCTATTTTATTTAAACTTTGCTTTCATTTTTATTTTTTGCTAATTCTAAGGGATTTTGTAATTTTTTCCCATCTCATAATTTCCCTGTTGTTGATTCTACATAAATATACATATAGCATTATTTACAAGCATTACAAAAGTTAAAAGCCTGTATATTAAATTGGAGTTAAAAATGAAATACGTTTACATTCAGTGCACGAAACCAAAAGACATTGTACGATTTATTTATTTAATTATTTACAATTGCTCCAAATATTACAACGCCAACATACAAATTCAGAGATGCATGAATATTCCATTAAAATACTAATTGAAATATGAATCAGAAAACTTCTCGGAACCCAATACTGCCCATAATAACCTGGATAACTGAATGATCTTTAGGGTAGTACTAAAGTACATTATGTATGACATAATGTAAGCCCGAAAATAGCCAAGGAGCATTCTTCTATTCTATGTATGTAGCTGATGTCGTTGTCGTTGCAACTTAACCTCACTTTTGTTATATGCGGCAGTATGATGGGGCAAATGTGTAACACAATAAAGGCGACGGCGTCTTCAACGTCATCGCCATGGCCCACAATTGCCAATGTTTTTGGTTGCATTTGTTGTTCTAAATGAAACTTTCGAATCAATTCCACAGAATTTGGTGTTTCATTTCTAAATTGAAGTATTTAAATCAGTTATAGTACTTTCTTACAGACACTACTGTGGCAGGGATGCGAAAAGGGCTTTCAGAACATGCATATTATGTGCAAGAGTAAATGCATTTTGGGGTTATCCTTAGAATGCAATGGCTAGCTTATCCTGCCCGGCCATGTCCTGCACTGTCCAATCCAGACAAGACCATCCCCAAGACCGCAAGCTCTGCTAGGGACATGACGCCCAAATTGATCAATTTTGCATTTGCCACAACAATCGGGGGAGGGAGCATGGTGTTGGGCGGGTCGGCCGACCCAATTAACATGCAGCTGAGCAAGTTTGGACTTGCACAGCACTTTGACTTCGAGTTTGAGGTTAGAAAGTAACAGCAAAAGCAAAAGCAGAAGCAACAGCAAAGGGAACAAGTGGGCAGGCAGCCAGACAGGCCGGCAGGAAGGGATACGAGCGAAATGTGCAGTCAACAATGTTAACACTACTACTATGGAACAAAAGTACACAAATACGGAATTTTCTTCATTTGTATATCCCCCATATTTCAAATTTACGTTTTACAATTTAAGCTTATCTGTTAAAATATGAAACTACAAAAAAGTAAAAGCAAATTAGCTTCCTCAAATTGCAGTCCTCACAAAAATAAACAACCTCATCTATAAATTTCAACAGAGCTTTGATATCCACAATCGATTAGATTTTCGGATTTTAAAATTTTTATATATTTTTCCTTGCCTTGAAAATGAGTTTGAACTCAATCAAAAAGTCTTCCATCAATTTTCCAACCGCGGAGGTACATTTTTCAAAATCGGTGAGACACGTATCGAATTATTTAATGTGTAGAGCTTTGAAAGTGAATTTGATCCCGATCGGTCCGAAATTGGATGTTCTCCCATACAACTTTGAGACCAGCATTTTCCGCTCAGGGAGTGGATTTTCTAAAATCGGTGAAAGATGTGCCAAATGATTTTTCGTATAGATCTTGGAAAATGAGTTTGAAGCCGATTGGTTGGTAAACAAAAATGTTTCATGCAACAGTTTTTAGCTATTTTCCACGCTTGTGGGTGGAATTTTCCAAAATCCCATCTTAGTGTGCACTTTCGATGTAGACTACTGTGAAAATTTCGGCTCTTATGGTTTGGACTGTGCGATGATTGAAGATTGAATAACCAAAAACCAAATAAACTAAGACGAAGAAATATGTTGTGAGAAGAATCCACTTGGAAATACGTTCAGCTTAGATTGAATAATAAGTAGGAATCATGGGAAGAGAACTTTTTATGGAGCTGGCAGCTTTAAAAGCTACATTTTTCTGATCTAAACTTGTCATGCTACCTTGTGTGTTGTTCCTGTAGTTTTATTTCTTTCCTTGCCTTGTTTCACCGCCGGAAATTATTTTTCTCATTTCATAAGCACTCTTTACCTGGGGCACTGCTATTAGATATGGAAGTCGTGATTTATTTTATTACTGATAAGAATTGTCCATAACTTTGTGATAAGAGTTTGGTCGCATAAATTAAGGATTATGTTTGAACAACAAATTAATAGGAACATTGAAAAATATCGACTAAGAAATTTAAATTTATTTATTTGTATTTATTATTATTGATATTCAAACTTTAAGAGTCGAAACTAGCTTAAAGCGCTGACTACAAGGCCTTCGGCTATTAAATCTAAATTTTTATTCTGCGATTCCGTTCAATGGAGATTTCTTACAACATTTTTACTCCCTGTACCCATAAAATGGCTAAAAACGGGGTACTAAATCTGTGCAAATGTATGTAACAGACAGAAGGAGACATCTCCGACCCTATAAAGTATATATATTCTTGATCAGTATCAAAAGAGATTTCGATTTGACCATGTCCGTCCGTCTGTCCGTCTGTCCGTATGAACGCGTCGATCTCAGCAACTACAAGAGCTAGAGACACCAAATTTGAAATGTAGGTACCTGTATACCACACGCTCCGTTCCCCCGCAAATTCGATTAAAGCCGTTTTACAGTAACAATTTCAAAATATAGCTTTAAAATTTGGCATGTACAATACTTTAGTCACTCCTAATCGACTGTTCAAATTTCAATTCGATCGGATAATAAACACGGAAGTTATTCACGAAAGAAGATTCAGTGATGCAGCGAGAGGGGGAAAGAAGAAGCACAGCCACCATTTAAAATGCCTCGCTTGTGCTGTCGCTTTTGCCGCCTGTGTGTGTGCGACTTTGTGTATGTGTGTATGTATGTGTAAGTGGACGTAGATGTGATTGGATGTTTTAGACCTGGGTACAGGGAGTTTCGTAGTCGGGTATACTAGACTATAGCATTCTTACTTGTTAAAATTGGTTTCTTATAAAAATGTCATATTTTTCACTGTCGTTCAGTTTGGTTGCCAGAAGCTTAGCAATAATAGGTTTATAGCTATCTTTAAGGCTGGTTAATATTATAAATAAAGTAAAA